>OX608078.1:114338884-114534748 GCA_951509765.1 Sphenella marginata
GAATGCGAGCTTTTTGCCAGAACACTTCCGTCTCTTTTATCACAAAAGATGCACTCTCATGAACACTAAGCTTTGTTTTTCTCACATTGTGGAAAAGAACCCGCAAGACTTGTCCATTAGAAGGCAGCTTGGCACCGGTAATTTGGCTTTCGACGAAGCCCACTAAATATATCTTATTTTTTTGTCGCGATTCCATATTGACAGGAAATATTAACGTACGGTCCCGACCACTTGAAAACTCTACTAATTTTTTGTAATTCAATTGTTTATAATATTGACAAAAACCCCGAAAGTTGCTTTTTACAGACCATTTCTTACTCAGTATTATTTCACACCATAGGTTCAGGTGGTCTCGAAGGTTTAGTAATTAAAAACATTGTTTTTTATACCTTTCATGAACATGAAATGGTATTATAACTTTGGTCCGATGTTTGTAAGTATGAGAAGAAGAAGAGATAGACCCACTATTAAGTATACCGAAATGATCAGGGCGACGAGCTGAGTTGATTTAGCCATGTCCGTCTGTCCGTCCGTCCGTCCGTCCGTCTGTCTGTTTGAACGCAAACTAGTCCCTCAATTTTAGAGATACACCAGTGGCCAAGTAAACCTTACCACTGTGGTTTTCAAAGAAATGTGCATTTAAATGGAATTTTAACTTCATTTCTCAAAAGAAATTTAAATTTTCAGTCTAATCTAAGCAATAGGGTTTATTTGGAATTGAAATATAAAATATTGACAAACAAACTTCATTTATTAGTGAGCACTCTTACAATAAAGAGAATGGCTGAAAAAATGTTTGCTAAATATAAGCAGTTGACTCGTGACCAAAAGGTGGTTATTTTTACTTTGGAAAAAGAAGGAGTGCCGATTCGCGAGATAGCAAGAAAAGTAGGATGCAGCCATCCAACAGTTTTAAATTTATTGAAGAAAAAAAACCAGGACCATCGTTTGGAGCGTCCGAATATGACTGGAAGCAGGAGGAAAACATCCCCCCGAACAGACAATATTATCCATAGGATAAGTTTGAAAGATCGCTTCAGAAACTCCATCCAGATAAGAAGTGATCTGGAAGAGCAACACCAAGTAGCAATTAGTGCAAGAACTGTACGCAGGAGGCTCCAAGAGTATGGTTTAAGTGGAAGGAGGCCAGCGAAAAAACCACTCTTGACTGCAAAGATGAGACAGGCTCCGTTGGAATGGGCAAGAAACCACCGGGACTGGTCCTTACAGCAATGGTTGACGGTATGATGAACGCGCAGAAATACGGAAGGTTGTAACAAATTTTATCCTGCCTGCTATAGAAGACCAATATGGGCATACTGCCGAGGCCATTTTTCAAGACGACTCGGCACCATGCCATCGGGCCAAATCGGTAAGTGTTATATGGTTTTCAATTTCCAAATTATTTGCATGCTTTCTATTTAAAATAGTGTCATCTGTCATAATTTTTTCTCTTTCAGGTGCAGAGATTGTTTGAAGACCTCGGAATACAACACATGACGTGGCCAGGAAATTCCCCCGATTTGATCCGATCTCGATGAAATTTGGTATAGAAGACAGCCCTTTCCTTACTTGTTTTCTTTTAACTTCGACCCCCTTCCGATACTGCTAAGCGGTTTTCAATCGAAAGTAAATTTTATATGTGATATTTTCGACTATAGTATTATCGATATGGGTTATAAAAAGCTAATTTTTTCTTTTGACCCTCGTGCGACACGCCTTAACGTTGTCCAATCGGACCCAAATTTTATATGTGATTACTTCGACTTTATTGCTATCAATTTAAAGTATGAAATAGAAGAAATTTGAATTTTTTAGACCTAGTCTGAACTTTGACCCCCGTGCGACACGCCTTAACGGTGTCCAATCGGACCCAAATTTTATATGTGATTACTTCGACTTTATTGCTATCAATTTAAAGTATGAAATAGAAGAAATTTGAATTTCTTAGACCTAGTCTGAACTTTGACCCCTGTGCGACACGCCTTAACGGTGTCCAATCGGACCCAAATTTTATATGTGATTACTTCGACTTTATTGCTATCAATTTAAAGTATGAAATAGAAGAAATTTGAATTTTTTAGACCTAGGGTGAACTTTGACCCCTGTGCGACACGCCTTAACGGTGTCCAATCGGACACTAATTTTATATGTGATTACTTCGACTTTATTGCTATCAATTTAAAGTATGAAATAGAAGAAATTTGAATTTTTTAGACCTGGTCTGAACTTTGACCCCTGTGCGACACGCCTTAACGGTGTCCAATCGGACCCAAATTTTATATGTGATTACTTCTTCTTTAGTGCTATTAATTTACGGTATGAAATAAAAGAAAAAATAATTTGTATTCTTTTTAGACCTTATAGGCTAATCTGAACTTTGACCGTCCTGCGACATGCCTTAACGGTGTCCAATCGGGACCAAATTTTAAATATAATATTTTCGACTATATTGTTACCGATTTCGGGTGTTAGATTAAAAAAATAATCATTTTTATTTTTGGAGTCTCCATAGGGCAATCTAAACTTTGACCCCCGTGCGGCACCCCTTAACCGTATCCAATCGGGATAAAAATTTATATGCGTTATATTTGACCATGGTTGAACCGATCTAGGGGGTGAGACTGAAAAAAGTCGCACATTCGATCATAAGGACCACCCTAATGTATATGTTTGAAGTTCTAGTTTTTAAAATTTGTATTTGCTGATGGAAGAGCTGCGTTATTTTTAAATTCCACCGCGTATACTTTTATTTTGTCCCGAACGTGGTCTACAGTGTATGAATTACCACTTTCCAGTAAGACCTTGCAAAACTTTAATTTGATATCGGGGATGATGGTTGCGCCAATAACTGCATCCCAGGAGTCAGAGTGCAAATAAAAATATTTTTCAAATCTTTCGAGTAACTTGGACTCCATTTGACTATTAACTTCCGTGAGAAATTTGAGATTTTCGGAAGCTAAACGCCGAATTTTTATTTTTATGGACATCAATGAGGGTATGAAGTAGCCAAATAATATATTTTCTTCTTTTTGAAGAAAGTCAACAGCTTCTGCAATAGGTTGCATTATTTTTTCATACTCCTCCAAATACTTAATTTCTTCCTCGTCAAAATTTGAGATTTCCAGCTTGTAACATAGCTCACCTAATTTGTGCTTAACCTCTATTAGTTTTCGAACCGAATCATACATTGAGACGTCAGGATAAAACACTTTTTATTACTTCCGCAGATTTCGGTATGCTGCATTTATTCCATAGTTTTGTACACCTGTTGGTAAACTGTGAGAAGTAACGTAATAGTAAACGATTAAAACATATTTAATCAGAAAAAGATCGAAACCGAAACCGTTTCAATGCCGGGACCGGTTCTAAACCGTGTTGAATTTTTTTTAATGTCTTACTTCTTTCAGTGAGCACATAGGAATGTTTTTTACAAAAAGGTACCCTTAAAATTTTTCATGGGAGATTGTGGAGCAAGCTAAAAAAGACACGTTTTGACATCAATATCAAAATTCGGAAAGAGGAAATTTGATTATAGTTAAATGAAGCTATCGAAAAAAATTTACAAGATCCGAAAAAAAGTTATGAAAATGCAGACCCTTTTTGAAGCTGTATATGGACATAGGTACTTGAGTTTTGTAGTGGTAAAATTCTTCCGTACTCGTGTTTTTATTTGGAAACCGAAACCAGAACGGCACCGTAGCTAAAACCTAAATAAATGTTGAAGAACGAAACCGGAACAGAAACCGAAACACGTTACAAAACCGAAACCAGAACGTTATTTTCATGATTTGTATACATGAATAGTTGACGTGAATAGCATTGTAGGCTCAAATTTGTATTTCTAACCTGTTGAAAGCAGTTTTATGGATATTGCGAACTGCCTGATTTGTAGAACCCTCTAATATTTTCGTAAAATCACTTGTAACCAAAAGGTTAAGCGTATGACTGGCACATCGAAAATGCTTTGACACACTTCAAGGCTGGTATAATGTTTGAACATATGCATGTATGTTTGTACAAATTATTATTGGCGATCTTTACTGTATTGTTGGTAACAGTAACACTATTACTTTTCAACATTTACCATTGGATATCAAATCAAATTTTCAGTAAAATATGACTCACTACAAGTTTAGTGATAGTGCATTTTGTAGTGATAGTGATTTTTAATTTTCACTAACACTAATATTTAGTGATAGTTAAAATTAAAAATCACTATCACTAAATTTTGATAGTGATAGTTATTTTTGATTTTAACTATCACTAAAAAATAGTGGTAGTGCATTTTTAGTGGTAGTGCAAATATGCCCAACCCTGTTAAATAAATACCAGTGATTGGAAGGATAACAAGGACACGGCGAAGTTAAATGAACTGAGAAAGGCAGGACAAAATTGAGGTCGAAGTAGATGGTTTGAAGGGCCGTATCCAGGAGATGCAAACGAACCGTCCATCCTCCTCAGCGAACAATGCCAAGGTAAAACCCCATCCATTGATGGTTTTGTTCCATTTCAGGTATTTAAGCCACAGTTTGGGAAGACGGCACCGGTGAATAATTGGGGCATTGAAGACAAAGTGGCTGCACTTTTCGTGCTATTGAAGGGACCGGTAGCTGAAATCTTACAGACGGGTGCTATGGGGAGACGTCATGGTAGCGAACACCGAAAACAGATATACCAAATAGAACTACAGAATCGCTTCCAGAAACCGAATGAAACTTTGCAGTAATTTCCATCGGACATCGAGAGGTTGGCCCATATAGCAAACGCGGACGCACCCGTGGAGTATAAGGAGGGTGAAAATCCAATGTTTCATGAATGGAATACGTGATATCTAGACAAAGCGAGCCTCATAGGCAAACCCCAAAAGGAACTTCGCTGAAACGGTATCGCAAGCTCTGACGTAGGAAACAGCGTCGCTTTTAAGTAAGCCGGCGTACAAAGCTCACCGCGTAGAGGTAGAACGGTTGGAATGGGTAGACGCAATTCTGGATGCATTGAAAGGAGAGCAAATTGAAACCGAAGCCGCCATTAAAGGCTTTAAGTGCGGAAAATTAGGTCACATAGTACGTTCTACACAGTTTTATAGTAGCAGATATTGTTGACGAAATCATAATTGGTGTAGACTTCTTAAGGTATCAAGATCGATATGCAAAAGAGGATTATGAGTTACCAGAACATGTGCCACTAAATTTTGGATACGAAAACAAATACGTTAGTAAGCGAGTGCTTGTAACTATAGGAGAGCCAACATATTCCACCAAAGTCTGAAGCAATCATATGGGGAAAAATTTATGGATATTGTGGGACAAACAAATTGTGGGTTGTCGGAGCAGAAAGCAAATCAATGCCGAACATATTAGTAGGAAAAACCCAATCAATTGTGAACGGCCAAGCTGCTCGTAGTATTTCATTGGCCAAACGACAAGTGGTAAGATATATTATTCAGGAGATGAGTGATAGCGGCGTGATCGAACCCATCAGCTAGTCCATGGAGCTCACCGGTAGTACTAGTAAAAAAGAAGGATAGAAAAATGAGAGTCTGTGTGGAGTAACAAAATTTGAGCGATGTAACGAAGAAAGACCCTTTGCCAAGAATCAACGATACTCTGGACTCGTTATCTGGCACGAAATGGTTTTCCACATTGGACTTGAAAAGTGGCTACAGGCAAGTGGAGGTGAAGGATGAAGATAAGGAGAATACAGCTTTCACATTTGATCTACTTTATTTTATTTTTACTTATGTAAAAATGTACTATGAGCTTTTTGGCTGCTAACAATGTATAAATAATAAATTATTTTACTATATTTATTCGACTTTCATTACCTAATCAAATAAAAAAAATTTTTATAACTACCCTGCAACTTATTTAGAAAGGGGAGAACGACCCCTTGTTTGCATAGCCCTTTACTACCATTTTTCGAAACGCTGCTACAAATTTATAAATGTGTGTTAACATATATTCACACATACTAGCACAAAAAAAGCCGCGCATTCGCAGACGTGTCACTTGCACTCATTATGTTTGAAGCTGTTTTAGCACATTGCAACGATAGCTTACTAGCAAAGTATAAGTATTAAATATATGGTACTAGGGTGTGTCGATAAATAAGAGGGTATGTTTTGCGCGGAAATTCTGGGGATTGCGTAGCCTGTGTTGGACCGGCTAAAGGTTATTTTATTAACGTGCGGCCAAACGCACATAACTTAGAAGGATTTTACCTTTCTAGTTTTTTGGTTTCACTTTTCACAAGACTTCAATACTTATTCACTAGCAGATAGGTGAGCTGATCGTATCAATTGGTATCCGGCCGAATTTAGACAAATAATTGGAGAATGGAAAAAGGATCACGTTCACATAGGCCTAATTGTTTGTGTTTGAAAGTAAAAGTTTGTAAACAGAGGCAACCAATATTTAATTTCATTTCCTAGCTTAGTCATTCTTGAGTGAATACGGCATGATATCACAAAACCTAAACCACAATTTTCCGTCCGATTTTGGCTGTTTTAAGCTTCAATACAATCCACAACATTTTCGAAAATCATCGGCAGGATATCAGTTCGACCTACCCAGCAGTGAGTCTTATAAAATTTCCAAACAAATAGTAAAAGTGTTTCCCAGTAAATGCGAGGTAGTTCCAAGGAATTATTATATTTATTAAGTTTATTAATTTTTTATAATCCAAGGACTATTATTAAATCATTAATTATTAATCAGTAGGCAAAGCATTAAGGTATTGGTCCAATGCTCGCTTGCTTTACCTCGAGAACTGTCAAAATTTGTTAAACTCTACTAAAGTGTATGCAAGTAAGTTGGCCTAGTGACAGATTTACTTAACTCGCTTGAAGCGCTTTAAAGTTTTTAATAGCCGAAATCTCTATTTGACAGCTTCGATTTACTTTTGACACTTAAATTTTTATATGTTAAAAAACATTTTCGTTCATTTGTGTAAATTGTAAATTTGTTCATATCGAAAGAGAATTAACAATTTACAGACCACACTGTGTTTAATGGCACATCAATCGTCATCAAATATCGCAGTTTATTATTTATTTATTATATATAATTAGTTTATTTTAAGTCGACACAAACAAAAAGGTCGACTAAGGACAGATACAATTAAAGTTAACAAGGCAAGATAAACTTAGTCTATCGGATTGCACATAACTTAAAAACTACACAATATGAATTAAAGTATTAGATGAGATGGTTCGAGAGGGCGTGTCTCCAATCCACCCACACATACGATAGATTATTCACGCAGTGTTGTCATCAGAGCTAGTTGGTTATTAACTGGAAAGATTAGAGTGGCCGTGATTGCTGTCCATCTTATAAAACGATCGGTTCTTCCATTAAGGATGGTCTTGAAAATCTTGACTGCTCAATCCTCACACTCACATACGATAGAATTATTAATGAATGTTGTGCTTGGAATTCTTGAACTATTCACAAGATGGTTGAAGAGGCCGAGTCTCCAATCCACCCTGACATACGGTCGAATATTTATTTGTTTAATTGTTTTCGTTGACATTGTGTGAGAAGCTGGTGGAATGGACGCGATTCCACGCAGCGTTCGGAGCAACAACGGAATATTTATCATTTAATATTGTGCATTAAAATCTTGAATTATCCATAGGATGGTTGAAGAGGCCGAGTCTCCAATCCACCCTGACAAATGGTCGAATATCTATTTATGTAAAGTCGAGTACCAGAGCGATATGAGATTTGCTGGCGGAATGGACGTGATTCCACGCGGCGGACGATTTGAGCTATTCGCGTATTGTCAAACTTTATTTCCGGTTGTTTAATTGTATACGTTGATATATGTGAGGTGCCGGTGGAATGGACGCGATTCCACGCAGCGTTCAGAGCAGCGACTGGTGGAAGACTTACATGATATTAGTCAGCGTTTAGCAGGAATGCAAGTATTAAATTTTGAAGTGAGGCAAAAGAACATTCAAAACTAATGCAGCTATATAACTCGTTGTAAAATGAACACCAAACGTTTAGAGGGTGGTTTTTTGCAAAGTTTCGTCGACAAAGGGGTAATTGAAAAGGCACATAGTGCCTGGACGTCCTAGCGGGTACAGTAAAACTCAGTCGACTAACAAGATCAGATGAATCGATTTCACCAACAATCAGCTTATGGAGGAACATTACACCTAGTAGAACCCTATGATTTTCCAGAGGAGGTAAATTTAAGAGGAGAATCCTACTTCTATAAGGGGGCAGGTGAGTTGTTGGATTCCAGTAAAGACCCCGCATAGCAAAAATCAAGAATTGCTTTTGTACTGACTCAATCCGCTGTATATGGACTTGATACAAGGGACACCAGACACACGAGCAATACTCAAGTATTGGACGAACCAGCGATGTGTAAAGTACTTTCGTGAGGTACGGGTCATCAATATCTTTAGCCCATCTTTAAACAAAACCAAGCACACCCATTTGTTAGCAATAGATGAAATATGCACATTAGTTTAGGGTCACAAAGAACACCTAAATCAGTTACAACAGATATGCGTTCCAAAAAGTGTCATTTAGTACGTAGGAGACCAAAACCGGCTTTACTCAATGAAAAGTCATTAGCTTACATTTCGAGCTATTCAATATTAATAAATTTATTTGAAATAGTTTGGTATTCTTTGTATTTGGTCCTTCACTCTGCATTTTCCCACAAATCATTGATATTACCAAAGTTTTAAACAACTAAGTGCATTTTTTTTAATATTGTTTACACGACTTAGGTAGCCACACGTCCCAATCCCAAAACCATAATAAAACCCGTTACATAAATTGTACATATATAATAATCTTCATTGAATTATGTCATTATACCTTGTGTGCGAAGCACGTACATTTATTAAGGGTGTGGTTTGCTAAACATAAATTAATTGCAAGCAAGAAAATGAAGAGGATGTACTTCACTTTACATACAATAATCTTACCCGATATACCTATTGATTTTCATGCCGCGGACAGTAAGCGATCCCCCCTGAATAGTTCACTGTTCTCAAACAAATCTTTAACTTCTGGAACAAGTTGTTGCGATGGGTGTTTCCCAATTCAAGAGGTTAGCGATTTTCAATACCTTGGTCTTAGTAAGATTTGTTCTAATGCAACTATGAATTTTAAGCAAAACAAAACTGTAAAAAAAAGATGTGTATTTTCAAAAGATATTGCTTGCTATTTCAAAGCGGTATTTTCATGAAAGTTAGTGAGATGCTTCCCAATAGTATGTAGTATACTCCTGCCAAAAATTACGCAAATCGAATAACAAACAAGCAAGATTTACGGGCAAGTAGTTAACACCCTACTGCCTTTTTTTCATACCTTTCATGGACATGAGGAAAGCTATTTATATTTTCTTATCTAGTGATAATTTAATTTACCACTGACAACAGAAGTGTTTTTAATCGAAAACAATCAGTTGCCTTTATAACAACTTTTCAGTTATTAAAATAGACCTGAGTAAATAGGGATACCAAAACAGATCACTACTAGGTATTTATTTATTTTATTATTATTTATTTCTTACAGCTTAAACTAAGCCTAACTTATGTCTATTTACAATATTTCATTTACAACCTAATTAGGATTAAATTATATATGAAAAATATTACAATACTAATCCTATTGCTGCCATTTTGCAGTGTCAAACATTTGCAGTCTTTCAGAGCATACCTGTACAAGGGATGAACCAGTTGGCTGATGATGACAGACCGTTTACGCAAGTAAAGCGCGAAGACAATATCTGAACGGCGAAGCACTGATGGAATAGTGATGCGTTTTAAGATAAGTTTCGGCAACTTTCTGTGCGTGAGGATGTGGCTGTATATCTTGAGTTACTTGGTTCCCACGCAATGTGAAGGATACTTTTTCTGAAAGGCTGCTCATTTTGCACTAAATTGGCAGAGTTTTACAATACTCATACAGTTTTTGTTTAAATTTATTCTTACTACACGATTTTACATCATTTGGTAGTTCGTTATAACATTTTAGACCTTTATAGTATAAATTGCACTTATCTGATTCTGTTCTGTAAGCGGGTAAATTGAAATTATTTCTACTTCGAGTGTTAACGGAATGCATATTTCTGACATATTTAATGTTATTTTCCAAATATTCAGGTAGGTTGCCCTCTATAATATTCTTAATGAACTTCATGGTGTGGTAAAAAAGCTGTTGTTTAACGCTTAGCCAGTTTAAAGCTGAGAGCATATCTCGTATAGGTGTATCGTTGCGCTTACTAAGAATAAACCTCATTGCTCTGTTTTGTTGCTTTTGCAGTTTGTAAATTTGACTGTCCCTCATAATAAAGAATATAGTAGGACAGTAAATAAAGTGAGGCTCGATGATAGATCTTTAGACCATTAATTTATACCCTCTCTTTAAGTGTCTACAAGTTCTTTGCGTGAAGTATAATTTTTTAGCTATTTTTCCCACCGTGTAATTGACATGTTCATTAAAATTTAATTTTTCATCGATTTTTATTCCTAAGTATTTGAATTGGTTGACTTTTTCAATAGCTACATTGTTTATACTTAACGGCTGCAAATCACCATTACTAAGATTGCGTCGTAATATAACCATGAATTTTGTTTTATTCACGTATAATTTCAGTCTATTTTGGCATAACCAATCATTGACTCTGTTTAAATCATTTTGTAACTTGGTATACATTTCACTAATATTTTCTCCACTTATCATCAGTAAAGTATCATCTGCAAATAGTTTAATGTCACAATACTGGGTAGATTTGGCGATATCATTAATATAAATATTAAACAGTATAGGTGCCAGCACCGATCCTTGCGGTAGTCCAACAGGTACCTGTCTCTTCTCTGATAGAGATGACCCTATTACCGTCCGTTGATACCTATTCACAATAAAGTTTTCAAACCATTTTAGTTCGGTACCGGAAATACCTATAATGTGCAGTTTTTTCAAAAGCATACTTTGGTCAATTGTCTCAAAGGCTCGCTTTAAGTCTAGGAATACGGCTATTATATGTTTATTCCTCTTTCCAATTGGCAATAACCAAGTTAAGAGCACTTTCACAGGAATGCTTTTTACGAAATCCGGACTGTTGCGGGATAATAATTTTATTATCCTCTAAATACTTAACAAGCTGATTTTTTACCACTGTTTCAAGTATCTTTTCGTCACATGGTAGCGTGTTGATGGGTCTAATCTCATCCGCCTTCAGAGTATTTTTAACCTTTTCAATGGGGACTACCACGGAAGTTTTCCAGGGATCTGGGACTAAACCTTTTTCTAGGCTCTCATTAACGATTTCAGCGTAGAAGTATCTAGTATATGTTACCGAGTCTTTGATGACTCCTTCAGACAATAATTTCTTCCCCCCAATTTTATTTTTGAATTTGCTAACTATATCCAGTATATCGGATGTAGTAACCTTTTGAAATTTAAATTCAAGACTACTTTCTTCAACGTACATGTTGATACCATTATTCGCAGGAATACTTTGACTGATTTCTAATATACTGTCAATGAAATAGTTATTTAGTGACTCAGCTATTTCACTCTCATGTGTGAAAAGCTGATCTTTAATCCATATTTTGCTAATGTTATTGGACTCTTTAGACATTGATATAAAATTTTTGAGGTTTTTCCACATTGCTTTGCTGTCACCTATATTATTTGTGATTTTACGTTCCATGTATTTGGCCTTTTTAAACTTAATCAATTGTTTATATTTACGTCTGGTAGTATGATATTCTTCCCATATGCCTGTTTCCAGTGCTATTTTTTAAAGATTAAGCTTATGTTTATTGACATTTGCCAGCTCAGCATCGTACCACTTATTCATGATCTTAATATGGACTTCTTTGGAATGTGTCAGGCAGTTCATAGCACTTGATATGTGGTTATGCAATAAAGTAACCTTATTCTCAATATTCAAATTTTCAAAATCAAAATAACTAAACTGTCTCAATAAGTTAACGATATTATCACTTGTATAGTATTCCCAAGACGTTATAACTTTTGTTGATCTCATTTGAAACATTTTGTCTAGTTTGACCATATATATAATACTTATATTATATTATATTAATTATATATATGAGTTTGACGCTAACGTGGATAGTTTCATGATCCGTGATACGATGTTCGTCCAGCCTTTCGCAAGATGTGGACTCACTGTTCAGAATGTTCGGTTACACCCGAACTTAGACTTCCTGACTAGTTTTTATTATTTATTTATTTATTTATTAGTTTGTTTTAAGCCGACACAAATAAAGAGGTCGACTAAGGACAGATATAAAAACATACTATTTGTAATAACTAGGCGTTTAGTTATTTATAATTAAATCAATCTTTTTTATAATATACATATAAAAGGTGTATAGCAAAAAGTGAATGAACGACTAACTTGAAGCAAAAGTAGCGAGGTACAATGCACCGGCGAAGTCATTAGGTACAAAGCAAGAGCAATGAGAGTTATGCGCTCGCTTCGTTAAGTTAATTACTTATATTAGTGAGAGACCTTGTTGTAGTAGTACCTCGGGCTGACAGTGGGTGAAAGGCTTAACTTCATCCCACACTTAGGCCCGGTTTACCAGCTCGACTTAACTTAGTTAAGTCACGATTTTCACTTTTTCAGTTTCACTTATCCTGTCAGTGTTGCTGGCATTCGAAACCCATACGTCAGAAATGTTACTAATTTGCTTTGTGCACCGTCCCAGTTGGAAACTTTGCCATGCATGACTTTAACGAGGTAAGCGTAGATGCACGTTAACGCTTGTTTGGAAGCATGCAACCATTACGAAACCATCGTTTTCAATTAAGCACTATTTTACCACCTTCCAACCTGCGATCTATATATTCCTTGGTGCATTTCTATGCATTACCATTTTTCGTACTATTTTTCGAGGGTTACTAAGTTGGTGAAACCCAAAATTAAGTTAGTCGCGAATCTGTGCTAACTTAAGTCGCGACTTAGTTTTAGTCTTAGTCACGTTGGTGAAACCGGGCCTTAGAGTATTTGAAGGGTAAAGTGGGTAGTGTTATCGGGCAGTTGCGTCGAATACTGAGGAGCGACTGAGGCATGGGACGCCGTGCCGTGCGCACCATATATGCTGGCCTCTTTGTAGCCTGTCATACCTATGGGCGGCCATATGGCACCGCACGCTCATGAAGTCTGTTGGCCTCAGGCGTATCCTCAGTATTCAAAGGTTGATTATGATGGCGTGTTTAACGGTGTGTCGTACCGTTTCGACGGATGCGATGCAGGTGTTGTTGGGCACTCCCCCTCTCGACCTCGTGGTCATACAGCGTGCTGTAGGCTTCAGGTTGAGAAGGGGACTAAGCGTCCCATTGCTGCAGAGTGAGTGGATATCCGGCCATGATGTGGAGGAGGGTTACTTAGCGGCCAAAAAGAGGCTATTAAATTGTGTTATGGGGATTTGGCAGGACCGTTGGGATAATAGCCCCAGCGGAAGGGTGACGTACGAGTACATCCGTGATGTTTCATTTGTGGCAGAAAATCCTGACTTCAGGTTCAGCCTGAGTTTGGGTTTTCTGCTAACAGGTCATGGTCCTCTTAATACATTATTGCATAGGAGGACCTTGAGCGAAACTAGCGGTTGTATGTGTGGGGGTGCGTGCGAAAACTCGGTTCATATGTTGTGTTATTGTCCACTGTACTCGGACGTCAGGGACTTAAATAGTTGGGGAGTTAGTTTTGTAAATGGGGTGTTAAATGTTGGTAACATCCTCTCTACTAGCCGGAATGTCGAGGCCTTAAACGTTTATGCGAGAACGGTGTTCGTTATCTGTTGGTTTTTTTTTTGGGGCGTTTAGTCCCACTTCTTCAGGCGGACGGTCCGGAGTAGGTGTGACTCATACCGGTAGTAGCTTCGGCTGCGAAGTCTGACCCAGGACTTAAAATTTGGTACCACGGGGAGCAGAGGCCCCTGGAGCTTGCTTGGTGGCTGTGGTTTAATGTGGAGTTGCATGGCAACCGGGCGCCTTGACCCATAGATAAGCAAGAGGTACTAGATAGCCTCGTACCCCACCAAGGTGTTTGGTGCGCCCACCCTGCGCATCAATAAATTGGTACCAAAGTAAGCGAGCTTTGGGCGCTGGTCAATCGTCTGTTGACCCGTGTGCTTCTGAGCACCGTGAGGTTAAGCCGTCGGGGGCAGGTACTCACGTAAAGCACTTGAGACGCTGTAGTAGTACATAGTTATACATTGCAATACACTACAATATTCCCCCTTTTTAATCGTTCATCGTCGGCTCAAAGTTATATTAACTGATTACTGGTAAAACAAAGAACAAAACCAAAATAACTTCCCAGAAAATGGAAAACAGATCACAAATATTTGTTTCTTTCGTAGTTACAAATTTGATTTGATTGATTGAAATTGAGTAAAACATTCCATTTTCCTTGGTTTGAGAAAATTAGTTTACGAAAATCCCTCGGAATTGAAAAATCTTTAACAATGACCTGCTCGCCTATCTATAGCTTATTTATTTTAGATCCGCGATAATTTTCTTCTGTCTGTTTTGCTGTTTTATTACAGTTTTCTCAATAACTTCCTTAGGTTTTTCTTCAGCTTTTCTTTTTGGATTCAATAAATCTAACATTGTACGCAACTGTCTACTGAACATAAGTTGTGCACAGCATTGCAATAGTCCAATAAAAACCGGTTTAGTACATTGCCCCCTTGGAACCCCCATACCTAAAAATCGTTGAAACTCCTGAGACACGAAAGCGGTACCATTATCCGAAACCAGTGTTTTCGGTAAACCAAAACGCGCAAAAATATTTTTTAAAACATCAATAGTCGCCTTATTCGTAGTGTTTTTCCCATATCCACGCCCTCGACCCATTTTGTGTACCTATCTACTATAACGAGACACCACCTGTTCATGAAAGGGCCCAAAAATTCTCCATGAACTCGGCTCCATGGTTGTTTGGGCCATTTCCAAGTTACGAGCTCCAGCTTTGCCGGACTAGCGCGTAGTTGGTGATGGGTTTATTATCTTTTTCATTTCAATTGTTTTTTGTTGAAATATGTTATGTGTTAAGTGATCTAGATAATTAATTTTTTTAGTTGTGCACATTTTTTGCAAAGGCCCTTTCTTTTTACATACATTGCATATATAATTTTTATAGCTGTACACACTGTACATGACTTTTGTTGCTGCTGCTTTGATGTCCCGTTTGACTGTTTCTGCTGTTTGGCCTTGGTCTGCGATGATTTTCTTTTGATCCTTACAAAGTGCAGATCTTCTTGTGGTTCTTGCTTGATGTCACTAAGGTCGTTGTGCTTTCGAATGTGCTCCACCGTGTTTGCTATCTCCACTACTTTCGTCATGCTGCACGTTATATTTTCCAAAAATATTTTATCCCGAGCCGGACATTTTTCCAGCCCCATAACGAATTTGTCACGAATTCCGGCTTCGAGCATTGTGCCAAATTCACAATTAACCGCTAATGACCTTACTCGCGCTGCCCAATCATTTACAGATTCATTCGCAATAAAAAAATGTGAAATTTATTGCTGAAACACGCTCCATGAATTCTCTTCATGATTGAATCGCTCCAGATCCAATTATATTGGCGCGCTGATGATTCTAATCTTGATTCGTCACGCCAATGTAATAACTAGGCGTTTAGTTATTAATAATTATAATATATATAAGGTGTATAGCAGCACGGCGAATGAACGACTAACTTGAAGCAAAAGCAGCGAGGTACAATGCACCGGCGAAGACATTAGGTACAAAGCAAGAGCAATGAGAGTTATGCGCTTACTTCGTTAAGTTAATTACTTATATTAGTGAGATACCTTATTGTAGTAGTACTTAGTTAGTAGTTTACACTGTGCAACCAATAACAATATAAATTGCAATACACTACACTATTAAAATTATATATCTACAACAAAGGTACAATTAACAAGGCAAGATAAACGTAGTCTATCGGATTGCACACAACTTAAAAACTAGGCAATATGAATTAAAGTATTAGATGAGATGGTTGTAGAGGCCGTGTCTCCAATCCACCCTCACATACGGTCGATTATTCTTGCAGTGTTCTCATCAGAGCTAGTTGGTTATTAATTGGAAAGGTTAGAGTGGCCGTGATTGCAGGCCATCTTATAAAACGATTGGTTGTTCCATTAGGATGGTCTTGAAAATCTTGACTTATCAATCCTCACCGGCTGGTTGGGGAGGCCGAGCGTCCAGGCCCCCTCATACGATAGAATTATTAATGAATGTTGTGCTGTAATTGAATTATTAATAGGATGGTTGAAGAGGCCGAGTCTCCAATCCACCCTGACATACGGCCGAATATTTATTTATTTAAAGTCGAGTACCAGAGCGATATGAGATTTGCTTGCGGAATGGACGTGATTCCGCGCAGCGTCCGATTGCAGCTATTCGCGTATTGGCAAACATTATTTCCATTTGTATAATTGTTTTCGTTGATATTATGTGAGGTGCTGGTGGAATGGACTCGATTCCCCGCTGCGTTCGAGGCAACAACTGCGTTCGGAGCAATCCACCCTGACATACGGTCGAATATTTATTTATTTACGGCTCGTTTCTGACCGTAACCAGAAATTTTGTACCTAGAAGATTATCTAACCGAAAATCGTAACCGTCGGCAATGCGGTTCAGGTACCCGCGATTCCAGCGTGCATGGTAAGGCTGTCAAAATCAAACAATGCGCAAAATATAATAAAATGCAAACGGGCACGAAACTTCGCGTAAAAAAGTTCTTATATTGTTTATTAATTCTTGTGAACTAGTGTGTATGAAATTTGTGGTATTTTCTGTTAAAAAAAATATTAACTAAACACTTGCAATTTTTCGCGGTTACGTGACGTTACCACCTATTTTGAAATTGAGCCGCAACTTAAACCGGCAGAATATCAAAAGGCTGTAAAAGTTTTCAAGTTATTTATTTGCCGGTAAAACGAGTAATTCCGCGCAGCGGCCGATTGGAGCTATTCGTGTATCGGCAAACTTTATTTCCGGTTGTTTAATCGTATTCGTTGATATTATGTGTCCACGCAGCGTTCGGAACAACGACGGATGGAGGACTCACATGATATTTGGCAGCGTTTAGCAGGCATGCCAGTATTGCATTTTGAAGCGAAGCAAAATAACTATCGAAACTGATGCAGCTATAAAACTTGTTGTAAAATGAACACCAAACATTTTGAGGTTGGTTTTTGCAAAGTTTTGTCGACAAAGGGGTAATTGAAAGGCACATAGTGCCTAGACGTCCTAGCGGGTACAGCAAAACTCAGTCGACTAACAAGATCAAATGAATCGATTTCACCAACAACCAGCTTATGGAGAAGCATTACACCAAGTGAAACCCTAGGGTTTTTTAGAGAAGGTAAATTTAAGAGGAGAAACCTACTTCTATAAGGGGGCAGGTGGGTAGTTGGATTCCAGTAAAGACTCCGCAAAGCAAAAATCAAGAATTGCTTTTGTACTGACTCAATCCGCTGTATATGGACTTGATATAAGTGACACCAGCGATTACCAGCGATGCGTAAAGGACTTTCGTGAGGTATGGGTCGTCAAATTCTTTAGCCCATCTTTTAACAAAACCAAGCACACCCATGGCTTTGTTAGCAATAGATGAAATATGCATATTAAAATTTAGGTTAGGGTCAAAAAGGACATCTATATCAGTTACAACAGATATGCGTTCCAAAAGAGTGTCATTTAGTACGTAGGAGACCAAAACCGGCTTTGTAGAGTGAGTGAATTATACTATATCCCATATTGAATTATATTACATTATTCACCTCATCAGATAAACACACCCATAGGTTAAGTCTTAAAATTAGTACGATTTAGGTCATGTGGCAACCCTTCCGTAAATCACCCCACACCAATTGGCGCATGAAAAACAGCTGATGTGGGGGCGCCCATCATTTTTATTATTATAATTTTTTTTTGCTGATATAAATATATACGCCGGCCTTTGTCGAATTCTTCAGCTTGTGTACAATTTTATTTTACATACGGAAAATATTAACAACCATAAAATAAAGATCGAAAGGAAGTTTACAATTAAAAAAAAAATACTCGCCCCCTCGCGCCCCTAACTTGGCCCTATTTTGACACAATTTAGTTTTTAAAAGACATGGTCCTGCCCAGACAGTAAGTTTTGCTTATATATGAACAATAATTTTGCAAGTACAAAATTAATAAAAACTCAATACCTAATCAGTGATTATCCTTCAAATTTTATTGTTGAAAAGGTGGATTTTCAAAGCATCTCTCAAATCATAATTGTTCGAACTTTCCCGGTTTGATGAAACCATACTTATTGAGGGCAGTGGAACTACCTCCCTTCGCCGTGCTCCAGATATGGTAGCATCGCCTTCGTAACGCTCAACAAAATTGCTTGCTTCATAGTTGCACACGAAATCTTGATAAAATTGTGCCACGCATAGAGGCGTTCTTAATATTCTGAATTTTGCCGTGAGTATTCCAAACGCGTTTTCTATAACTCTTCTTGCACGAGAAAGTCTTTTATTAAGGTCTTCGGGAATACCACTACCCGGATATGGTCGCAAATGTTGCATCTCCAACTAGGTAATGAGTAAATGTTTCCGTTTCTCCTGGTAAAGCCTTTGGCTTGCATATGTTCCGATGTCAACGCAAGTAAAGGTCCACTGAGAAAAAAAACAAACAATATCGTGTTTGATTCAAAGAGAAACAAATATGTTTTGGCGCCAAAGGATATTTTGTTTACTTTTGAACAAATATTTGTTTGAAGAACTTGAACAAAAACTGTTTATTAAAAAATAAAAAATGTTTAAAATAAATAATAACCTGTTCATAATAATCAAATTTAAAACTTTTTGAAACGACTATGATTTTTAGTGGAGAACTGAAAAGAAAAAATTGTTAGAAAAACAAATGCAACAAGCAAACTATCTTCAGCACAAGTGGCATTATGTTTCAATAAGTAAAATTAAAGTTTACCATCGACCTTTTTTGTTTCAAGCACATCTAAAAATTCATTGGAAATCCGATCCAACGCATCGGTTAATAGAAAAAATTGATTTTTTACAGCTTTCTGGTTTTCAGCTGTTGAAGTTAATATAACATTATGCACGCACTATTTATTAAAACATATTACACGACACACCTAGAAATATTTACCAATTAAAATAGGAAGAATTACCATTAATCCTGAACCATTCACCAACTCAGTCAAATTAACATCTTCCATCTTTGCGAATTATGTATACTGTATTATGCACAGCAAAATTGAAGATGGGCTGAGTGGATACTTTTCGTTTTTAACAGTATGCAATAATTTCGATATTTGGTACCGAAACGTTCAGATGGCTTGCGAAGCGGGAAATTAAAAAAAAAATGGATCTCGTTTGATTTATAATTTTCGAACATTTTGAATGTAACGCAAAGTTTTATATTTCAGATATAAAACCTGTAAAAGAGAAAAAAACCTAAAAGTTTAAGTATTTTGTTTTGCTAAAACGAATTGCAAATATGCAAAACATGTGCTATTTACAATGGAAAAAATAATATAATAGCAAATCTAAGAGCAAGACTTCGAATAACCAGTATCCTCAATAACAAAAATACGAAATACAAAGTAATATGGCGATAAGAGAAGGAGAGAAGAACCCCGAACAAATAAAATATAAAGCTTCATACACTTACATCCACTTTTTCAAAATCTATACCCTTTTATAATTATAAAGATTACACTGGATCACAAATTCCAACTTTTTTTCTGCACCAGAGACGCCATAGTGAAATTCCTATGTAAAATCACCTCCTAATTCCGAAAATCAAGGTTATTTTGACTTGAATGGTACCGTTTTTGAGGTATCTACGATTTACCGTTATTTCAAAAAACAAAAAAGATGGCTCCACTTAATCGTGTATATCTCAAGAACAAACTCAGCTCTTCCAAAACGATTTGAAAAATTTTAAAGCTTATAAAATTTACTATAATCAGTAGGTACATACAACACTTTTTGCTAGGTCTTGCAGATTCAAACATATTGAACAATCATTACGGATTTTTTAAATATTTTTTGTAAAAATATAAAAAAAATTGTACTTTTCGAGGAAGCATCTCGAAAACCTTTTGTTTTTTTGCAGATATTTTTCCCACCCTCTAAGCTCTGTTTTATTACAAAAAAAATAAGCTATCAGTGAACAAAATCGATGAACTAATACAAAAGTTATAAGCATTCAAGTAAATATATCCATTTAATTCTTAAGTACCCTACAAATAATAGCATATGTACATATGGTTCTGTCTTAACTCTATGATCTTATTTTATAATTGAAAAAGTTATGTGTCTTGTTTTGACGCTTATTTAGATTAGGATCGGTTTCTCTTATGAGAAACCAACAGTAGTCGCCGACTTTCAATCACTTTCATTTGCTGGTGAAACCTTTCGCCATGCTCGTCACTTTCGTCGCCAAGATTTTGCGGGAAAAAGTTTAAGTGGGAGTGTAAGAAATGAATTTTTAAAGACATAGTTACTCCTGAAAGAAAATAAAAAAGTAAATTAGATAAATACATAAGTGACACATTAGTATATAATTTTCTTAGGCTGGATTTATCTTTCAATTCAGAACAAATTTTTTGTTTATATTTTTCCCGTTCTTGTTTGTTCGGAACTGGTGGTTATTGGTCATCATTTTCCTTATTTGCGGTCACACAAAAAACCCTTGCTTTATTTTTGCTTCTGAAATCTCTGGGAAGATTGTCTTCAAATGATGAAAAGCTTCGCCTTCTTTGTCCAAAGCCTTGACAAAGTTTTTGATAAGGCCGAGCTTGATGTGGAGCGGAGGTAGAATTATTTTTTCCTTCTTTATAAGTGGAGAGTATTTTATGTCATCTACCCCAACTTGAAACTCGGCTCGGCTATCCCATTTGCATAGAAAGCAACAGTATTTTGTGTATCCACTTTGTAGACCACATAGCATTCCAACGACTTTAAGATCGGCACATATTTTCCAATCATGTTCTTCGTATTTGATTAACTTTAGCAATTTTTGCATTATCTCATATGTTTCCTTCGTATTTACTGCATGCGCGATCGGGATAGATGGCTTTTGGTTGCCAATATTAATACGGCCTTTAAACTTAATTTATTGCCGTCTATGAACAATCGCCACTCTTTTGAATCATATGGTTCACCAAATTGTCTTTGCAGTAACAAACACTGTCCTCCTTCGTATAGTACTTGGAAAATTCTTCGTGACGAGTTCTATAATATGTTACCTTAACATCGGATGAAACAAATTTAAATTGTTGCATTCGAGAGGCGTGTAGTTCGGCCTTTTCCTTTGACAATTCCAAATCCCTTATCCAATCATTGAGTTGTGCTTGTGACAAAGAATTTCTTTCGTTTTCCGTTTGAAATTCAGTACAACATGATGCCGCGTAATCAGATACTGCTGTTGACAATGAAACTGGAGCCGGAACTAAAGTTAAATTTGATTCTGGCAATGTCGCTTCTGTTGAAATGAGTTCTGGTAATGACACTGTAGATACGCTCGCATAGGTTACTTTTCTGGACTTTCCAACCCCAAGTACTTTTGTAGTACAAATATAGCAGTCCGTTGAATGGCAAGTGGGTTCCCTCCACTTCATTGGTGTAATAAATTTCATACGTCGGCTAAATAGATAGTTTCAGAAATTAGTCAGCTATGAATTAAAAGGGAACCAATTCCTAATTTTTACAACGTACCTTTTTGCTCCGGTTTCCGAAGAAATCAATTCGACCCGGCATGTGGTGCACACAGTGTTCGGTGTCCATGGTTTTTCATTGTTTTTAGGCTCAATTCCAAAACACTTATAGTATGTAACTTTCAAAGGATTTGAAAACAAATAACACTCATACTTTTAACAATAAATTGACCGCAGATGAAACAGAACATATCTGGATCATTTGTACACTCAAACTCTCGCGCCCTTTTATTCATTTTTTATTTTTAAGTAAATGACGGGTTATAAACTGCAATTATAAACTGAACAGTATCCGGCGAGCCTTGCAGATATTATGAAGGAACAAGGCGCATGTACTCTTATTTATACTTAGATCCAGTAAAAATTCAAGCCTACCTAAACAAAAAGGTTCCCTAGTTCTATAAAGAAAACACTACCTGCCTCAAAAATATGCCCTTGTTTAAAATGTACCTAGGTTTGAGAAAACGACACTAACAGCTTTTTGTATCTAATAACTTTTCGAAAATCTACCTGCTAACTAACTGATATACGAATACTAACACATATGTACCAGTAGGGTACTTAAGCATTCAATGGATATATTTACTTGAATGCTTATAACTTTTGTATTAGTTCATCGATTTTGTTCACTAATAGCTTATTTTTTTTGTAATAAAACAGAGCTTAGAGGGGGGAAAAATATCAGCAAAAAGACAAAAAATTTTCGAGATGCTTCCTCGCAAAGTACAAATTTTTTTATATTTTTACAAAAAAAAATTGAAAAAACCGTAATGATTGTTCAATATGTTTGAATCTGCAGGACCTAGCAAAAAGTGTTGTATGTACTGATTATAGTAAATTTTATAAGCTTTCAAATTTTTTAAACCGTTTTGGAAGAGCTCAGTTTGTTCTTGATATATACACGATTAAGTGGAACCATCTTTTTTGTTTTTTGAAATAACGGTAAATCGTAAATATCTCAAAAACGGTACCATTCAAGTAAAAATAACCTTGATTTTAGGAATTTCACTATGGCGTCTCTGGTGCGTTTTGGCTGTAAACCAGTGTTATTAATAGGCTAACAGTCTCGCCATAGTAACTTTCGCAACCCAACTTCATTAGATAGTTATATTGCCATCTTGGTATGGACTATTTCTGCTGTCTCGCGAAAAAAAAATTTTGAAAATTATGCTTTGTTTATTTTTTATTAAACAAAAAAGAAGTCTAACAACTCTCCAGCTATTTTATAATCTCCAACAGCACAACATTCATAAACGTTTTCACCAAAACACAAAGCTGTTAACTACAGTATCTGACTGTTTTATTGTACACTATCCCCTACACTATTTCACCACTACCCTCAGCGACATCTACAACCCAGTAGATAAAGTCTCTGATTCACAATGGCGTTGCAGTACAAATTGATTATTTTGTGCGTTCACAACGGTTTATTTAAACAAATTAATTTTTATAAAATACGCTTAAATAAAAGCACTGCTGTAATTAATAAATGATTTCGCATGTATAGGTAGCCCACACCTGTAAAACGATACCTTTTTTATTAATATTGCTTCGAATGAGAGAAAAAAATTAGGAACAAACACAAAAAGACCTTACAGAAATAATATATATGATACAGCAGTGGCGCAGGTGGTAAGCGTGCCGGCTGTGATACGTGCGTTTACAGTTTCAAGCACGGGTTCAGGGCAGGTTAATTTTTTTTTTATAATTGAATTTGCCTTGAAACATATAACATATGAAAACCTTTTATCATAATATTTTTTTTAAATTTATTATATTTGTAACCCAATATTTCAATGTTTTTCTGTTTTAAAAAAACTAAAAAATTATTCCAATTTATCAATATTTTTGTTTTTATTTTTTTTAAGAAATATATCATATTTAATATACAAAAAGTAAAAACACTGTTTGTAGCTTCTTCAATTTTATATTTACGAAGTAGTTAGAAATCGAGATTGAGAAATTTATCAATAACACAGAATCGGCCGATAACTTTACTTTTTTTACGAAAAACACATTTTTACTTTGATTATTTTATATTCTAAGCTTTTATCGATTATTCAAAAGTTTAATTTACTTATGAAATTTTTAGGGGGTTAAATGGAAAAAGTTTTCATATACATACATATATTTTTCATACAGTTGAAGATTGGTCAGAAAAATATTACCAATTGTCTCATTTAGAGAAAATTTGTAAATAGACGCTGGAAAGTATAAGTAGTTGCTGGCGTAATTTTAAATAATTTTCCTTGCTTTAAAAGAATTAAAAAACAAACAATTTTCATTTTGGTCTTCACCGAGAATCCCGAGAATCGAAGTCGGGTGTCCTGCAAGTAGTATACATTTATACCCAATTTGGTATAAAAAGGGTACAATTAGTGTCTTCATAGCACATGCTCGAAGAAATAAGACCAATTTATCTATTCCATCTAAAAGAGACTAAAAAAGTAGTAGTCTCTAGAATAAAATATTGCAAAATTATATTTTCTAAGCAGAAAAATGTAAAGCAAAGAAATGTAAAGCAGGAGTTATTAGCTTTCAAATGTTGTTGAAAATAATCTGTAGCATTACTACAAGCCGAAATGTAATCATTTCAGTTGGTACATGTTTTCATTACCTTATGAAAAATTTCAGCAGTATATATATTAATGCCCTAACTCTGTTGTACTACTTTACTGCACCATCCTAATGTGTGAAAACTTTGAGTGGCATCACCACCTCGCAAAATTTCTCACTTTTTAAAAATTACGAAAACCACACCCACCCCTCTGCTCTTATTCATGTGCATTAAACCAGTAGCTTAGATCTTTGCATGAAATTTGTCATACAGGTTACTTTCTGGCCAAGATAGGCTGCTGTTGAAAATTGTCGCAATCGAATTATAACCGCGCTTCCTTTTTCGATATCGAAAATCACATAAATTAACATAACTTGAGTAAAGATTGAGGTATTTGCATGAAATTTCTTATGCATGCTACTTTCTGGCCAAGGTAAGCTGCTGTTGAAAATTGTCGAAATCGGATGATAACCACGCCCCCTTTTTCGATACCGATCACATAAATTAACATAAGTTGAGTAAAACTTAGTTTAAAAAAGTTTTTTTGAACTATTTGTATGTTCTTCCAAACATAAACTTGAAATATATAGGTCAGAGCTATCCATAGCTCTATGATACATAACAAGTATGTTGTGCACTCTTGAATAATTTCGAGCGTGACCAGTTCGATCTTTTTTATAATATTTGTTTCGCGCCTCAGATGCATTTTCTGCCAGGACACCTACGGGTACTTTTGAAGCCTCAATTATTTGTGACGAATGCACTAATATTTTGTGTCTTGTGGCAGACACAGAGTACCATTCGTAATTTTGGAAAAATATTTCAGTGGTTTTAATGACATAATCACGAAACCTTTGAGCATCAATTTCAAATTCAGAGGAGAGAGAAATTAAGATTATGTGTAAATGTTTCAAAAATCAATATTTATACCAGTAATAGATGCTAAAAGGTCCGTTCGAGAAAATGAAATTTTTTGTTTCTTTTCTGTCAGGATTCTCTTCTCTTCTGCTCCACGAACTTGCCATTTTTCAAATCTAGCTTGCATGAAAGTTTTAAAACTAACTCGAAACTAAGAATCCCCGCATGCAAAGGGCTTAATCCATATTTCAAAGCGTTTGTCTTCGGGTCAAAATTAGTAGAATCAAAGTTTCTTACAGTTCGAAATTCCTTTGGACCGGCATGACAGATGCCATTGACATTGCTGTGCACTTTTAGTTTCTGTCAACACATTTAAGACTTTCCCATCTATTAATGTCATATATAAATTATATTTTACTTTAATTTTTTCCCATTACTTAGTATGTATTGTAGTGGTTTCAACTCCTCAATCTGTTTCTTTATGTTGTGGTTTTCAGTTAGAATGTGCTCTTTTGTTTCTTTAACAAACTACACTCTCAAAGGTCTACAAAAGCGTACTGACTGAGGTGTACGGTTTACCCAAATGTTATACCCTGCTGATGAAATTATTTTTATTGGAATAAAAAGGGAATGATCGAAACTTTCCGAAGTATTTTCCACAAATTTTTGTTTAAACAAGCTGTGACCGGTAGAACCATCAAACTCGTAGCTCGAAATCAGGATCGATTCTTCAACATCCATTGTAAGCAATACTTCATCTTGATATTCAAGAATTCTTCTAGCTGTGTGGTCTAACAAATTTTGCAACGATACTTCGACAGAGCTATCATTCGCTTTGATTTCATCCGGTCTACATTTCAATTTGCTTTTATAAACTTTATCATAAGTCGGATAAATACTGCAATTGTGTTTTATATTTAACTGCCGCATATTTGAGTACACCTTTCTAGTTAATCCGTTTTCTAACACAAACATTAGAGCTTCATTAGGTGATACTGGCGTAACTTCTTTATGGCTAGTATTAAGAACTTCTCGAATTTTGGATGGCCGATTTGGAGATATAGCAACTTGTTGTAGACATAAAGGCAGCATGAACTAATAATTGCGCATTGTCTCCTTTTTGGGAAGCTAATTCGGAAGCTAATCTCCTTTTATTTCTTATATTATTAATCTTTTTCGGTATTACAAAAATTGTTTCTCGACTCAACCATTTCTTATTATATTTTCTAAATGCATTCTCATTTCTTGATTGTTTATTCCACTTAAGTTTAATAAAATTATATAAGTTCCGAGCTTTAGTACATATCAATTTACTTAATTCACTGTCAATGTCGTATGAAATCTTTCCTTTTATGTAATTCGAAACATTCCTGTTGTTTCTCAACTAAAACTCAAATATTTCAAAATTTTTGAACCTGAGTGTTTCCACAAAAGTTTAAAAAATCGTGCAATAGCAGTCAAATGCATACACTTTTACCATGACATAAAACTTGAGTTTTCTACAAACAAAGAGTGCCAATGACACTTTAAAAAATTTTTAGTTTTACTCCACGAAAAACAATAAAACTCTTCAGAATTCCACAAAAAAACATACAAAAAACCACCAAAATAAGTACGAAATAAAAACATTTTGCAAACTATATTTGTATATAGTAATATTACTCACCTCGAGTAATAGAACTCATATTTACAAAGTTTTTTTTAAAGAATATATTATTAAAAAACAGTTTTTAATTTTATAAAAAATTTGCTGCTTCACTTGTATGAACACATACTACAAAATTTGTAAATATTACCAGCTGTTTGTACATAAACAACAACAGTACTTTTTTTTTTTTAATTTTTTCTTATCAATATGTTGGGTATTGAACACCATCAAAATAATTGCAAAAATTTAAATTTGAAAAATTGTGTAGAATAGCCGAGTGCCGCCATAGTAAGTGCCGCTGTAAGTAAGCAAAACCAAAACTTTAAAATGTATGCGTTTGTTAGGAAACACGAAGGTAACTAACATCAGGGTTACGAATAGTCTGCATCCCCTTGATATAGGTGTCCTGATTGAGTATTTGGTCAGTGCAGGCTCCAGAATTTCGTGGAGCACATTAAAGAGCGGAAAAGGCATTCTTAGTTTCCTAATAAATGTCTCCTCGTCATCAGCCAAGCTTCTTAATGAACTTTCAAACAGTCCATAATTTTGCCGCTGCAAATATAATTTGCGGACTCGCCTCTTTTGTCTAATTTGCCCCTTGAGCCTAAGCATTTTCGCTAAACTTAGGAGACTCTCAAAACTTGTTCGGCACTTCGGTTAAACATTTTTGAACACAACTCTGTACGTGGACACTAATAGAACACAGACGAACTACATATGTATGGTGTTTATGTTTTTGCTAAAATGAGAAATAATGAACTATTATGGCTGGGACAAAAGCGCAGTGATTCCGGTGGGCTAATAGTATGTACAAACACTGTAATATCAAAATATGTTAACATTATTTACTGTTACTAACAGTTAATTTGATTTTCTACATTTTTTAACCTTCAATTTATGACTATGGTTAGTATTTAAAAAAAATTTTATTTTCCAAAAATTGCAATTATTTATTTACATTCGCGATCAGCTGATTACTGTGACAGCGTTCGAAGCTTCTATTTGGCCATAGAAGCTAACAAAAGAAAAGCCAAGTAAACTGAAGAGCGCAGAGCCAGCAAAGCAAGCTTGCATTGGGCCAATACCTTTAGGCCAGAGGCACATACGACTTTGCAACCGACTATTACTTTCACAAAAAAGTGCGTCAAATGAAGCAACGCAACAATCATGTCACAATGAAACACGATAATCTAATTTTTACTGGCATCAAACTGCATTTAAAAATGTATTTTAGTAATTCTGCTTAATAGATGTGGCTTCCACAGTGGCGTAGATAGGGGGGGGCGGGGATTTAGGGGATCAATCCCCCCCATGGGAAATTGAAAATATAATTTTTGAAAAATTGTACTTATACATATTCATTTATGCAATCATTTCTCGAAATGCCATTAACCTTCTTGCAGTATTAAGTTTTTTATATCGCTCTAAAATTAGAAAGAAAAAATTTGTATCACGACGCCACCCGACTACATTAATACACACAAACTTCAGTCGACCTCGTTGCGAATCTCCGAATCGCAATCATAAGCGAAGGAGAAGAGTCCTGACTTTACATATGTCCGTTACATATCAAGCCCTAACCGCAATTTTGGTGTAACCAACAAAATTATGAAAGATGCCGGTAATTGTGTTTGTTATAAACCATCTCACGAAATATCACAGCCATAATAAGTTCCATTACAACGACAAACCAAAAGCAATTTTGATGTAAGTGACATTTTGCATACAATTTTAAAATAAATAACAATCTTAAAAACCTTCTCCTGTAAAATTTTATTTTTGTTGGTTACAACAATATTGCCATAACATATCTCGCAGTTTTTTTTCTCAATGCGCTTTGAACAAAAAATAGTGTTTATACTATCGCGCAAGGCGAATTCATATAAGGTGAGAGCAAGGCGAATTCGGCATGTTCAGAAATGTCAGATCCAGCGAATATAACGTCCATTTCGTTTTACTGACATTTCTGAACCCATGAGAACTACCAACAACAAACGGAAGAACAAGTAATCAGTTGCTCACTTGATATCACCATGTAATGAATTCGCGCTGCTATCCCGCCAACCGTCTGCAGTACGATCTGAAAACGAGCGCAACCCGACGCGCTTCCGAATTTTAAAGCTAACTGAAATTCCGTTGCATGCGTATAAACATAACACCTGTGTTGCTACGTCATGAATCGCATCATTCAAACTTCAGTTTACTTATGTTCCTTAAACAATAAGCACGCCTAGAGGCCAGTGACAAACCTATTTTATAATCGCGTTCGCGTTTTTGTTTACGTTGTTATCTGGTGATGAAACGATTTTTAGTTCCAAGAACGCCCTTTGCTAAAAATAGCGAAAAGGAAAAAAATGCAGAATTATCTGCTGAAACAAGTTCGAAGAGACTTCGTTGTGAAAAGTCAATTGGAAAAAAGCAAAAGAAGTAAGTTTTGAGCATTTTTTATACAATAAGGGTACTCAGAATCTTGTGCAAATGGTGTAGCAACGTAGCAAATTTTCACACCAAACTTCAAAATCTATATACTTTTGAAGTTTGTTGTGTAAATTTGCTACAAAAGCTACGTTGCTGGACCATTTGCTCAAGATTTTGAGTACCCTTATTATGATGTCTTTTTTATCATTAATCATTTTTTACAGACTTTTCAAGAACATCAGAAAAAGTCCTATCATATACATGCAATTGCTGACCGTGATAATTTTTTGCGCACTATGCAAAATCGAGAAGAGTCTATTGAAAATCTAACTGATAAGTCCCGGAAACAGCAAATCTTGAAAAATAGACAGAATATAATTCCTGTCATTGAAGCAATCATAGTTCTTGGACGACAAGAGTTGGCTTTGCGTGGACATCGTGACAGTGGAAAAATTATTATTCAAGACAATTTTTCTGGACAAAACGAAGGAAATTTCAGAGCTTTATTGAAGTATAGAGCTAAGGGAGATCCAATTCTTCGTAGCCACCTAGAAGGTCCAGGAAAACGGGATAAATATACGTGTCCGTCTATACAGAATGAAATTGTCGACGCTTGTTACGAAATTTTAACCCAAAAGGCCATATCTAAAATAAAAGCTGCAAAATTTTATTCAATTTTGACGGATGAAACACAAGATTTGACTACAATGGAACAGGTTACACTGTGCATTCGATATGTGAGCGAGAAAAACGAAGGCCATCATATTGTGTGTGAAGATTTTTTGAGGTTTATCCCAACATGTACCACTACAGGTAAAAGTGAGATAATTCTTTGAATTATCTTAGCACCTGCAGTATGAGGTTTATATTTATATTTATATCATTAATTATATGATGTGCAAATTTATAGGTGCTGATCTTGCAGAGCTGGTGATTGAAAATCTTCGAAATTTTGACTTGGATATTTCTTTCTTGATAGGCCAAGGATACGATGGTGCAAGTAATATGTCCGGTCAATATAAGGGTGTCCAGGCAATTATACGTAATAATTATGCGCCTCATGCTTTATACGTTCATTGTGCCGCACATTCTTTGAATCATGCTATATCCATCACTAGCAACGTGGCAGCCATCAGAGATTGCCTCGCCACAATCGAAAACGTTTACAATTTCTTGCATACACCTAAAAGAAAAGCCATTTTGGAAAAAACGATTGAAGAATCTGACGAAACTCCACGAACGAAGTCTTTAAAAAGGTTAAACCTGACTCGATGGGTTTCGAAATATGAGGGCGTCAACGATTTTTTTGAATTATTTCCGTTCGTTCACGAAACTCTAAATGAAATGAGAAGCTCGGAAAAAGACGCCAAAAGTTTGGAAAACGCCATGGATTTTGAATTTTTAATATGTTTACATATCATCAACGTAATCTTTCAACTTTCGTTGCCTTTGAGTCGCGAATTGCAAAAGGTTAATTTAGATTTGGTTCAAGCGATGGATCTCGCCAAAGACTTGCGCGAAGAAGTAAAAAGGATTCGTGCAAAAGAAGACGCTTTTTCTGAAATTTATGAAGCTTCGAAAAACCTTGCTGAAAATCTTGACATTGAGATTAAGCACAACAGAATAGCGCGTAGACAAAAAAATCGGGCAAATCCTGAAGTTCAAAGTACAAAAGATTATTTTCGTGTAACAGTGTTCAATTCTTTCCTAGATTCTTATATCATGGATCTTGGAGAAAGGTTCACTAAACACGAAAATATATTGGAAGGATTTGCGACTCTTTTCAAGCATGCATTGAATGAAAGCGAAAAAGTAGATGATAAATTTATCAAGACAGTCGAGTTTTATCAGGAATTTCTCACTGCCGGACCACCTGCTGTTCTTGCCGAATTAGAAGTGTGGAAAAGATATTTGATTCGCAGAGGTGTTATCAAACCTGGAAACTCTTTGGATGCACTTGATCTTTGTCCAAAAGAAAATTTTCCAAATATCAACGTGTTGCTGAGAATATTAGCTACTTTACCGGTATCGACATCAAGCGCAGAACGCACTTTCTCAAATTTGAAACGGATAAAGACGATACTGAGAAACACGACAAAAGAAGTAAGTAATTATATTTGCTTTAAGCTCTATGAATTTTGTTCTAAAATTCAAAATTAAATTTTACCACATTTTTTTTTTGTTGTAGAACCGCTTGAATGGATTGGCTGCTCTGGCTATTCATCATGACATTACAATCACAGCTGATGAAGTCATAGATGAGTTATCGAAAAAATCCCGAAAACGTGATTTCCTTCTTTAATATTGAAAAACTTTTTTTGCATACTGAGGTAACCTAAGCATAAAATGTATCTCTATGTTTTGTTTGTTTTCATAAAATATACATAATAAGTGATTTTCATGATTATAAAAAAAGAAGAAAGATAAAAATAACTTGAAAGTAGAAAAAATTGTCAAATTTAATTCCCCCTCCCCCCCCCCCCCCATCACAAAAAGGTATCTACGCCACTGGGCTTCAATGTGCTTTGAGGTCATATGTTTAGTTAAAACATATGAAAAAATAATTAAGTATGTTTAAGAATAGAAATACACAAAATTTCAACTTCATAAAAAGTTAAGTTTTGGGCACCTTTGATTGTATTTACTTTCACGAAGTCGAACGAAAAGTTCTATGTGTCTCCCCCTTAGTGGGTGTCTTTGATGGGGGTGACTGCGCCTTGCACTCACCAGCGCCACCCCAAAGCGTCGACTCGTAGGTGCGCATGCGCCCTCCACTCCCCCGTGTGGGGGTGGAGCCTCCTCTTGGTGACACCTGGTAACGCTTCGGCGGCAAATTCGAGCGGCGACCTTCTTTCCCTCATCAAAAAGCCTTGTATCCTCACTCTTCGTTTCTCTCCCCCCCCCCCCCTTCCTTTTAGTAAGGGCTGGATCAAGGTGTAATACGACCCGTGCCGAGGATCAGCCTGGCTGGGGGCCCTCAAATAGCCCAGTCGCTAACGGAGTGCATCGAATACCGGGCGCCCTTCGATGCTATTTAGCCTTACCCGGGCATTGTGGATCTCTGCCCGGGCGGACCTTTCCCTTTCTCCGCAACTCGTGGGATTGAAAGATGGAGCAAAATAATAAAAATAATAATAATACGGAGAGCGGCTCTCCTAAAAAATTGCCGACTGGAGCTTGCTCCTCGAAGGCCACGGCTCGTCCGGGTCTTCAAAGACAAGCTGAGCGAACTGCTCAGCGTTTCGCTGCCGCAGCGGCAGCAAGACAAAGAAGGGCTGAGAGAGCATCCAGCCCGCTTCGTCCAAAGGGCAGCACCTCTCTTGGAGGGGGAGCTGGTCGGGAGGCTCAAAGCGCAGCCGCCGTCCTTCCCTCGGCCCCCATTGGTAGGCCTGTCACTCAGCGATTAGCGTGTGATGAGCCTGCTGATGTAGGTTCTGGGGATGTGGGGACGGCTGGTGTTGGGGCCAAGGACTTTATCCAAGGTAGAGCCGAGAGTACATCCGGCTCGAGCAGCCCAAAGGCGAATGTCTCTCGACAGGGAGGCACTGACCGGGTGGTCTCTGGTGCAGTCACCGCCCATCCCGTAGCCTCCACCAGAAAGGCTGCCTTTCAGCGTGAAGCGTCAGGTAAGTCATCTGGTGGGGTCTCCAGGGTTGTGGGGGGGCCAGCGCTAAGGCCATGGGGCAGGTGGCGAAGGCGGCAAGGAGGTCTTCTCACCAAGACAAGCGCGCGGCCGCTCGGATCCTGCGCAGAAACGCAACCTCACCGATAAGGGAGGGGGATGTCTCTGCGGAGGACTGGGTGAAGGTGCAGCGGGAGCTTGAGTGGGCAAGGCGTACCTTTCCGAACTTCCGCGTTGACTGGGTCGAGAGTGAGGCAACCTCGAAGCGTCAGCGGTCAATGGAAGAGACGAACCCAACGGTACCGAAAAGGGCCAAAATACAAGGAGGCTGGACGCGGTCCTTCGCCGAGATCGCCAAGGATCGGAAGATCATTGGCGTCATAGATGAGAGTAGCGCAGACGGCAGAATCCCCAAACAGCAATGGAAGTGGATCGAGGCAGCGCTCGCTACGGTGGCCGTGAAGGTCATAAAAGACAACCCCGGGCCACTGCCATCATTCAAAGATGCAGGGTGGTTCCAGGGGAACGTCAAACTTATTGCTTGTGATGACGAAAGATCGGCGGTACTGTACAAGGCCGCCGTCTGCTTGATAGGGGAGGTGCGCGGGATATTCCCTCGAGGCCGAGAGCCAGAGCCTGGGTTCCAGTGACGCCCACGGACCCAGCAGACATCCTGGAGATTCTCCAGGTGTAATTACCCCGAATTGGAAAGTGGTGAACGTCGAGAAGACGGAGAAGGCCACGATGCAGATCGTCCTGCTACTCGACAGCGCAAGCGTCGGTGCACTGTCGAAGAATGATTACAAGGTGAGCTACGGCTTTAAAAACATCAATCTTGAGGCTCTGGAGGCAGGTGAACCCCACAGCGAGGACGAGATGGAGGTGGACGAGGCGAAGGCGCCGGAACCTAGTGGTGGTTACGACTCTTCGAGAGTCAGCTACTAAGCGATGGGGAGTCGGACGCGACGCTCACGGAGGAGAGCGCCAAAAATTATGATGAGGGTCCTCCAGATCAACCTTCATCACAGTAAAGCAGCTTCAGCTGCGCTTCTACAGCGCCTGTCCGCAGGTGTAGTAGACATTGTTTTAGTCCAGGACCCATGGATCACTGGTGAAAGGATCTGTGGGTTGCGGACGCCTGGCTACAAGCTTATTTGCGCTCATAACAAGGGTAAGCCACGTACATGTATTCTAGCTAAGTCTACTCTTAATGTTTTTCTTCTTCCGCAATGTAGTGATGGAGATCTGACAGCGATAAGCGTCGAGGGGCTGGGTAGGAGGTGCACGTTTGCGTCCTTCTATCTGGCTCATGATCACCAGGGCCCATTACCACCAAACAACTTCCGGGAACTCGTGAGGCGCTCAAACCCGCGGGATGAAATGCTGGTACTCGGAGGTGACGCAAATCATGCGCAGTGGGGCAGCACTGATACAAATGACCGGGGTGAGTCTCTTTATGATTATCTTCTAGGCACTAATCTAGGTATATGTAATAGGGGAAGCGACCCCACTTTTATCACTAGAAATAGGGAGGAAATCCTTGACATTACCCTAGTCACGGACTCCTTCAGTGATCCAATCGAATCTTGGAAGGTTCTAAGCGAACACTCCTTCTTGGACCACAGGTACATTAGCTTCAATGTATCGCAAACTCCCACTAGGCCTAAGGTTTTTAAAGATGTTAGAAGAACAAACTGGGGCTATTATAAAAAGATTATCGTTAAAAATCTGCCAAACAGGGTACAAACCCCGACTAACATTTCTGAGCTTGACGGGCTCGTAAACAATTTCAGTCACCTTTGTAGGACTGCTTTAGATAGGGCCTGCCCAAACAGGAGGGCGGCGAAAACCCACAAACCACCATGGTGGTCGTCTAATCTCGAGGAGCTTAGGAAGTCCAGTAGGACGGCTTTTAACAAAGCAAAGCATGACGGTCATGAGGAATCATGGGCGGACTATAAGGCTAAACTTAGCTGGTATAAGAAAGCTATTCGTAAGGAAAAGCGATCATCTTGGGAAGATTTCTGCAGCCAGATTGAAACCACATCTGCCGCCTCCCGTTTAAGGAAGGTGTTATCGAAATCCCCAACTCAGTTAAGCTATGTCCAAAAGCCTGATGGGTCTTGGACGGAGACATGCACAGAGACCATAAACTTGCTTATGGATACACATTTTCCGACATGCGAAGGCGCGTCTCAAAATTTCGCTATCGGACGGCTACCCTCTGATAAACTTTTGAAAGAAATCGTAGATGATCGAAAGCTAGACTGGACCTTATCTACCTTCAAACCCTATAAGTCACCGGGCCCAGATGGAATATTCCCGGCTCAGCTTCAACACACTGCCTCACTCATTAAACCCTGGTTAAAGATGATGTTTTTAAGTTGTCTGAGGCTCAAATACGTACCGGAATCGTGGAGGGAAGTCAGCGTGGTCTTTATTCCTAAAGCAGGGAAGCCCTCTCACACAAAACCAAAGGACTACAGGCCAATAAGTCTGTCCTCTTTCCTGCTTAAAACGTTTGAAAGACTCCTGGAGGACTATATCCGGAGGCTGATTGACCCATCGTCTCTATCGCATGCCCAGCATGCCTATACAAAAGGCAGGTCAACCGACACTGCCTTGCACTCGCTGGTGTCAGTCATTGAAAGGTCGCTTGACCTCAGAGAGTACACACTGGTGACTTTCTTTGACATAGCGGGCGCCTTCAACAACGTCGTTCCAATTGCAATCACCTCGGCCCTAATGGACCTACGGGTAGACGCGTGAGTTGTGGAACTTATCTACAATCTGCTTACGGATAGGCGGATAAAAACTGAGCTAGGCGGGAGCGTGTCCACAGACTCGCAAACCGAGGCACCCCGCAGGGTGGCGTTCTCTCTCCACTTTTGTGGCTGGTTACTGTAAACCAACTTTTACGTCTCATGGAATCAGAAGGCCATCAATTGATCGCGTATGCTGATGACATCTGCGTCATTGTTAGGGGAAAATTCCCGCAAACCCTCTGTACTTTAATGGAAGGGGCACTATCCACAATATCATCCTGGGCCATGAGCTCTGGCCTGGAAGTGAACCCTGATAAAACCGAGTTAGTTCTCTTTTCGAGGAGATACAAGATACCAAACATAATACCACCAAAAATCGGGGATACGTCTCTAGTTCTGAGTGATAAGGTCAAGTACCTGGGGGTTATTCTAGATAGAAAACTGCTCTGGAATGACAACATAATGGATCGATCCAGAAAGGCAGCTGCGGCGCTTTTCTCCTGCAAGAGGGGAATTGGTGCCTCCTGGGGGTTCTCCCCTAAGGTGGTTCACTGGGTCTTTACGGCCATTGTACGCCCGATTCTCCTATATGGCGTTTTGGTCTGGTGGCCTGCACTGGCCAAAAGCACCTATCTTAAAATGCTGCAAAAAGTGCAAAGAAGCTCGGAGCTATGTATAACAGGGGCTCTCTGTTCTACTCCCACCGAAGCACTTAACACAATACTCTACCTACCACCCCTTGACCTTGTGGTCTGGTCAAATGGAACTTGTGGGCATGCCACCATCCTGGGTGCATGCGCCCCTGTCCCAATACCAGCTTTCACTGATTACTGCACATCAAGGAATGTATTTCTTAAGAACTACACAGTGTTAATACCAACGCGACAAGACTGGGATAGTAGGCAGCATCTTGTCTCGAACGCTGTAAGCATTTTTACCGATGGCTCTAAGCTTGGCGGGAAGGTTGGAGCGGGCATCTTCTCACCGGATCTGGGTCTAGAGGTCTCTTTCCGCCTTCCGGATCACTGCAGTGTATACCAAGCGGAAATGCTGGCAATACACAGAGCCGTAAGCCATCTGGCTACTGTACCCAGTGATGGCAAACGGGTCTTCATTTTCTCAGACAGCCAGGCCGCACTTAAGGCCCTGGGCTCATTCGTCGACAATTCAAAGTCGCTCACTGAATGCCGCAGATCTCTTAACGAGATGGCTCAGCACTTCAGTATCAACCTTATATGGGTACCTGGTCACAGGGATATTGAGGGTAACTGCAGAGCGGACGAGCTGGCCAGAAGAGGTACCACCGACCACATCCTTTCCGGAAATGACTCGGTAGGTATACCTATGGCTTCCTTCAAGCTCCGTGTGAACACGAGCACTATAAGATCTGCAATCGAGAAATGGTCGGCAATCTCAACTTGCGAGACATCCAGGCTAACCTGGCCCTCATATGATAGAGGGCGCACTAAGGAGCTTCTTACCCTAAACAAACCTACGGTAGCATCACTTATAAGGGTTCTAACGGGGCACTGCCTAATTGGCACTCACGGTATTAGATTGGGAGCGACAACCTTCGACTACTGTCGCAGTTGTAGATGTATCGAGGAGGAGGAGAGTGTCCAGCACCTCCTGTGCCAGTGTCCAGCACTTGGCAGGCGGCGGTTAGCCTTTCTAGGGCCACCATTTCTAGTAGACCTCTCTGAAGTCTCTAGATGTGAGGTCAAGGCTCTAGCTAAATTCATTGTCTCCACGAAGTGGTTCGATCATCATGTATAGGCGAGGAAGGGACTCTCTTGTTTTCGAGTCCGTATAGGGTATCACAACGGGCCCACTGGTGGCCTAAGTGTCGGGCCGTAACCTTGTGTTTCGGTCTAATCCTCGCAACCTAACCTAACCTAACCTAACCTCCCCCTTAGTGATGACGAAGTCGATGAAAATTATCTTCAAACCCTAAAAGTAAGCTGTGCGAAACGCCTCTTTGTTTTTCATTTAACCTGTCTTCGGAATCTGAAACTTGGCGAGAAACATTCCCTTTACCCAAAAAATATTTACGAAGTGTGAATTCTTCCACGTATTTAGAATGGCCATCCTTAAAACAGGCCTATGAGTATAGATTGGTAATTTATAAAAATATGACTCCCATTTTTAATACGTACTCTATATATGTGCGCATATTTAGATTGAACAAACTATTTAATGCGCTACCTGCCGATATTCGTACATTAAGGAATCTTAATCAGTTTTTAAAACATGTTAAATACTTCCTTTTAAATCTGTTGCATACTGAAATCGAAGTTTTGCTACACACCAATATTTAACAAGATAACAGCAATATTATTTAATATTTTATGTCCATTGTAAGTATTAATATTATTAATTTTTTTCTTTCACTTTTCCTCAAATTTTTAAAATTCTCGTTGATATGCAGTAAATTAACGTACCTGTTAATTTAATTTATGCCTTAAATCAAATCAAATTAATTATACAAATAAATTAAATTCTGCATACAATTTTTTACAATTTTAATATTTTAAATTTAAAATAAGAGTTTTGCTCTTAAACTTGAAAAAAAGCCATCTCACAATATGTATTATGAAAAAGTAGGAATTGGCATTCGTCGCTATGTTAAGTTTAACATATAGAATGCCTTATCTTTTCTAATATCTAGTTTTATTTTATATCTGTTGTAATACTGCAATTTTATTTTGTAATTCTACTTACTGTATAGATATAAGCAAAATGATTAATAAATAAATCTATATATATAAAATTCAAATTATGTAAATAGGTATAGATCGACTTGCGTCCTAAACTTATAAACCGATCGTAACCAAATTTTACACACCCACTGTACATCTTCCAGGGATGGTCACAGGCTAAAAAATATTTTGATATATATAGGGGGCGTGGCACCTCCCATACAAATGGAATTTTCCATTGTCCGTATCTCTGGAAGTATTTAGGTTAGACCACTGAAATTTGGTGAGAGATTATATGAGATCGATCCCTACCACCTCCAAAAAAAACTGGGGATAACGAAAAAGGGGGCGTGGCACCTCCCATACGAATGAAATACTTCTTAGTCGATATCTCTGGAAGTATTTAGGTTAGACCACTGAAATTCGGTGAGAGATTATATGAGATCGATCCCTACCACCTCCAAAAAAAACTGGGGATAACGAAAAAGGGGGCGTGGCACCTCCCATACGAATGAAATACTTCTTAGTCGATATCTCTGGAAGTATTTAGGTTAGACCACTGAAATTTGGTGAGAGATTATATGAGATCGATCCCTACCACCTCCATAAAAACTGGGGATAACGAAAAAGGGGGCGTGGCACCTCCCATACGAATGAAATACTTCTTAGTCGATATCTCTGGAAGTATTTTTGTTAGATCATTGAAATTTGGTGAGGGGTTATACGAGATCGATCCCTACCACCTCCAAAAAAATTGGGGTTAACAAAAATGGGGGCGTGGCACCTCCCATACTAATTTTTCAAGCTAAATATCTCCAAAAGTATTTAAGGCAGGAACCTGGAAATTATTATAGAGCTAAATGATATCAAAACAATTTTTGGGCATAAAAGTGGGGTTATCGTAAAAGCTTTTAAAGTTAGGACCTGAAAATTGATCAGGAGATTAATGATATCAATAGCTCTATGTGGCGTGTTCCCGTGTAGGAACATTTTTTTCACTATTTACTTACGCTCCGGGACAGAAAACTAAACATTTTGTGTATCGTGTAGCCTTAAACGGAATACTAAAATTTTATATTTTTGAAGTTGTATGCACAATGAAGTAGTGAAAAGTTAATAAAAAAAATCTATTTTGGGAAGAACGAAGTTTGCCGGGTCAGCTATATTATATAAATATGAAATCTTAAAGTATATTATTGATTTTGAAAGGCCCCCTAACTACTTACATCCCGAGCAACGCCGGGTACCCTGCTAGTAAATATATAAAAATAAATAAATTTCGTAAGCAAAAGGACTTTGCACAAAGAGCTTCTTGATGTATTAAACAGTGTATTGCCACGAAATTATCGGGTGTATTCTGTCTAACAAGGTTTTTCCGAATTCTGGCAATAAGGCCTGAAGAAGATGAGAATCCCACTGCTTTTAATATGCAGAATTTTACCATATCTCCGGTGCAGTGAAATAACTCCCAAATGAAATAACTCCCACCAAAAAAATTAAATAACTCCCAAATATTTTCCATGCAAGTTGGGACTTATTTCATTATGAAATAGCTCCCAATTCATTGGGACTTATTTCATAATTTTAACTGGGAATTATTTCATGATGAAATAACTCCCAAATGAAATAATCCCCAATAAAATATCTTTGGGAGTTATTTCATAATTTTTGGAAATTGGGAGTTATTTCATTATTTGGGACTTACTTCATTGCTTGTAATCCAGGCATTGGGAGTTATTTCATTTTTGTTGGGGAATATTTTTAGCGAACTAACGTCATTGACATTAATTCGCATTAAGAAAGCGAACTAAAGTCAGTACATTTTTTTTACATTCCAAATTTTCATTTTTCATTATCACCTTCGACTTATGATCATTATATCATGAATCTGGGATTTAAAAAATGAATCTGAGATTGGCTTAGGTCAGATCCCCGATTCGGGGCGTGATCAATGGTATTTATGTGCAGAACTCCTTTCCGCTTTGGCGGCCTTCGGCCGCGCTTCAAAAAATAACCCTGGGCTACGCCATTCCAACTCCGGGTGGTTGCCATAGCCGTGGCTACCGCCACGGTGATGTCCCTCCGCATGCCACTCTTTTCTCACAGGGTAATGTGATTACAACAACCACATGAAAATGACTTTAATTGCAAATATCTCGCAAACTACTAAAAATATTGGTTCAGCGGAGTTATATTCATTCTCCTGGGACCAAAGCGCGTCTCCTGATACATATCTCAACATTTTTGGTTGTGTATTAGCGCTCGGTACCCCACGTAGATTTAGAATCTGAAATGAGATTTTTTTGTTATTTGTTATTTGCAGTTAAAGTTCACAATTTTCTGTCATTTTCATGTGGTTGTTGTAATGGCACATTACGCTGAGCCAAAAAAGTGGGAAACGTGGCACGCGGAAGGACATCACCGTGGCGGTAGCCACGGCTATGGCACACACCCGCAGTTGGAATGGCGTAGCCCAGGGTTATTTTTTGAAGCGCGGCCGAAGGCCGCCAATGCGGAAAGGAGCTCTGCACATAAATACCATGGATCACGCCTTTTGGGTGCGTAATTTGTTTGGAGGTTGAGCCCACTGTGCCATTTCAAATTTTGATTTGGGATTTATTTCATTTTTTTTGGGACTTATTTCATTTGGGTGTTATTTCATTTTTTTTTTGACTTATTTCATTTGGGAGTTATTCCATTTTTTTGGGGACTTGTGGTTTCATTGCGAAATAACTGCCAAATATTGGGAGTTATTTCATTTCCTTCTTTGGGAGTTATTTCATTTATTAAAGATGGGTATTATTTCATTTTTATTGGGACTTATTTCATGGGAGTTATTTCATTTGGGAGTTATTTCACTGCACCCATATCTCCATCTCCTTAACTAGCTTTAACGCAATTTTTTAAGCTTACACCTACACCATTATCTTCGCTTTGCTAAGAAAATTTAAACAATTTTAAGCTTTTAGGCCTCACATAAATACACATATTTTACCACTTTTGTATCCGACACCCTGTTTTCAGTAAAAGTGGCATACAAATGTATCCTATCTTCCCTTTTATATTGTTGGTATTCACTCAGATGCAGCTCATAATGTCGCTTTATTTTAAATATCTTGCAAACAAAACGATTTTCATATACTAGACACTGTGATTCTCCGTCTACGAATCTGCATAAAAAAGCAATAGTCCACTCCGGTTTAAGATTAAATAGTTTTCTTATATTTGTTACAGCACTCATTATTCCATTTTTTACACCACGATAATTTGTTTAAATAATATATTATTCTCATATCACTTGTCTAAAATAAACAAAAGCAAAGGAAAATATTCCGCAAGTAAATTGCTGTCGTTTTGTACCAACAGTTGAACACTGTACACATCGCTTTGACGTTTACCGTTTCGAGTTTTTTAATAAAATTTTTACCTGCACTATCACTAACAAAATGCACACAATATAATTGCGGTTTCTTGCGACAATAATCGTTCACTTATCCTGCCAAAAAACAACGCCTAAAATCGAAGAAATCACAAGCAAACTGTTTTTTTTATGAATCGTCAAAATTTGTTTACTAAATAACACTCCAAAAAGGCTCCAATTACGGATGCTTTTTTTTGGAGCGCTCCGACTTTGGTAAGCTGGGATTATTCGCATTTTTATTAATAACTAGCAGGGTACCCGGCGTTGCTCGGGATGTAAGTAGTTAGGGGGCCTTTCAAAATCAATAATATACTTTAAGATTTCATATTTATATAATACTAGCAGGGTACCCGGCGTTGCTCGGGATGTAAGTAGTTAGGGGGCCTTTCAAAATCAATAATATACTTTAAGATTTCATATTTATATAATATAGCTGACCCGGCAAACTTCGTTCTTCCCAAAATAGATTTTTTTTATTAACTTTTCACTACTTCATTGTGCATACAACTTCAAAAATATAAAATTTTAGTATTCCGTTTAAGGCTACACGATACACAAAATGTTTAGTTTTCTGTCCCGGAGCGTAAGTAAATAGTGAAAAAAATGTTCCTACACGGGAACACGCCACATAGAGCTATTGATATCATTAATCTCCTGATCAATTTTCAGGTCCTAACTTTAAAAGCTTTTACGATAACCCCACTTTTATGCCCAAAAATTGTTTTGATATCATTTAGCTCTATAATAATTTCCAGGTTCCTGCCTTAAATACTTTTGGAGATATTTAGCTTGAAAAATTAGTATGGGAGGTGCCACGCCCCCATTTTTGTTAACCCCAATTTTTTTGGAGGTGGTAGGGATCGATCTCGTATAACCCCTCACCAAATTTCAATGATCTAACAAAAATACTTCCAGAGATATCGACTAAGAAGTATTTCATTCGTATGGGAGGTGCCACGCCCCCTTTTTCGTTATCCCCAGTTTTTATGGAGGTGGTAGGGATCGATCTCATATAATCTCTCACCAAATTTCAGTGGTCTAACCTAAATACTTCCAGAGATATCGACTAAGAAGTATTTCATTCGTATGGGAGGTGCCACGCCCCCTTTTTCGTTATCCCCAGTTTTTATGGAGGTGGTAGGGATCGATCTCATATAATCTCTCACCAAATTTCAGTGGTCTAACCTAAATACTTCCAGAGATATCGACTAAGAAGTATTTCATTCGTATGGGAGGTGCCACGCCCCCTTTTTCGTTATCCCCAGTTTTTTTTGGAGGTGGTAGGGATCGATCTCATATAATCTCTCACCGAATTTCAGTGGTCTAACCTAAATACTTCCAGAGATATCGACTAAGAAGTATTTCATTCGTATGGGAGGTGCCACGCCCCCTTTTTCGTTATCCCCAGTTTTTTTTGGAGGTGGTAGGGATCGATCTCATATAATCTCTCACCAAATTTCAGTGGTCTAACCTAAATACTTCCAGAGATACGGACAATGGAAAATTCCATTTGTATGGGAGGTGCCACGCCCCCTATATATATCAAAATATTTTTTAGCCTGTGACCATCCCTGGAAGATGTACAGTGGGTGTGTAAAATTTGGTTACGATCGGTTTATAAGTTTAGGACGCAAGTCGATCTATACCTATTTACATAATTTGAATTTTATATATATAGATAATTAAAGTCCGTATAACATTGCAACTCTTCGAGGTACGGAAAATAATTCTGTCAATACTCATGAAAAAATTAGAAGTCAGCTGGTCACTTGACACAACCATAGCATCATTTGGCCATGACATCAATTGTACTGGTACAAACTAGGGACGTGCGATGAACCGATTAAATCATAATTCTGATTCATCAAAACCTAATTAACCAGGTCCTGAATAGTACTGTTTACAGTAATTGTTTATAGAAACTGCTCACTGTTTTCACAAGATGAACATTTTTTGTTATCAGTAAAATTTTTTGAAAAGCCAAACGAACATATGCTACACAGCGCACGAACCTGAAACACTGACACAACTCGCTGTTATTTTCTGCCTCCCTCCGTGCTTTTGGTTCCCCTCTCACCCAGCACGCTAAGCCTGTAGAACTGCATTCTGCTACAACAGTGCAAATGTGCTGAGTTTGCCCATAACTAGTCTAAATCTTTTAAAGTACGATTAAGTATAATATTTGAATATTTACGCAAATAGTAAATGTAAAAATAAACATTTGGCTTGCAGAAAAATTGGGAAGTCCTCTAAATTTGTATTACAAATAGTCAAAATCTAGAGGGAAATGGGTAAAATGGTCAAAGTTGCCACGTATTATTCTAATCATATAAAATCGGCAGAGCTTGATTTACTTATTGATTGATTAATTTAAAATTTAATTTAATTTAAAAACCGTAGCACGGGTTTACGTACATAAATATGTACAAACAAAAAAGTCCAGCACACACATTCGTTCGTATGACCGAAGGTCTAACAACAGTGTGTGCTCACTGTTGGCAAGAACAAACAAACAAAAGGGAATTAATTGAAGTGGAGATAAATGCATTGTGACGTCACAGGGCATCATAGCTTAGATGTTAGAATTTCCTAACAGCGGCTTTGGTGCAGACACTGGTTCATATCCCAGTGTCCGAAAAAGGATCTGATGATGAGCTTGGAAACTCTGAAACATGTAATCCTATCCATCGCTGTGATTTAACAATGTAATTTTTCTCCAATTATCAATTTTTCCCAAAAACTGACAATTAAAATTCATTACGAATTATTGTTTCTCTGTGTCTCGAGCTTGCAAAACTTACAAATATGTAAAATTTGCAATGTTTTCTGGCAGTTGAAAGGATACTACACAAATGTGCGCCAAATTTTTTAATTCTTATAAGTATCTCTATACGGTGATTAGTTTTGAAAAGGATGCTTCCATTCAACTATGGTAATGCATAACGAGCGGAGTGGGTTATTTACGCCTAAGCAAAACAAAACTCTTTGCGGTCGGTCAGGTTGTGGTTTGCCTCCACGTCTTTGGGGTCGTTTTTGTGCAGTTACATTTGCTGTCGTCTTTTGATTACTGATTCCACCACCAGTTATTGTGCCGTTTATAGTATCAGGTATGTTGGATGATCCAATATTACCGGTAGCATCCATTGGGCCATTTGCTGTTAAAAAAAAGAGAGTTCTTTAATATTATGTTTATCCTTATTTCGAAAAGTATTTTCATTATCGGCTCCAATTTTTAAAATCATCCAATATTTTATCAGCTTAAGGGTGCTAAGTTATTAAAACATAAGTCTTGCCATACATGTTTACGGAAATAAAATGTTTTTTTTTTAATGGTGTAACCCCATTTGCAACATGAGTAATGAAGAACACTTTTAATCTTTAGGGTCGCCTTATTATGTAAACTCTAGGATTTACAGAAGAAAAAGACCCTTGGTGATGCCTGAAGCTGAGTTTAAATACCAAAAGAGGACTCCATAAATCAGGCCATACATGCCAAAAACTGTACAAATGAGCACCATGTCAGTGCAAAAAAAAATGTCGGTAAAAAAACTCCCACCATATTGGTGCAAATGAAAAAAAAGCGCTTGTAACTTGTTTAATTACCAGGTCTTAAAATATTTAGTCATACATCAATAAAGCATTATTATAAAACGAATTACCTATTTCTCTTGATAATTCCCCCTATCAGCTTATCAGATATGGTCAGTATTCAAGCCTTTAACCACGAACCAATACGGATGCGACAAGTAATTTGAGAGAGAGAGAGAAGTTGCCGCGCTTCAGCGGCTTTTTGTTAAGAATAAATAAGGCCATGCCGTACGCAATCCATTGCCGGCACTTGTTTGTTATGTTTAGCAGCATTTTGACTGTCAGGGAAACTCAATTAAGATAAGACAACACTTTACTTCCAATCTTCGGCGCAACGTATGACTAGCTCAGCAACCAATCCATTGGCGTCCGATGTACATTAAGGTGCCTCGCCAAAAAAAGTTGCACTGTTCCCACCGGAATATCAAAATTCACTCTTTTCTAAGGACTCTCCGAAAATATTTCGAAAAAAATTAAGATTTACCGGAGCTAAACCGCGTTAAAAAACGCTAAATATATCGTTTTTTATGTATAAAAGGAGTATGAAAAAATACTTTTTAATAAAAAGCATCTGAGATGATAGAGTGCAAAAGGTAAGCATAAAAAAGTTTAAAAATTTTATCAATACTATTATTGTATACCTGTGTGCTAATATTCGCAATGTGTAAAATTGGAATTTTGCAGAAATGGAAACATCTCGAAAATACCTTTCAAATAAATCCGTCAATAATTGGCTGCGTTATTAAAGTTTTCCGCAAACCTACCCCTCGAAATATGACCAAAACAGCTCCATACATCTCAAGATTTGGATTGCGTTGATAAAATTTTCAAACTTTTTATGCTTACCTTTTGTACTTATTAAAAAATATTTATTCATGCTCCTTTTATACATAAAAAACGATATTTTTAGTGTTTTTTTGACGCGGTTTAGCTCCGGTAAATCTTAATATTTTTTCGAAATATTTTGCCCAAGGTCTTAGAATACATTGAAGTTTATAATTCCGATGGAAACAGGGTGTCCATTTTTTTTGTATGGAGCGTGAGGCGCCTTAATGTACATAGATAGATTTTATCATTTAGGCGACCATAATCATCATCATACTCATACTAATATATAAATGTGAAAGTAACAATGTTTGTTACGTTTTCACGCGAAACCTAATGCACCTAGCAGTATGAAACATATTCCCTGTGATCTGGACAGGTTTACAGAGATGATATTTTTTCGATAAATTAATCGATAACAGAGTTATATGCGAAAATAAGGTTGCCCTAAAGCCTCAAAATTTACATACAAAATGGGTATCAAACAAAAGAGGAAGTCCTCAGGTTACACTTAGAATCCGATATATTTCGATTAATTTATCGATAACTGAGTTATTGGTCAAAATGTGATTGCCCAAAAATTTCCCTACAATATGGGTATCAAACGAAAGGGGAGGTCCCCAGGTTTCATTAAAGTTCGAAAAATTTATCGATAACGGAGTCAAATCGGATTCTCAATGAATTCAGACATCGGGGCCTAACAGAACTTCTTACTGTACCCTGGACAGCTATGCGTTAGTAGAAGGTATAGAGTTTAAAATGCTGCACTATCCCCATATTAGGTGTACAATCGTGTTTCGAAGCGGACTGGCGTAGCAATTATATACGACTTTGCTCTCTGGGCTAAACCCAGGAGGGTGTAAATATATCACTTTTATTTGGAAATCTAAACCATTATTACTTGAAATACAATTTTTTGGGTTTAATTGGTCGTTTTACAACTAGTTAAAAGCTGGTTATTAATGAACTAGAATGTACACAGAGCCAAATAATCCTCATAAAAATAAGAAGATTGTCTCTTTGAACAGCTTCGAGGCCTAAAAAGAGGGCAGAAGTCAGAGACGAAGATATTTCCATAGAGATTTATTTTTATTTTCGGGAGGTAAATCTTTTTAATATTATTTGAAAGCATACCTTCTTACAATAAATAGAAAACTTCTTACTCAATTTTTCTTTACGCATTGTTGTTGTCGACTGTAAACCGCTAACTCAATTTACCTATGTATATACATACATAAGTATGTACATATTCATAAACTATAGATGCTTTCAGAGTGCAAAACAAGTGTGGAAATAAAACATATATGTATATACACATATGAATGTATATACATATGTATGCACAAGCATAAGCATGTCAACGTCGCCAATTCTAACTGTATTTTCGTTTAACATTTTTGAATGTTGAGTAGGTATAATGCATTTGCAATTTATTCAGTTGTAAAGTGAGTGTTTACCGGCGCGTGTATATTAATTATATTTTTGGAAATGGATAATTTAAATTTTGAATAAAATTGCTACGCTTCTGGTGAAGTTTCTCAAAATGAAGCCTTGACCATTTTTAAATCGTGGGAGCTAAGCGACGAAATTTTACCGATTCTCATGGACTAACTTCCACCAAGATTTTCTGGTGAAAAGGTCAAATTCAAAGCAGGCTTAAAAGAATGGCGAAAGAACATCATATAAAAAATGTGTATGTATCTTAACGCATGCAATTTTTAGAATGTGTCATTTGAGCGTGATGAGAGCAGTAAAATTTTGGAATTGTTAGAAGTTCTGAGTAAAATTTACATGTAATTTTGAATGTATAAAAAGAATTCTAATACGTTTATTTAAGTTTATTTTTTAACAGTGCTTGTGTACTTACATATATGGAATACTTACAAATAAAGGATGAATGTGTTTTTATTTGAAGTCGTATTTTACGAATAAAGAATATTTGTTTATAATCAAACACGAGCTTTAATAAATTCAAGAAGATTACCTTACATTAATAAGGAGGTTATCTTTTCAGTTAATTCAATGAGATAACCAAATAAAAATAAGGAGATAATTTTTTTAGTAAACTCAATAAGAAAACTTAATAAAAATAAGAAGATTATCTTACGAAAGACAATTGCTTAACATAATATGAAAGTGGGGTGCTGGCAACCACCCAGCAAGTTAATTACAAGTATAAACAAAAAATCGATGCTATTTCTGATGCGGACGTCAATATATACCTTAGCTCTTTTGTGGTCTACAAATCGCCTGTGGAAACGAAAAAAGGAAAATATGTGGCAGAATCTTAGATTTTGTGGACCGATATGATTTAGGTTTATCAAAGAAAGTTTCAACGTCACGAAAAAAGAAATTAATTTTTGTTGTATACTCATTACAGCTCAACCTAATATAAATGCACAGCGTTTCGAACGCACAGAAATCTATACACAATTATTTGAGTAACCGAAATTAAAGCCCCTATTGCGGCTTACAACTCAACATTACTTTAGTTGAAATTTTGCAATTTGGTATTAGCGATTACAACCCAACCTGTCAAAAGATGTAATTTGGTATTATTGATTACAACCCAACCTGTCAAAAATTGTTAGTTGAAATTGATAGTGTAACAACTTTTGTGTGGCATTACCATTTACAACCCTGTGCTAGTTTGGTTGTCTACAATATCGAAAATTTACAACTGCTCACTAGCAGTTGTATTTGGATAGCGCATGCACACTTTTGCTGTTATTTTGGAAAATATATAAAGAAAAATGGAGAATGGGTTAGTAAATCTTTTAAAATTGTTTCAGACTCATATTTAATCGTGAGTTTTGTACAAATTTATAGAAAAAACAAGGTTACAACGAAGCAACAGCAATAATATTTAGTACTTCCTTAACAACTATTGATACAGTAGGTTGTGCTAGTCCAGCATTAAAATCATTTCCACTGCATTTTTGATAGCAGCCATCAGCAAGAAACCGAAGAGTTGTCTCAAATACAACTCAACTCAGTTGGGTTGTAAACCGCAATAGGGGCTTAAAGCCCGTGCGTTGCTTTTATTGTGTACAGTCGTGGGCGGCACTTTTAACCATTGTAAAATTCTACATGTAAATTATCTTCTTCCCTTTCTCTTTCTAACACACAGGCTTGTGACACTGAGAAAAATGTCAAAAAAAAGCTAGTACAGCAACCCCTATCGCAGCAGAGATGTAATTTTGAATCAAAAATGGAGCGATATTCTAGTGTAGGGTTGCTGTGTAGGTTAACTTTTGAAGCATACTTAGTATGGAAATATGGGCCGAAATGTATCAAAAGACAAGTTTTAACTTTAAATCGTAGAAAATAATACTATATGGCATTTATAATGGAATAAAATGTTGCTTTAAGTACTAAAGAAGTTATGGAGATGCTAGTCCACTTAATGAAGAAAAACATATCGACGACAATACCACTTTTTCGCAATTTACGTTTGGTTTTCTTTGTTTCTAGTAGAATGTTGAAGCTTAAAAAATTTTGCTACAGTTTTTATGATCCACATATGTACATATTTGTTGTTTTCAAAATATCGTTTGTGCTAGAGCTATTCATTTTCGTCCGATTTATAGATCGAACGAACTAGATTTTTTTCAAAAGTGAAGTGGATCACTCACTTCGGCCAGTCCTTCAGCCGTTCAATACTAAGTTTTCTTTTCAATACGGATAAAAACTCGGGAGGAGTTAATCGTTCGGGTATGAATTAACCGTTCAAAAAAATATTATTATACTACTAACTTTCCTCCAATTGAACAGATTACGTCGAGTCCAATATGTTTTCTTATACAAATTTACCAACAAAATAATTAATCTACTAAGCTATTGTCGTGTTTGAACTAAGCAGAGGCACATCATACACTATTTTTCACCATCTTTTCTAAGCTTTTGTACGAATAACGAGAAGAATTGTTATACAGTAATCGACATAAGACATTCATGCTTTACCGCTTTAGTGAGGATATCGATGTGTAAGCAGCTGTTTATATGAATTACACACGTAATATATAAAATACTTATATACCTCATGACACAATATGCTAAAACTAATTAAAACAGGAAAATTGGTTCCATACCGAACTGAAGCCAAATTCAACAAACATTATATTGTTACTGCTTTTATTGGTATAATTGGTTAAATACATGTTTGAGCCTAACACCAGCTAAAAATAGATAGCATTGAACGAGTTTTCTGGCTGGAAGCCAAATTCAACAAACATTATATTGTTACTGCTTTTATTGGTATAACTGGTTAAATACATGTTTGAGCCTAACACCAGCTAAAAATAGATAGCATTGAACGAGTTTTCTGGCTTTTGGCTTATCCAAACATTAAAAGTGCGTTATAATAAGCGACGCTTAAGAAACTTGCTAGTACTATGTGAATACACCATTAGTTGAACATTTTTGTGCATATATGTATGACAAGTAGATATATTTGAGCCTGCGTTTTGTTTGTTTGGAACTTCTTTCAGATACGAAATAAATAAGAGAAGTTACTATTGGTTTCAATTACACTGTCTTACAATGATTTTGCACCAAAGCTGATATATTTTTTTTCGTGCTCAAAGCATCGAAAAACATATAAAAATGTGAAAAAAGTGGGGGGTAAACCGGAGAAATTCTGAGTTATTTCAATTTGACTGTTTTTTGAAAAATTTGCAAAATTTATCCCTGTTTTCTCACATTCAAACCTAATTATCTTCTTTGGTACATCTGCTATATGAACAATCTTTACTTTTATTCAAAAGGGAAGATTTTGCGCAAATTTTATGCTATCGCTCACTTTTGTTAACTTTCCCATTTAAAAGATATCGTCGAAAATGTCAACAATCAAATTTAACGAAAACCTCATTTTCGTTATATATACCGAGCTTTGACGTCAGAAATCTATTGAACCGCTTAAGACACGATCAATTTTTTCCCTCCTATCTTGTAGGAAATTTTATAGCAAAAATTTCGGTATATACAGATCTTGAAAAATATGCAAACTAATTGGCAATTTCGGCCTTTACAAAAAAAGGGCAAGTTCAGAAAAAATGACAGTTTTTTCTAAAATACAGTTTTATTGTCTTTTCACGTAGTATAACTTCGTATTCTTTTTATCACAAGTTATTTGATCAAATCATATATGCTTTATATTACTCCGACATTTCCTGAAAGCGTATCTTAGATTTCGATTTGGCTTTTCCTCCTTGTCATTTTCTGACAGTGCCAAGAACCAGACATACTCCCCCATCATACGACTCGTGCATTTCCTTTTGTGTCTGGTCTCGATCACTTTGATCACCAAGGTTTTTTGGAAAAAAATCAAGATGTGAGTTGAGAAAATGTAGTTTCAATAGTTAAGTTCGAAAGCATATTGAGTTCCGTACCATGAAAGCAGGCAAGAAACCATTGAAATTAGGTGAAGTTGCTAATTGTACTACGTTGCAGTGCAATGAACACAGCCAATTCGTCTGTCACAATCAGGTGTTTTATGTCATTTTGACAACAAATATTAATTAAAAAAATCAACAAATTTATATCAGAAATAGAAAAAAATTAAAAAAAGGACGTTGGAAGCGACGCAATTAAAAAAAATAATTGCAGTGTGGGCTCAATTTAGCCATGAGCTGCATGGAGCACATAAAAATAGCCATATATGTATATGCAAAGATGTGCACGCAGCTGGCAAAGGAGCACGCAGTTTCGAGTTTTCATTGAGTTCATTTTTCTTTTATTTTATTTTTAACTTTGTTTTTTTTATTTTGTTTAATCAGCTGGTAAGTGCCAACCATGATCCAAACATAACAGGTCGTAGCAGCTCGACAAACATACAAACACACAAAAATATTCTATGTATTTTGTTTTTGTAATTTGTGGGTTTATAGTCAAAATCGTACTGAAAAATGGGTTGATTGTCAAAATTCGAGAAAAAAATAAAAATCAGCTGGCCTATCGACACGACCTGTATTATTGGATCATGGTGCCAACGTCATAGAAAACCAAATGTGTGTCACTATGCTATTACATGGTTTCCTGAGCTTTCATTGTAGTACACATTGTGGTGTAGACACCATATGTCTGTCATAGGTATTACACTTAATTTTTATTTTTATTTAACTTTGTATTTAACTTTCTTGGGTTTCGCCAATACTCGATTTTGGCACCTCAAAAATCAGAGATGTTAATAGGCATATACAGCTGATTTTAGTAAACAAATAAATGGTTGTGTCTAGTCCTAGACTTACATTGCAAAATTCATTCAATGAGTGGGGGTTTTTGATTAAAATATGAAAATTGTGAACAGGAAAATTAAAAAAATGTTATCTTATCTAATAACAATTATTATGAATTTTGAAAGAAACGAAGTTATACTACGTGAAAAGACAATAAAACTGTATTTTAAAAAAAACTCTAATTTTTTCTGAACTTGCCCTTTTTTTGTAAAGGCCGAAATTGCCAATTAGTTTGCATATTTTTCAAGATCTGTATATACCGAAATTTTTGCTATAAAATTTCCTACAAGATAGGAGGAAAAAAATTGGTCGTGTCTTAAACGGTTCTATAGATTTCTGACGTCAAAGCTCGGTATATATAACGAAAATGAGGTTTTCGTTAAATTTACTTGTTGACATTTTCGACGATATCTTTTAAATGGGGAAGTCAAAAAAAAGGAGCGATAGCATAGAATTTGCGCAAAATCTTCCCTTTTGAATAAAAGTAAAGATTGTCGATATAGCAGATGTACCAAAGAAGATAATTAGGTTTGAATGTGAGAAAACAGGGATAAATTTTGCAAATTTTTCAAAAAACAGTCAAATTGAAATAACTCAGAATTTCTCCGGTTTACCCCCCACTTTTTTCACATTTTTCTATGTTTTTCGAAGCTTTGAGGTGGAAGAAAAATATCTCAGCTTTGGTGCAAATAATTTTTAAAATTTGGTAAGACAGTGTTATTTACTGAAATTTACCAAATTAGCACGTGGTATTTTAGTGTAAACAAGGAAGAACGAGAGAATTTCCATGGCAACATCAACTACATGGTTGCTTTTGCGAGAACCACAGGAAAGTTTTACAGAGTTTAAGAAGATATCTTAAAATAGTCTTAAAACAGAGAAATCTTTTTTACAATCTACTCTAAATTAAATTACAATAAATACATATTTTTTAATAACTGGTTTCTCATATCTATTATCATAAATTTTTTGGTTGCTTGCATATAATGTGATATGCAGCAGCGGTGACAATTATTGACTTAGACACTATGAGTATATCCAAGTGATACCTTATCTTTATTGTTGAATTTTGATTGCTTTTCCGTCTGCGGGCCCTGAGTGCTGTTTTGTGGTTGTTAACAAAATGACATTGTTTGTAGTCGGATTTATGTTGGGCGGCTTGGTGCTTGAGTTTTACAAAAAGTTCAAAGTGGCATCACGGCGGCACCTCTTTTAAGAATTTATGCATCGAGCCTAAACATGCCGGCCCCTTGCAATTCGCAACATATTATCCGCCACAAGGATTTTCGACCACGTCCTCTTAAATCTGCGGGCTTAAAGCTAGGATGGGGAGCGCTGGCTGGCCGAAGTTTGAGGTTCTGATTCTGGTAGTCCCACCGTTTAGCATTCTAGGGGGAAGAAACTTTGAAAATAAAAGCGATAAATTACAAAGTTAATCACAGCGATGGTATGGGGTTACAAAGTGTCGCCCCTTTTCGGATACTAGGAAACGAACCAGTGTCTTCACCAAAGCTGCTGTTAGAATAGTTACAGCTAATCTATGTTACCCTGTGACGTCACGATGCTATTTAATTTTCTCTAATGTGCCATTGTTTTCATTCCTGTTACATTCTACATATACTTTATATGCTTACTCAAGGCCTCTACGAAGACAGGCACCTTGACGTTGGTGTAGAGGCTTAAGTCGAATGCACTCGATACTGACTATGGGGTTGACGGCTTCAAGGCAATATCAACCTCCCTGGCCAGAGTCGACTCAGGGAGAGCCCGGGAGTAAGACCGGAGCAGGAAAGCAGGCAGAGAGTACCCGCGAAGAATTCTGATGGCAGGAGCGGGCCGGTGGTTAGAAACAACCACAACCAACAGCTACCCGCGCACGCTGAAAAGAGCAGACGCGGGCATTTACCCCGGGGGAGAAGCAAAGCTCCACGAGGCAAAGGGCGCACCATCCCGCGAGCACATCGTCCATGGCATAGGATAGAGCATCCAATAAACCCGAAGAGCGCACTCGGCCGGTTCCCGGGCGGCAGAGCTACACGGATGCCCTCATCCTAGGTTAACGCGATATGAACATAGCGTAGAATGAAGGTCGCATGAGTCAAGACCTGCAGAGTTTTTACCTAGCGGAGAAGAGCGTGATTATCGGCGGTCGGAAATAGACGAGCCGATGAGACCTTCAGGACCATTTAGTAGCCCACATCATTGCTAGGGGGTTCGCCTCAGAAGATCTGGGCATAGCGCTCGTTCAAGGGCCATGGGTGTTGAAGGGTCAGGTGAGGGGACTGACATAAGGACATATGTAGTCAGGGTTGCCGGAAACAACTTTATTTTCCTACCAAAAGTTGGTAGGCCACTCATCCAAAACCTACCAAAATTTATTTCCACTTTTAAAATTGGTTTCTTTAATTTGAGGTTTATTGAAAATATGCCAAGCCAATCAAATTTTTCAAAGGTATGTTATTTACACATAGAAACTGTTTAATAGCGTTGTAAATAGTAACCGCATCTGCCTTTGTAAGTTGCAATAAAGCAATACAGCGATCCTGCACTGTGCGGGCAGCGTCAACATACCTCGCTACTAAAACGAGACTTTTAGTCATAGAAACGTCAGTCGTTTCATCCACAGTAAGAGAAAAATAATTTGTTCTTAAAAAGGAAAAGATTTGCTCACTTGCTTGTTTTGAAATATATTCAGTTATTTCAGCCGATTTAGTTCTTCCACACTTTATGAGCTTAGCGATTGAATAGTCCGGGCAACATTCCACTAGTAATGTGGGTAGGAAGTCCATAAGTAAAAATGGTAGATTATGTGCGATGCAAAACATGACGAAAGTAAATTCTGCATTTCTCACTTGCTGCTGATGCGTTTGATGCTCGTTATTGTAAGAGTTGTCCAATGTGAATTGTTTTTTGCGCGACTCATAAAATTTAGTATGTGTTGCCGTTTTCTGGTGGGCTTTTAGGTGAGTGCTGTGATGAATCAGCGTCTTAGAGCAAGCCACAAAAAACGCACCACCTTCTTTCTCTTTCAACCAGTCAAAAGGTTTCAGCCATTCCTCACGAAATTTACTTTTTGTTCCTCGCGGCTTGTTGGCTTCATCACTGTGGATAATGAAAACAAACTTTTTACTGGGAGACCACAGCAGGTAAAACTATCAATAGTAGTAATATTGGAATTTCTTTATACCTGGACGATGTTTCCTCATCTACAAACCTATTTCAAAATAAAATATTTAAGTCATTATTAATTTATAAATAGAAATTTACTTACTTGTCCATAGCGTCGTTAATTTATGTACTTATTGAGTTTTTATGTCCATAGATTTGGTAGAAATGTGTGTTAACTTCGATTTTTGCATACATGATTAAATAAAAATATTCGCGTCTGCATATGAATACCCTGCAAGCCAACAGGCCACGATACAAAGAGCCAAATGGCCATCAGATTTGTAGCAGCAATATGAAAAATCTTATGCATTCATAAGCAGTTTCTCGTTGGGCATCGTGTGTGTTCGTTTGCCTACTTTAAGCATTTCGAGGAATGCATTTAAATATATATGTATATATGTATGTACAAACGTTCTACAAACTCACAACTGAAAAACGGTGAAACAGAGTTGCTAATATGTTTGAAAATACATATTCCCCCTTTTTCTCTTATTTTCGCAAAACCTACCAAAATCTGGTCTAAGCTACCAGCCTACCAAATGAAAAAGATCCTACACATTTTGGCTGGAACCTACCATGCCCGGCAACTCTGTATGTAGTGTTAAAAATCAATATTAAATACTTTTGCATTACAGAGTTTTTAAACAAAGATTTGGTGGCGGTTCGGGCAAAGGTGGAGGTGAATGGTATGCCCACCAGCATTGAGCCTACTTTCCGGGGGACAAAAACATGGTTCCTCCAGACAGCGTGCATCAAGTAGAGGAATACTGCAGGAAAAAGCATCTACCACTAATAATAGGATGTGACGCCAATTCCCACAACATACAATGTGGCAGTTCTGATACAAACACTAGGGGTGAGTGAATATTAGAATATATTATAAGCAATGAAGAGATCTACAATGTCGGTAGCAAACCGACGTTTGTTACAAGAGTCAGCGAAGAGGTCCTGGACATCACTTTAGGCAATAACCTGGCGGGGAACTGGGTATCGAGATTGTTGGTATCATCAGATCCATCCCTCTCTGGTCATAGGATCATCCGGTTTGAGCTAGGAGTGATGCCCATGGCGGCTCTCCCCATGCACATGCAGCGCTAGTTCAGGCTCGTGACGTTTTTGATATTCTAAAGAAAGGCAAATTAGAATTATGTAAATGGAACTCGAACAGATCGGAGGTACTGGCCGGTTTCAATGGCATAGTCGAGCCAGTAGCACAATTGGAGTTAGGTGAGTGTCATATGAAGGTATTAGGGTTACAGTGGGACCCAATAGGTGACGAGCTATTCTACAAGGTGCAAGATAGCCAATATGATGTATGCACAACTAAACGCTCGGTGCTAAGCGAGGTGGCTCGGTTATATGAAACGATAGGGATGTTAGCTCCGGTAGTGGTGTCAGCGAAAATATTAATATAGGAACTGTGGAAGGCAAATCTATGTTGGGACACACCATTACCACCTGATCTGAGGGAACGTTGGCTGGCATTCGGCAATGAGTTGGCCACCTTAGGAAAAATTCGTATCCCACGTTGGGAAGGGATGAGCAACGCTAGTGTCGTAACATTGAATGGGTTTTGTGACGCGAGTGCTAAGGCATACGCTGCGGTCATTTACGTGAGGTCTGAAACCTCTGACGGAGAGGTAACAGTCGCACTGGTCGCGCCCAAAACCAAGGTAGCACCGCTGACGCAAATGACTATTCCACGACTAGAGTTTAGAGCAGCACACCTACTTGTCACTATCTTGCAAAATATTCGAAGGGTCTTACAATTAGAAGGTGCAAGGTACGTCCTTTGGAGCGATGCGACTATCGTCCTTAACTGGATACGCAAGGAAACATCATCGCTAAAGCCATTCGTTTGAATCGTGATGCGTATATTCAAGAGCATTCTGAAATCAATTGTTGGCGCCACATTAACACACTTAGTCCGTCAAAGACATTTCCAGGGCTGACCGCAGCGGATGCACAGGTGATTGTGGACGAAAGTCGAGGCCCTCATACACTACTCCTCATAAGGTCTAAGACGACGTTTACTACTACGAGACACAACGGACAGCATACCCTTGGTTGACAAATGCAGCAAACTAAGTCGGTTATTGTCATCGTGGCGATGTGTTGACCGCAAACGAATTAAACTGGGCTCTCTTGGTGCATATCAAACAGGCACAAGGTAATATATTTATCACTGAAATTAATTCTCTTGGATCTCGTTCTAGTGTCCCTCCATCAAGTAAGCTCATATCTGTAAATCCGTTTCTGGACGCGAACGGGATACTACGAGTAGGGGGATGCCTTGGCCGAGCGGAACTAACATATGACCAGCGGCATCCGATGTTTATCCCGAAGGATAGGCGGCTGACAGCTCTCTTAGTAAGCAACGCTCATGCAGTATGTAAATATGCATGGTAATATACAGCAAATGATACAGTACCTACGCCGGCAACTACGCGCCGTAGTTAAGACTATGTACATCAATGCGTGGTGCGTCGTCGTCATCAAAGGTTAAATCAGCAGCAGCAGATGGCGTCACTTCCTGCTTCCCGAGTCCTTATTGCTCCGTCCTTCAGTCGTACCGGAATAGATTATTGTGGTCTATTTCACGTGCGCCAGGTGGACGTCGCTCCAATAGCACAACCAAAACATATGCAGCTATATTTGTATGCATGGCTACGAAGGCGGTCCACATTGAGCTATCAGGGGTCTTATCTACGCGGCCTTTATCGATATCTTTTACATATTCATTAGTCGCCGTGGAATATGCAGTGTCATATATAGCGAAAACGGCACGCAGTTTGTCGGTGGTGATCGTCTTATGAAACAAAATCTAGAGAATTGGCTAGGTACCTATTCTCAGCAGCACATAGCCAAACTTGGAACACGTTGGAAATTTATCCCTCCATCTGCACCTCATCATGGTGGGCTCTGGCTCGGCGAAAAAGTATCTTTATCGAGTTCTTGGCAAGCAAACCTTGCGGTTTAATAAGCTTAGCACGCTGTTGGTGGGTATAGAGGCATGTCTTAATTCGCGCCCGCTTGTTGCGCTCCATGATGACCCAGGTGGTGGTTTGGCAATTACACCATGTGATTTCCTCGTCGGCCTACCCATGAACTCCCGACCGGAACTGGTTCTACGCGATTTACCAGACAACCATATCCAATACTGGGAGCGAATTCAACTTATGTACGAACATTTTTGGACTCGATGGCAAAACGAGTATTTGATCTCGCTACAGGCACGAACCGAATCTACAGTGTGATGACGTTGTGCTCATCCTCAATGAGTGAGATGTTGGTAGCCGACAATATGCAAATTCAACAACATAAGTTCACATGTACATGTGTACCTATATTGAAATACATAACTACTTATTACGGACACCGGTAGATCGGATGATCCCATTGTACTGCTACACATTCTTTTTCTTCAATAACAATGCACATACCAAGAGCCTTCGAAACGATCGACAGAGATGTTTTAGTGCAAAAACTATATATGTACTGCATAGAGGGGAATGAGCTCAATTTGTTTAGGTCATTCCTATATCAGAGATTTCAAAAAACTAAAGTAAACTGGACAGTCTCTGAAAGTCTTGAAGTAGAATTCGGTGTTCCGCAGGGCTTAGTCCTAGGTGCATTACTATTTATCATATACATAAACGATATGCCACTAGTTTTGCAAAACTCAAAAATTACAATGTATGCAGATGACACACTGATATATGTAAAAGCCAATGATATAAATGAGTGCAAATGTAAAATAATGAGTGACATAGAACGAACCAACACATGGCTTAATATGAACAAATTGAAGTTAAGCGAGCAAAAGACAAAAATGATGGTATTCAACACTCAAGAAACTCTTACAATACAAATTAATGGAGAGGTAATCGAAAACGTGCCGAACATAAAATACCTGGGTCTATTAATTGACACGCAAATCAAACTAAAAGATCACATAACCTATATATGCAAAAAAAAACGGTAAAAAAATTGGCTTCCTAAAGAGAATACGTAATCAGTTAGATACCGTGGGAGCAATAAATATATATAATGTTGTAATAAAACCACATTTCGAGTACTGTGCTTCAATTATATATGTACACATGTAGCAAAGCTACGCAAATAGATAGGTTGCAAAAGCTCCAAAATAAAGGTATGCGGTGCATTCTCAAATGCAGTCGCTTTACACATACACAAACAATGCTTGATATGCTGAAATGGCTAAGCATTAGCCAAAGGCTTAAATTATGCACACTTATAACTGTCTTTAAAATAAAACACAAAATGGTACCACTATATTTAACTGAAAATGTCGCATATGTACGAGATACCCAACAATTTCGCACACTACACAACGCAGATGACTTTAGGCTGGATATTAGAAGAACCACAGCAGCGAGAGAATCAATATTTTACAAAGGGCTAGAGCTGTACAATAGACTACCGCAAGAGGCAAAAGAGGAAGTGAATATAAATTCATTTAAACGAAAATGTATAGAATATATAAAAAGCAATATTATTTAAAGAATGTTTAATTTTTTAATATTTAACTCAAAAATGTAAAAGAGTATTGAATTATACTAATAAATACTACTACTACTAGATACGTATGTATGTACTTACATTTATAAATTCCTTTTTTGTACATAGGCATATTTATGCTATATTGAAATTCTTAAGCTTAAATAAAATTAGAGTTGAAATAGAATTCTACCAAGCCAGACGGCTTCTGCGTGTGTTATTCTTTACAGATGCCTTTTTGCCAGGTTTGTTTGGATATCAAACAACCTGGGGTTTGAAGCCATCTTTCGTTGTTTGGTCGATACTTGAATTCGTTTAGCATTAGCCTGCACGTTACAAAGGGTATACCCAAGCATTCTTTGTCAGGAAGAATCTGCTTGGTAGTACCCTGCCTATCAAGCTCGTGTGCCCTACAGTTACCCTCAATGTCCCTGTGACCCGGTACCCATGTGAGGTTAACACAGTTCTGCTTGGCCATCTCCTGAAGAGATCGGCGACAGTTTAGCGTTAGTTCAGAATGGAATGAGTTGGAGCCAATTGCTTTAATGGTGGCTTGGCTATCGCTGAAAATGAATATTTCCTTGCCGATAGTGTCCTGTCAGACTTCGGCCTGGAAGACACTACAGCGATCAGGTAGTCTGAAGGAGAGTTCTAAGTCGTAATATTTTGAGAAGACCCCTCCGCCGACCCTCCCGTTTAGTTTGGAACCGTCGGTGTATATGCAGATGCTGTCTTCTGCGCCATAGCACCAGTCCGGCTCAACCCAGTCTGCCCTACTGGGGATGTTAACCGTGAAATCGCACTCCGTAACTGTAGTAGTCTCGCAGCGATCCGTACTTCCGGGAATAAAATTGAAATTATTTAGTATGGTGGAATGTCCTTTGGTCCGTGTGATCCAGATTGACGATTCCCGTGGACGCAGGGCTGATGTCGCCGCTGCTCGGTAACCCTCTATATCTAGAGGAAGGAGGTCTAGAATGACCTGTAGAGCTTCGCTCGGAGTAGCCTATGCTGATCATGATAGACCTGTGTACCTTCCCTAATAGGTTCAAGTTTGAGGCCTTGCACAACGCAGACCACCACACGACGACACCATATAGCAATATGGGTTATATGATAGTCGTGTAAGTCCATTTGCATATCTTGGGGCTAAGACCCCATTTCCTGCCTATGACCCTCTTGCACGTGTATGATACAATATACGCTTTGTTTGACGCTGAATGACGCTTTCTTTCCAATTCAGCATTTTTTCAGAACAACACCTAGAAATTTGGCCTTATCGGCCAGATTAAGGCGCACGCCGTTTAGTTCTGGTAGAATACGTTTAGTTCTTAGTGAATAAGACAAGTTCCACCTTCTTGGAGAGGGATACCTCTCGCACCGCTGCCTGCATCAGATCTCACAAGGTTTGTGGGAATTTGCCTCTGTATGCCACGGCCAGGTCGTCAGCATATGGCACCACCTTGCCGTTGCCCCAACATGTGTCTCTTAACAGCGAGTTAACTGTTAGGTTCCACAGAAGAGGCGAGAGTACGCCGCCTTTGGTGTGCCTCTTGTGGCGTATCGTGTTACATCAACAGACCCAGAGATGAAAGTATTTTTCTCCCTTTGAGTAGTTTGTCGATCAGTCCCACCAGGGACCTGTTTACCCCCATATCTGTTAGTGCGGTGTTAACAGCAACTAGGCTAAAGTTATTGAAGGCTCCTTCGATATCGAGGAAGGCAACCAAACAGTAGTCTTTCTGATGGTATAAAAAAATACATCTCGAAGTACACGGGTATCGAAGAGAACTCTATCATTTGTATTAGCCTTATCAAGAAAGACGTCGATCCATAATCTTTGAGACCTAAATTTCCAAATTGGGGTAAACGCCGATTCGTATCCCAAGCTGATAAGATCTGAGCTGTGGCCTACGAACATACTTGTGCACCCTTTTCAGTTTACGGCAAAAAACGACGTGCTTCAACCGATCCCCGGAGGCGAATATTATTACTTAACTAGCAGACCCGGCAGACGTTGTTCTGCCTGACCAGTGACTTCCCTAGAAATACATTTTCAAATATTTTTCTTTAACTTTTAACATTCCATTTATTGCAGTGCTTTAGGATATACAATGTTTCTCGCTTTAAAGTCTTTGGTATAAACAAATAAATTTTTTGGATGTCCAACTCAAAAAACGGATCTTTTGAACTCAATGGGTATGACAAAAACCATTATGCGCTGCTGAGCAGATGTATAGTTAGTACTTATTTAATTATATCCTATATCTACCTATAATACTCTTTATATGTATGAACGGCAATAACAAACAAACAAAATTAAGTGCTTTGATTAAGATTTAAGAACGTTAAACTGTCACTAAAGCAAATACGTTCAGGGATATAACGAATTGAAATATTACTTATCTTGTGGTCCTGGAACTGCCCACTTTTCCAAAAAATTTACAAATGTAGCCTATGTATGTCGTACCCAACGAAGATTTTAACGTATTGGAAAAGTTGAAAACAGATCAACCATAAACTTTGGACATTATTGAAGTACAAACAAAGCACTGAATACAAAAAATGTGGGCGTGGCACGGTACACATTTCCCAAGTTATATAATTCTTGACCAAGGGACACACATATCCAAAAATTATTAGTTTAGACCAAAAATATTCAAAGTTATGATGATTTAAATTTTATATAGCACAACAATCTTCTGAACCAATCTGGAAATTTAGAGAAGATCGACCATAAACTTTGAACTTATTGAAGTACAAACAAAACACAAAAAATGTGGGCGTGGGACCGCCCACTTTTCCCAAATTATATCCATCTTGTCTAAAGGACACACATATCCAAAAATCTTATCAATCAATATGTTCAGAGCTATGAAGAATTTAAATTTTATATAGCCTGGGGGCGTGGCACTGGCTACTTTTCCAAAAATTCATATAGCCTGAATCGTACACAACAATTTTCTTAACCAATCTTGAATGTTTAAAAGAGATCGACCATAAACTTTGGACATTATTGAAGTACAAACAAAACACAAAAAGAGGGGCGTGGCACCGCCCACTTTTCCAAAATTATATACATATTGACTAAAGGACACACATCTTCAAAAATCTTTAATTTAGACCCAATATGTTCAGAGTTATGAAGAATTTAAATTTTATATAGCCTGGGGGCGTGGCACTGGCTACTTTTCCAAAAATTGATATAGCCTGAATCGTACACAACAATTTTCTTAACCAATCTTGAATGTTTAAAAGAGATCGACCAGAAACTTTGGACATTATTGAAGTACAAACAAAACACAAAAAATGTGGGCGTGGCACCGCCCACTTTTCCAAAATTACATAAATCTTGACCAAAGGACACACATATCCAGAAACCATTAATTTAGACCAAATATGTTCAGAGCTATGAAGAATTTAAATTTTATATAGCCTGGGGGCGTGGCACCGCCTACTTTTCCAAAAATTGATATAGCCTAAATCGTACACAACAATCTTCTGAACCAATCTTGAAAGTTTAAAAGAGATCGACCATAAACTTTGGACATTATTGAAGTACAAACAAAACACAAAAAATGTGGGCGTGGCACCGCCCAGTTTTCCAAAATTACATAAATCTTGACCGAAGGACACACATATCCAGAAATCATTAATTTAGACCAAATATGTTCAGACAGGGCCGTGCGCAGGAATTGGCCTTGGGGGGGGGGGTTTAATTTAGATTTGCATTCACATACATTTTTCACTAAGATAAACATATTTGCTGAAACAGATACCTAGACACATACATCATAAATTTAAATGTTCTTTAACTTTTCTGAAACTGCATACTCTGATACCTAAACCTATACCCAAGAAAACTTTTTTGGTTGTACACATTTTTCTGTATTTGATAGAGAATTGGTGATATGATGGCATATCCCAGCTAACTAAAAGTACAAAAAAAGACTCCTTTCGGACCATAAAACGCTCATTTCTCAGAGCTTTACTCTCCAAAATGAGCTCCTTGCGGAGCGAAAAATCGCTCTACGCGGGAACTCCAACGGAGTCATAAAAAAGAGTCCGAAATTAGTCCGATTTCGATGAATTTGAAGCGTTTTTTGACTATTTTTAAATGAACTGCGGAGCCTTTTATTGGTGCTTTTCTGAACCTTTTCGGAGCCTTTTATTCATCCATTCTGAGGGTTTTTGGACTCTTTTCGGAGCCTTTTATTGGTGTTTTTCTGAAGCTTATTTGGGGTCGTTTTTTATTTCTTTTGGGTCATAACTTCTTTGCGCAATTTTTCCCTTCTATGAGCTACATGGGAACAATTTAATTAATTGTCCAACTATATGCGCCAATGATGTTCTTATTTATCTGAAAACTTTGAAGGAATCTTTTAAATGCGGTCCTGATAGGATTCCTACCTGCTTCTTGAAGAAGTGTGCTAACAATATTTACCAATTTGTTCAATCTGTCACTAAAGTGTGGTGTTTTTCCAAAAGCATGGAAAGAGTCGTTTCTTCTACCGCTTCATAAAAGCGGAAGCAAGGCTTCTATAGAGAACTATCGTGGCATAGCAAAGCTTTCTGCCATCCCAAAAGTGTGTGAAGCTATTGTTACCAATCAGCTTACGAATCCTATCTCTACCTTGATTTCCGACTGTCAACAAGGGTTCTGTAAGGGAAAGTCCACCGTTACAAACTTACTTGAATTTACTTTGATTTCAGCAAAGCTTTCGATAAAGTGTGTCACTCTTTACTTATTCATAAACTGGATCAGTTGGGTTTCCAGCCGGGTCTATGTCTCCTCAGGAGTTCCTCAAGGAAGCCATCTTGGCCCGATTCTGTTCTTGTTGTTTATAAATGATATTTCTACAGTAATATAGTTTCAGAAAATTTTAATGTATGCCGACGATGTAAAGCTTTGTCATTCGAAGAAGCTTCAATCAGATCTAAATACACTAGTTACTTGGTGCAATTTAAATGTACATGGGTTTTTCGAGAGGAATATCACAGCCAGCTTCCTATACAATTAACAGTTATAGTCTTGAGCAAATGTATGATTTTGTTGACCTTGGGGTTACTATGGACTAAAAACTCGGTTTTAACTGCCACATTAACTTAACAGTCAATAAAGCTAGAGGCGTTCTAGCATTTGTTAAACGATTGTCTAAAGAATTTATGTAACTAACACTCTTTACTACATTAGTCAGACGGTTGTATAATTTGGAACCCACGTTACCAGGTCCTCGTGGATCGCTTAGAATCAGTTCAAAAACAATTTTTAATATTTGCCTCAAGAGATCTTCACAGGGATCCCTTGTATAATTTGCCATCGTATACGAGTCGCTTAAAACTAATTAATCTTCACAGCCTTTCTAGTCGGAGGGAACTGCTTGGAACTGTTTTCATGACTAAATTACTAAATGGTTCAATCGTAAGCCCGTTTCTTTTGAGCGAAGTGAACTTCAATGTACCTTCTCGTCCATCAAGACATTTTAAACCACTTATCTTGAAACAGTGCCGGACTAATTTTGAATTAAATGAGCCTTTTCGTTGTTTGTGTCTCATTCTGGTACGTTTGATATTTCAGCCTCACTATGCAGCATAAAAAAGTCAATTCTTTCTATCCTAAATACATATCAACAATTTGCTTTCATATCCTTTGATTCTTATCTTTATTCTTTACAATAACTATTCGCTGTCAACTAATTATTTATTAATTGTGTCATCTATTTTTTATCTACCTTACTTAGCTGATGAGGTTTTCTCTGTAGCTGAGCAGTTTTAGATCTCGACGATTAACAAACCAAAGCCAGGCTACTGATAAACGTCCATGAAAAATGCCATCTTTACCTTCTGTTAGGTGAAATAAAAAAAAACCTCAGAAAATGTTGGAAAACATTCAAATATTTGAACGGTGTCGCTCATCTGCTCTCCAACGTTCATTTTCTCACAATTCTCTTTACTCCTACAAAAAAAAGGGTCAGAAAACACTCGAAATCTTTCATTCATCAGTTCATTCGCTCTGTTAATTGAAACTGCTCACTGTTTTCATCAGTAAAATTAAAAAAAAAAAATGCCCATACCCTACACAACTTTGTAATTTCGGAAAGCTCCAAGTGCAATTCAAAGTGCCGGACTTATAGTCGCTACCGACGAAGAAAGGCGCATTCAACAAATTGTCAACGAAAAAAGGTGTATTAAAAAATATTTTAACGAAGAAAGGCGCATTAAAAAATATTTCGAGGAAGAAAGGCGCAGTGTATACATTTACAGTAAACTTCACAAGGGATTTGGTGCTGGATTGAAAAAAATTGGGCCAGCCCAAGTACCCATTATACGTATATATTTTTATTTAGTATTTAGTATTTCGTTTTTTGAATAACTTATATTGCAGCTAGTTATCGAAGCGCGTCTTTCTTTCCTAAAAAATATTTTAAACCGCCTTTCTTTCTTAAAAATTATTTTAATGCGTCTTTCTTTCTCAAGATATTTATAATGCGTCTTTCTTCAACAAAAAAAGTTTGCGCCTTTCTTCGTCGACAAACAGCTTTGCACCCTTTTTCGTCGATAGGAACGTTATGTATTGGCCAACCTTATTCTTTGCAACTTTCACCAATTTCTTCTTCCGTAAAATTATTTTAACTAATTTTGTCAAAAATTATGAGTCAAGATTCAATACGTTATTTATAAACTGTATTTTGAAAATTTTTGCAAAATTATTGCAACTTAGATTTGGCCATGGGGGGGGGGGGGGGGGGGTTTAACCCCCAAAACCCCCCCCCGTGCGCACGGGCCTGTGTTCAGAGATTTGAAGAATTTAAATTTTATATAGCCTTGGGGCGTGGCACCGCCTACTTTTCCAAAAATTTATATAGCCTAAATCGTACACAACAATTTTCTTAACCAATCTTGAAAGTTTAAAAGAGATCGACCATAAACTTTGGACATTATTGAAGTACAAACAAAACGCAAAAAATGTGGGCGTGGCACCGTCCACTTTTCCAAAAAAACATAAATCGTGACTAAAGGACACACATATCCAGAAATCATTAATTTAGACCAAATATGTTCAGAGCTATGAAGAATTTAATTTTTATATAGCCTGGGGGCGTGGCACCGCCTACTTTTCCAAAAATTGATATAGCCTAAATCGTACACAACAATCTTCTGAACCAATCTTGAAAGTTTAAAAGAGATCGACCATAAACTTTGGACATTATTGAAGTACAAACAAAACACAAAAAATGTGGGCGTGGCACCGCCCACTTTTCCAAAATCACATTAACCTTGACCAAAGGACACACATATCCAAAAATCATTAATTTAGACCAAATATGTTCAGAGTTAGGAAGAATTGTAGTTTTATATAGCCTGGGGGCGTGGCACCGCCCACTTTTCCAAAATCATAGCCTATGCTTTAACCCATGATCTCAAGAATATACTGTGAAAATTTCATAAAAATAGGTTGAGTACTTTGGACGCCCATAAAGGACACACAGACACACAGACACACATTCATTTTTATTTATAAGATTAAATACGACAGATAGTAATTAAAGTTACGCGTCCCGAACTCGACTGCTATCTCAATGGCCTGTGCTTCCTTTTATAGCCGGTGTATAGCAGAAGCGTGCCTGCTGCCCAATTGTTGAAAGCCCGTTAGTTCCCACGGGCGCGTTATGTATTCGTTCTATTTCATAAGCATGTGAAATAGAATTATGCTGACGATGCGTCTGGATTAATTCCTTAGCATACGTATTAGCCGCCGGTACTAATCATGGCCCTGAATTCGGGTGTTAGGTTGCCACACGCTGTGGGAATGAAATTGTGCTGACTTGGCGCCACGTGTAAAGGTCAGCCGTGGGAGCGTCTCACCGAGCGCGACTGATGCGTGTTACCTCTTCCCCCGCTAAAGATCTGAGTGTGGCCAGGTGTCCTTCATCCGTGCCTGGACATCTCTCTGTAGTGTGCTCAATCTTAAGCTAGGAAGTGCTGTACCTTTTGTTAGCTTCCTCCAAACTATTTAAATGAGAATTAATAGCAAAAACAATCCCAGAGTTTCCGATGCTGTAAGCCAATTGGTCTTGTCCTTTAGATATTTCAGGTGTTTAACATTGTCGACTGTCATCTCGTGGACAAGATTAAGGCTGACCGCGAGTCTTTTGTTGGTTACAGTGGATAGCAGCGCCTGAGCTGCTCATGCTCCAATATGTTTGCATATGGAAGGACTTCAATTTCGATGATCAACTCATTAATTTCCACATTGTTTAGCAGGTTGCTGTTAACTACTCCATCTTTGGCCATTTGACAGGCTTGTACGAGTTCATTGACATCATCCTTCAGAATCATTACCTTGTGCAGGATTTCCTATGATAGCTTCATAACGTGGTCATGTCCCAGGATGCCGTTTGTGACGGTTACAATGCTATTGACAAAATAGCTCATGAGTTTTCTTATTAATAGTTCATTGTTTACCTTGTACTGTTGGTTGTTGCTTCGTACTAACGAGTCCTTGGATCGAAGTACGTCATCCCAGTCAGATGCGTTGGGAGAACCGGCAATCCATTAATTGCACGCTTACTTCTCGGGTGTTCTGACCTTTTAGCTCATTGAGTTGACTTTGAACCTTCTCTAAGTAAAAGGCGAGGACGTCCTAGATATCATTGGCTTCATTTAGGCGAGTGACCTCGGCTTTCAGACGGCCTGCTGTCTCTTCATAGTGGGCTAGGTTGATCACATGAATTAACTTGAAGTATTTTTTAACAATCCAGCCTTACCCATCTCGTACGGTTGCCACGGGCGAGTGCAGGTCGAATACGACGTATGCCTTGCGGATGCATAGAGGCATATTCTATAGTCAAAATACAAATCCTTATAACTAGTATACATAGTTGGTAAAAAGTTAACATTTCACAATATTATATGAACTTAATTCCATTTATCGGATTTATTTTAAAATCAGGGCTGAAAAATAACGTTATTATTATTAATAAACGAAAAAAACTTTTGATTTCGTTTTGTTTTTCAATAATATTAACGTTAAAAGCTCAACACAGAAATATATCGTTGCGTTGAAAATCAAAAAATAATTATCAAAATAAATTTCGTTTCGGTTTTTATCAAAACAATTCACAAAAAATATTTGAATATTTCAACTTAATATTGGTTAAGATGGGTCGCAAAAGAAAGGGGAAATCAGTGCGGACGTGCTTTAATTTTGTAATTGCACGAAAACCAATTTCTTGCGCTCTCAGAACAGAATCCACCAAAAGCGGAATAGGTGGTTGAAAAAAAAAAATTAAAAACATGACTTTTCGATGGAGCCTAATGTATGTACATAGATGCGCCCATTTGGTACTTAGTAACTATGTTTTTTTGTTGTGTTCCTTGATTTATTAATATTTGTACTTGACAAATAAATTCAAATAACGTGGATTTCCGACCCAGCCTAACTTGCAAAATGAATAAACGATAACGAAAAAAATTTTTTTGATATTCAACGAAAAACTTTTTTTTTTTGATAATTATCAAAACGAAATATATTTTTGATACTTTTTTTTGATTTTTAACAAAACGAAATTTTTTTGTTTATATCGTTGTGCAGCCCTGTTTAAAATAACTAAGCATTTTAAAATAACTATGCACAAAATTTACATGTCATCTAAATGCTATTCCAAGATTTTTGTATCTTATTCTGAACCTAAAGCTTAGAATGTAAATGAACTTAATGCTATTTATCGGATTTATTTCAAGGAAAATAACTAATCACAAAATTTACATGTCATCTAAATGCTATTCTACGATTTTTTGAATCTTATTCTGAATCTAAGGTTTTGAATGAAATCCATGCAACATTTGCTTTAACTTGTATCCAATTTTATTTCCTAAATGCTAGTGCTATAACAAGTGAGTGGAGTTCGGGTTGGTTAGGGTTTGAAGGAAATTTATACTGGCTAGCATTCCGTTTCTCCCCTTTTTTTTTTTTTTTTTTTTTGCGAGTTTGTGAGTTAGTTTCTTCGTGTAGTTTAGTTTGTTTGTATTAGCCGGTGGATTTATTAAGTTAAAAATGTTAAATTAAAAATGTTTTAGTTTCTAATAGGTTTGGGAACCCAGTAGTGAAGTGTTTAAGTTATATTAGTTGCATGTCATTAGTTCGATGCAGATTAGCAGGGACGGATTCAGATGAGGGGTCCAGGGGGTCCGGACCCCCACCCCCCCCCCCCCCCCCCGAAATGGATGACCAGTTACTTATTACAGATTCTGTTCGAACGTATCTGCAGAAAACCAGCCGAAAACCTTTATTGAAGCTCTGAACGTGTGTGATATACAGTTTTACAGAGAAATACATAGCTTTCTCACTATAGGTGCTACACTGCCAGTTACGGTAGCTTCAAGCGAACGATCAGTGAGGTGTCTTTAGGTAGATAGACCATATGCAATTCTTCCATATAAATATTCACAAGTAAAAATTTTTTTTTTCAAAGTAAATAAATTTTGGAAGCTAAATAATAATATGACTGCATAAGTGTTATTATATTAATTTTATTTAAATAATTAAATCATTCAAATATGCAACATTGTCATCTTAAAATATGTGAAATTATTGGACGACGTCAAAGAAGTAGTCTACTCATGCTTTGGAAACAATTTGGACACGAATTACACGTTTCGCCTAAAATATTTTAAAACAAGTTACATGCTTCTGGAAATCCCCATTACTCCGAAATTTCACGTAGTATTCTTTCATGTGGAACAGTTCTGCAAATTAAAAGAAATGGGTCTAGGATTCTTCAGTGAGCAAGCCATGGAGTCAGTACATCATGACTTTCAGAAAGCTTGGGAGCACCACAAAGTTGCAAGCAATCACCCCTTATACATATTTTGAAAAGCTTTAAAGAGCGATTTGCGCATACAACAGTTTGCATATTTAATTGATTGAATTGTTTGAATAAAATTAATATAATAACACTTATTGGAGTCATATTATTATTTTGCTTCCAAAATGAATTAAGTTTGAAAAAAAAAAATTCGACTTGTGAATTTTTATATCGAAGAATTGCATATGGTCTATCTACCTAAAGAAACCTCACTTTTCTTTGGTAATTGACACATAATTTTTTGACATTGGGTAGTAAAGAAAAATGTTAGGGCTATCATATTCTCTTCTGTAAGTAGTCATAACACATTTCCCGGCCGACATATAGTGGTACAAAAATGGTCGAAAAGTCGATTTTCGAAAAAAGTAGTGCCAAAAAATCAGATGCTAATAATCAGCAGTGAAGAGGGGATGGCAAAACGTCCTTGGGTGATAGGGATAAATGTTGTGGCTTTCATGTTCTACTACTTGAACATAAAAATTTGTTCAAATTGCTGAGATACAGAGGGCCAAAAATAGGCCATCCGAGCTTTTAGTCCAGATTGCGGGAGAGCTATTCCTACTCTAAAAATTTTAATAGCAGATTAGGGTTGTACGTAGAAGACTCCTACAACTCCTATACTCAGAAATATATTTGAGGTCACTTACACGTGTTTTAGGAGGGGGATGCGGACTCCCCTCCAACAAAAAAAACGGTGCAAGTTGCCTCGTGACAACTTTCGAAGTCCTAATCTGCAAGCTTTTCTTAAATCAACCGCATTGAGAGAATACTGTCTACCCCTATTTTTTGACCAACTAGCCTCCAAAACTGCTCTAAAACCTGATTTTGTTTACCTATTTTAATGAAAATAAAACCGAGTCACCTTACAAAAAAAAACTCGCCAAAAATTAACGGTAACCCCTAGGTACTTAATATTTACACTTTGTTGTGCCAAAACTAATCGCTCTATAAAACTGCGTACTCGAAAAATTTCTTCTTCTTCTTTTTAATTTTCCTTAGCACCACGGGGTGTATAGGTAACAAAAAATGCATTTTCAATTGCACTTTACAAGAGCAATTAACATGATATGTTAAAAGTAAAACATGTGCGGGATGCAGTATTAGGTCCTCTTTCAGAATATATGACGTTTTTTTAAATCTGGAAGGAAATGCAGTTTTCCGAAGCCGTGCAAAAAATTGCCATTAATTCGCGATTTTCTCAGCAACGGCTCCGGCGATGATTTTCTTTTTTGCGTCACATCAATTTATTTAGCGTATATTCTCATAAAGTAAAGCCAAATATACTGTACTCCCACTTTGAGGTAAGGATCGTTTCTGGCGCACCGTGCCTATGAGTGAGTTTTTGTTATTCATACCCCCGATTATTATCTTCCAACTTTTCTTGTGAATGTTGTATTGGAGATTTCAAATCTGGCCGTAAGATTGTTCTTTCGTTTTGGGTAGTGCGTGCACTGTATTTTAAAATAAAATGTTTTATTTTGCATCGAAATATACGCGATTTCTCAGCTGACGGAAGTGTCGTGGTGCTCCCTTTTAGCCATAAGGGTTGATGATTGCAAATGGCCTACTCATGGCACAAGCGCCTCACGTCAATTAAAGCAAAGAAGTTATGGTAGAGTTGAACCACACGGATCGTCAGCATTGGAACCAACGAGTTATTTGGAAGTGAACCAACTTCGGTTACAAAATAGTTTGCACCCAAAGCCCTGGGACCAAAGGATCTAAACATAAGCTAAGTTTTTTACGCTCTTTCCTCATTTTTGTGTTTTTGCAACTTATATTTGGTTTCTGGCGCTTTTTAAGCATACTTGTATTTTCGTTTATATTGTTTTTGCGTTTTTTACGCATATTTGTTAAAATTTCCGTTTTTGAGTTTATTCGCTGCATTTTTTGTGTTTTGTATATTTGCATTGGAATATAGGTACTGACTTGACCCTGCAGTTTTGCGTTTTGTATATTTGCATTGGAATATAGGTACTGACTTGACCCTGGAAGGTCCGCGTTGATCCCTTTTAGTCATAAGCGTTCATAATTTCAAACGACCTACTCATAGCACGGATGGCTTCACGCAAGTAAGCAGAAGATCATGTTGGGGGAATTGAACCTCTTCGAATCAGTCATCCCACACCAGTGAGGAAAGTGGACACAGTGTGTTTGAAGCGAATTATTTTGGTGCAAAAATCACGACGAAAACGGTCTTTGGGGAAGTTGTAAGTACATTTTAAGTAACATTTTCCTGTTGTAACGAAAATCCTAGCTGATTCCCTTCCCGAGAAAAATAGAGTTTTCCATTTTTTATGGCCATTTTTTTTATTAACCCACTGAAATTTTTTATTAATCCTGAAATGTCACATAATTTTCAAAATACTGTGCTGGGAAAGGAGAAAATAAAACTCTCTAGATGTCCGTCAACTTGAACAACAATAACTTCAGCGACTACCAATGCAGAAACACTTGTATTCCGGACCCCCGGATTCTAATGATCCTAAGCTTATTACTGACCTTTTGACCAATGTTATCTACACATTTTTTATGTCGGTTTTGTGGACGTTTTTTCCACTTTGAGTAACAACTGTTACATTTCCATCCTTAGTGGTGTCCTCTTTTTAAGAGCCTTTTGCTTTTTTTTTTAATTTGCGTGTTGGCGATTAATAATTCATCTCTTAAAATTGCGCGGTGGCGATCCTTTTGCATTGAACCGTGCTTTTCCTTGGAGGTCGTCCTAGGAAATACAGATTTCTATTAGGGTTGAGTGCAAAATCTTCACTTGCCGATTGGCTCCACTCCGTTGAGTGGGTGTTTGAAAAATCTTAACCCCATCTTTTGTTAATACCTATTTTCCCCCCAGCGGAATTTACATCAAAGACCTCTTCTACCGAGTCACTTCCAGTCACAACCCTTTAACTTATAAAATTTATATTTGCACCTGTACATATAAATAAGTCTAGGGTGCAACCGTCAGGGAGCGTGTACTCTAAGTATGGTACGCTAAATGGTCCTCCGAAAGGAAATCCCCTTCGTTCTGACTTCCGGTCTCGTCTTTGATTTTTGCATCGTCACCGTTGATGCCGGTGGTGGAATGGAAGAGCCTTTTTGCTTCCTAGGAAAGGTTCCTGAGCTTGCCCCTCGTTTAAATTGATTTGGGCATGTTCATGGGGTGTCTTAACTGGAGTACTTGGTGCAGCTCGGTGGTTTCCCGAAGGCCACCTATTTCTTTCGTATTTCTGGTTACGATCCTGCTGACTACAGGTGAGTCGTGGTGGGTCAGCTGGTGGCTTAGTTTCGTTCATGTTGTTGATAGGGGCAACTACCCGGTTTGTTCCTTGGCAGAGAAAAGTTTCTAAAGTTGACATTCTGAATTTCCAAGTAAGCCGAATAGGCTTCAGGAGGAGTCTTGGGGCGTTCGACAAAGAGCATTCGAGATAGCTCCCTATTTTGTCGACGAATAAAAACATCAAGTGCCCTGTTGGGGTAAGTGTCCACGAGGACCCTTACAGTTTCGTCCGTATAGGACTCAGTTTTCAACTTGTTAATTATTAAAGAGAACTGATGGTTTACTTTAACGTTAAACTTGACAATTCTAGAGCCTTTCTGTTGCAATTGATGCAGTTGATGTTCTAGGGTACGAATATCGCGTTGTCCGCGTAATGGAGTGAAAGGCACTACTTTATCTTTGACCAATTGTTGTCAAATATATTGTACGACACTAAGGCCAAATCTGCCGCCCCGCGCATTTTTTGGTGGATATGATGCGGATATGGCACGGTAAATGGGATTCCCTTTTACTACCGAAAAATCTGCAAGGACAGTTTCAACAGAACGCACCCAGGATACGTAATGCACCGGGCTCCCGTAAAAAACCTGAACGGCCCCGTCAATGACATTGGATTTCTCTTTACGAGTTTATGTTCGGCTTTAAAATTGTTCTGTCACTTTCTTTTTCACCTCTAGCAACCTTGTTGCTTTCAGGGTATTTTCCTTTTCCCACTTCGAGCAACCTTTTTGCTTTTCTTATATTTTTCCTTTTTTTCACTTCTAGCTACTTTCTAGCTTTTTAGAATTTGGCCCTTAAGGCTATTTATTCACTTTACTCTATCTTTCATATATTTTTTCACCTCACTACTGGTCCCTGTTCGGGCGCCACTTAAAGGACTGCAAGTCCTTACACTTAAAAAAATAACGTTGCTGGGCCAACTAGCCCAGATATCCTAACATATAAAAGAGCACCCCAATTTGGGGAGAACACAGTTTATTCTAACACTTAACCCTTCTGCTACGTTAGAAAAAAACGTTTTAGTGTTTTGGGTCAATTTGACCCACTCATGAAAACTAAGCGCTACTTATAATTTTTTTAACCAAACTTCATTTTTATTTTGATTTAAAATCATTTATTATTTAATATAGAAAAGATTTTTATTTATTGGTAAATCTTATACTGGCATTTTTTACACACTAAGCCTGTAAATGCAAAGTCTGTTTCTAGATGACAGAGGAAAAGAAGCGGCAAATTTTCAACGACATACCAAGTGTTTTTTGCACTCATGCATAAAACAGGGGTTGCCAGATTTTTTAGTTGTATGAAGCTATCAATAATTGATAAAGATGGTATACGAAAAATAGGAAAAATGTATGCAATTTTCCATAAATATATCGTTCCTATCGACGAAAAAGGGCGCAAAGCTGTTTGTCGACGAAGAAAGGCGAAAACTTTTTTTTGTTTGAAGAAAGACGCATTATAAATATTTTGAGAAAGAAAGGCGCATTAAAATAATTTTTAAGAAAGAAAGGCGCATTAAAATAATTTTTCAGAAAGAAAGGCGCTTAAAAATAATTTTTAAGAAAGAAAGGCGCTTTAAAATATTTTTTAGTAAAGAAAGACGCGCTTCGTTAAGCTGCAAAATGGGACAGCTTGTTTTTAATTTGGTGTAGACCTTTACTGATTATATTCCAGCAAATGGAATAACCAAGAAAAATCTATACTTAACCTAGGCCCTGGCTAGATTTTCCCTATAACGGACAACTCCGCCTAGGTCCTGCCAGGGCTTTGCAATGGAAAGCGTATGTTTTCTTATTTGAGAGCAATTTACCGTGTATTCTCCAAGGGGCATATCTAGTTTTGCCACGATTATTTACCTGTAATAGTCCTACCTAAATTTTTCCAGCTTGCACCTGCTTAGCTTTTAAAATGCAGGGCCTGCTTAGTATTTTCCTAGCTTGGGCTGGCCCAATTTTTTTCAATCCAGCACCAAATCCCTTGCGAAACTTACTGTAAATGTATACAGTGCGTCTTTTTTCGTCGAAATACTTGGTTATGCGCCTTTCTTCGTCAAAATATTTTGTAATGCGCCTTTTTTCGTCAAAATTTTTTTTAATGCGCCTTTCTTCGTCAAAATATTTTTTAATGCGCCTTTTTTCGTCAAAATATTTTTTAATGCGTCCTTATTTCCCGCAATATTTTTAATGCGCCTTTCTTCGTCGGTAGCGACGATATGTATATATATTAACGTGCCTCGCCAAAAAAAGTTGCACTGTTTCCACCGGAATTTCAAAATTCACTCTTTTTTAAGGACTTTCCCAAAATATTTCGAAAAAATATTAAGATTTACCGGAGCTAAACCGCGTCAAAAAAACGCTAAAAATACCGTTTTTTATGTATAAAAGGAGTACGAAAAAATGTTTTTTAATAAAAAGCATCTGAGATGATAAAGTGCAAAAGGTAATCATAAAAAAGTTCAAAAATTTTATCAATACTATTATTGTGCAATGTGTGAAATTGGACCAAAAAGGGTTCAATTTTGCAGAAATGGCAACATCTCGAAAATACCTTTTAAATGATATCCTAATCGTCTAAATCCGTTAATAATTGGATGAGTTATTAAAGATTTCCACAAACGTACCCCTCGAAATATGACCAAAAACAGCATCATACATCTCAATATTTGGATTGCGTTGATAAAATTTTCAAACTTTTTTATGCTTACCTTTTGTACTCCAGCTAGTTCATCATCTCAGGTGCTTTTTATTAAAAAATATTTTCTCATACTCCTTTTATACATAAAAAACGATATTTTTAGCGTTTTTTTAACGCGGTTTAGCTCCGGTAAATCTTAATATTTTTTCGAAATATTTTGACCAAGGTCCTAGAATACATTGAAGTTTATAATTCCGATGGAAACAGGGTGTCCATTTTTTTTCGTATGGAGCGTGAGGCGCCTTAATATATATATGTATGTATATATATACTAGAAGGACCCGGCAGACGTTGTTCTGCCCAAATTTAGGGAAAAAATCGCACGATAAATAAAAAAGTTTGGAATATTTCGGTCCCTGGTCCACTTCTCGGAAAAAAATTACCCCAAATTTTAGCAAAAGTGAAATAATACCTTTGTACCAAATTTGAAGAAAATCGCACCATAAATAAAAAAGTTTGGAATATTTCGACCCCTGGTCCACTTCCCCGAAAAAAGTTAATAGTACATACATACATACGTACATACATCCTATTTTATATATGTAGATTATTGCCTACTGAGGAATTTACCTAATTCGAATATTGCTAAAATTTTGAAAAAAAGAGTATTGAAAAACGGTTTTCAAACAATTTCTTTTGCGGTGTTCGTTGGCATTTCAAAATTAGCGGTTAAATTAGCATAAAAAAGTGTTGAAAGGGTGTAAGTTTCTAAGCAAATTAATCAAAAAAGCTTTAAAAAAAGCATTTTATTTTATTTTACTTTATTTTATTTTACTTTATTTTATTTTACTTAACTTTTTTTCTTTTTTTGCCAACTGCAGAATCGTTTACTCCTTCGAACCGCATGAAAAAGTGGATTTTGCTAAGAACGGGATTTAGCAGGTATTTTAAGCAAGCTTGGAGTATAGCAAAGGCGAAATTAAACCTGTGCTACTTCACTTTAGTTTTATTGAGAATTTATAAAAAAGCTTATTACATGACTACCACATTTTTTTCTTTTTTGAATTTTTACTTACATTATGATATTTTTATATTTTCTCCACACAATTAGTCGGTTATTTGTTAAAAATATTCACTTATATTCACTTGACACAGTTTATTTATTGGAAATTGACACAATTTGTAGTTTATTTATTTCAAATATATTCACTCAAAAATGTAAATGGTGTAATGAAATGATACCAAATTTTTTGACATTTTTATTTAATTTTGACACTAAATGCTTTTTGACTAATTGCGTCAGGATGAATGGACATTCAAAAGTTGATTTGATACCATATTGTAGGTAAAATTTAGGGTTTTAGGGCAATCACATTCTCACCGATAACTAAATTAACGATAAATTTATCGAAATATATCGAAGTAAAAATTAAACCCGGGACCATCCCCATTCGTTTGATACCCATATTGTTGGGTAATGTTAAGTTTTTTGGGCAATCATCGATAACTCAGTTATCGATAAATTTATCGAAATATATCGAAGTCCAAATGTAACCTGGAGCTACCCCTATCGTTTGATACCCATATTGTAGGGCAATTTTAAGGTTTTTGTGCAATAACATTTTCAACGATAACTCAGTTATCGATAAATTTATCGAAATATATCGAAGCCCAAATGAAACCTTGCGCCATCCCCTTTCGTTTGATACCCATATTGTAGGGTAATATTAAGGTTTTTGGGCAATCGAATTTTGACCGATAACTTAGTTATCGATCAATTTATCGAAATATATCGAAGCCAAAATGAAACCTGGGGCCCTCCCCTTTCGTTTGATACCCATATTGTACGATATTTCTATACCTATATGCGAAATATCATAAGTATAGGTTCAATATACTTAGAGTTATATGGAATAAACAAAATTTCGAAAAGAAACGGTCCCTAGCAGGGTCGGAACCCCCAAAATTAAAAAAAAAAAAATAGCCTATAGCTCCTTCCAGACTATACCCTGTAGGCGTGCCAAATTTCAACAAAATCCGTCCAGCCATTCTCACGTTTTTAGGGAACAAAAGCAAACGTCTGGACATCCAAACATCCAAACATCGCTACATTCACATTTATAATTTTAGTAGGAAGTAGCATATGGCGCGATATACAACAGTTATATCATCAACCTCCTAGGAGATTTTTGCGCCGAGCTTCTCTTCCAATTTGTGGTGTGCCGCTTTGAAATTTTTTCCTACAAATTGGCGGGACCTACGGTTTTTCGCCGACTCCGAACGGCATTTACAAATCAGATGAATTTTTTGCTGAGAAGCCTTTCATGGCAGAAATACACTCGGAGAGTTTGCCAAACCACTACCGAGGGGCAACCCCGTTTTGAAAAAACTTTTTAGGTAGGCCGCCAACACTACCTCCACACCACGGTGGCCGCCAATTTTCCATAAATACTGTTCTTTATAACAGTTTCCTAAAAATGTATACATTAGGGTACACAAATTGACCCAATAACACAATAAGTGTAGCAAAAACACTTTAAGTAGTGTTGAAAACAATTATGGTATTAATTTGTTAGCAAACTGATAGTAATTAACGTTACGCGTCCCGAACTCGACTGCTCGCTCCGTGGCCTCTGCTTTCCTTTATAGCCGGTGTCTAGCAGAAGCGTGATGCTGCCCAACTGTTGGCAGCCCGTTAATTCCCACGGGCGCGTTATGCGTTCGTTCTATTTCATAAGCATGTGAAATAGATACGCATATTGTCACTTGCGAAGCGAATACATTTGGCGAGTCGAACAGATTGGCGAACTCACCTAAAATTTGCATTGTGAGTGGCGAATGAACTTTTTCGCCTGCCATGTTATGTTGCCATTCAAACAAATTCAAAAAGTTCATCCGAATTTGACGTTTCTGTCATTTTTGTGTTATTTGCATATGTTTTTGTTTATTTATTTGTACAAAAGAGCGCGATGTTTGTGTAATTGTAGTAGGTAGCGAGGATGATGTGCGTCAATTGGAAATGGCAGCTCATACCGAGATCATAAAAAGTGGTGCTAGTTCGGTTACAGATGAGCTGGATGTGGGAAGTAGTGGTGCAAAGAAACGTAAAACCCACAGTGGCACCAATGGTGATTTAATGATGTACAGTAGTACAGGCGCGTAGCCAGAAAAAAATTTCGGGGGGGGGTTTTGGCCAAAGTTCAGTAACGTGTCGATTCTGAGCGTAACCGGAAATTTTGTACCCAGAAGATTATCTAACCGAAAATCGTAACCGTTGGCAACGCGGTTTATGTACCCGCGATTCTAGCGCGCATGGTAACGATGTCAAAAACAAACAATGCGCAAAAGAGAATAAAATGCAAACGCGCACGAAACTTCGCACAAAAAAGTGCTTATATTGTTTATTAATTCTTGTGAACTAGTATGTGTTCAAAATTTGCGGTATTTTCTGTCCACAAAAATATTTACAAAACACGTGCAATTTTTCGTGGTTACGAGACGTTACCACCTCTTTCGGTGGTTACGAAATTGAACAGCAACTTGAGCCGGCAGAATACCAAACGGGTGTAAAAGTTTCCAAGATATTTGTTTGCCGGGTAAATCGAATGTTGTTACCACTATAGAATCGACCCGTAAATAAGAATTACCTATAAATACACATCTTAATATATAAAAATCACGTGTCACATGTTCAATCAGGGTGAGCTCCTAAACTACTCAACCGATTTTAATGAAATTTGCACAGCATCTACAGTTTGATCCAACTTGAAAGATAGGATACCTTATATCTCAAGGGGGAGTGGAAATCGGTAAAAAACCATAAATTTTTTTGTTTACACAGCCACAAATCATAAACGGATCCACCGATTAGAATGAAACTTACTTGAAGTTAAACTTTGAAATATTTACTTTCGTTCTGCATCAAAAAAAATAGTTGATTCATATATTATTTAACCAAAATTGTTTAAACAATAGGAGCACCTTTTCTAAAAAAAGCTGTTTGTGTGTTTGTTCGCTGTCAACCAAATGAATCGATTTAAGTTAAGCGAGCGCTCGGTAGCGGTACTTCGCTTCGTACATACATACATATGTATGTATGTATGACGCTTTAAATAAAAACAAAATTAACATTCTTATGTACATATGTACGTTTTCGTGTTGCTGAGGGATAAGTAAAAATCAAATCCATATATGTACATATTTTGTAGTGAACGCATTTTGTGAAACCCCGTTATTCGTATTTTATACAATTGCTTCATGGTTCAAAAATTTTTAATTAAAATATATACATATGTACATGTAAGTATTATCACATAATTATATTATTAATTTCTTATTTCATATTAATCAATTCAAAAATGATAGGAAAAAAATGAGAACGGCTGGACAGATTTGACTCAAGTTTTTTTTCAGTTCTTCTTTTCAAGATTTATGTAATTTTGGAAAAGTGGGCGGTGCCACGCCCACATTTTTTGTATTCAGTACTTTGTTTGTACTTCCATAATGTCCAAAGTTTATGGTTGATCTGTTTTAAACTTTTCCAATACGTGAAAATCTTCGTGGGGTACGACATACATCCATTTGTAAATTTTTTGGAAAAGTGGTCAGTTCTAAGACCACAGCTAAGTAATATTTCAATTCGTTATATCCCTGAATGTATTTGCTTTAGTGACATTTTAATGTTCTTAAATCTTAATCAAAGCACTTAATTTTTTTGTTTGTTATTGCCGTTTATACACATCTAGAGTATTATAGGATTTCCATAAAATCATAATAGTGGCGTTAAGTGGTAGATATAGGATATAATTAAATAAATACTAACTACACATCTGCTCAGCAGCGCATAATGGTTTGTGTCATAGCCATTGAGTTCAAAAGATTCGTTTTTTGAGTTGGACATCCAACAAATTTATTTGTTTATACCAAATACGTTAAAACCGGAAACATTGCATATACTAAAGCACTGCAATAAATGGAATGTTAAAAATTAATAGAAAAATAGTTGAAAATGTATTTCTAGGGAAGTCACTGGTCAGGCAGAACAACGTCTGCCGGGTCTGCTAGTATATTTATATTTTTACATATTACATATTTATACTTTTATTTATTTGAAATTTTCCTCTTTCTACACGGCTAAAAATTTGAGCCTAAATTTTAAACCATTCATTGGTTTACACAATTTTTAAAACTTTTTGGTAATAAATTCCAAACCTTTCTCAATTTTTTGCGGTTTAGTTTAAAACTTAACCGGGATAAACAAACACGGTACTTTTCGCACAAAATTCATGAGCTCAGTAGGTAGAGCATTGCGTACTGATTTGGGGCACGTCGGTTCGAGACCTAACATTTTTTAAAAAAACATAAAAAATTGTTAACAACATTTTCGATATAAAATTTAAATAATTTTTATTAGGCGCTTTAATTCTAAACCAAATTTGGTCATACACCTAGACCAGTATGTCTGCGTTCAAAGGGTTTTTTTGGAATATCCAGTAAAATTAACTTCTTTAGGCTAATTTAATTATTTTTGAATGAAAGTATGTGCAAATACATATCGAAACTTCTGCAAATCAAAGTTCAAAAGTTTGTGGAAAATTCATGGAAATTTAAGAAATCTCGAAAAAATTTCATCGAAATTTCTAACTTTCTCGTAAAATTTTTTCGAGTATGCAGTTTTGCTGCTCGTTCAATTGTCAAAAGCCGACCAAGAGCATTTTCTTCAATATAAAAATATTAGGCTTATAAATTTGTATGGAAGATAATGCACTTGGCTGGGAAAAAAATTGCCAAAAATCAAGTAATTCTTCTAGCGGCTTAAGATTGCTATCTTTGTTCACTTTAATTGAACGGGCCACAAAACTGAAAACTGGAAAAAATTTAAATATTTTTACTAAAAAGTTAGAAATTTTTATGAAAATTTTTCGTGTTTTCTTGAATTTTCCACAAAGTTCTTAACTTTGAGTTGCAGTATTTTTCTTGTTTTTTTGCACATTCTTTCATACAAAAATAATGAAATTAGTCAAAGGAAGTCAATCTTACTGAAAATTCCAAACAACACTTTGAATATGTAGCCCCAAAAAGTTTTAAATCTAGGCTAAATATTTTATCCGTGTACAAAACAATATTTATTTTTATTGTTTGTTTTCAAATTTTGTGTAGGATTTCTTCAGGCTTTGGTAAGAAGTAAATAGTTGTCGCTTTATTTCTTGAAGAAAAGCTGAAGCTTCGGAAAAATACAAACAAAAAATGAAATAACATTGAAATTCATATAAAAAGCGGAAAATTGCAATTATTCAACATGCAAAACGGAACGTCAACATTTCGCACCATAAATACAAAAGGGTCACAACTCAAAATTAGAGGTGCTTTGCTTTGAACGCTTCTAGATAGCGCTAGCTTAGCTCTATTTTTATAAAACCAAGCAGGACGGTAGCCGTTTAGTTGAAGATGATAATCATTAAGAAAAAAATCGGCTTTTATAGTTGATCAAGCGTTTGTGAAAGGATAAATGTCAAAAAAACCACCTGAAATTTTTTTGAGTTGAGCCCCTTTTGTATTTAGGGTGCGATTTGTTGGCTATTCATGACAATTTCATAGTCAAGAAATACTTGAAAATATTTCTTAATCATTTTCTTTTCAACAGCATACCGGGCTTTCTTTTAAACGTTTTCAATCTTTTTTTGCCAAATTAGCGTCACTTTTTAGTATCACCTCACAAGTATAAGTACAATTTAATTGTTACTTTCTCTGATAATTCAATACGACTGCGTTGTGTACAGCTTAGTAATTTTTGGAAATTTTTTTTAACTTCTTGTTAATTTTTTGGTTAAACCTTTGGATACCGTGACTCTAATAACGAGGGACACTCATTTTTACGATTTTTGCCCGCTGTATTTATAGCTCGAAAAGCAGTTAGTTTGGCGCGAATTTCTTAAAGGGCCAAATGAGTGAACCGTTGCAGGAATTTAGTTGTGACCTCTCAGACTTGCTCTGACAATTGATTAGCGACTACCAATAACTTCTCTCAATGTGAAATATTATTTAATTTTATTCTTTCGTATTTTCATTATTGCTATTAATGCTAATTTCTTAACAGGGGTTTTAAAGGTAAATAGAGCAATTATTCTAATACAGACGTATATTTTTTAATTTTCGGAAATTTCGGGGGGGGGGGGGGGGGGGTTTGAACCCCCGAAATTCCCCCCCCCCCCCCCCCTGAATACGCGCCTGATGTAGTAGAATACGTTTTGCAATCACATCCACTTGAATATAACAATTGGCAATAGCGCAGCAGATGCGCATGAATATATAGTGGTGCGCCTGCGTTACTTCAAACGTTTGTGTTTTGCCACTGCAGCAACATTACAAAAAATTATACCAGATCTTATTAAATCCATTTAACAAATGTTGAACTCTCGCTTGAATTTAATGAAGCAAATACGGGCTTTGCTTCAAAAACAAATTGATTTACATATATTTGAAAGAAGGATGTTTATCCACTACTCGCCCCTCATGCAGTCTTGTACAATGGACTTCACTTACTTATGAGGAGTATGTTGCATCTGCACCCGGAGATTGTCAGTAGTAATAATTTTTTTTAACGTGCCATCGTTTACCCACATTGACCTAGAGGAACTATTATTTATTTTCATTAAAAAACACACAATAGTTGTTTACTCACTTCTATGTTGTTTTATTTTCGGTTAAAATTCTTTTTTCTATACAAAACTTGTCGCTTCTTTTTCTCAAATATAAGTTTTTCGCTACTGGCAATTCGAGAAGTTCATTTTCGTCACTCATTCGCCACTTTTTGGCGAATTCGCCACAGATTCGCATGCCGCAATTCGATACGGCGAAATACGACAAAATTTTCATTCGCTTCGCATGTGACAATATGCGTAAGAATTATGCTGACGATGCGTCTGGATTAATGCCTTAGCGTACGTATTAGCCGCCGGTACTAATCATGGCCTTGAATTTGGGTGTTAGGTTGCCATACGCTGTGAGAATATAATTGCGCCGCCTTGGCGGCACGTGTAACGGTCAGCCGTGGGAGCGTCTCAACGAGCGCGACTGATACGTGTTAACTTGCATCATGTTGTAATCTTAATACCACGTGCAGTTTTGAGTTGTATACTTCTTCTGTTGTGGATATATGTAAAAGTTGTATTCCGTTGGTGTCAAAAAATAAATACAAAGTCCCCTGGCACAAATTGATTTATTGGTTTCCATTCTGTATTCTTAGCTTGGGTTGAATCCTACTTACACAATCACCGTTGCACAATGTTAGGTCCCTTCTTTTCGTTGCCACCTCTGGTGTTCCACAAGAAAGCATACTGGGCACTTTGTTCTTTGTGCCGTATATCGATGACATTTGCACCTGCTTCTCTGTAGTAAGGTTTCTGCTTTACGCAGATGGCCTCAAAATATATTCACCGATCTATAACTTTATTGACTCGGAATTGATTTTTTTTTTTTTTTTCAAATAAATTGCCGAGTCGTTGAAAGGCAGGGGTTTGTTAAGTGTCGAGATCTAAAACTGCTCAGCTACAGAGAGAGACTCATCAGCTAAAAATAAATATTAACACTGTGTTTATTAAGTTATTATTGATTATGTGAGGAAAGTATTGATATTTTAGTGCTGAAAAGCGAGTCAGAAATATCAAATGAGCTGGAATGAGAGTTATGGCTATGACATAAACATCGGAAAGGCTCATCCAATTCAGAATTAGTTTTACATTGTCTAAGGAAAAGAGGTTTAAAATGTCTTGATGGCCGAGAGGGAACGTTAAAGTTCACTTCACTCAGCAGAAATTGGCTAGAGACCAACCCGTTTAATAATTTAATGATAACAATGCTTCCGAGCATTTCTCTACGACTAGAGAGTGTCGGAAGGTTTTTAAGTTTCAAGCGATCTGTATAGGGTGGGAGGTTGTATGAGGAATCCCATGGCAGATCTCTTAACGCAAAAAGTAAGAGTTGTTTTTGAAGCGATTCAATCCGATCGACGTGAACTTGGTACCTAGGGCTCCAAATAATTGAGCCATACTCTAATATCGGTCTTACTAGTGTTGTAAAAAGGGATTTAGTTACATACGGGTCATTAAATTATTTCGACCATCGCCTAACGAATGATAAAACGCCTATAGATTTATTGACTGTTGCATCAATATGTAGATTGAAGCTAAGTTTGCGATCCATCGTAATCCTCAAACAAAAAACGGAAACTTGTTCAAGACTATGATTGTTAATTATGTAGGAAGCTGGTTGTGTGTTTCTGCGATTTTTTTTATATTGAGTGGCATAAAGCACCCAGTTTACTTCATATCATATACCTAACTCGCCTTTAACGAGGGTAAGTGAAATTAAAGATTTGGATGTAATCTTTGACACGAAATTGACTTTCGGAAGTCATATTAATTTATGTATTGCGAAATCGTACGCCATGCTTGCTTTTGTGAGGCGGCATAGCTCGGATTTTACTCATGTGCGTTCAAAACTTGAATACGCTTGTTTCATTTGGTCGCCGTATTATTATAGACACATAGCAAGAATTAAACGGATCCAGACAGTTTTTCTACGCTTTGCCTTACGAAACTTACGTTTCACGGAGCCTACACCAGCTTATGAGGCTCGGTGCTTATTAATTAGGTCTTGAGAGATCTACTTTGTTATTTTTAACGCTCTTTATGTGCGAAATGCGCCAATTAATAGAGATTGAGTTTAATAGAATTTTAAAGTTTTCGGATATTGATTTTTCTCTGATCTGAGACCTCACAATTTCGCAATTTTCGCAAAAGTGAACTGTGTTTTTGTGCTGACAATAATACATTTTTAGTTCTTTTTCCTTAAATTTTTCATGAGCAGTAATTATGCCCCTCATACCACGTACGTTTGTCTAACCGCTCAGAAAAACAACGGGAACGATAAATGAAGAACGTAATACAAGTGATAGATTGGATGCAGCGTATTGCGGTTGTTCGTAATCGATCTAGTGATAATGAACGTTACAATTTGAACGATCGTGTTCGTAGACAAACCCATGTTCGTAACAATTCGAGGGGTTTCTGATAGTAAATAAATAAAATTGAATTTTTGTTGGAGCAGTGCCCGAGTTTTTCATGTTTTTGTGAATTGATATTAGAGACAAATTACAAAGTTAATCACAGCGATGGTATGGGATTACATGTTTGAAAGTGGCCCCACTTATCATCAGACCCCTTTTCGGATACTGGGAAATGAACCAGTGTCCTAAGAAATTTGCGATAGTGCAATCTTGACAAGTTGAACGAAATTGTTGCATTTACAAGAAATTTCTCCTACGTGCCAGAAAAAGGTTGACATGTCAACAGAATCCGTGCCCTGCTCATCATAAAAGGTGTAAATTCGGGCGAGGTGCTCAGCTGGAGCGGACGTGGCTCGAAAATATCGCGGTCGAATTGGTTCTCGGGAAAAGAAACTAATAAATAGAACGAGAATTTTCGTTAAAGATAGTGGCCTGGGATGATAGTTTGTATCGCTGACGTGTGTATTCCTCTTCGATTGATGGAAAAATAGACGGTTGACCTAAAAATTATCCACCGGTTTTAAGTCGAGGTCAACCCACACCTGCACATACCTTGGTTTTGGAGTTTTGCATAAAGTCAAAAGAGACATTAGGGTAGCACCTTTTCATGCTTGACATCTGTGAGTTTAAAATTTTAATCATGCGAATTGAAATCAACTTCTGAGATAAGACAAATTTAAAAACATTTGATTGCAAAATATTAAGTTGGAGTGAACGTTTTCAAGCTAAGGCAATACATTTTTAGGATCAAAATGGAAGTTTGGCAGTGACTCCACATTAAAATGCTTTAAATGTTTCGTCAACTGCCAAACTTCCACTTTGATTCTAAAAATAGCTTGCTTGAGCTTGGAAACGTGCACCTCGCCTAGAAATTAATTTAATTGGTATGATTAAAATTTCAAAACTAAAACTCACAGATATGAAGTCTTTGCTTAACTCTTAAACCACTGATAGCATTTATTTGCAAGAGTAATTCTTTGTTGGATTTATAGGCTGGCATTATTGTTGGAGTTAATGCTGGATCAAAGGTGAAGGTGCTGCCAACAGTGGCGTGGGTGTACTTCGTTTTCCCCTTTTTATCACAAGAGCCATTTGTTGTTGTTTGTTAAGGCAGATAATGTCACCGTCGACAGCATATACTAACAGTTGCAGGCTTTTATAGAATACGAGTATTGCCCCGGTGCGGTTAAGCTCTGCAACCCGTATTATTTTCTCCAACGTCAAATTAAAGAAATCGCACGATAGGGGGTCACCTTGTCTGAAACCTCGTTTAGTTTCAAACGGCTCAGAGAGGTCCTGGTGGTGTTTCTTAATGTCATTTTGCATAGCGGTATAACCAAATTCAGACATAGCGGCATATAGGCCGCTAATTTTCTGCTTTTTTGTTTTTTAACCGGGATATTGCTGTTTGCACGATATTATAGTCGGGTTGTGGGACGTCAATTTCATCATCATCGATTGTGGGTTCGGGTTCGAGCTCTTATTCAATTTCTCCATTTAAAAGGGCAGAGAATTGATCCCTCCAAGTCCCTAGTATTCTCTGAACATCGGTCACCAGTGCGCCGTTTACAATCTTACAGGATTTGAAACCTTCCGTCATTCACCGAATTTTTTTTATAGAATTTTCGCATGCGAGGTACAGTGTCTACATTTTTAAGCCATTCGTGTTAAAAATTACTCCCTTTAAATACAACTCTACTCGGCTGACCTTCAGTTACCCTGCCATAATTTTTGACAGAAAGATTAGCTAATGGAAGAATTTGGGACGATTTTTCTCTTGTAAGAATTCGTAATGGCAGAAACGAATGTTACTCTCTTTTATATACATACATAATTATTTATATAGATAAAGTAAAATAATATCTAAAATATTTTTTAAAGAGGAGTACGAGGTTTTCAAATTCAAAATGATCCAGTATGGCCCTGGACAAACTTGTTTTGGTCTAAATCAGATTTTCTTCTGATAAAATGATGATTCGAAACTTAATGTATTGTATTGCTTTTGTTTTAATAGGAACTTACCCATTACATGAATAGCATCGGTCCGCCCGATATTATTTATATCAGTTTTGTTTGGCCGCTTTTTCATGTCTCCATCAGCATCATTTATTTTCTCTATACTATTTTTATGGTCCATGATGCTATACAACAATATTATTATTTGGTATGTTTAAATGTGCCTCTCTTGCTTCCTCAAATCACGAAAATCAATGCCATCGTACATGTGTCCTTGCTGGCAGTTTTGTTTTTATGTCATTGATTTGCGTATTTTTTTGCTTTTACCACTGTATATCGTTCTGTCGCTTTATTAGGGTGATGTTCGCACAAACGCGTCTAAAAAAAGTAAGAGAATTTACATTGTAGTTGAGTGCATAAGAGGTTGGCTTGTCTCTGACTATATTGAGAGGACAGGCAAACTAAAATATTCAAAACTATATAACCGTCTAAACTCTAAATGACTTCAAAAACATTTCATTCATTGACACTATACATATATTAGCACTCTTAGTTAGTTGGTTTAGTCGTCCTACGAATTTTTAGAGTTTTGATCATTGAACCGTTTCTTCCTATCTTGTTTCTAAGTACCTTAAACATAAGCCGATATAAAACCAAGTAACTTGAAATGCACTGAAATCAAAAAATTAGTGGACAACAAAACCAAGTAACTCGTGCGCTTTTTGTTAGTAACCGAAAAGTTTAGTCTAAATAATGGGTTTTACTAGAAAAACAAACTGAAGAAACTAATTTTTAAGTGTCAGTAAAAGTTTCTGATTTAGTTTCAATCTCTTAATAGATGAAAAAGCAAATCAAATCAGCTTGTAATTATTTCACGAAACCAAGTAAGTTTTGAAAATATTTTGAAATAGTTTCAAAATTATTGGCTTAAGAGAGGAAAGAACCTAAATTAATCACATCACACAGCTATACGGAATAGATCCTGCCAGATGAGGCTTTCCTAGTTTAGTTAAAAATTCAGTGGAAAGATCAAAAAAGTTTTTCGATTGAAATTGAAAATAAAGTATCGATATACCACATGAAAGAATAACATTTGATCAATTTGCTATAGCTTTTATATTTAATAGCCGATTTGCAATTGGTTTGGGTATATATAATTTGCAATGGATCCGTCTCTAATACCACATCAAAATACATGCAAAAAGGTTACTGCTTTTAATTGTTATTTAATGTTAATAACGATCCTGATGGAAAATATGCCCTATTTTTGAAATGCATTTGCAAATAACCCTTAAACTTATAATCCAATTGGAAAGATTAATATGGGAGTTTGTTAGGCCAATAAAAGATCTTTAACAGCGTGAAACGATAAGAAGATAACTTCGCGAAATCTCAAAACCTACGGATTTTATAAATTGTTGTCTATAGAATCCTAATCTCCAAGTTTTTCACGTAGTAAATGTGAACCAAGTTTACGGCTACCTTTAGTTTTTATGAGCTGCTGCACCCAGAGCACATAGAGTTGTAAAATTTTCAAATGCATCGCGCGAGTTCTAATAGTTATCCGATTCGAGTGAAATTTTGCACAGCTTATTTTTACACCACTATGCATCATATTACCTCTGGCGCAAAAATTTTGTTTTCCTAACGAACAGCTTAATTTATATATTAGCCTTGAATACAATAACAAAAAATGATCATAAGATAAAGAATGGAAAACGCATAACAAACAAGTAAGGAAGTCTAAGTTCGGGTGAACCGAACATTAAATACCCAGCGTTAGTTTTCAGAAAAAGGGGGCGTAGTTTTCATCCGATTTAGCCCATTTTAAGAACCAATCTATTCCGAGCCTAAACAATAGCGAATTTGGTGGGCGCGGCCACGCTCCTTGCTTATAAAGCTTTAACCGCTTACATGAGCCAAAAGTACTGAATCGATCTTTACAAGGGTTATACCATGTGCTATATATAACTTTGGAAAAGAAAGCGTGCCATGCCCATAACTCTTAACGTATTTTGTGAAATTTTTTGATATACGGATATATGTGTCCATTAATCAATATTTACCTAATTTTAAAAAAGTGGGTGGTGGCACGCCCACGGATTTTATTATGTTGTTTGTCCCTATTTGAAGATCAGTTTTCATTGCAGATAGTTATGATACTTTCACAGTGGCTTGTTAATAGTGAAATGTTGATATTTTGTTTTTTCACTTGTGGGCGGTGCCACGCCCATTTTCCAAAATATTACCAAAAAACCTTTAAACATCACTAATAACATCATCAAGTGAATGAGTGTACTAAATTTTAGCATTATATCTGTATCAGTTAAACAGATATTGCATATTCCGGTTTCCTAACTCTCGTTTAGAGAACTTTAGTCCAAAAAGGGGCGTGGTCGTTCACCGATTTTCCTTATTTTCTGTGGTAGTACTCTACATAAACATAACATGCCTGGTACCTAGTTTCGTAAACCTATCTCACACCGTTCTGAAGTTATTAGCAGTCGAATTTGAAAATTGCCTGACTCATAAGTGGGCGGTGCCACGCCCACTTTCCAAAATTTTACAAAAATAATGTAAATAATGTGAAAATTGATGTATGTACCAAATTATATTATTATAGCGGCATCAGTTAATTAGATATGGACTTTTCAATATTTCCACCTCCTTTCAATATAACTTTTAAAAAAAGTAGGCGTGGTCGCCAAGCGATTTCGTTTATTTTCTATATCTGAATTTAACACAACAATAGTATGCCCTCTACAAAATTTCGTAATACTAGCATAAACTGTTCTCAAGTTATTAAGAGTCAAAATTTTAAAATTTCTTCAAATATATGTGGGCGGTGCCACGCCCCTTTTCAAAAAATTTGGTAAAATCCGCCTTAGAACATATAAATCAATACATATTGCAAATTTTATCATTGTAGCTGCTTCTGATATTGAATTAACCCGTTTTATACGTTTTTCGAAATTTTCGATATCGAAAAAGGGGGCGTGGTTATCATCCGATTTCCCCCATTTTCAATAGCAACCTACCTTGGCCAGAAAGTAACCTGTATGCAAAATTTCATGCAAATATCTCAATTTTTACTCAAGTTATCGTGTACACGGACGGACAGACGGACAGACGGACGGACATGCCTTAATCAATTCCTCTTTTCAACCTAAGAACTTTCATATATGGAACTCTATATCTAACTCGATTATTTTGTGCCGTTACATAGTACCGTTATGTGGACAAAATTAATATACCCTTGTACTAGTACTAGTACGCTGGGTATAAAAATAGTTAACATTTATAAAACACAACAGGTAAGAATAAAGTAAGTAAAAGAAAGGACAACAATCATTGACTTGACTTCAGGAAAAAGTTGGCTTCTTTGTATACTCTATTCGTCTGTGGAAATGCCTACCAACAAGAATTACATATATTAGTTAATAATGCGAGTCTGGGTCCCAGTGACGCCATCGGACGCAGCGGATATCCTGGAGCTGCTCCAGGTGTACAACCCGGCCCCGCCGACTAAAAACTGGAAAGTGGTCAACGTCGAGAAATCCGAACCCGCCACTATGCAAGTAGTTTTGCTGCTCGACAGCGCAAGCGTCGAAGCGCTTGCTAAACAGGACTTTCGGGTGAGCTACGGCTTTAAGTGATGATGAGATGGAGGTGGACGCGGGCGAAGAACCCAGTGGCTACGTTTAGTCAGGCTCGGACGGTAGTTTGGCTCTCAGGAAGCTTTACTCTGAGAGTTAGCTTCTGAGTTTTGGCGATTCGGACTCGACGCTCAAGGAGGAGAGCGCAAATAAATTGTGATGCGGGTCCTCCAAATCAACCTGCATCACTGAAAAACAGCATCAGCTGCACTTCTATTGCACCTGTCTTCAGGTGCGGTAGACATCGTTCTAGTTCAGGATCCATGGATCACTGGCAATAGGATCTATGGCTTAGGGACACCAGCGTTCAAGCTCTACAGCGCTTAATATAAGGGTAAGCTTCGCACTTGTATACTGGCTAAATCTACTCTTAATGTTTTTCTTCTTCCCAATTTTAGTGATGGAGATCTGACAGCGGTTACCGTCGAGGTGCTGGGTAGGAGCCTCATGCATCGGCGTGTCCACTAATATGGTTAGCGGTGGGCTACCTACGGACCGGCTAATAAGCGAAATTACAGATGATAAGAAGTTAGACTGGGCTCTCTCGTCCTTTAAGCCATATAAATCGGCGGGTCCGGACGAATTATTCCGGCTCAGCTACAGTATACTGTCGAACTGAATTAAAGGGATGTGTGTAAGCTGTCTCAGGCTCAGAGAGGTCAACGTGGTCTTTATCCCCAAAGCAGGGAAATCTTGACACTCGAAACCAAATGATTATAGGCCTATAAGCTAATCTTCTTTTCTGCTTAAGGCGTTAGAAAGACTCCTAGAGGACTATATCAGGAGGAGGATTGAATCGTCGTCTCTATGGCATACTCAGCATGCCTATACTAAGGGCAGGTCGACCGACACTGCCTTGGATTCACTGGTATCCGGTACGTGCATTGGTGCATTGTTTGGCGAGTGTGGCCTTTGGTGGCTGTTTGGCGGCGTTGCACTATCCTCGTCGCTCACATTTGACTTCAGGTCTAGTTTAATGCCTGTCGGGCTCACCAGGTTTTTATTTATGTTGGATGACTAAAACTTACGTTTATTTAATCGGATTTAAACTACAATTTTTATTTTACAATACTAATCGCGCTCTGCTAGCGTGATCAGGCCAAGAAAAAGAGAATGTGTAAAATGTAAACAAACATCACATACATATTGTGCTTTTGCGGTGCTGTCCAACGTCGAAACATAGTAGCGATGACATATTCGCCAGGGTGCACCTTTGCTAGCCTATCACAAAGGTATCAGCGCAATTCCGTGAAATCGTGGAGCGTGACACACCCTTAGAGATTATTTATTTATTTATTTCTAGCAAGCGCTTAAAACCAATACAATAAAGTATAATAGTAACTCCATACATCAAACATAACTTAAAGAAACAATTTTATTTATTTATATTTATATTTATTTATTCTTTAATGTTGTTGGTTGTGCACAAGACTTAAGCCTTTTAAGCACATATTATTTTATACAATATTAATTTGGAAAATTGAAATTATTAAATTTAGCCTAAAAAATAATCTAATCGTATTTACAATTTTAGAGAAATAAACTTACTTAAATTTACATAGTTAAGATGTGTAACAGGAAAATAAGTACTCGAGGAAGGTGAACAAGAGATATAAAGTGCAGAAATTAAAGTATTTGGAAATAATTTAGAACCTCCAATTTAAAGCGTCTATCATTCTTAATGGATTTTAGAGCTGCTGCTGTTGTTGTTGTTTTAACAACAAAATCACTCCCCGAAGGTTTTGGGGAGTGTTGTCGAAATAACAGTCCTTGGCCGGATATGAATCCGGTACGCTCCGGTACTCCCTTGCGGTACTGCCCGACTGTCGTGGGAGCGATTTGGTATGACCAGTGCAACCTTCTAGGTCATGTCATCCCTCCTTCCGAAAGGAAGGAGAAGATGGGTAATGAGAGGTGGGAGGCATCATATCCGTAGATCAACCATCGAGTTGCACATCATTACCTTTGTGCATATTGGTCGTCTCTTATTACCGGTATGCCTACCGCGGGCATATTCTAAGCCCCAACCCGCAGGGGTAGCCCCAACCCGCAGGGGTAAGCCCCAACCCGCAGGGGTTTAGAGCTGCTGGCAGAGCGTTCCACACCTTTACTACACTGACAAAAAACATTCTGGATGATGCAAGATATGTGTGTCTAGGTACAATAAGGTTAGAGGTTCTTACTGACCGCGCAAAAGTTATTTTATTGTAAAGATATCCCGGATTTTTAATATGGATCAATTTGTGCAAAAGTAAAAGATTACGATAGTTTAAGAAAGTAGTGAGGCTACAGTTGAGTATCTTACAGCTATATTTGGAAATGTGATAGAACTTACGCTTCGAAAATACGTATCTTGCGCAATTATTTATTGCCATTTGCAGTTTTCGTTCACTTGTACCATCCAATTGGCCATAAATATTTGCAAAATGAGAAATAAGGGGCACAATAAATATTTTTACCAAACGCAGTTTCGTGTTTTGAGGCACAAAGTACACCATAGCTTTCTAAGTAAAAAGTAAGTCTCTCCCAATGTATAGTTTATGTGATCCGTACACTCTAAACCTGAGTTTATCTTATAACCAAGACTTGTGATAACATTATCAATTTTTATAGGCATGCCTTCTAGGGCCAACGATGGAAAGCACTGTTGTGAGCTTGCAACCAAATTAGGAGAGACGCATATAGCTTTGGTTTTCCCCGCATTCAGATTTAGGTTATTATGCTTTGCCCAGACTGATATGGAGTGGAGATCTTCATTTACTCTAGCTACCAAGTCCTCAGAGAGACCAACAGGGCGTGATAAGTATATTTGTGCATCATCAGCATATAAATGACAAGATACACTTTTACAACAACGCACGATGTCGTTAATGAATAAACTAAACAAAATTGGACCTAGTACAGATCCTTGTGGGACTCCCGAGTGTAGTTTCTTTAGATCAGAACTTACATTTTTAGCTACAACTTTCTGCCAACGATTACAAAGATAACTTTCCATTAAGTTCACAGCACTATCGGAAAAACCAAAGTATTGCTTTAGCTTAAGCAAAAGTATTTTGTGGTCCACTTTGTCAAAAGCCTTGGAAAAGTCCAAAAGAGCTAAGATAGTCAGCTCACCCCTATCGAAAGCTGGTCTGATATCCTCAATAACTTTCATAACAGCTGTAGCGCAACTATGACCACATCTATATCCGGACTGATTTGCACTCAGGAGCTCATTTTTGTCAACATAACTCATTATTTGCGACACCATAAGCTTTTCCAGGACTTTAGACAGTGAGGACAATATACTTATTGGACGGAAATCTGATGGCAACGCAACTGAATTCTTTTTGGCAATTGGCGTAACTTTGGCTATTTTGCAGGCATCCGGAAATGTTGAGCTTGTTAGGGAAAAGTTCAAGATATGTGTGACGGTAGGGAGTACATATGAAATGATTATCTTTAGAAATTTTAGACTTATGCCATCTTCGCCGATTGCATTCGATTTAATGGAATAAATGCATCTAAGCACATCTTCCTCTACTACGGTCGAGAAAATAAATGCTATATTAGGTTTGAAAAGAAAACTAAGGTCCAGTTCGAATTCTCTATCACTTTGCAAGCTGCTCGATTGAAGGAAGTATTCATTCATGGTATTAACCTCTAAATCACATTCGACCTTGCTGTTGCACCCAATACCGACCCCTTTCAGATTATTCCAAAGTAATTTAGTAGGAAGATTTACGTTAAGTCTGTTTCTATAATACTGTCTTTTTGCGTTTTTGGTAGCAAGAGTTGCACGATTCCTCGCAATACGATAAATTTCCCAGTTTTCAGGTGTTGGGTTGCGTTTCCACCGATTATATAATTTGTTACGAGTCTTAATCGTGCTTAGAACTTCTCCCTTGAACCATGTCTGTTTGTTTGCACGAATTTTTGCAGCTTTCAGAGGAACAAATTTATTGAAAAGATATTTTACCAGCGAAGTAAACCTGTCTAGCTTTTGGTTTATATTTGAATAAAACCACACGCTATTCCAATCGAGCATGCTAGCCTCACTTGCTAAAGCGTCCATATCTATTGCTTTAAATGCCCTATAGTAAAATTGTAAGTCGGAACTTCTTTTTAATGGTAATTTATACGACAAAAATAGCATATCATGATCGGATATGCCAGGCAGTGAGAACTGATCGCAGTGAAGCATATTAGAGACTTCTGATATACAGACTATATCTAATTGGTTTGGCTTAGAATTAGGTGCAAAACGCGTTGGAAAGTTGTTTACGATTTGTAAGCCAACAGAAACTAATCGGTCTATTAAATCAGTAGACTTATTATCGCTGCTCAATAAATCGATGTTCAAATCACCGCACAGTAAAATATGTTCATATTTAACCGATAACTCGGCCACTTGGATGAAAAGCATACTCAGGCCAAACATCTTACTCGGATTGTATACACACACAACAAGACATTTTTCGCAATCATCTCCAATTTCAGCCATGAGATACTCAACCGGCTCATTGCAACTTGATTCGCGTATGGTTTTTTTTGCAGAGAAGATTTGCAATAAATAGCAACCCCACCACTTTTCAAACCTGTTTTGCTGTCATTTCTTATCAACGTGTAACCATTCAATGCAACAGTATTATCTACAGTGGCATCATGAAACCACGTTTCTGTTACACATACTACGTCGACTACGGAGTTACCAAGAATATGGTTGATATAGTCGACTTTATATCCATTAAAACTGCGAGCATTTAAGTGACACAGCTGCAAGCCTGGATGGGCCTTGCTAACAATATTTAACAAAATTTGTCAGTGTAAAAATGTGTGCTAACATCTGTCATGCTGACCATTAGAACAGGCGCAGTTAAAATTGGAGATTTTGGATGCAATGGTAGTGCAATGAGAAAAGAAGAAGGAGAGTGTAAAACATAACAGAGAAGAAAAGTATAAAGAAACGCTTAGGTATACAAAACTTAACAAACAAGGCATAATTTTAGCTATCATTATTTTTAGTTGCTTCACTGACAAGTATATCAACACTTTCTTTGCTATCCACGGTAACTGCTTCATTATTATCGCACACCCGCACATGAACTTTTCTTCGGATGCTGAAAGCAGACTTTATCACTATATAATTCGGGACACTTCACTGCACTCACCTTTGCACTCGCTACCGAACTTTCAATAAAAATGTAAAGATTCAATGCGTTTTAAAAATTGGTAAATATATTTTGGCTCAGTCGCTAAATGACCGTCTTGCTCGAGATTTACGAAATTATGTTTATTGTTTACAATATGTATGTGTTTTGTGTTGACAATTAGTGGGTGCGTGACTGTGTAAGTGTGTGTGTGTGTGGTGTGGTGAATGCTGGCGGCAGGGTTGCACCCGCCAGTGTTGTGGCTAATCTAGCCATCCCGGCCCCCCTAGGCGAGTGATCAGCCTAGAAGTCGTTGCAGCTGCTGCAGGGTCTCCACGAAATTGCTGAGCCCGGTTGGGCGACGACGGCCTCGACTTGCTGGCTGTGTCTGGTAAGCGGATGCTGCTGGACGGCGATTACAGGCCGCGCGATGAGTCCATATTCGTGGACGCTGTGGTTGTTCCGGTGGTACGGTGGGCGCTGTTGCGGCCCTTGGAGTGAGGGTGCGCGGTGTTGCAGTGGGCACTGCTCGTGCTCGTGGCACGGTAACCGCAGAGCAGATTGTTGGTGTCGGGGCGACTTGCTCGATTTCCATATTAATCATAATCTGCATAGATAGACATTATGGACTTTAGTGTCTTATTAAGTATAGGGGTGCTTGAGTTTAGCACTTGATCAACATCTGGTTTCAAATGTGATATGATTATTGTATCTTTTATGCGGGTTTTTATTTGCGGTATAATTTCATGTTTAGATCGAGGAAACGAAAGTCCTTCGAGCTACCTCTTTAGGAGTGAGGTCTGTAAAGTCGGAGGGATCTTGCGAGAGTGATGATAGTGGCCGTGAGTTTAAAACGGCTTCAACTCGAATGAGTAACGTAGTGAACTCTTCAAATGTAAATTTATAATTGCCGGCGGTTTTCTTAAAATGCGATTTAAAGCTTTTAACCGCTGATTCCCATAGTCCACCCATATGTGGGGCACTTGGAGGGATAAATTGCCAATTAATGCCTTGAGGTGCGTATTTTTCAATGATGTGCGGCGAGACTTCTTTGGCGAACTGTATGAACTCCTTTTCGGTAGCTCGTTGAGCGCCGATAAAGGTTTTGCCATTGTCGCTCATGATTTTCGAGGGAAATCCTCGCCGTCCGACAAAACGTGCAAATGCCGCGAGAAAAGCTGCCGTTGTCAGATCTGAACATAATTCTAAATGTACGGCTTTTGTCGTGAAGCATACAAAAACAGCCACGTAACCTTTCATTGTGGTAGAAGACCTTAACATCGAGGCCTTTAGCTGGAAAGGTCCGGCAAAATCTACACCAGTAATGGCGAAAGGCATAGAATAATTGCAGCGTTCGGGTGGTAGAGCTGCCATGATCTGCGTGCGCATCTTTTGCTTGTGTAGCGTACAGACTTTACACATAAAGATGGATTTTTTGATCAGAGGCTTTAATCGAGGAATATAAAACTCTTGTCGGATCATTTGTTGCATTAGTCTGTGCTCGGCGTGTAGCATTAAGAGGTGGAGATAATTTATAAAGACTAGTATATCCCGTGGTCGAAATTCGACCACCTTAAATTAGTTTAACTTATTAAATCCTCTGTTCGCATTTTTCTCTAGTACCTAATAGGAGATGGCAAAAACGGTACTTAGTAATGTTTGAAAGTCCACCATCAGACCCACTACTCCTTTCATATTCCGTCAATATTTCAATAAACAAAATTAAATTTCATGGACATATACCAACAACATAGTTAGACTTATAATATATATAATGGTCACATAGAATGATGCCATATCGAACAAAATTGGCCATATGGGTTGAAAGGAATGAAAGTTCATTTTGAGATTCCGTTAACTTCTTAACATTAGCCGGTTTCCAAATTGTGTTTTTTTTTTGTTATACAGACAGTTTTCTCAATTTTTCTTTTAGTTGTAGATTTTTTGAAGTCTTACAACTTTTTTTCGTCAAATTCAACTCGGAAATATTGAAAACACATAACCTAACTGGCCCAATTTAGCCTAAATATGTAAGGATTCCGATTATATGTCGACTCTTTTACAAATTAAAATTTTTAGGAAGAAAATAGTTGATGTCTTTAGAAAAATTAACGCAATTTCAAACTATTTCGTGAATATAAAATTGAAGAACTACAAACTGCGTTTTTACTTTTTGTATATTAAATATGATATATTTCTTAAAAAATATATATTCATAAATTGAAATAATTTTTTAGCTTTTTCTTTCAAAAAAAATTGGTTTTTTCACTGGAAAATAGATGTCATAAACAGAAAAATATTGAAATATTGGGTTATATGTCGACTCTTTTACAAATGAAAATTTTTAGGAAGAAAATAGTTGATGTCTTTAGGAAAATTAACGCAATTTCAAACTATTTCGTGAATATAAAATTGAAGAACTACAAACTGCGTTTTTACTTTTTGTATATTAAATATGATATATTTCTTAAAAAATATATATTCATAAATTGAAATAATTTTTTAGCTTTTTTTTTTCAAAAAAATTGGTTTTTTCACTTGAAGATGGATGTCATAAACAGAAAAATATTGAAATATTGGGTTATATGTCGACTCTTTTACAAATAAAAATTTTTAGGAAGAAAATAGTTGATGTCTTTAGGAAAATTAACGCGATTTCTAATTATTTCGTAAATATAAAATTCAAGAAGCTACAAACTGTGTTTTTACTTTTTCCATTTTAAATATGATATATTTCTAAAAAAATATAAATTGATAGATATTGATAAATTGGAATAATTTTTTATATTTTTTCTAAAAATTTGGTATTTTCACTCCAAGATAGAAGTCATAAACATAATAAACAGAAAAATATTGGATTACAAATATAATAAATTAAAAAAAAATATAATAAAAAGTTTTCGTATATTTTAAGGCAAATTCAATTTAGTAAAAAAAAAAAAAAACTTAACCTGCCTTGAACACGTCCTTGAACCTACGAACGCACGCATCATAGCCGGCACGCTCACCACTTGCGCCACTGCTGTATGTACAACAAAAAAGTCAGATACTGTAGTTAACAGCTTTGGGTTTTGGTGAAAACTTTGTTGAATTATTACAAATTAATGAATATGAATTATTAATATATAATAATTGGAGTTATGCATTTTTTTATGAGATACACTCTGGCAATTGATTGTATGGAAAAAATGTTAGCCTATTAATATATAGATAATGGTCACATAGAATGATGCCATATCGAACAAAATTGGCCACATGGATTGAAACGAATGAAAGTTCATTTTGAGATTCCGTTAACTTCTTAATATTAGCCGGTTTCCAAATTGTGTTTTTTTTTTTGGTGATACAGACTGTTTTCTCAATTTTTCCTTTAGTTGTGGATTTTTTTGAAGTCCGTTTAGCGGGAGAATATTACAACTTACACATATGATGGTTTTCTGGTTTCTTTCGTCAAATTCAACTCGGAAATATTGAAAACACATATCTTAACTGGCCCAATTAGCCTAAATATGTAAGGATTCCGGTTATATATCGACTCTTTAACAAATAAAAATTTTTAGGAAGAAAATAGTTGATGTCTTTAGGAAAATTACGCGATTTTTAATTAATTTTTTACTTTTTGTATATTAAATATGATATATTTCTTAAAAAATATATATTGATAAATTGGAATAATTTTTTATATTTTTTCAAAAAATTTGGGTTTTTCACTCCAAGATAGATGTCATAAACATAATAAACAGAAAAATATTGGACTACAAACATAATAAATTTAGAAAAAAAAATATAGTAAAAAGTTTTCGTATATTTTAAGGCAAATTCAATTTAGTAAAAAAAAAAAAAAACTTAACCTGCCCTGAACACGTCCTTGAACCTACGAACGCTCGCATCATAGCCGGCACGCTCACCACATGCGCCACTGCTGTATGTACAACAAAACAGTCAGATACTGTACTTAACAGCTTTGGGTTTTGGTGAAAACTTTGATGAATTATTACAAATTAATGAAGCATTTTTTGTTAAATATAATATGCCTATGCAAAGCTCCTGGCACATGAAAACATATCAAAATATATAATAATTGGAGTTATGCATTTTTTTATGAGATACACTCTGGCAATTGATTGTATGGAAAAAATGTTAGCCTATTAATATATAGATAATGGTCACATAGAATGATGCCATATCGAACAAAATTGGCCGTATGGGTTGAAAGGAATGAAAGTTCATTTTGAGATTCCGTTAACTTCTTAACATTAGCCGGTTTCCAAATTGTGTTTTTTTTTGGTATACAGACAGTTTTCTCAATTTTTCTTTTAGTTGTAGATTTTTTGAAGTCTTACAACTTTTTTTCGTCAAATTCAACTCGGAAATATTGAAAACACATAACCTAACTGGCCCAATTTAGCCTAAATATGTAAGGATTCCGGTTATATGTCGACCCTTTTACAAATTAAAATTTTTAGGAAGAAAATAGTTGATGTCTTTAGAAAAATTAACGCAATTTCAAACTATTTCGTGAATATAAAATTGAAGAACTACAAACTGCGTTTTTACGTTTTGTATATTAAATATGATATATTTCTTAAAAAATATATATTCATAAATTGAAATAATTTTTTAGCTTTTTTTTCAAAAAAATTGGTTTTTTCACTGGAAAATAGATGTCATAAACAGAAAAATATTGAAATATTGGGTTATATGTCGACTCTTTTACAAATGAAAATTTTTAGGAAGAAAATAGTTGACGTCTTTAGGAAAATTAACGCAATTTCAAACTATTTCGTGAATATAAAATTGAAGAACTACAAACTGCGTTTTTACTTTTTGTATATTAAATATGATATATTTCTTAAAAAATATATATTCATAAATTGAAATAATTTTTTAGCTTTTTTTTTCAAAAAAATTGGTTTTTTCACTTGAAGATGGATGTCATAAACAGAAAAATATTGAAATATTGGGTTATATGTCGACTCTTTTACAAATAAAAATTTTTAGGAAGAAAATAGTTGATGTCTTTAGGAAAATTAACGCGATTTCTAATTATTTCGTAAATATAAAATTCAAGAAGCTACAAACTGTGTTTTTACTTTTTCCATTTTAAATATGATATATTTCTTAAAAAAAATATAAATTGATAGATATTGATAAATTGGAATAATTTTTTATATTTTTTCTAAAAATTTGGGATTTTCACTCCAAGATAGATGTCATAAACATAATAAACAGAAAAATATTGGATTACAAATATAATAAATTAAAAAAAAATATATAATAAAAAGTTTTCGTATATTTTAAGGCAAATTCAATTTAGTAAAAAAAAAAAAAAACTTAGCCTGCCTTGAACACGTCCTTGAACCTACGAACGCACGCAACATAGCCGGCACGCTCACCACCTGCGCCACTGCTGTATGTACAACAAAAAAGTCAGATACTGTAGTTAGCAGCTTTGGGTTTTGGTGAAAACTTTGATGAATTATTACAAATTAATGAAGCATTTTTTGTTAAATATAATATGCCTATGCAAAGCCCCTGGCCCATGAAAACATATCAAAATATATAATAATTGGAGTTATGCATTTTTTTATGAGATACACTCTGGCAATTGATTGTATGGAAAAAATGTTAGCCTATTAATATATAGATAATGGTCACATAGAATGATGCCATATCGAACAAAATTGGCCATATGGGTTGAAAGGAATGAAAGTTCATTTTGAGATTCCGTTAACTTCTTAACATTAGCCGGTTTCCAAATTGTGTTTTTTTTTTGGTATACAGACAGTTTTCTCAATTTTTCTTTTAGTTGTAGATTTTTTGAAGTCTTACAACTTTTTTTCGTCAAATTCAACTCGGAAATATTGAAAACACATAACCTAACTGGCCCAATTTAGCCTAAATATGTAAGGATTCCGATTATATGTCGACTCTTTTACAAATTAAAATTTTTAGGAAGAAAATAGTTGATGTCTTTAGAAAAATTAACGCAATTTCAAACTATTTCGTGAATATAAAATTGAAGAACTACAAACTGCGTTTTTACTTTTTGTATATTAAATATGATATATTTCTTAAAAAATATATATTCATAAATTGAAATAATTTTTTAGCTTTTTTTTTTCAAAAAAATTGGTTTTTTCACTTGAAGATGGATGTCATAAACAGAAAAATATTGAAATATTGGGTTATATGTCGACTCTTTTACAAATAAAAATTTTTAGGAAGAAAATAGTTGATGTCTTTAGGAAAATTAACGCGATTTCTAATTATTTCGTAAATATAAAATTCAAGAAGCTACAAACTGTGTTTTTACTTTTTCCATTTTAAATATGATATATTTCTAAAAAAATATAAATTGATAGATATTGATAAAGTGGAATAATTTTTTATATTTTTTCTAAAAATTTGGTATTTTCACTCCAAGATAGAAGTCATAAACATAATAAACAGAAAAATATTGGATTACAAATATAATAAATTAAAAAAAAATATAATAAAAAGTTTTCGTATATTTTAAGGCAAATTCAATTTAGTAAAAAAAAAAAAAAAAACTTAACCTGCCTTGAACACGTCCTTGAACCTACGAACGCACGCATCATAGCCGGCACGCTCACCACTTGCGCCACTGCTGTATGTACAACAAAAAAGTCAGATACTGTAGTTAACAGCTTTGGGTTTTGGTGAAAACTTTGTTGAATTATTACAAATTAATGAATATGAATTATTAATATATAATAATTGGAGTTATGCATTTTTTTATGAGATACACTCTGGCAATTGATTGTATGGAAAAAATGTTAGCCTATTAATATATAGATAATGGTCACATAGAATGATGCCATATCGAACAAAATTGGCCACATGGATTGAAACGAATGAAAGTTCATTTTGAGATTCCGTTAACTTCTTAATATTAGCCGGTTTCCAAATTGTGTTTTTTTTTTTGGTGATACAGACTGTTTTCTCAATTTTTCCTTTAGTTGTGGATTTTTTTGAAGTCCGTTTAGCGGGAGAATATTACAACTTACACATATGATGGTTTTCTGGTTTCTTTCGTCAAATTCAACTCGGAAATATTGAAAACACATATCTTAACTGGCCCAATTAGCCTAAATATGTAAGGATTCCGGTTATATATCGACTCTTTAACAAATAAAACTTTTTAGGAAGAAAATAGTTGATGTCTTTAGGAAAATTACGCGATTTTTAATTAATTTTTTACTTTTTGTATATTAAATATGATATATTTCTTAAAAAATATATATTGATAAATTGGAATAATTTTTTATATTTTTTCAAAAAATTTGGGTTTTTCACTCCAAGATAGATGTCATAAACATAATAAACAGAAAAATATTGGACTACAAACATAATAAATTTAGAAAAAAAAATATAGTAAAAAGTTTTCGTATATTTTAAGGCAAATTCAATTTAGTAAAAAAAAAAAAAAACTTAACCTGCCCTGAACACGTCCTTGAACCTACGAACGCTCGCATCATAGCCGGCACGCTCACCACATGCGCCACTGCTGTATGTACAACAAAACAGTCAGATACTGTACTTAACAGCTTTGGGTTTTGGTGAAAACTTTGATGAATTATTATAAATTAATGAAGCATTTTTTGTTAAATATAATATGCCTATGCAAAGCTCCTGGCACATGAAAACATATCAAAATATATAATAATTGGAGTTATGCATTTTTTTATGAGATACACTCTGGCAATTGATTGTATGGAAAAAATGTTAGCCTATTAATATATAGATAATGGTCACATAGAATGATGCCATATCGAACAAAATTGGCCGTATGGGTTGAAAGGAATGAAAGTTCATTTTGAGATTCCGTTAACTTCTTAACATTAGCCGGTTTCCAAATTGTGTTTTTTTTTGGTATACAGACAGTTTTCTCAATTTTTCTTTTAGTTGTAGATTTTTTGAAGTCTTACAACTTTTTTTCGTCAAATTCAACTCGGAAATATTGAAAACACATAACCTAACTGGCCCAATTTAGCCTAAATATGTAAGGATTCCGGTTATATGTCGACCCTTTTACAAATTAAAATTTTTAGGAAGAAAATAGTTGATGTCTTTAGAAAAATTAACGCAATTTCAAACTATTTCGTGAATATAAAATTGAAGAACTACAAACTGCGTTTTTACGTTTTGTATATTAAATATGATATATTTCTTAAAAAATATATATTCATAAATTGAAATAATTTTTTAGCTTTTTTTTCAAAAAAATTGGTTTTTTCACTGGAAAATAGATGTCATAAACAGAAAAATATTGAAATATTGGGTTATATGTCGACTCTTTTACAAATGAAAATTTTTAGGAAGAAAATAGTTGACGTCTTTAGGAAAATTAACGCAATTTCAAACTATTTCGTGAATATAAAATTGAAGAACTACAAACTGCGTTTTTACTTTTTGTATATTAAATATGATATATTTCTTAAAAAATATATATTCATAAATTGAAATAATTTTTTAGCTTTTTTTTTTCAAAACAATTGGTTTTTTCACTTGAAGATGGATGTCATAAACAGAAAAATATTGAAATATTGGGTTATATGTCGACTCTTTTACAAATAAAAATTTTTAGGAAGAAAATAGTTGATGTCTTTAGGAAAATTAACGCGATTTCTAATTATTTCGTAAATATAAAATTCAAGAAGCTACAAACTGTGTTTTTACTTTTTCCATTTTAAATATGATATATTTCTTAAAAAAAATATAAATTGATAGATATTGATAAATTGGAATAATTTTTTATATTTTTTCTAAAAATTTGGGATTTTCACTCCAAGATAGATGTCATAAACATAATAAACAGAAAAATATTGGATTACAAATATAATAAATTAAAAAAAAATATATAATAAAAAGTTTTCGTATATTTTAAGGCAAATTCAATTTAGTAAAAAAAAAAAAAACTTAGCCTGCCTTGAACACGTCCTTGAACCTACGAACGCACGCATCATAGCCGGCACGCTCACCACCTGCGCCACTGCTGTATGTACAACAAAAAAGTCAGATACTGTAGTTAGCAGCTTTGGGTTTTGGTGAAAACTTTGATGAATTATTACAAATTAATGAAGCATTTTTTGTTAAATATAATATGCCTATGCAAAGCTCCTGGCCCATGAAAACATATCAAAATATATAATAATTGGAGTTATGCATTTTTTTATGAGATACACTCTGGCAATTGATTGTATGGAAAAAATGTTAGCCTATTAATATATAGATAATGGTCACATAGAATGATGCCATATCGAACAAAATTGGCCATATGGGTTGAAAGGAATGAAAGTTCATTTTGAGATTCCGTTAACTTCTTAACATTAGCCGGTTTCCAAATTGTGTTTTTTTTTTGGTATACAGACAGTTTTCTCAATTTTTCTTTTAGTTGTAGATTTTTTGAAGTCTTACAACTTTTTTTCGTCAAATTCAACTCGGAAATATTGAAAACACATAACCTAACTGGCCCAATTTAGCCTAAATATGTAAGGATTCCGATTATATGTCGACTCTTTTACAAATTAAAATTTTTAGGAAGAAAATAGTTGATGTCTTTAGAAAAATTAACGCAATTTCAAACTATTTCGTGAATATAAAATTGAAGAACTACAAACTGCGTTTTTACTTTTTGTATATTAAATATGATATATTTCTTAAAAAATATATATTCATAAATTGAAATAATTTTTTAGCTTTTTTTTCAAAAAAATTGGTTTTTTCACTTGAAGATGGATGTCATAAACAGAAAAATATTGAAATATTGGGTTATATGTCGACTCTTTTACAAATAAAAATTTTTAGGAAGAAAATAGTTGATGTCTTTAGGAAAATTAACGCGATTTCTAATTATTTCGTAAATATAAAATTCAAGAAGCTACAAACTGTGTTTTTACTTTTTCCATTTTAAATATGATATATTTCTTAAAAAATATAAATTGATAGATATTGATAAATTGGAATAATTTTTTATATTTTTTCTAAAAATTTGGGATTTTCACTCCAAGATAGATGTCATAAACATAATAAACAGAAAAATATTGGATTACAAATATAATAAATTTAAAAAAAATATATAGTAAAAAGTTTTCGTATATTTTAAGGCAAATTCAATTTAGTAAAAAAAAAAAAAAACTTAACCTGCCTTGAACACGTCCTTGAACCTACGAACGCACGCATCATAGCCGGCACGCTCACCACCTGCGCCACTGCTGTATGTACAACAAAAAAGTCAGATACTGTAGTTAGCAGCTTTGGGTTTTGGTGAAAACTTTGATGAATTATTACAAATTAATGAAGCATTTTTTGTTAAATATAATATGCCTATGCAAAGCTCCTGGCCCATGAAAACATATCAAAATATATAATAATTGGAGTTATGCATTTTTTTATGAGATACACTCTGGCAATTGATTGTATGGAAAAAATGTTAGCCTATTAATATATAGATTGTGGCAAATACGGATTTTTCCGGTATTATTATAGGGTGCCGCTCATTGTAGCTCAGACTGGAGTTCGCTAGCCTGCCATTGGCACGAAGCAGTCCCTTAGAGTCTACAAAGGGGTTAAGTACTAAGAGTGTGCTCTTTTTGTCGATGGGCTTTGATGCCATTAACAGTGATCGTTCACTACTGTAATAGCGAGTTTGCGTGGACTCGATTAGGGCTATTTTTGCCCGTTGCAAGTCTTGATGCGTAAGTGCATAGCTTGCGGTATTGGCTATCCCTTTCACCTTATTCTTTAAGCGATTTACAAATTGAAACATATACGCTATTACTCTTAAGGCTCGGGGGAACGACGAAAATCGCTCTAGGATGTCTGTATCCTCCAACGTTGTATGAAAGCCTTCTATTCTTCTACTTTCTGGGGCTATTATATTGCGCGCAGGCGACTTTGGCCATGCGTCAGGTGATTCGACCATCCAGTTGGGGCCATTCCACCATAATGTGGTGGTTGTAAGGTGCAGGGGTTTGCAGCCTCTTGTGACCAGAATTGGGTCCCAGTTTTCCGTGGGAATTTTTTGGGTTTCTAGAACCGACAAACAGTTTGTTACTGTGGACTGTAACTTCAGAAATTCCTCACTTGTTTCTTTTTGAATTTTTGGTAAATTCATTAAGGTCGTTATTTGTTTATCGACCAAGACTCTTTCATTTTCATATCTAGCTTTTAACGCTTCCCAAGCCAGATTAAAATTGTCATCATTGAGTGCGAACAGTTTTACTATAGCCGCTGCTTGACCTTTCGTTTTATTTCTTAAATGATATAGTTTTTGCGCCTGTGATAGCTTTGGGTGGTTTATGTAAACGGCTGAGAACATGTCTCGGAACGACGGCCATTGCTCATAACCCCCATGAAATACTTCAGTATCACAGGCCGGCACTTTAAGGTATATGCCGGAGCTTGCTTCTTGTTTTTGGGGCAGCTCTACTCGCTGGGGTGGAGTAGGTGCAGTTATAGGCTTAAGAAGTTTGAGTTGATCGGAGATCATAGATCATAGCCTTTGTTTCTTCGTATTGATCTAAGCAGTGTTCATATTTTAAATATGCCGAATTTTTGAAATTTTCGGGCAATTCTGAATCATCTGTTTCGATGATTGCGTCATATGCCGATTGGAGCCGTGTCCAAAATTGATCAAGTGATTTTTCCTTCACTTCAAGAACTGATTCTGTATTTTCCTCTATTGGGATTGAGGAGAACCTTGTGCAGTATCTAATGATGCTGTCACTGTCTGCAATGAATTTTGCAGCTGAAAAATCTTTGCCCTTTTTTTGCCTTGCACCCTGTTTGATGTGGTGATTTTGGATCCGTTGACATTATTAGTCGAAACTGAACCTCTTTTACGATAAAAGTTTAAATATATGTTTTTTTATACCTTTCATGAACATGAAATGGTATTATAACTTTGGTCCGATGTTTGTAAGTATGAGAAGAAGAAGAGATAGACCCACCAATAAGTATATAGAAATGATCAGTGCGACGAGCTGAGTTGATTTAGCCATGTCCGTCTGTCCGTCTGTCCGTCCGTCTGTCCGTCCGTCTGTCCGTCTGTCTGTTTGAACGCAAACTAGTCCCCCAATTTTAGAGATATCTCCATGAAATTTGGTGTGGAGCCGCCATTTTGTATTATATTAATCATTTGTCGGAACCAGCAAGATCGGACCGATAGAACGCATAGCTCCCATACAATCGATTGTTCCGATAAACGGGTTTTGGCCTATAACTCTTGCAATTAAAAAGCTATTCGAGCGAAATTTCGCAGGTTTAGTACATACTATAAAAGTAATGTGTGTAGTGAAAATCACCTAGATCGGACCAACATAACATATAGCTCCCATATAATCGATAGTTTCGATAAATACATGGCTATACATGTTGCAAATAGAAAGCTAGAAACTTAAAATTTTGCAGGTTTGGTACTTATTATATATGTGATGTGTGTAGTGAAAATCATACAGATCGGACTTACATAACATATAGCTCCCATATTACCGATTGCTCCGATAAATGTGGTTTGGCTATGTATTTTTAAATTAACAGTTTTGGAGAGTTTGTAAGTAATTTTAAGTAAGGATCGGACACTTAGAAAAGTTGTGCGTATTCATGAAAGGTATAAAGCCTTCGGCACAGCGGAAGACAGCCCTTTCCTTACTTGTTTGTATTAAGTTAATGTACCGAACTTTTTTGTTTATCGGTGCTTATTTTTTGCGCGCGACTGTAGTTTTTCAGTCGTTACTGAGTTGTTTTTTTTTGGAAAAACCACCTTTTGGCTTTCCAAAACATGAACTATATCTTCGAAATATTTTATAAGCTGATTGCGAATTACAATAGCATGCAATGCAAGTAAAATAAACGAATGAAAAACCGTAGCTTATGTATGTATGTATGTCGCTTAAACAATCACCTTCTGTCGCTTGAGTTGCGTCGCATAGTACATAACCTCCCTATTTCTTATGGTTAGACTCTCACGTACATAAATATTTCCCTCGCCACGCAGACCAACATCGGAGAATATTAAAGGTCTCTTTTTTGATTTACTAAATCGGGCAATTGCTGTGAACAGCTGATTTCTGGCATGAGAAGAGCTTAATTTGATCAATATTGGATCTGGGTTTTTGTTTTTATTATTTTGATTTTCGTGTCGACCTCTTCTTCGCCGTATACGAAACGCCTCACGCATGCTTGGAGTTGGGAAATCAATCGCTCTGCACACACCAACAAACAATTCACTCAAATTTTCGCCCTTCTCTTGAGGTACACCATTTATGACAATGTCTGTTGCGACGGCAGAATTTTCAAAGCTCTCTAGTTGCGCCCACGCTTTACATGCATCTTCTTTGAGTGATATAAGATCAGAGCGCAAGCTGTCATCATCGGATTTTCGCTCAATCTCAATCGTTCTCACTCTTTTCTCCACTTTTGCTACTCTATCCTTCACGTTTGTCAACTCACCAGATAGTTCGCCCAACTTCTGCATAAACCTGTTTTCCAGTGCTATCATTGACTCATTTAGTTTTTTCACAATGTTCTGTTCTAAACTTTTGAGCTTCTCTTCTAGCACTTCTACCCATATTGTTGTTGGTATATTATCGTCTTGCTGTTGTTGAGCAACACTTGCTGATTGAGTCTGATTTGAAGCTGATGGAGAAGTAGATGAATTTCGCGCCAATTGTTGTTGCAATCTCGTCCCTCTTGATACTGTTGACATTGTTGGCATTGTTGGCATTATTGTAAACAAAATATGTAATTATTTAAGTATCGAAAATAAAGGCACTTCACAAGCCAATTCGTTTCAACGCAGAGTTCAAGAACACAAAAACAATCTTCCCCAACTTTTAAGGCAGGTTACGTTTACTAATATATATTTAAAATGCAAATAAGTCGTGATAGTTTGCCAGCAAAAAATTAACACGTCTACTCTTTCCGCATTTTACAGTTCTTCCCAACAATTAAGCTAAAATATGACGGTATTAAAAGACAAAATAGAGTAAAATGTAAGTAATGAAAGAAGAGAAAAGAGGAATAAAAATAGAATGTCTAAAAACCAAACAAAGCTAATTTTACAAAAATAAAATTATAAAATAAATTAATGTTAATAGTTAAACTGACTTTATAACTCACTAGCAGACCCGACAGACGTTGTTCTGCCTGACCCGTGACTTCCCTAGATATACATTTTCAAATATTTTTCAATTAATTTTTAACATTCCATTTATTGTTTCTGGTTTTAACGTCTTTGGTATAAACAAATAAATTTTTTGGATGCCCATCTCAAAAAACGGATCTTTTGAACTCAATGAGCACGACAAAAACCATTTTGCGCTGCTGAGCAGATGTATAGTAAGTATTTATTTAGTTCCATCCTATTCTATTTAGACGATCCTTATACACTACCGCCACTACCACGACTTTATGAAAATCCTTTAATACTCCGGATATGTATTAATGACAGTAACAAAAAAGAAATTAAGTGCATTGATTAAGATTTAAGAACGTAAAAATTTCACTAAAGAAAGTACAGTCAGGGATATAGCTAACTGAAATATTAAGTACTTAGCTTGTAGGCTTGCAACTGTCCACTTTTCCAAAAAAAATTACAAATATAGCCTAGGTATGTCATACCCAACGAAGATTTTAACGTATTGGAAAAGTTTAAAACAGAGCAACCATTAACTTTGGACGTTATTGAAGTACAAACAAAACACAAAAAATGTGGGCGTGGCACAGCTCTCTTTTCAGAAATTATATAAATCTTGACTAAAGGGCACACATATCCAAAATCTTTAATTTAGACATAATATGTTGATAGTTATGCAGAACTAAATTTAATATAGCCTGGGGGCGTGGCACCGCCCACTTTTCCAAAAATCAATATAACCTAAATCGAACACAACAACAATCTGAAGAACCAATCTGGAAAGTTTAAAAGAGATGGACCATAAACTTTGGCCATTATTGAAGTACAAACAAAAAGGTATCAGCGCAACTAACGCCAACACCGGTATCAGCGCAATTCCGTGAAGTCGTCGAGCGTGACACACCCTTAGAGTTTATTTATTTATGTATTTATTTCTTCCTAGCACGACAATTTTGACAAATTATATTTAATGTGTTAGTCACTAAAAACCAATACAATAAAGTATAATAGTAACTCCATACATTAAACATAACTTAAAGAAACAATAAATAAGATTAATAATAATATAACGGTATTAAAAGACAAAATAGAGTAAAATGTAAAACAGAGTCAAGCGAAAGAAAAAGTAATGAAAGAAGAGAAAAGAGGAATAAAAATAGAATGTCTAAAAACCAAACAAAGTTAATTTTACAAAAATAAAATTATAAAATAAATTAATGTTAATGTTAAACTGACTTTATAACTCACTAGCCGACCCGACAGACGTTGTTCTGCCTGACCCGTGACTTCCCTAGCAGGGACGGATTCAGATGAGGGGTCCAGGGGGTCCGGAACCCCCCGAAATGGATGAGCAGTTACTTATTACAGATTCTGTTCGAACGTATCTGCAGAAAACCGGGGGAAAACCTTTATTGAAGCTCTGAACGTTTGTGATATACAGTTTTTCAGAGAAATACATAGCTTTCTCACTATAGGTGCTACACTGCCAGTTACGGTAGCTTCAAGCGAACGATCATTCTCTACTTTACGGAGAGTAAAAACCTATTTGCGAAATAAAACTGGAGAAGAACGTTTGAATGGATTGGCAATGTTGAATATTCACAGAGATTTCGAAGTTACTCATCACGGTGGCTTTTAAGCATGTTTTATTAAAAGGTTCACGTCCCTCCATTTTTTCTTTTGAATGCTCGAATATGCATTAAAATAAGATGATATGTTGATTTTTAGCATTTTTCCCCGAGCTCTTTTTTAAAAAACTCATTTTAAAAATGTAAAATACCAAATTTTGAGATTTTTTGAATTTTTCTGGAAAACGTTAAGTTTTATCTTAAAACTACCTGAGACAAAGTTGTAGACCTGAAAATTTATCTACGTGTCACCAGTTCTGAGATATCGCGATTGCAAATCTAATTCTATACATTATAAGAACATAAATAACCTGCCGCTGAATGTTACTAAATGCTTTCATGTAATATTTTATAAATCTCGTAGTTTCATTCCTACTTCAGTTCACATTGGTGGTTGCTGCCTATCAACTCTTAACGAAGTTAAGGACTTGAGGGTAATCTTTGACTCCAAATTTACTTTCATGACGCATCTAAACTCTACCATAGCCAAGTCATATTCTGTTTTAGGGTTTATCCGCCGATTTAGCTCAGACATCTCTGATCCATATACGCTAAAGCTTTTGTTCACATCGCTCGTCCGTTCCAAGCTTGATTACGCTTGCTTCATTTGGAGACCATATCACGAATGCCATAACAAGAGGCTCGAACAAGTTCAAAAAGTTTTTGTTCGTTTTGCGCTTCGATCACTGAATTTTTCTGAGCCGATCCCTTCTTACTCAGCTAGATGTGCACTCATTAACCTTCAGTCTCTACAATGCAGAAGAACCATCCTGTCTTTGACTTTAGTCTTCGACATTATTAACGGTAACATAGATGCGCCATCTCTTCTTGAGAGCATCCGGTTTCATGTCCCGAACCGGATGCTGCGAAATAATAATATTTTTTATACAGACCGTGCTCGGACTCTCTATGCCTCTAATGCGCCCATCTTTAGAGCAATGACGGAGTTTAATCTTCTCCCAGATTCTTTATCGATCGACTTCTCATTGTCTAAACCTGTTTTTAAAACTCTACTCGCTAATATATTTTTATAAAAATGTTCTGTTCTTTTATACATACATATGTCTACGTAGTCTGTAAGTATTTCTAATGCTAGACTACTTTTTTTGTAAATAAATAAATAAATGCCACGTATAGACACGGCGTTCTGGAATGAAAAAAAAGATGACCTAGAACGACGCAAAAAACTAATGATGCCATCTTTTTTCTGACGTCTCTGATGTACCGAAAATGATAGTCGGAGAGTCTGAGTTGCTCGGCTTTTCATTTTATCCTTAAATATCCTTTTTTTAGGATAATATAAATAGCGTAGTAAACTATAATTGCACTGTTGATTTGGAATTTACTGAAACCAAAGAAAATTGATGGCATTAGATGCCAATAGTACACGACTTTTAGTTTTTTTCGATTTAAGCTCAAATGAAGAGAAAAATCCTTCATAGAGTCCTTGAATTTTATAGTATAATTTATCGAATACAACTTTTTTAAATACCAATTTATCTGTTTTTGGGTACGAGGAACTCATTTCTGAGGTCCATTTAATGCTATTTCTACGCTAGATGGCTCTACCGAAGTTCCAAAAAGAATTTTTGCACTCGAAAATGAGATTACTTACCCAAACTGTTGGCAAAATAGGACTAGCGAAAGCGTGGGAAGCGTCTATACTTTTTCAAAAGTAAATTGAAAAAATTTCAACTAGACTAAATAATTTTATATTCAGTAATAAAAATAGCTAAATTAATTTGAAAATTATGTGCTAAGTTTTTTTGAAAAATTTATATATGAAACCATGGACACAAAATACAATATACAACGATACCACGAATACGAGACTCTTGTGAATTGCGCAAATGTTTTAATAGACTACAAATATAAAGATGTACAAAAACTAGATCTTATATATGAACTGATGAAAATTCTACAACTGATTCTCTTAATTTCTTTGAATATGACGGATGAGAGAGCATTGTTATTTTCCTCTTCTCCCAATACTTAAGAAATTCATGGAGTGCAGATTCTCCGGCTTGTTCAGACCACAAGCCTAAACCATGTGATGTTTGACACTGTTTGGTGTGTTTTAATAAAACATGTAATTTCAAGGTGTGTGAAGTCTCTGTAGCTATTAATTCATTTGACAATTTTTAGATTAATTCATCAATTTCATGTAATGAATCAATCTTATGATGATGCATATTCTTTGACACGACGATCAAATTTTCCTACTTAGTTTCAAATCGTTTGGGTGTAATCGCGTTTTATTTATAAGAATAATCACAGCTCAAGTGAATTAAACATTGTATGCGCGGCGGAAGTTAAAAATATGTATACGATAAGTTGGATGCGGTTCCTTCCCCATAATTTTTAGAACACCAGAGATGTCAAAGAAAGATCCCATCACTATATTTCGACAGCATTTTAGATCATCTTTTTTCATTCCGGAACACTGTGTGCAAAAATTCTTTTTGGAAATTTGATAGAGCCATCTAGCGTAGAAATAGCATTTAATGGACCTCAGAAATGACTTCGTCGTACCCAAAAACCCACAAATTGGTATTTAAAAAGTTTTATTCGATAAATTAAACTATAAAGGATATTCAAGGACTCTATGAAGGATTGTTTGGTTCATTTGAGCTTAAATCGAAAAAAACTAAAAGTCGTGTACGTGTATTGGCATCTAATGCCATCAATTTTCTTTGGTTTCAGTAAATTCCAAATCAACAGTGCAATTATAGTTTAACACGCTATTTATATTATCCTAAAAAAAGGATATTTAAGGATAAAATGAAAAGCCGAGCAACTCAGACTCTCCGACTATCATTTTCGGTACATCAGAGACGTCAGAAAAAAGATGGCGTCATTAGTTTTTTGCGTCGTTCTAGGTCATCTTTTTTTCATTCCAGAACGCCGTGTAGACTTTTCCGCATTTTTCTCGAAAACGGTTATGTGTATCGAAACATTTTCTTTTACCGTTTGTTCGTCACGAAGCTCCTCATTGACAATGAAAATAGTTATTTTTGTAAACCCTATAGTTCCCTAGCTAGAGCCAAATTTGCTCCATTCGTGATATCAAAAAGTAATAGTGGTTTAAATTTAGATATCTTGTATAACGAAATTTCGATAGAGCCGCAGTCCGTAGCGTTATATGCACTATCGTCTGTCATTCGAAAATTTAAGAATACATTGCAAATATATAATAATTTTACTGTGTAAGTATACATATATGAGTGAGTTTTTGTTATTCATACCTCCGATTATTATCTTCCAACTTTTCTTGTGAATGTTGTATTGGAGATTTCAGATATGGACCCCCCCGAAAAATTTTCCTGGATCCGCCCCTGTTCCCTAGAAATACACTTTCAAATATTTTTCAATTAATTTTTAACATTCCATTTATTGTATCTGGTTTTAACGTCTTTGGTATAAACAAATAAATTTTTTGGATGCCCATCTCAAAAAACGGATCTTTTGAAATCAATGAGTACGACAAAAACCATTTTGCGCTGCTGAGCAGATCTATAGTTAGTATTTATTTAGTTCCATCCTATTCTATTTAGACGGTCCTTATACACTACCGCCACTACTACGATTTTATGAAAATCCTTTAATACTCCGGATATGTATTAATGGCAATAACAAACAAAAAAAATTAAATGCATTCATTAAGATTTAAGAACGTTAAAATTTCACTAAAGAAAATATAGTCAGGGATATACCGAATTGAAATAATACTTAGCTTGTAGGCTTGGAACTGTCCACATTTCAAAAACATTTACAAATATAGCCTGTGAACATATTGGGTCTATATTATAGATTTTTGGATATGTGTGTCGTTTAGTCAAGATTTATATAATTTCTGAAAAGTGGGCGGTGCCACGCCTACAGTTATTGTGTTTTGTTTGTACTTCAATAATGGCCAAAGTTTATGGTCGATCTCTTTTAAACTTTCCAGATTGGTTCTTCAGATTGTTGTTGTGTTCGATTTAGGTTATATTGATTTTTGGAAAAGTGGGCGGTGCCACGCCCCAGGCTATATTAAATTTAATTCTACATAACTATTGTAATGTAGCAAAAGGCCCCCTTACAATATTTCACTCGCGCCAACCTTACATATGTACGGTGTACATACAAACATACCTATCCCCCTTACAATATTTTACGCTCGCGAACCTTACATACATATGTACGGTGTACATACAAATATACCGCGATCGCTTCGCACAGCGATCAACCACCCGCACAAACTTCAACAGCGAACAACCACACATTCTCCATACGTTAGATGTATGCTTGACAACCAGTCGTATATTTTCGTTCGCCACACAAGTGACGGTAGCTAGTAATTTTCACAATTCTGAGTCATTTCATCAGTAAATAAATACTTAAGCACAGAATTGCTCCGCATAAGGCATACTCCTTATAGGTAAGCTAGAGGAATGGCAACTCGTCAGTTGGCATCTCTCTCCCTTGCAAAGGGTATCAAGGGCCTCACCTCAAATGGTGGAAGCCGCCCCAGGAGTCTTTCGATTCATGGAACTTCGATTCATGGAACCTATGGGAAATCCATCGTGGTGAGCAAGGGGTTCTCCCCCTGTTGACCACGAGGGATGGATGTGCGTGGGTATCTCTCCCGAGCTGGGTCTGGGACTAGTCCCAAACTCCCCTCGGGGAAATACCGACCCCAATAAATAACCAGGTAGTTTGATGGCATTAGGTGCGGACGCTTCAGGCAGGGTGGCCGAGGAGCCTCTCTCACCCGCTCCCTGATTGAGGTTCCGGGCCAAATGCAAAGGGAGACTTACTTATACCCCTTAGGAACGTCACTCTGAGAGGAATACGAAGTCCCCCCCCCCCCCCCGCAACCATTTAGTGAGACAGCGTTAGGCGCACACACTTCGTACAGGGGAACTCACGTGTGCCACTCAGGAACGCTAGGGCTTTAGCCCGAAGCATTCTGCGGGGAACACGGAGCTGCCCCAGCAGGTACTTACACATACATTTACCGTCTATTAACCAGAGATACGCCTTATAGTATACTCCGTATAGGATACCAGAGGTACCAAGAATAGATATTCCGCATAGATACTCAGCACGATACTCCGCATAGCAGAACCACCGCCGTACCCACCTGTAAAGCCACCGTAAGCAATTCTCTCAGGGTAAGCTGGGATAATCTCCGAATATTGCAAACGAGACCGTAATCCTTCCGACCTGTACCGTCATAGTCAACATTCTCTATCTCTCTCTCTCTCTCTCCCTTGGGATCTCCGGTGTTCAAAGCCATATTGTGTGTGTGTGTGCGTGTTCGAAGTACATACAACAAATACATTGAATTATAATTGGGTAGGGGTTTGTGGGACCACTTATCGACCCTGGAGCGACTGAGCGTACCTCAGCCTTTGACAAAACCCACCTAACAAATGGCGGCCGAGCAGGGACCCATCTCCACCGGCGACTGTGTAAAGCCAACAACAAGCACCAACACGGTGGTAGAGGGTCAGCCGAACACGCAACCACCACAAGAAGAGAACAACACCAACCTATTAAATACAGACTCCTTGAATTTGATATATTCGCTGAAGAAAGAGAGGCTTATCGAGGAATGTAAGAGACATAGGATATTTGCCGACGGCTACACTGTTACCGAGCTCCACATGGCACTCAGTGCTTACGTTAAGGCAAAGAGAAACCGCAAATTTATTGAGAGAGGAAGAAGAGGAAATTCAGGCAGAAGAGAACAGCCAAGTAAAACGACACTCGGGTCGATCCCCAGCATTTACGTGAGCACTCCTTCGACAGTCAGAAAAGAGATACAGCAAACGCCACCACCACGCACCTAGCTGACAGATAGCGAGCTAACGAATACTGTCCGCCGATGGGACGGCCACTTCATGGGAGGAGAGACGCTGAATGATTTCGTGGAGAGAATTGGGGAGCTGGCAGAATGTTATAAAATTCCTGTAGATAAATTACTCCCCACGCTGCCGGATACCTTGCACGGCAAGGCAATGCAATGGTTCGGGGTACGTATAGCAGAGATACTCTATTGGGCAGACTTTCGCACCGCGGCTGAACAATTGCTCCTGCCTAGGCGGCACCTCCACCAACTGGAAGATGCCATACGACAAAGAAAGCAGCAGGGGGAGAGAGAGCGAAAGATTATATCCTTGCCATACAAACCATGATACGACAGCATCCGATCATGGCCAGAAAAACCATTTGGACCGGATTTACGATGGACTTCGGGTTGAATACCGTTTATTGGCGAAGCGCAACGAGTTCACCACCATTGAAGAGCTGATGAAACTCACTGACGAATTCGAGCTGCTGCAAATGGAGGCCAATAGACAAAGCAGACAACCAGCACATTTTTTATCACCAATGACCGAAGAGTATAGCCGTGAGGAATCCTGCTGGAGATGCAAGGGACGTGGGCATCTGCGCCACAACTGCAGGGGAGCACGAAGATTATTCTGTTCCAGATGTGGCCAGGACAACATCCTGTCCAGGGAGTGCAAATGCCACCACTTGAGCACCGGAACGCTAGTCAGAGTAAAGGAAACCAAGCCACGAACATTAGTAGCAACCAACGTCCAATCACCTGGTGTAAAAATGGATGGTCGTCATTATGTCCAGCTTACTGTGGAAGGGTTGAACGTCCGAGCCTTGGTGGACACCGGCGCCACGCTAACCTATGTAGACGACATTATCCGTAAATATTTAGAGTCGAAGAAGATACCGCGCACAACCAGCGTCCGGAACGTGCAGCTCGTCGATAGGACCTGCGTCATCAGTTCATACACTTATCCGGTAACCATATCCCACAACAACAAAAGGACGCGCATGAGAGTGTCCACCCTTCCTAATTTTTAAATGGGATGCAGAATATTCAGCCCGAGGAATTTCTAGACCAACATAAACGAAGGTTCAGTAAAATAAGTGGCCACAGCTACGCGGCAGAACATGTAATTTCACTCAACCACGACCGACCTCTAAAACAGTGATAATATCCACGAAATCCAGCGATAAACACGGAGGTCGATGAATTTCTAGCCGCAGGACGCATCGAGCCATCAAAAAGCGCTTACAGCTCGCCGATAGTCCTGGTACGGAAGAAACAAGGTAGCTGGAGGATGTGCATCGACTACCGTCAACTCAACGTAGCGAGCATACCGGACGCATATCCATTACCCAGAATTGGAGCAATCCAAGGCCAACTGAAAGAAGCAAAGTTTATTTCCACCATAGATTTAAAGAATGGATATTGGCAAATACCGATGGCCAGAAGGTCACCGCATTCACCGTACCCGGACGTGGACTCTTCCAGTAAAAGGTTATGCCCTTTGGGCTACATTCCGCCCCGGCCACCTTTCAACGAGCGCTTGACCCCATTCTTGGCACCGAACTCCAACCGAAGGTATTTGCATATCTGGATGACATAATTGTTTTGGGAGATACATTTGAGAACACATCCGCAACTTAAGGGAGGTTTTCGAGAGACTAAAACGAAACAACATGCAGATAAATTTCGAGAAGTGCAGTTTTGTTCAAAAACAACTAAACTACTATCGTCAACAACCAAGGAATCCACACCGACCCAGCAAAAACATAAGCAGTGCGCGAAATTCCCGCGCCACTAAATATTCGAGAACTGCGCCGGTTCCTTGGCCTAGCCTCATGGTAATGACTCTTTGTAGCCGACTTCTCCACCATCGCCGCACCGCTTAACAAGTTGCTGAAAAAGGGGCAACGCTGGGAATGGAACCAGCAGCAAGAGGAGCCGTTCACCCATATAAAAGATAAACTCACCACGGCCCCAGTACTATGCTGCCCGGACTTTAGCCACCCGTTTTTCCTGCAAACCGACGCTAGCGGAGAAGGATTAGGAGTCGTATTATTCCAAAGACACTCTGAACAAGAAATGGTTATGTCATATGCAAGATAGAGCTTGACGGATCTGAAGAAACGCTACTCCGCAACCGAACAAGAATGTCTGGCAGTACTTTGGGGCATCCGTAAAATGCGACCTCATTTGGAGGGTTATCGATTTACCCTAATTACCGATCATAATTCATTAAAATGGCTTCATTCATTGCAAAACCCCTCTGGACGGTTGGCCCGATGGGCGCTAGAACTTCAGCAATACAACCTAGACATCGAGTACCGTAAAGGAGTGCTGAACACAGTGGCAGACGCACGCCTTTGTTCCTTGAAGTGGGAGGGGGACTGTAATGTAGCAAAATGCCCCCTTACAATATTTCACTTTTGCTAACCTTACATATGTACGGTGTACATACAAACATACCTATCCCGCTTACAATATTTCACTCGCGCGAACCTTACATACATATGAACGGTGTACATACAAACATACCGCGATCGCTTCGCACAAACTTCAACAGCGAACAACCACACATACTCCATACGTTAGGTGTATGCTTGACAACCAGTCATATATTTTCGTTCGCCACACAAGTGACGGTAGCTAGTAATTTTCACAATTCTCAGTCATTTTATGAGCGAAAAAATACTTAAGCACAGAATTGCTCCGCATAAGGCATACTCCTTATAGGTAAGCTAGAGGAATGTCAACACGTCAGTTGGCATCTCTCTCCCTTGCAAAGGGTATCAAGGGTCTCACCTCAAATGGTGGAAGCCGCCCCAGGAGTCTTTCCAGGGATCTTCCACCTATGGGAAATCCATCGTGGTGAGCATGGGGTTCTCCCCCTGTTGACAACGAGGGATGGATGTGCGTGGGTATCTCTCCCGAGCTGGGTCTGGGACTAGTCCCAAACTCCCCTAGGGGAAATACCGACCCCAATAAATAACCAGGTAGTTTGATGGCATTAGGTGCGGACGCTTCAGGCAGGGTGGCCGAGGAGCCTCTCTCAACCGCTCCCTGATTGAGGTTCCGGGCCAAATGCAAAGGGAGACTTACTTATATCCCTTAGGAACGCTAGGGCTTTAGCCCACATCACTCTGAGAGGAATACAAAGTCCCCCCCCCCGCAACCATTTAGTTAGACAGCGTTAGGCGCATACACTTTGTACAGGGTGGCCGAGCAGCGATCCGCCCCCCCGCTCCCTGAGCGAAGTGCTGGGTCAGACGTAAAGGGGAACTCACGTGTGGCACTCAGGAACGCTAGGGCTATAGGCCGAAGCATTCTGCGGGGAACACGGAGCAGGTACTTACACATACATTTACCGTCTATTAACCAGAGATACTCCTTATAGCATACTCCGTATAGGATACCAGAGGTACCAAGAATAGATATTCCGCATAGATACAGCGCAAGATACTCCGCATAGCAGAACCACCGCCGTACCCACCTGCAAAGCCACCGGAAGCAATTCTCTCGGGGTAAGCTGGGATAATCTCCGAATATTGGAACCGAGACCGTAATCATAGTCAACATTCTCTATCCCTCTGTCTCTCTCTCCCTTGGGATCTACGGTGTTAAAAGCCATATTGTGTGTGTATGTGCGTGTTCGAAGTACATACAACAAATACATTGAATTATAATTGGGTAGTGGTTTGTGGGACCACTTCTCGACCCTGGAGCGACCGAGCGTACCTCAGCCTTTGACAAAACCCACCTCACACTATGAACATATTATGTCTAAATTAAAGATTTTTGGATATGTGTGCCCTTTAGTCAAGATTTATATAATTTCTGAAAAGTGAGCGGTGCCACGCCCACATATTTTGTGTTTTGTTTGTACTTAAATAACGTCCAAAGTTAATGATTGATCTGTTTTAAACTTTTCCAATACGTTAAAATCTTCGTTGGGTATGACATACCTAGGCTATATTTGAAAATTTTTTGGAAAAGTGGACAGTTCCAAGCTTGCAAGCTGAGTAATATTTCAATTCGCTCAGTTCGAGTTCAAAAGATCCGTTTTTTGAGATGGGCAGCCAAAAAATTTATTTGTTTATACCAAAGACGTTAACCAGAAACAATAAATGGAATGTTAAAAATTAATTGAAGGGCTTAGAACCAAATGGATCTAAGTGACTCCGAAATTTATTTGAGATATTCAACTTTAAAGTTTACTGCCTTTTGAAAATTCTATGTAAAATCTGGGTAGGGCGTTTATTGTATGGGAAATAGATGGCACTACAATGTCCGAAATGACTCGGATCTCTTTGCCAACAAATAAACACCATATGTCACTATACAAATATGGGTATAACTCAATTTCAAAAAAATTTCACTTAGATCCTTTTGGTTCTGAGACCTTCAATTGAAAAATATTTAAAAATGTATTTCTAGGGAAGTCACGGGTCAGGCAGAACAACGTCTGCCGGGTCTGCTAGTGAGTTATAAAGTCAGTTTAATTATTAACATTAATTTATTTCATAATTTTATTTTTGTAAAATTAACTTTGTTTGGTTATTAGACATTCTATTTTTATTCCTCTTTTCTCTTCTTTCATTACTTTTTCTTTCGCTTGACTCTGTTTTACATTTTACTCTATTTTGTCTTTTAATACCGTCATATTATAGCTTAATTGTTTCTTTAGGTTATGTTTGATGTATGGAGTTACTATTATACTTTATTGTATTGATTTTAAGTGACTAGCACATTAAATATAATTTGTCAAAATTGTCGTGCTAGGAAGAAATAAATAAATAAATAAACTCTAAGGGTGTGTCACGCTCCACGACTTCACGGAATTGCGCTGATACCGGTGTTGGCGTTAGTGGCGCTGATACCTTTGTGACAGCCTAGCAAAGGTGCACCTTGGCGAATATGACATCGCTACTATGTTTCGACGTTGGGCAGCACCGCAAAAGCACAATATGTATGTGATGTTTGTTTACATTTTACACATTCTCTTTTTCTTCGCCTGATCACGCTAGCAGAGCGCGATTAGTATTGTAAAATAAAAATTGTAGTTTTAATCCGATTAAATAAACGTAAGTTTTAGTCATGCAACATAAATAAAAACCTGGTGAAGTCAAATGTGAGCGACGAGGATAGTGCAACGCCGCCAAACAGCCGCCAAACAGCCACCAAAGGCCAGACTCGCCAAACAATGCACCAATGCACGTGGACATGCTCGATCAGGGAAAAGTAAAGCTCCCGGGCTTTGTCGAGGACCAGACCGATTTATTTATTTGACAAGTCGAGGCAGCATGCGAAGCGGCAGGGTATTGTTTCAGATAAAAAGCGTTACTACAACACGTGAACAAACTTGCTAATTTCCGTATCAATACGCCATCATGTAATAAAATTTACGATACCCTGATAGGTCTTATCATAAAGGAATTCCCAAACGGTACCCAAACAAAGCTGATGGAGGTTTATCATTTGCCGACCACAAACCGTCACAGCTGTTAGCCGATATGCGCACAATGGTTACAGCTACGCCAGTAACATATGAGCTCTTCAAGCAATTATGCCTTCTCAACCTTCCAAAACAAATGCGAGCAATACTATTTACGGATGAGTACATAACTTTAAACACAGCTACGATCGGCTATCGCGTGATGGAGGGTACGAGGGGTACTTACGCTTTAGTACACGCTATCCATCATAGCCCCCAGCATATATCTGCCGTACACCACAGCTCCAGCAACGACATATTTCGTTGCCGATGTGAAAGCGAATAAAAACACAGCGGCTTCGCTGGCTAGGCCACGTCGTGCGAATGAACGAATAGCTCCCAGCCCAGAAGGTATACTTATCGGCACCCGTCGGTGGAAGCAGAGGAAGAGAAAGACCACCCGTCCGATGGAAGTACCAAGTGCAAACCGATCTGCGATATCGTGGGGCCAGTTGGCGCAACGAAGAAATGACTCTCGAGGTATGTTGGACGATCAAAATCGCCTAGGCGGTTAGATGGCCATTTAAAGAAGAAGAAGATATGAAAACGAAAATTATCGGCACAAGCAATACTGCAGGCGCTAATGCAGGGTAGCGTCAAGAACGACAAATGCACATTTCAGTGGACTGACGAGTTACTAAAAGGATTTAAAGATTTTAAAACACAATTAGCCAATGCAACGCACCCAAATGGCAACGCCCCCTTAACGTTATCGGTTGACGCATCAGACGCATAGGAGGTGCTTTGCATCAGATAAGAAACAACGAATCACAACCATTCAGATTTTGTTCACTCAAATTGACAGCACCGTAACGTAGCTGGAGTACATACAGTAGAGATCTATACGCCGTTTATAAACCGTCAAATACTTCGCTGACCAACTCGAAAGCAGGGAATGCACAAGTTATACCTACCGCAAGCTAAACACATTCGCTCTTAAGAAGAGGCCTAAAAGGCAGAGCCACGACACCAGCGATATCTACATTACATCAAGCAATTCACAACCAAAATTCGTTACGTCAAAGGAGTAGAAAATATTGTGCCTGAATTTCTCTCCCGGATCAACGTACTGCAACGAGAATCTATCGACTATGATGATATTACCACAGAACATGAAGGAGACAGCGAACTAAAATCTCTGCTTAAAAGAAACGATCAAAGTATAACCAGTTTTCAACGCAGTACACGATATTTTGCACCCAGCCATCCGAGCCACAACTGTTCCACCACCACGACAAAGCAACTTGGGTGAGACATTACTAAAAATTTCTGAAGTGGCCCCCCCATTTTCGAAATAATCGCAAATTTTGGAATATGTAGCAGTAATGTATTACTTGGGTATTCGCAAATATATCTGCAAATATTTAAAAAAAAAAATGCAAATTGTGTATGGCTGATTCCTTGGAAACCAATATATTTGTGTTCACCGACTTTAATGTCAAAAATTTATAACAAACCGAAATTTTTCTAAATGAACTGATATGCAGTCTTATTAATCTCATCGATTAATATAAATCAAGTCCAAAAATTTAGTTTCTTAATACCAGGGACTACTATAAAACACACAAAAAAGAAAAAAAAAGTAACAATTTATAGTGTCCCTTTGCTGAGGTCATGTACTTTTATTGGCATTATATGCTATAAATTGTGATCAAAACAAAATTTGCATGAAGAAGCTTTAAAAGAGGATAAAGAGCGTAACAATATGCCGCAATTGTTTTAAAAATAATGTGCTTGACTAGGGTCCTATAGAGGACTAAACTTTGTTCTCCAGTTTTGTAAAAAATCAAAAAATGGTGGTCACAGTCGGCGTGTGCGAATATTAATTAACATATAATATTAATTTTTTTTTGACACATGTTCAGTCTAATGTCAACATTTACCTGTGCTAGAGCAGCTCCCATTTTGAAGACGGGTTGGTTAAACATGAAATGTCACAACCCTAAAATGTCACAACTTTTTTTTCTACTGGTTTTGATACAGGAATAACTATTATTTAGTGTTAATACATGAATAAACTGATTTTGGAGCATATTGTTCACATATATATACAGCCCACCGTTAAAAAACACAAAAAAATACAATAATTCTTGGTTCAATTTCCACCAAATATATACAGTATTGGACAATACAATCGCACCCCCTTTTTGTCATCGAACTAAAACAAAGACGTCCTACGAATAAAGTTTCAGATAATTTCGTATAAAAGTTTGACTTATGTTGTAGCAAACTTCGTTCAAGGTTTTACTAAAAGCTTTGCACCAAATTCAAAATAATTTAGCAAATTTTAACCTAATTTTTCAACTTTTTTCCTCGGCACTTTAGAAAAATTCTGAGTACGCAGTTTTGTAGCCCATTCAATTTGACTCTGACAAAGTGCAAGTGTTAAGTAGCTCCGACAGCGCCTTGATTTTTAATAAATTTTTTTCCGAACTAAGTTATGTATTTTCTCCATATAACAAATAATTTTGTGATTTCATTGTATGAAGAAAAAATACACATAAAAAATTATTAAAAATCAAGGCGCTTTCGGAGCTACTTAATACTTGCACTTTGTCAGGGTCAAATTGAATGGGCTACAAAACTGCGTACTCAGAATTTTTCTAAAGTGCCGAGGAAAAAAGTTGAAAAATTAGGTCAAAATTTGCAGAGTTATTCTGAATTTTGTACAAAATGATCAAGAATGGCTTTAGTGGTATTCATTACAACATAAACGATGTTTGAAAATAAAATAAATCGAAATCGCATATGAAAGACGTTGTTGTTATAGCTCGATGTTATATAGGGGGTGCTATAGTATCGTCCAATACTGTATGTATATAAGGGGTTAATAGTTTAAATATGAAACTGAATAATTGAACTTGCGTTTAAAGCAGTTTATGAAATGGTTGTAGCAAAACTATATATTTTCGATATTTAGAATGCATAATGGGTTAAGTTGTAGCGCAATGCGAAACAGGGGCTATTTCTTATACCCCATTTACACTGTATACACTTTCAAAAGTCATTTATCGTAACATTGACATTTCACAAAAAGTCGATGTGAAATATATCAGTTTCCAAGGAATCAGCCATATAACTTTTTTCGCTCCTTAAACATTTTAATGACTTTTACTTCTATCAATTATTTTTTGTACGGTTTAACTGAAGCTTTGTGACTATCTTTAAAAATAGTATTGAAAATATCTATTCACCCAAAAAAAATTTAATATTACTAATTTGTTAATAACTTTTTTTAAACAAATGCAATTTTAACTGCTTTCCCGGTACAATATTTAAGACTTTGAAGTGTTGTAAAAATCTTTAAATTAGGTTTGAGAAACCATAACGTTTTTATAAAAATACAGTTTTTGTTTGTTGTACTATGCACTTAAAAAAAATATCTTTTGTAGCTTTTAAACGCTCTTTATTGAATCAGAATTACAATTGAATTAAAATATTTCTTATAAGCTAATTTATAATATATTTTATGCTAGGTCAGCTAAATAAATTGATTTTGTCAATTGAATATTTCTAATTTAATTTTGTTAACAAATGTGTCATTGCACTTATTATTATTTTCTTTTAGCTATTGCTTATTGTTGTGCAATGCAGTGGTCCAATGCTCTTAAGAATATTGTTGGGTGTAGCGTTACGCTGACTAGTCAACTTCAATACGTGTTTCTGTTGAAGTGGAATGGCCGGGGACGTAACTCCCCCTTCCTTTGATTAAAGACACTCCTGGGTATTTTTTATTTATGTTTAATTCAATTGCTTTATGTTTGTTTGTAAAATGAATAAAAAATGCAAGCAAAATTAAAGCAATTACTGCATTGAATGAAATTATCAGCCAAATGTTAATTTGACATTTTTGTTGTGGTAGGTAAGTTCTTCGATTTTCTGAGCGTTTTTAATTTGGGTGATGATTAATTCATCAAATGGGGGTTGAAGTGGCGTATAATTGATATTTGATTCGAGATAGCGTATTACATATTTTTGTTCAAATGATTTCTTTAAGTTTTTATAAGTTTCGTTTCTAATTTTCAGTTCACAATCATTAAATGAGTTCCTACTCAATACAAAATTCTTTCGTTACATGTACTGCTTATCCTTCCTATTCCTTTCGTATTCTTTACAATGATTAAGCCTTTTCAATTTCTTCTTTACTGTTTTTTACAGTTTTACCTGATTATACATGAATTCGGAATTTTCAGATTTTTCTGGTATAAATTTTTTGAGAAAAAGTATCTTGTATTATTAACCTCTAAAACATGTTCGCTTTTAAATTGTAGCTCCTCCGAATTTTTGTTTGTACAATTTGTTATAAATACATGTTTTGCTGTAGTTACTTTAGTTGGAATCTTTAGTTGAAATATAATATTACCTGTTGAGGCAGCTGCACTTAAATAGTTCGATATTCTCTAACTTAAATATATCTATATTGTATCTATTTATCTCTTCAGGGGTTATTTATTAATTTTTTTTTTTCGAAAAGCCAAAAAACTACAAGGTTTCTTACTGACTAAAACACTAGACTAAAGTTAATTACAATTATGAATTAAGTGAATCTTGAAAAATAGATTTAGAGGAAGAAATATCAAGCGAAATAGAATTATAGATTGCGTCAAGCTCCCGAAGAGACCTTGGTAATGGAGCATTCCTCGCGTAATTGGTAGACGCATGTTTGATAAAAAATGGATAGTGAAAACGTAGAGACCTAGCGGGAATCTCAAATTGATCGAGATCAGATAAGAGGCGCAATCAATGTCACCACTGATCAACCCGAAAATGAAAGACAGGGAAAGCGTTGTTCTTCTGAACTCCGACTACTTTAGGTTAATTAAGAGAAGACGGGAGTTGTAGGAAGGGATTGGGTCAGAGAAATGTAGGGACCTATGGCAGAATATGAGGAAAACCTTCTGTACTCGTTCAATCCTGTCAATAGCAAATTTATGATAAGAGCTGCATACTCAAGTTTGGACCGAACAAAGGAGGGGTACAACAATTTCAAGGTATACGGATCCGAGAAGTTAATGCTTTTATGCCTGAGGAGGCCTCAGACTGCATACGCACCTGAGATAATATAATAAATATGGTTACAGAACGAGATCTGGGAGTCAAAGATAACACCTAGGTCCTTAATCTCATCTAATGACTGGAGAGGGGTCCCAGAGATGCTATATGCCGTTGGTATTAAGTTTCGATTTTTGGAAAACGTAACGTGTGAGCTAAGCTGTTCGTTAAGAAAAAAAATTTTTTTTCGCCAGGCGGAATATGATGCGTTATGCTGTAAAAATAAGCTGTGCAAAATTTCACTCGAATTGGATAACTCTTAGAACTGGCGCGTTGCATTTGAAATTTTTAAAAACCATACGTACTCAGGTTGCAGCAGTTCATATAAAAAACTTGATAGCCGTAAACTTGGTTCACATTTATTACGTGAAAAAACTTGCAGATTACGATTCTAAAGACAAAAATTTAAAAAAAGCCATAGGTTTTGAGATTTTGAGAAGTTATCGTTTCTTACAAAGTGGGAAAACGGCATTTTCGTATTGTTCAAAAAATCTGCAGTTCTACATATCCGATGAAAAAACTTTTTTCATCTTATTTAAGACTTTCATTGCCGTAACAACCTACCATATAAATCTTTCCAATTAGATTATGAGTTTAAGAGTTATTTGCAAATGCATTTCCATCAGCTATTGGAGATGGATCTATTGCAAATAATATATGTTCAAACCATTTCCAAACCGGTTAACAAGTATAAAAGTTATAGCAAGTTTATCAAGTCTTATTTTTTCATTCGGTATATCGATACTGTATTTTCAGATCCAATCGAAAAATTTATTTGAAAGTTTTGTTAAAATTCTGTTGAAGAATTCAAACAAGTTTTTCGATTATTTTTGAAAATACAGTATCGATATACCGAATGAAAAAATAACACTTGATAAACTTGCTATAACTTTTATACTTGTTAACCGGTTTGGAAATGGTTTGAACATATATTATTTGCAACAGATCCATCTCCAATACTACATCAAAATAAATGCAAGAAGGTTAGTGCTTCTAAGAGTTATTTAATGCTAATGACGAAGCTGATGGAAAATGTGTCTGATTTCTGAAATGCATTTGCAAATAACTCTTAAACTCATAATCTAATTGGAAAGATTTATATGGTAGGTTGTTACGGCAATGAAAGATCTTAAATAAGATGAAAAAAGTTTTTTCATCGGATATGTAGAACTGTAGATTTTTTGAACAATACGAAAATGCCGTTTTCCCACTTTGTAAGAAACGATAACTTCGCAAAATCTCAAAACCTATGGCTTTTTTTAAATTTTTGTCTTTAGAATCGTAATCTGCAAGTTTTTTCACGTAATAAATGTGAACCAAGTTTACGGCTATCAAGTTTTTTTTATGATCTGCTGCAACCTGAGTGCATATGGTTTTTAAAATTTTCAAATGCAACGCGCCAGTTCTAAGAGTTATCCAATTCGAGTGAAATTTTGCACAGCTTATTTTTACAGCATAACGCATCATATTCCGCCCGGCGAACTAACAATTTGCAAAAAAAATTTAAATAACGAACAGCTTAGTGTGAGCACATGTTTAGGTTTAGAAATAAATGGGAATCATGACACCAGGCAGTCACTCTATTCATATCCTCCCGGAGAAGCTGCGCGTCTTTAAAATTTGTAACTATAGATAAAACTTTTAGGCCATCAGCATACAGCAGGAACTTTGATGTCAGGAAGCAACTACCAATATCGTTTATAAACAGAAGGAGGAGAAGAGGACCTAAGATACTTCCTTGAGGTACGCCTGAAGTGGCCGTGAATATATCAGAGACTACACCCTCATGCAAATTCTATTGGATAAATAGGACAGCAGCCGACTAAGGAATACTGAGTGAAATCCCACCAAAGAGAGCTTTTCAATCAGCATACTGTGCGATACCTGGTCGAAGGCCTTGGAAAAGTCAGTATAAATACAGTCTACTTGATGGCCAGATGAGAATGAATCGATGCAGATAAATTTATTAAGGCAACTAAATTTCTTCGAGATTTGTTTATACAAACACATATGAGATTGTTTCTGGGACTTAAGGAACTTTTTCTAACACTTATTTCTTTGATTCTTAAGTTTTTTTAGACCTTGGGTGAACCACGGAAGTTTGTAAGGTTTCTTAACCCTAACTGGAATGCTTCTGGAACAAACCTCGGAGAGCTGCACCTTAAAAACGGAGTAAATATCATTGATGTTCAAGTTAGAAAAAAGAGAATCCCAATTTATATTAAGGATACATGCATTGAGCTGTTGAAAGTCGTAGGAATTAAACCTGTATGCAATTCTTTCATCACAGTGCTTAGCAATAAATTCGTAGAATTCTACCTTCAGACATAATGGGATGTGGTGACGATCCGCGGGTGAAATAGGAGAGAAACATTCCGAAATGGTAACATTAAAGCTTGGGCTGACGAAAACGAGATCCAGAATTCTATTTAACCTGTTAGTAAAACTATGAATTTGAATCAAGTCTAGACCTAAAATATTATCAATACAGTAAGAATCATTCATAGCAGTAATATTAGTTAGTAAGAGACTAAGTTTGGAATAATTGCCACACCAAACTATGTGAGTGAGATTGAAATCGCCGAGAACACAGATATGATTCCCATCTGACTTCTTGAGCACCAATCCGGACTACTAGGTGGAATATAAGAGCCAATGAGATACAACGCACCGAACGATGACGAGCCATTAATGCAAACACATAATTGAACCAGGAGAGTATCACTATTAAGTAGAGTGGTTTGGAACGCTCTTAGATTCCGATTCACAGCAATAGATTCGTGAGGGAAGGTGAAATACCAAGTTTGAAATTGACTTTCTTTAACTTAGAGAAATCGGCACCTACGTCAAGTTCAGTGTTAGGGCTCACACCGACCACTACACCAATACTGTTTTTCCTGGATTTCGGGATACTATTTGGGGCTTGTGCCTGCAGAGGACCAGGCTGCGAATTGAACTCTGTTGTGGTGGCAGTCAACCTAGGGGAATTTCGCACACTGATTAATTGCGTAGCCATCAATCGGTTATTATTATCTTTATTATTTTTACTATTTTTCTGCCGCTTACTACTTATCCGAGTCCACTGTGCGGAGCAATATTCATTGTTTACATTTGGTAGTGTCGCGTTTACCAAACCCACGCTCGATTGGTATGTTAGCTCATTGTCATTGGTCGAGGGTGCAGGAGGGAGTGCACTATCAGCATAAAGGAATGAAGTATTGTTTACATTGATTACGTTGGCAGAGGAGACTGCAGACGAGACAAGCGCAGCAGAGATATGAGCAGAATCCGTGCCAGCAGCAACAGTGGAGTACGGAAGAGAGCCAAGCGATGAGACAGCCGGCACTGTAGAAGAATGAGGAGATGCAGACACTGATAACATAACGTTGGCGTCATCACCATTAGCACAAAGAGTATTGTTATCACTCTTAGATGTGATTATATGTGTATGTTTAATGGCACCTATTTAGATAAGAAAGAAATTATAGATCGTAATTCATCAAAATAGCTTACTCTGCAGAGAACGAACATCGGATAACAGAAAATCAGACTGCATGCTGAGTACCTTGTTATCATCTCGAAGAAAACTTAGGGCAGCAACAATACACCTGTTTTCCCTCCCTAAGAGCGGCGAGTTCATTTAGGGCTACCTGTAAAGCGGTAGATTGCTGGGATGATTGTTGGTGATTATGAGAATTGTCACTGCGCGAACCAGAATTGATTTGAATGATCGGAGAGGAAGTATTGTTGGTGTTTGGGAGAACGTCGACTAAGGCACAGGCATTTATATCAGACACATCCACAATTTTGTTCGACGGAGGCGAGCGAAGAGAATTTCGCCGAGCATCAACACACGCAACACACATAAACTCTTGACCAGTTTTCAATAAATATTCAAGATCAGCCGGTCGGACTTTGACGCAGTCTAAATGAAAAAGTTCATTGCACTTTGCACACTTCACTTTAGCATTCGATCTCTCAACTTTGTTGGCACATATACATGACATAATGCTGCTTAGAAAAATTGTTAGAGAAATTAACTGCTCACTAATTCACAAATGCTGAATATGTATTGGAAAACTATTATCAAATTATGGTTTTATTAAAATTTTTCAGGGTCACTGTCTCACATTAAAAATGGAACCAGACCAAAATTATAAGGTTAATCTTTTATCACTCATTTCGCGACTTGATAGACACCATTAAAATGGAAAAATAAATTCCGTAGGGGGCAATTCAAAAGCACGCTATTTACATACTTGATGTTGCTGGACATTATGTATAGTCTATCTGATGCTAAACTATTTTGTATGTTTTCTATGCTACTACTAAGTATCCTAACTCTAAGTAGGATGTCGAGGTATATGCTCTTTCTGTGTATGTCTCTATTCTCATTTTGTATTGGATTTAATTTAAGAGAAATCTGTTTTCTATCTGATGCTTTGGAAAGTTTTATTAAAGTTGTCGTTAATTTTTATGTTTTTATTTATAGTTTCTATAGCATTATGGTTGTTCAAATCGATAACCTTGAGATGCTCTTCTATATTCTGTCTGTCATCGTCGTCCATGGTTCCATACAACCATTTCATTGTTGTACCTAAGATGTTAACTAATCCTCTTTTTTGCTTATGTGGTAATAGTGTGTAGAGTTTACTTCTTAACATTGTGAATTCCTGTGTCAAGATTTGTTCCTTTTCGGTCAGTTTAGCGCCCCTATCTAAATTTTCTAGTGCGTCAATTATATTTCCTAGTTCCTGCGGTCTGATTATATAGAGAATAATGTCGAAATCTGTAATAACTTGTACATTGCTGAGTTTTATTTCGGTGAATCCGTCTTCGCTCTTGATGTCCTCAGTTGTCATCGTTTCGGCTGTTCCTATCATCAGCAGTGTGAACATCATAAGCATTGTCGACAGTACCTTCAAATTTTCCAGGTATTTTAATATTACTGGCATGGGTGTTTTGAAGTGGTAACTTCCTATATCTGGGCTCATGCTTACGCCTAAGTGCCTAATTTTTTGCGTATCCTGCGCTTCTGTTTTCATTATAATTTTTCCTTTTCGTGTTAATCTTGTTGATGATTCTTTCCTTAGTATCCCTTATCCTGTCATGAATTACCTTTTTGTCAATTTTTCCTGCTGCTACGTTTGAAATCGTATCTTTCAAGGTTGAATGAATGTTGTTATTGTAGGTCTGAGTACACTTGTACATTTTCTCTCTGGTTGATAAGGCAGGATACTCTATTTCTGTGATTTAAAATTTTTCTCCTATCGTATTATGAAACCTTTCGATGTCTGAGTTGCCCGTGTGACTATTAGGTTTGGTAAAGTGAACTTCGACACCTTATTCTCTTAAAAAGTCCTTCACATTGACGGAATTGAATTCATTATCGGTTACAACTAGCTTGGGCTTTCCACATCCTACATCCTTAAAGTTTCGGCAAATGTAATGTTGTTTTTGTCTTCTAGGTAGAGTGCTACTGCAAACTTTGAAAACTTATCGATGAAATTCATGAAGTTGTGTTTGTCAATTGTGTAAGTGTCTAAATGTACTTCCTCATTTGTGTCCTTAGGTGTTTCTGTTAGGTGGAATTTTGGTTTTATTGGCTTCCTATCGTATTTAGTTTGGCTACATATATCGCAATTGTTTATGAATTTTTGAATAAGCTGTTTTAAATTTTTATGGTATATGAGCCTTTTTAATAATTCATAGTTGTCGTTGATGCCTGAGTGGCCATTTTAGTGAGGTGATAATTTTTTATATATCAGTAAGATTCGTCCTAGCATTTATAGAATTTCATTCCTTCATTAAATAATTCTATTAATTTCTGTTGTACGACATTGTACTCGATATCGGGGAGCTCAGAAAAAATTCCCACTTTCCATGTTTTGAGGTATCTTCGAAAAATGTCGGACATAACTTGTTACGAACGGCCTGGCAACATCACCGTCGAGAGCTTTTCGTAGCGACAAATAAAGAACATCACGTGTTGTCCCCTGATTGGATGTTAAAAGAACATGATCGACAAAGGGGAGAAGTCCGTATTGATTGTATGCTACTAGGCGATCAACTTAAAAAAGGGAGCACAATTTATCATTGTTAGAGAACTAGCAAAACGGATAGCAGTAAAACTAACAATTTTTTAACCAGCGTTAAATTATACGAATTAAATAAAACTGAATTAATCAACAGAAAAGTTTTCTTGTTAATTCGGTCGGGTTCAAAAAAGTTAGTTGATTGATAACAAATTAAAAAATTGTTATAATTGCTTCCGTTTGTTGTCTGCATTTATTATGCCGGAGAATAAAGAACTGCCCAGTGGAATGACAGAAGACACTTCTGCCAATCCTGCAGCCTTAGATCAAAGTTCTGGAGTGTGGGAAATGCACCAAGAATCGGAAAGTAACTTAATCACCGAAGGAAATGGCGCTGCTAGTCTTGCAGCAACTCCTTACAATTTTTCAAGTGACGCAAATGCCACTGCAAATTTTTCACCTCCGCTTTACACCTGGCCAAATCAAGCAAATGCCGCTGCAAATACTGTAGACCCACTTTAAAATTTGCAAAGTCAACTTTCAGAAGAATTCGTTAGAAGTGCCAACGCGAATGCGCCGACATCGCTAGTGTTTACTATGACTTCCACCAACAACAGGGCCAGTGAAACGCTTACAGGGCAACCGCGCCAGCCGACGCCAATCAGTGTTGCCAGGATACAATTTATTTTGGAGCTAGATTCGAGAAAACAAGAGCTAGATTTGTTCAAGAAAATCCAAAACATGTAAAAAAAAGAGCTAAAAAGCACTTAAGTATGTTGTATGTAAGTTTTTATATTTATTTCATACTAGCAAGGTATGTACATAAGTAGTTAATAAATTTTTACTACCCTGAATTGCGAAAACAATTTACAAACTGAGAAGGTTCAGAACAATATTTACTTTCCCACATTATATCCGGTTTATGTCTACGGCAACAAACTAAAGTAAAGGCGTTTTTTAATAGTCTAACTTCGACATTTTGTCATCTCTCCTCTTTTTGACTCCTTACCTGTGCCTAAACACTCCCCAAGTTATCCCCAGTAATTTTTCAAAGAAATTTGTTGTTGTTGTTTTAGCAACAAAATCACTCCCCGAAGGTTTTAGGGAGTGTTGTCAAAATAACAGTCCTTAGCCGGATATGAATCCGGTACGCCCCAGTACTCCCTTGCGGTACTGCCCGACTGTCGTGGTAGCGATTTGGTATGACCAGTGGAACCTTCTAGGTCATGTCATCCCTCCTTCCGAAAGGAAAGAGAAGATGGGTAATGAGAGGTGGGAGGCATCATTTCCGTAGATCAACCATCGCGTTGCACATCATTACCTTTGTGCATATTAGTCGCCTCTTACGACCGGTATGCCTACCGCGGGCATATTCTAAACCCTACCCGCAGGGTCTGTCAAATATACAGTATCTAGAGTTCAAACCCGGGACATATCTCAGCATCCACCCAAATCTTCCACATTGCTTCAAAAAAATGAAAATGAACGTACAGGGCTGCATATTCCGAATCTATACAGCGAAGTTATCTCAACAGAACGTGCGTTCAATGCGCGTCATCTGCGTGCAGGCATTGGCGTTGTTCCAGAAGCGCTTAGGAGCCAGCCAGAAGCCATAAATCCTTCGGTGGCCAATTTACAGGCCTTATTGGACAGAATAACGTATTTAGAACGACAACTCCAAACATCGTCCACAACGAACCAGATAAGATTTCCTCTACAAACCTAGCCTAACCTCCCCACCACTATGACAGATTCCATGCCTTCAAATCATCGTATAACAAGGGAGCAGATCGCTAAGGAACTAACTAAGTTCGATGGCAATCCGTCAGAATGTCCGCTCTTTTACGCCACTTTCAATCAGACCACAGAGCTCCGTGGATTTTCCGATGCAGAAAACCTGTTAAGACTGCGGAAATCCCTAGAGGGACTCCATTCTTCTTGCGTGTCCCAAATCATTTCAACATTGCAAATGAGATATGGACGTCCAGTAGTGCGATTCTGTAACTTTTAACACCTCGCCGAGTGTTAAGCTTGTCGCCGAATTTTGGCGTTTGCTCTTAACGAAAGTGGGATTCTGTAACTTTCCTTAACACTTTTTAGTGTTAGCTGTTTTATGTATGTATATCTGTTAAAATTGAGGGGAAAACTGCACTCATCTTAAGTACAGCATTTGACAGCGCCGTCGTTCATGTCGCAGTAGCGCAGGTGATAAGCGTTCGGACTACAACGTGCGCGTCGCGAGTTCGGTTTCATGTTCGGAGAACTTATTTTCTATAACTTTTAACAACACAACATTTTTTCGCGTTAACTAAGGTGTTAGCTAACACTTTTCGGTGTTAAGGGAAGTTAACGCTAACACTTGGCGTTAAAAAGGTTACAGAATCGCAAAAAGTGTTAAAAATGGTGTTAAGCGAAGTTAACGCTAACACTTGGCGTTAAAAAAGTTACAGAATCGCGCTACAGAGCTAATAATAAGCGAACTTCAGCAGCAAATCTTTGAGCCTCTACCATCAGAAAGTCAGCTTGAAACCATCGTCGATTTCGCCATAGCTGTGCAAAATATTTGTGCAACTATGAAAGCATCGGGGCTGGATAATCATTTAAGTAATCCGGAACTTGAACAAAAACTGGTGTCGAAGTTATCAGTACTACTACCGGCATACTGGGGTATGCACAAACATGTATTATGTGTAACAACAATTGTAGCTCTTTGCCTAATTGCACCTCTTTCAAGGAAATGTCTCGAGGTCAAAGATGGGACACTGTACGTAAAAATAAGTTGTGTTACAAGTGTTTGAAGAGGCACCAGCTTCCTGACTACAAATCAAACAACCCCTGTAAATTAAATGGGTGCACGCGTTACCACCATCCCTTATTGCACAATGACTCATCGGCTCTCATTAGAAATCTTTCATCTTACGTCAACAACAAAATGCAAATGGCCAATATCAACGCTCATAATTTAAGTGAGGATAGTACGCACTAACACGGTGTCTACATACGCCTTTATTGACGACGGCTCCTCTGTAACTCTAATTGATGAAGACCTGCTTAAAAAACTAGAGGTGAGAGGACCACCACAACCCCTTTGTCTGCGCTGGACTGGAGACACACACCGATACGAAGATGATTCAACCATGGCTGGCCTAGCCATATCATCCAGGTATGCCAATGAAAAATTTCCGATTAGAAGCTGGAATTGCCTATTCAATCACTCGACGCTGAAAAACTACAATCAATTTTTAAGTATTTGAGGGGCATACCATTGCACTCCTATCACAACGCGGTGCCGCAGATCTTGATTGAGCTAAACAATGCTGCTCTTGGCTCTGCTATTAAATGCAAACACGGGGGTAATCAAAGGCCACGGGCCAACAACTTTCCAAGGCCCAACCAAACATGTTTATCATATTTGCGATTGCTCAGAACATAAAGATCTGTTGCAAGTCGTAAAATCTTTTGTGTGCCTCGATAATTTAGGCGTTATACCTAACAGCGTAGCTTTGATGTCAAAAGAGGAGCAGCTTGCTACTCAACAGCTAGAGCAACACACGGTTCGAGTGGGTGACTGTTATGCCCATGGCAAAATACCGCGCCAAATGTTTGCAAAAAAAAATGCGTTGAGATCCCAAACTTGCCGAGGTACTTCCAGCTAAAATCGTTGATTATCTTCGGAAGGGATATGCAAGGCGTATGACAACCGAAGATGCTGCCGTCGAAAGGTATTGGTACTTGCCGGTATTTGCAGTGAGCAATGCTAATGACCCAGGCAAGGTTCGCCCGGACTGCTACAGTAAATGGTGTATCACTCAATTCTATGTTGTTTGCCGGCCCTGATCTGACAACCCTGCTTCTATCAGTGCTATTCAAGTTTCGTCAAAAACGAATAGCCATTACCGCGGGCATAGAAGAAATGTTCCATCAGGTACGGATACGTAGCGAGGATCAACATTTTCTTCGATTTCTATGGTACCAACCCAACACTGTTGAGCCGGTTACGTTTATTATGTCAGTAATGACGTTTGGGTCCAAATGCTCGCCAAGCTGTGCCCAATTCGTTAAAAATAAAAACGCTACTCAATTTCTTAATGAATTTCCTAATGCTGCGCGCTGCATACTAGAAAATCATTTTGTAGATAATATGCTAGATAGCGTGGACACAGAAGAGGAGGCGGCCCAGTTGGCACTCGACGTTAAATATATCCATGCGAAGGGTGGATTTCATATCCGAAACTTTCTTTCTAACTCGGAGCAAGTTCTGAAAACGTTGGGTGCAACATCATATGAATCTCTTTGCCTAAGCTTTGAAAACGAACTACCAACCGAAAAGGTACTATGTATATGGTGGATCGCCTCGACAGACCATCTCGTATCAAACAAGTACAAGAAACCAGAATTAATGGTTAATCAGCGCCGACCAACCAAACGTGAAGTTCTAAGCCTTGTAATGAGTATTTATGATCCACTTGGTTTCATTGCATTCTACGTGTCGTTTGCCAAGATTATTCTACAGGAAATATGGAGATCGGATTGCGGCTGGGATGAACCGATTTCTGATGGTCAATTTTCGAAGTGGCTTAGATGGCTAAGCTGTATTGCACAGATTGAAAATATGCGGATTCCACGTTGTTACGTACCGTCTGGCTAGGGCGGCTTCGGCGACTCGCCATTCACTGCCTCACGCCCTCAACTCCCACCGCCGTACTACCCTGTTGCATGCCCCAAATCACCGCGCAGGTATGCTTGCGTTCATGCACGAGCTAGCTCGCCGGACTGGGGTGGCTCTTGCGGCTTCAAGGCACACATACCGTACCATACAAAAAAATGCATACCTGGTTTCATAAGGGATACCAACAATGCAGGCTCCATGCTGCCCGTGACCAAAGATGTGACTTGGCCTGCCTTCACTACCCTCCCTACCTGGTCGACTGTGGCCACGTATAGCGTCGACCCCTATATCGGTCATTAAACCCTGATGCAACTGGGATGACTCACCATTCATTGGCGTCATCTCAGCCTATAATACATACACAATTTGATACAGAAGTTAAACCATGACCATGGGGTGCAAAAGCTTAAAGGGGCCGGACCTACCCGAAGACGTCTTCAAGTCCCTAACACGAATCCTCCTCCCCCTACCGCTTTGCCTATCTATGCGGCTTCCTAATTGCCTCTTAGCGTGGTTCTTTCAGGGAGATTTCCTTCTTCGGGAGTTGGTGGCTGGGCGGTATAGAGATGGTTGGATTATGCTGGTGGTACCGGTGGTGGTGGCTATTTGCCGGCTGTGGTTGTTGTTGTTGGTGTTGCAATTTGTTTCTTCCTGCCTTTCTTTTCCCTCATTACACGCTGAACTGGGAGCGCAAAACATCAAAATTGATTTTATCCACTTAATAAAAGGAGCTTGAATAGAAAGCTTGAGTACAATTTTAATTTATTCAATTATATTTAGAACCACGATTTAATTTTAATTAGAGAGTTAAGCACGAAAATTCGCAAAAGTTCGGGGTGAAGACAACGATGAATTTGACAGCTGTGTGTACATATGTATACTCTGGTGTTGCCAGAGAAGTGGGGAGTTACACAGGGTGCGTGCGCAAAACCTGTACTAACTACTTCTCTGTGGTGAATATTAAAATGTAATGTTAAAAACTGGGAATATATGTACATAAATATAAATTATAAATTATTACTTCAGTTTGAGAGTATACATATATATAAATGTTAAATGCGTATAAATAAAGTAAGCATTTATACAAAGGAAAATTCAGTACTTAAATAGGATTTCAAATATTTAATTTTGCCAACTGCGGCAGTCGCTTAGGCATCGTCCCCGCCCTAGGCGCGTTCAGCGGCTAGGGCCTCTTGTAGCTCTTGAATGGTGTGCATGGCATTGCGTACAAGGAGTTCGGCCATATTTCCTCTAAAGTTTTCCGTCTGTAGTCCTTGATCGGTACGCTGAAGAATGTGCTGCGCGATGGCTGGCGCTTGCGACTGGGTGTTGTTGGCCGGACGATGACGAGGTCGAGCGAGCGAAGCCGAGGGTGCCCGATCTGACACTATTGGTCGGCCAGGCCGTGCTGCATGGACGGGGCGCGGGGCGCTCGAGGTTGGGGGGGATTTCAGATTGTAGGATGCCACGTGGTGTGGCATTGCGAAGGCGGGAAAGCGGTATGAGTGGACAGAGGTGGTTCAATGTAAGCTGCGTGACTTTTCTGAGCTATCCCGAGATGGTGGGATCTCAATATTAGGGAGAAAACATAATTTTACGAATGGTGGTGTGAGGATACCGGTCTGAGTGCGAACGTCGACAACGCGTATATGCGCATCCGGCCCTGGATGTATTCTTTCAATGCGTCCAAGGCGCCATTCGGTGGGTGGAAGGGAGTCATCATGAATGAGAACGCATTTGCCGACTTTCGGTTCCGATTGTGGATTTTTCCACTTATGCCTTTTCTGGAGATCCTTTAGGTAGTCTTCTTTCCATCGTTTACTGAACTGGTGATGTACGCTTTTTACTTTTTCCCACCGGTTTAAGAGTGACATATCTGCGTGATCTACCTCAGGGATGGCTAGGAGGGGGCCACCTCTGAGGAAATGACCTGGGGCGAGCGCGGTAAAGTCGGTGGGGTCTTGGGAGAGAGTCGAGATAGGGCGAGAGTTTAACACGGCCTCTCTTCGTATCAGGAGAGTGGTGAATTCTTCAAAAGTGAGTTTATGGGTTCCTGCAGTTCTCTTGAAATGTAGCTTGAAGCTTTTCACTGCGGATTCCCACAAACCACCCATGTGGGGGGCACCGAGAGGAATAAATTGCCAGTTTATGCCTTGAGGGGAGTACTTCTGTACGACTTCCTGAGATGCAACCTTCATGAATTCGACGAATTAGCTTTCGGTATCTCTTTTGGCTCCTATAAACATCTCGCCGTTGTCGCTCATCATTTTGCGGGGTATCCACGGCGTACAACGAAGCGAGCAAATGCTGCGAGAAAAGCATTGGTGGTTAGGTCCGAGCACAACTCGAGGTGAACAGCTTTTGTAGAAAAGCATACAAAAACTGCCACGTAGCCTTTTAATAAGGTGTCAGACCTTAGCAGAGAGGCTTTTATTTGAAAAGGCCCCGCAATGTCAACGCCAGTGATGGTAAAAGGCGGAGTATAAGTGTATCGTGCCGGGGGCAATGCTGCCATGATTTTCGAGCGCATTTGTTGCTTGTGCAGGGTGCAGGGTTTCATTGGTAAATGCATTTCTTTATGACGGGTTTCTTTAAGAGGCATTGTTGCATTAGACGGGTTTCTGCATGGAGAAGTATTTTATGCAAGAAGTTTATATTGAGGGAAGCGAAGCGAGATTTTTCGGGGATAATGACGGGATGGCGTTCATTGTATGTCAACGTCGCATGAGCTAACCTACCGTTCACACGGAGAAGCCCATTTTTATCGAGAAACGGATTGAGTGTTATTAGAGAACTTCGTTTATCTATGGGTTTCGAATTTTCCAAATATGTCTTTTCTCGAGAGAAGTAACGGGTTTGAGTGAGCGCCATGATCCTTTCATTGGCTTTTCGTAGGCCATCATGTGATAGAGTAGGGCAATGCGGATGGCATATGCCTCGGGTTCGGTCCCTGAGATTATCGATGAACCTAAATACATATGCCATGACCATGAGGGAGCGAGAAAAAGAGGAGAATCGATCCAAAAAATCGTGGTCATCCTCTGCGGCATGTAGTGCTTCGACGCGGCGCACTTCTGGCGGGTTGATGCTGCGTGTAGTGGGTTTTGGCCAGGCTTCGGGGGGCCGAATCAGCCACTCTGGGCCTTTGCACCATAGCGAAGAATTGGCCAAGTCCATGGGTTTGCATCCTCTAGTTCCCATATCTGCTGGATTGTCGCGATTGCCTACATGCCTCCAGGAAGCATTTCCTATGAGTGGTGAGGCTTTTCAAGCCAAGCTAACACAATTTCTGAGTCAGACCACATGGTTAGTTTTCTTATAAAGAGGTCGAGATGAGACTGCACGACGGCGACTAGTCGGGCAAGGAGTAGAGCTGCGCATAGTTCGAGCCTTGGCAAGCTGGTAGTACGAAGAGGGGCGACTTTGCCTTTGGACACCAGCAAATGAGAAGAGATGCTGGTACCGTGAGTGGTTCGAACATATATGCTAGCGCAGTATGCCTTGTCAGAGGCGTCGCAGAATCCATGCAGTTCGACTTGCTGGTTAGGGAGATAATTGACCCATCGGGGTATTTTGAGGGTTGAAATTCCGTTCCGACGGAGGGGTTTGACCTGTCCATCCCAGTCAGTTCCGTCTATCCATAACTCTTGGAGGAGAATCTTAGCTTGGATCATTATCGGCGTGAGCCAGCCTGCTACTGGGGTTGGTTGGCCGTTATTTTCCGCAGTGGGAATCCTGCTGATCCGAGCGCTTGGATGACTTCAGAGAGAGACTGTTCAGCCGAGGGAATATGATGGCTGCCAGAGAGAATGTCATCTACATACGTTTCTTTGGTCAAAACATTAGTAGCTTTCGGGAAAATATCTGCCACATCCTTGGCGAGTTGATGCATTGTTCGGATGGCGAGATAGGGGGCACAGTTTACACCGAAGGTTACAGTTTTCAAACGTTAATCCTGTATGGGGTTGCTTGGGGACGAACGAAAGACAATCCGCTGATAATCTCTGTCGTCTTCGTGCATGAGAATCTGACGGTACATTTTCTCCACATCTCAGTTGAAAACAAACTGATATGTCCGCCATTTCAGAATGGGGAGCATCAGATCGGGTTGAAGAGTCGGACCAGTATAAAGAACATCGTTGGTGGAGTATCCAGACGCTGACTTCTTTGAAGCATTAAAGACGACGCGTACTTTTGAAGTCTTTTTCTCGGGTTTTATAACCGCGTGATGGGGAAGGTAAAAGACGTGCATTTTCCACTGAGAAATTTTTCACAGCACAAGATTTCCTCCATATGATCGAGAGTGAGGTATTCTTCTAAAACACTGTCGTAAAGTGGCTTTAGATCTCCTATCTTTTGGAGATTTCTTTCCATGCCGAGAAATTGGCTTACAACTGAGGGGCGAGAGTGGAAGAGGGCAATCGTTTCTGGGAAACTGGGTTTAAACGGCAGCCTGACAATGTGTCGACCATTTTCATTTCGTGAGGTTGTAGCTGCGTAAAAATGTTCACAAAATTTGTCTTCCGGGGTTGTGTGATTCAGGGTTGGCACTTCTTCCAGTTCCCAAAACTTTCGCAGAAGTGAGTTGAGATCCTCATTTGTTACCTCCGAGACCTGAGTAGAGAATGAAACTACTGAGACAGGAGCCTTGCCGCTAATTATCCATCCAAAAATGGTTTTTTGGGCTAGGATGTCGGGTGAGATCTTTTCGACGCCGTCTTGGATGGTTTGAGGTATAATATCACTACCAAGAACAAGGTCGATTTGAGAGGGTGATTGACAGCTCGAGAAGGCAAGGTTGAGGTGGGACCACTTTGCTTGAAGTTCGTTTGTGAGCTTGAACTTGGGGAGCATCTTAGTCAGCTGTGGTAATACTATAGCTTCCGCATTTATTTTTGTTTTGAGATCCGAAGAAACCAAAGTTAAAGAGCACAGTTTATTCGAGGTCTGAACTGTTCTTCCGCCCATCCCTGAGATTTCAAATTTAGAGGGTTTGAATGGGAGTTTAATTCTGTTTTAAGCTTTTGTCGAGATAAAACTTTGTTCAGATCCCTGGTCGACGAGAGCTCTGAGTTTAAAGATCTCTCCTCTGTGTTCGACAGGGACAATAGCAGTGGGAAGAATTATTTTACAATCGTTTTCTGAATAGAACGATTGAACTTGGGTGTTTTGAGAGCACGAGGGTTCTTTGCTATGTTTGCTGAGTTTGTGGTTGAGACTTGAGATGTTGTCCTTTCCACTCGAGGAGCTTGTCTTTTTGGCATAGAGTTTGTGCTTTCATGGAGCACTGAGTTGTGCCGATCTCGACATTGATTGCATGTCTGAGTGCTGGGGCAATCTTTCAATATGTGTGACTGAGAGAGGCAATTGAAACACATATTGTTTTCTTTAACAAACTTTCTGCGTTCAGAAACCGACAACTTTTTGAATTTGTAACAGTTGATCAGCGGATGGGAGGTTTGGCACATTGAGCATTTGTACATTGTCCGCTGCTCTGTCATGTGAGATTGGGTTTGAGACATCGATTTATTTTGAAATGGCTGAGTCTGATACTTTTTAAATGGTGGCCTAACCTGAGGGGTCATTTTTTGCTTATTTGGCCGCCATTGATCAACTCTTTCTACCACTTCAAAACGAGTTGTGAGAAACTGGTTCATTTGGGACCAGTTGGGGGGTTCTTTTCGGGAAGTGAGGGATTGTTCCCATATGGTGAGTGTGTTTTCGGGAAGTTTGGAGGTGACGAGGTAAATAATTATCGGGTCCCAGTTTTCTGTAGACACTTGTTGCGTGGCGAGAATTTGCAGACAATTGTTGACTGTGGATTGCAACTTCTGAATGTCTTCACTGTTTTCCGCAACTATGGGTTTTAAGTTCATTAGAGCACGGATTTGGTTATCTACGAGAACTCGTCTGTTCTCGTAACAAGATTTTAGGGCTTCCCACGCTAAATTGAAATTCTCATCAGTCAAGGGGAATTGTTTGACTATCTGAGCGGCCTTTCCTTGCGTTTTGTATCTGAATGTGATACAGTTTCTGAGCCTGGGTAAGTTTTGGGTGGTTAATGTATACCGCTGTGAACAGGTCACGAAATGACGGCCATTATTCATATCCACCGTAAAATGTCTCAGTGTCGCAAGGTGGGCCTTTTAAGCTGAGGACGGAGTTTTCAAGTGGCTGAGTTGTGACGGGAGGGGGTGTGGGATTGTTTACCTGAGACAACAATTGAAGCTGGTCTCCAATCTGGGCTTTTGTGTCTTCATAGGCTATGAGGCAGGACCTATATTTGCTGTGAGCAGATGACGCAAAATCTTCGGGTAGGTCCTGGTCCTCGGTTTCCAAAATTTTGTCAAAAGCCTTCTGGACTCGATTCCAAAATGAGTCGATATTTGAGGTTTTTACTTTTAGGGAGGACTCAGTGTTGTCTTGAGGAGAAGTGGACCTAAACCGAGCACAATAGTCCATGAAATTATCCGTTTCTGAGATGAACTTATTAGGGGCAGTGGAAAACTTGAATTTCTTTACCTTACTAATTGCACCTTGTGCGGGTTGAGCGCCCTGCCTTTTGTCATCGTCACGTATTTTCAAATTATGTTTTTGAAGTGGTTCGGGATAAAAAGAGAATTTTATTTAAAGAAAAACTTTTTTGGTTTTTGAAGAGAGAGTATATATTTGCTTTATGGGTGAAAGAGTTTGAGATTAAAAATACCCAAAGTATTAGCAATAGAGAGTAAATTTTACAAAAACCACAAGTTTTAACATCAAAGAAAAATTTGAGAGTGGGACTAAACAAAATTGACCACTGTAACGCGCTTTTATTAAATTCACTATGTGTTTGTATGTATATATTGGGATGGGTTTATATATACGTGAGGGACAAATTAAATTGTATGTATATAAGTGTATATTTTTTGTTATTGCGGTTCGATATTTTTTATGGACTGTAATAAAAGAGAGTGAGAGAGAGATTGAGCGAGAAATCTAAGTTCAGTTTAAAAAATTTTTAAATTGAAAAATTAAATTGCAATTACTTCCAAAACTATGTTAAATTATTATTACATGCACTGAACCACCCTTGTACCAGTGTGCACGAGAATATTTTTTACCGCTTATGCCGTTTGCAAAAATTTAATATTTTGGTTTATATGCATGTATGTATATGTATGTTTTTATGTGCCGTACTGCACTTTTGCGGTTATTGGTTTTTCTTTATATTTATAAACCGTAACCGAGATGAGAAAATAAGTTTTTTTTTTCTGTATATATAGAAACTGTAACGGGATGGAAAAACTTTTTGCGGGATATGAGATTAAAGCCCCTATTGCGGTTTACAACCCAACTGAGTTGAGTTGTATTTAACCCTTTTTAAGGCAGAGGCGATATATTTACCACCAGCAAAAATTTTGCTAATCTTTCTATTTGAGTTATAAGAGGGCCCTGATTTGTCTCCATGGCAACTATGAAGGTATGCCTTATTATTGTTAAGAAAGAAAATTACGTTTGTTTGACATATTTTTTTAGGCGCCAAAAGTTGTCAAAAAATTGTGTCAATTCTGAAAGAAATTTTTTTACTCCGTAACTCCATACATTTTTTATTTGAAAAGAGGTAAGAACCTGTCTTTTTATTATGTATTTATGTTTATTTTATAAGTTATTTGCTATACCTTAGAAGTTACTATCGCATTTATATGTGAGAGGTCTTTTTACTTGGTGGGAAAAATATTCCCGCTGCCCGTGGAGTGTTATGCCCTATTGTTGAACTAGTTCTTTCTTTCCTTAGATTTTTATGAAAAATGCCACGCTATATGAATGAAAATGACATTGAGAAGACATTGGAAGAAATTTTCGACATTCCTGATGATATCTCAGAAGACGGTTTTGAGTCTGATGAGGCAGAAGAGTTTAACGTAAAAACAATGCAACGGTTATTTGAATCAGATGATGATTCAAGTAAAGTTTTACAAAATTCTGCTGCTGATTTGAATTCTACCCTTAATAATAGTTCAGAGTTAGGTACATCTACAATAGCACCATGTTCACAATCAGATAACTCGCAGCAAGAAGAGACTTTGATAGTGCAATCACCATTACCCTTAGAACAAGAACTGAGTGATGGATCTGAAAGTGAAGATGAGTCATGGGGGAAGGACTTGTGGACATCCAGGCCAGATCCCGATGAATTTGATAAGTCGACAATTAAGCCTCGGTATTTATTGAATAGGAGAGCACGTCCAATAGCGCATTTCAAACAGTTTTTTAGTGATGAAGTCTTCGATTTGATTGTTACTCAGACAAACTTGTACGCGGAGCAGCTAAAAATAAAAAATTGGCAGCCTGTTGACAAACAGGAAATTAGTGCTTTTTTGGGCATACTCATTATAATGGGTTATCATATACTTCCACAAATCGACTTATATTGGTCATCGGATCCTAACTTTCGAGTAAATGAAATATCTGAAGTAATGCCAGTAAAACGCTTCAAAAAACTTTTAGAGTCTCTGCATCTGAACGATAATAGTCAACAGCCAAGTAGAGAAGATGTAAGTTTTGATAAACTATATAAAATTCGTCCTCTTATATCCTTACTTAGTGAATCATTTCAAAACAATGCCTCTAATTCCTCTTCCCAAAGTCAACTCAACTTGAAAACAACTCAACTCCTTTTTGGCATTATGGAATACAACCTTTTTTAGTTGAAGTTGAGTTGATGTTGCCAACCTAGAAAGAGACATTTTGACAAAATCAAATCTATATAATTCAACGAATAATTGTGAAAGTGTTTATTTTTATAAATATATTTTAAAATGGACATAAGTTTTGAATTATTTTATAACGATCAAAATGTTGGTGCTAAAACAGATGTGCTGCGCATACGAAAAGGGCTTCGTGACCACTAAAATCCTTTGGAACTTCCTAGCAACAAGTACGAAAACATTTTATTTAAAATGAAATAACTTTTAATACAGTTTGTTTACAGATTCGTTAGTTATTTTCGTTTGAACAAGAAAGAATTTTGCTTCTTATTAAACGAGATGCAGGATCATTTCCCCAAAAGCGTGCGAGGAACAGCTGTACCTCCTATATTCAAATTATGTGCAACTCTTCGGTTTCTTGCTGATGGCTGCCATTAAAAATGCAGTGGAAATGATTTTAATGTTGGACTAGCACAACCTACTGTATCAATAGTTGTTAAGGAAGTACTAAATATTATTGCTGTTGCTTCGTTGTAGCCTTGTTTTTTCTATAAATTTGTACAAAACTCACGATTAAATATTAGTCTGAAACAATTTTAAAAGATTTACTAACCCGTTCTCCATTTTTCCTTATATATTTCCCAAAATAACAGCAACAGTGTACATTCGCTATCCAAATACAACTGCTAGTGAGCAGTTGTCAATTTTCGATATTGTAGACAACCAAACTAGCACAGGGTTGTAAGTGGTAATGCCACACGAAAGTTGTTACATTATCAATTTCAACTAATAATTTTTGACAGGTTGGGTTGTAATCGCTAATACCAAATTGCAAAAATTCAACTAAAGTAAAGTTGAGTTGTAAACCGTAATAGGGCCTTAATTCTCGAGAAAAAAAAAATGTTTCCTAATATGTTCTGGTTTCTAAATATGTACCACCGTAGGGAGGGGATATGAAATTTCATTTCATACTTACGGTTATTTAATATGGGGTACTTTTATTATTATTATTATTATTATTATTAAAGATAAAGGGTGTACATTTAAGACTTTAAGTCTTTTATAGTACATCAAACGGTGGAGTTTACAAAATCACAAAAATAAATAGTTACAACAATTGTTTCAATTACATATGTAGTACAAGATCACATTAGACCATATTAAATAAAATAAAAATAAAAATATAACTTAGTAACATTGAAAGATACATTTATAATTTAAGGGTGAGAAAATTTGTGGAAGGTAAGATATAATAATAGTTAAAACATAGAATTCGAGATATAGAATGAAGTAGAAATGAAAGATAAATTGAGTGTTTAAGACTGGTGCGTAGAAAAATAACTAAATAGGATGCGCTTATAGTTGCTTAAGTTTACATTATTCCTTACAGCAGCAGGGATTGAGTTCCATAAACGAATGGCGCTGACGAAAAACAGCCTTGCAGATGCTACGTAGTTAAACCTAGGTACAACTAGGGTACATGACCGAAGAGATCTAGCAAATGTGAGTTTTTCATAAAGATATGACGGGGACTTTATTGTGATCAACTTAAACAGAAAAATCACATTTCTAGCTTTCTGATATTCGGAAATATTACATCCAAGTATTTCGGATCTCCATGCTGAAATATGGTCAAACTTTTGTAATCCAAAGACGTATCGAGTTATATGGTTAAAAAGAACATCAATTTTATGGGCAGAGCTCGAATCTAACTTGCTATATACTAACTCCGAATAATTTATTATTGGCAGAATTAGTTGCATCGCAAGTTTTTTTTCTAATTTGGAGAGGGGTGTAGGGAGCAGATTGCCTCAGACTACGTAATGTACCATACACTTTTCCAACAACAGAGTTGATATGGTCAACACAAGTTAGATTCGAGTTAAGCACGAAACCTAGGTTTGAAATTTTAGACACAATTTGTAACGCAGTATTGCCAATGCATATAGGCGGAGTTAAGACATCGGCGACTATTTTCTTAGAGATGGGTAAAACAAAAGACTTCTTGGCATTAAGACATAAGCCATTAATACCAGCCCAGGACTGAACATTTAAAAGGTCAGAGTTTACTTTCAAACAGAGACCTCTTAAGTCCGTAAAACTACTAGATAGGTACATTTGGATATCATCAGCGTACGCATGCATGCTCATGTGCTTACCAACTGAAAAAATGTCATTTATAAAAATACTAAATAATAGAGGTCCAAGAATGGAACGCTGGGGAACTCCTCGGCCTAAGATTTTTATACTTGATTTATCATTCCCTATGCTAACAAACTGACTTCGTCCAGCTAAATAACTCTCCATAAGAGTCAAGGCGCTTCTACTGAATCCAAAGTAAGCCTGAAGCTTACAACAAAGCAACTTATGGTCGACGGAGTCAAAAGCTTTAGAAAAATCTAGTAGGCAGAGCAAAGTGACTTGGTTTTTATCAAAGGGTATTCGAATGTCATCCATTACTTTAAGCGTAGCAGTTGCACAGCTGTGGCTAGCTCTAAAACCAGACTGAAGAGGGGAAAGTAGATTATTACTAGTTAAATGCAAGTTTATTTGCTCTGCTAAAAGTCGTTCAAAAGCTTTAGACAGGGCTGGCAAAATACTTATAGGTCTATAGTCAGCAGCCGAGCTTGCAGACCTCTTCTTGGGAACAGGCCTTACTATTGCACACTTCCACAACTCAGGAAAGCAGGATGTAGTAATGCTATGATTAAAAATGTGGGATAGAGTGCTCAATATAAAAGGCAGAATTATTTTTATAAATTTTATCGGTACGCCATCAATTCCGATTGCATTAGATTTAATGTTTAGAATATACCTAACCACATCACATTCAGATACCGCCGAGAATTCAAAGGGATTTCCAGAGTAACATTCATTAACATTTGGTACAAAAACACCGGAATTTACGGAACATAAAGAACTCTGTACAAAGGTATCATTAAGGGAGTCTACATTTACGGTACATTCAGGCTTGCTACACCCATAAACACGCAAACTCTTAAGGTTACGCCAAAGAGATTTAGGAGGTAGTGAAGTATTTAACTTCGAGGTAAAGAAATTGCACTTCTGTCGTCTTACGACCCTAGTAGCAGTATTTCTAGCGGTTTTATAAGCCTGCCAAGCTTCATTGCTTTTTACTCTCCTCCACTTTTGATAAGCCTTATTCCGAAATTTAATCGCAGCAATAACTTGGCCATTATACCAAGGGCAAGAACTAATGGTAGGCTTGCTAGAGCGAATGGGTACATGCTTATTAAAAACATCTAGAACGATTTTATTAAGGAATTCTATTTTTTCATTAACAGTAACAAGCCGCCAACATTCACTAAAATTTACATAAGACAAGTCAGAAAACAGAGCATTGTAGTCAAGTAGGCGATAATCTCTAAACGTAAAAGTACTATTGGTATCACAGTGGTCAAGTTTAAAATCAAATATACAAAAGATAAGATCATGGTCCGATAGAAATGGTATTTGGTCAAATTTTAAAACACTAGGTAGGTCCGAGACAATAAAGTAATCAAGCAGACTAGGACAACAATTTATACCAAACCTAGTGGGTACATCCGTATTAACAACACTTAGACCAGCACAAGACGTATGATTTAATAGACTGTTACTGAACGAGTCACGAACAAGTAAATTAACATTGAAGTCGCCACAAACAATAATAGTATCGAAATCCACAACGTACGAAGAAAGAGTAGCAAAAAACAAGTCAAGACTATCAGATTTATGGGGACTATATACACAAGACAAGAGAACTTTTTTGGAAACATCATGTAATTCCACAAATAAATACTCCGTTCCATTACCCACGGAGTTGCAAATAGGTTTTACCCCAATATATTTTTTGCAATAAATAGCAACACCTCCCCCTTTTTTACCCACCCTATCGTTACGAAACAGATTGTAGCTATTTATGTTGAAGTGTAAATCATCAACATCTTCCAAAAACCATGTCTCCGAGACACATATAACATCGACACTAGAGTTTTCAAAAACGTATCTGATGAAGTCCATCTTCTCGGCATTCAAACTTCTAGCGTTAAAGTGAACAACACTGAAACCCAAAGTACGCTGACATAAAATATTTAACATAGCAAGACTGTTATCACCAGCACCACGTAACCTGCTGCTAAGAAACACAACAAATGTAAACAAAAGCAACCATAAGACAATAAGAAAAATGCAAAAACAAGAAGAGCATCATTAAAGAGGGGAAATAGCAGAAAATAGCAAGGTAAACAAAGATAGAGCTAAAAGAAATAACTGAGAAAAGAAAAGCAAAAGGTTGTGCAGTATATCGGTAGAAAGAAAGATCAGAGAAAGTAACAGAAAATAAAAATTGTATTACACGGCTTAGCATATTAATTAAGTGTTTTCATTTGGTGTTTTGCTGTTCGCTACAATACGGTCGGCGCTCTCTTTATCAAAAATCTTCATGGCCTCTGCTTGTTGACGAGTGCGCACATACACAACGCCACGCATTGAAAAAACAGAAGTAAGTAGCTTCTGTCTCTTTAGCTGCAGTGCATGCTGTAATACCTCGCGGTTACTTCTCGTTAAGCACTCATGCACAAGAACTTTCCCAATTCCACTTCCACTATGCGCAATATCTCTGAGAGTCATGGTTCTCTTGTTGCTTCTACAAAAACTTGCAATAGCTCTTAGGAGTGAAGAGCGATCAGCAGGCGAATTTAGCTTTACAATAATGGGCGAGCTACCGCTTCTGCTCTTTCGAATGCGAAACGTAGATCGTATTGGCGGCGCATCCAGCCCAACCGTGTTACATATTTTTGTAAATGTGTCACACAAATCTTCATTTACTGACTGAGGGACTCCACTCACTAACACATCACAAAGTACGGCGTTGTTTTGGCAATCATTGAGCTGAGCTTTTAGAGCATTGACGTCAGAGCGGAGCTGCTTGCACTCGTTTTCCGCCAATTCAACCCTCACTTCCATTTCAGTGTAGTTGGTTTTCAAATTCGCGATCTCCGCCGCAAACTCACCAACTTTTTGCAAAACGCGCTGCTCCGATTCTCTTATGCCTTCCATTATTCCCTCTTTCCACAGCATTAGTTTTGCCTCCAGGCGCGAAATCTCAGCCGAAGTTGGTGGCGGGCTCTCAATTCTCGAAGCCTTGACGAATGTGGGAGTGTGTTGAATAGAGGCAGCCGTTTGCCGTGTAGTTACCTTTGTTGTTGTCGTTGCTTTTGGGTTAACCATGTTCTCAGTTTACTCCGGTCAAAAATAACAAATTTAATAAATTTATGTTCAAACAAAGAAAGCAAAGCAGTCTTGCAAACAAATTGCGCACACAGGTCAAAAGTTTTTGTACAAGGAACTTCCGCGTATTTCAACAAAATTAACGCGACGTTTTACTAAAAATAAGTGTTATTTTATCACAGCAAAAATAAAAACGTCTACTCTCTTTGCATCTCTAAGCATTTTCTTTTTGGTTTTATCTGGTCGCTGGATCCAACAATGGCGAAGAAGGACCATTGGTTCTTTCAGGAAGATTTCCTTCTTCGGGAGTTGGTGGCTGGGCGGTATAGAGATGGTGCTGGTGGGAGTATGCTGGTGGTACCGGTGGTGGTGGCTATTTTCCGGCTGTGGTTGTTGGTGCTGCAATTTGTTTCTTCCTGCCTTTCTTTTCACTCATTACACGCGGAAATGGGAGCGCAAAACATCAAAATTGATTTTATCCACTTAATAAAAGGAGCTTGAATATGAAAGCTTGAGTACAATTTTAATTTATTCAATTATATTTAGAACTACGTTTTAATTTTAATTAGAGAGGTAAGACCGAAAATTCGAAAAAGTTCGGGTTGAAGCCAACTATGAATTTGACAGCTGTATATACATATGTACACAGCTGTCAACCTGTTTCTGGTATTGCCAGAGAAGTGGGGAGTTACACAGGGTGCGTGCGCAAAACCTGTACTAACTACTTCTCTGTGGTGAATATTAAAATGTAATGAAAAACTGGGAATATACGTATATAAATATAAATTATAAATTTTTACTTCAGTTTGAGAGTATACATATATATAAATGAGTTTGTTTGCGCGTAAATCAACTTACATATATTTATTTTCCCGCAAGTTGGCAACCCGCCAAGTGTCATCACATGTATCATATGTCAGATGTCAAATACATCGCCGCCGCACGTGTTCTCTTTTACTTTCGAAGATTTCATCTTGCTAACGTTTACATAAAATCAATTGTAAAACAATCAAATACAAGGATTCAATATTGAATTAGATACCCATAAATCAATTAAGGGAGAAAATCCTTCGTTGTGTTTTCATTCAACATAAAATTGGCGACCGTGACAGGACCAACAACAACATCGGAACATTTGTTTGATCGCAACCACTCCGGCGATAAAAGCAACAATATTCGCAAATTGGAAACCCAGCCATTGCAGTCAATTCGAGACGGTATCAAACACAGAGGGTGCCGAAGCCTGGCCAATGCAGCTAAGTGTTTCCCTAAATTCCTATACACTATCCTATTCCAACTCCAACTATTTAGACAGCGACTGTGCTTGCGCTTAAAGCTTCACCTCACTGCTTAAAACAGATTCAATAAGCAAACGCATTGAATGTCAAGTGAAGGTCAAAGGCGTACCTATACATAAGTTAGCGGAATTTGTTTCACTCATTCCCAGGTAAAGCCACTGAAAAGTGTAAGCTAACAATTGAATTATTTTCCCAATAGATTGGAGCATAAAAATGGTGCTAGAAAAAGAATCTGGTAGCGAAACAAATCTAAGAGATGCACAAGAGTTACAAGATCTAATCACTAAACGGAGTTCAGTAAAGGGACAAATTACAAAGTTCAAAAACTCTTTAGCTGTTCTTGAGGCAAAAGAGCTGTTAACTTCGGTCGAATTAACAGAGTTAACTCTTAGGCTTCGTAGATTTGAGTTCGTGACCAGCAAATTCGACGACTTGCAGAATCAGATAGAGGTGTTAAATTCAAGCAATTTGGATGCTGAAATAGATGAGCGGGATTGTATCGAACAATCATTCATCACCAACATTGCTCGTGCGCAAAGTTTATTTTCAAAATTCGATTCGCGTCCTCCTGATGCAAATGATCAGCAAGTGGTAAATGAATCTACCGCAATGCATTATGAGCATCAGGGCGCCAATTTTAAATTACCTCAAATACAGATCGTTAAATTTGATGGATCATACTTCCGCTGGCCAGAATTTCGAGACACCTTTATGTCGTTGATTCACAACAACAGTCGCATAGCACCCATTTACAAATTTCATTACTTACTTTCTTACCTAACCGGCGATGCGGCTAACGTTGTTGCCAATTTGGAGGTATCCGACGCTAATTACAACAACGCATTTAAATTATTATGCGAACGTTATGACAACAAACGCCAACTCATAACCCATCATTTAAACTCTTTGCTTAATTTACAATCATTACCTCGAGAATGGGATAAATCCCTACTATTCATGGTAGATCATATCACTAAAAATCTTCGCGCTTTATCAAGCTTGGGACAGCCTACCGACCAGTGGGATGTGTTGGTAGTTCACATTCTTAGCTCAAAATTAGACAGCCACACACATAGTAAGTGGGAGGAATATCGTGGTACCTTAAGTGACATGCCCAGTTTGAAACAATTTAATAGATTTTTGATTGATCGTGCGGATGTTCTAGAATCGGTACATCGCACGGCAATTAATGCAAATAAACCCACGAAGCCCATTGGAGCCGCTAACAAAGCAGATCATTCAAAAACAAACTCTTTTTCTTGTGTTAACTTCACTGAACCGAATAAAGCGGACGATTCGTCCTATGCGTGCTCGCTTTGCAAAGGTGATCACAGAATTTATGATTGCGCAAGGTTTAAAGCTTTAAGTGTGCACGATCGATTAAGTACGGCCAACAGATTGCGCTTGTGTCTCAATTGTTTACGTTATGGTCGCAAGGTACACAGTTGCCGAGTAGGTCCTTGCCGCGACTGCAAAAAAAGGCACAATACTCTTCTTCATATACCTAATGCCGGGTTCTAAGGAAATTTCCACGTTTGAAACCCTCTCTAGCTTGTCTAATCAAGATTATTCACAGGTTTTACTTTCTACCGCTTTGGTAAATATAGCAAACCCTCTTACAAATCAGTCCTTAACGGTAAGGGCTCTATTGGATTGTGGCAGTCAGTCGTCCTTTATTACTAAATCTCTGCAAAATAAACTTCATCTTGAAGCAAACAGCTCCAACATTGTTAGTATTGTGGGTAATGGAGACAATGAAACCAATGGTTTAATTGAGACCTGTACGGCGCTCCTTACTTCATTGACTGAGCCATTCAAAATCACCCAATCTTTTCTAGTGCTGCCTAAGTTAACCGGGTCGATTCCTAAATATACTCTAGATGCAAAGCAATTTAATGTTCCCAAAATCATTAAGCTAGCGGACCCCTCCTTTAACGAGTCCGGGCCTATTGATATGCTCATCGGCACCGAAATATTTTGTGACATTATTGGCGACAAACAATTGTCTCTCTTTTTTCAAGGTCCAAAACTAAGAAGCTCCAAATTCGGATGGATAGTATCAGGCCCAACACAAAATAATATATCTCCAAAGGCTAGAAACATTCAATGTCACCAATCCATGGTGTCTAGTAGTTTAGAATCGATTGATAAACAGCTAACCCGATTTTGGGACCTGGAAGAGGTAGAGACACGGCATTCAGTTTTGAGTCCGAGTGAGCGGAACTGCGAAGCTCATTTTCTGGCTAACACCCATCGGTTAGAATCCGGTAGATTCTCAGTCAGCTTGCCGCTGCGAGACACTCCCGACTGTTTAGGCGATTCTTACCATTTAGCCAAAAGGCGTCTGCTGCAATTAGAAAGGCGATTTCGTAAACAACCCCACGTTAAGGAGCAGTACTTGAACTTTATTAAAGAATATGCGGAGTTAGGTCACCTAACCGAGGCTAACGTAGGCAATCCAGCTCCTTGTTATTTTTTGTGCCATCACGCAGTGTTCAAGACCGAAAGTGAGTCAACTAAAGTCAGAGTTGTCTTCGTCGGATCAGCCCCAACCACGTCTGGGTATTCTGTTAACGGTATCCTCCTGGTAGGGCCGAACCTGCAAGATAGTCTCTTTTCCATATTAATCAGAGCGCGTCAGCACAAATACTTATTGACCGGGGACGTGGAAAAGATATACCGTCAATTTTTGGTTAATGAGAAAGATAGGCCGCTACAGATGATTTTGTGGAGAGAAGACGAACGCATGCCCATTAAGACGCTCATGCTAAATACCATTACATATGGAATGGCAAGCTCTAGTTATCTCAGCACTCGCTGTCTCTGGCAATTGGGGGAGGAATGTGAAGACATTGGCATCAAGCCAATTATTCAACACGACTTTATGGTTGATGACCTAATCACGGGAAGCGATAGTGAAGAGATGATAATTTACATTCAACGGGCCGGTACGTGCGCTTTAAAGCGAGGATGTCTTAATCTAAGAAAATTTAAAAGCAATTTACCTGACACATCTCAAGCATTTACTTCAGATGAGAGCAATCTATTATTTAGCGAATCCACAAGTACACTAGGAATTGGATGGGAACCGTCTACAGATGAACTATTTTTTCCGATTCAAAGGGCCCTTCCTATGACAAACGATAGGCTAACGAAACGCTCCATGCTTTCGTCATTATTTAAAATTTTCGACCCTTTGGGTCTCTTGAGTCCATGTATCATACAAAGCAAATTATTGCTACAGAGATTATGGGACGAGAAGATCGATTGGGACGAACCTGTACCCCCTGAAATAAAACGCGTTTGGTGCAAGTTCACTGTAGCATTGCCGGCTCTTCTCGAAATCAAAATTCCCCGACGCACAATATGTGATAACCCTATTTCAATAGAGCTCCATTCTTTCAGTGATGCTTCGCAGCATGTTTATGGAGCATGCATTTATCTCAAATCGACTAATCGCTATCAGGAAACGAGCGTTGCGCTCCTATGTTCGAAGTCAAAGGTAGCTCCCATCAAGCCGACTACCATACCGAGGTTAGAGCTTTGCGCCAGCTTATTGGCAGCAAACTTATGCAACGCCGTGTCAAAGTCTTTGCGTTGCGAAATAAAACGCAAGGTCCACTGGTGTGACTCTAGTGTTGTGCTTGGATGGCTTAACACCAGCCCCCAAGATTTAAAAACCTTTGGGAAGCGGGAGTAAAATCAGCCAAATTTCATATAAAGAGAGTTATGGGAAACGCCCATCTTATTTCGAAGAATTGTCAACACTTTTTGCGCAGGTAGAGTCGGTGTTAAATAGCCGTCCATTATGCCATCTTTCCTCATCACCTAATGATTTCCAAGCCTTAACTCCAGGACACTTTCTCATTGGTCGGCCACTTACTGCATTGCCGTCTCCAAAGTATGAAAATTCCAAGCTCAATCATTTACAAAGATATCAACGGGTGCAGCAAATTCAGCAGCACTTCTAGCATAGATTTCAACGAGAATACATAGCCGAATTGCAGCAGCGACGAAAATGGGAGACTAATCCTACTCCTCTAAACATAGGAGATATGGTTCTCTTGCAAGAAGACAATGTACCTCCGCTTTGCTGGCGCCTTGGAAGAATACACTGTCTAAAGCATGGATCGGATGGAGTTGCCCGTGTTGCTGACATTGCCACCGTGCGAGGCTGTGTCCGCCGCCCTTTGGTTCGCCTTTGTCCGTTACCCACTGCTGAAGAGATGCGACAATAAAGGTTGTAAGATGTACATCTTTCAACGGGGGGAGGATGTTTGCGCGTAAATCAACTTATATTTATTTTCCCGCAAGTTGGCAACCCGCCAAGTGTCATCACTTGTATCATATGTCAGATGTCAAATACATCGCCGCCGCACGTGTTCTCTTTTACTTTCGAAGATTTCATCTTGCTAAGGTTTACATAAAATCAATTGTAAAACAATCAAATACAAGGATTCAATATTGAATTAGATACCCATAAATCAATTAAAGGAGAAAATCCTTCGTTGTGTTTTCATTCAACAGAGTTAAATGCGTATAAATAAAGTAAACATTTATACAAAGGAAAATTCAGTACTTAAATAGGATTTCAAATATTTAATTATGCCAGCTGTTTGTTGCCCAACGTCTGAATTTGCTGGTGTTGGTTGTTGTTCGCGCTAGTTTCTGCTATTGCCTTCGTCGCCTCTGCTGCTGCTGACTACTGTGCTCACGAGTGGTGATAGTTGCCTTCGTCGCCTCTGCTTTGCTGTTGCGACTAGCGAATTTTCTGATTATTGTGTCGTCCTACTATTACTGTCGCTCCGACCGTGTTCCTCTGATTATCATCCAAATCGGTGTTGTGTTTGCGTGGATCGCGAGCGTAGTCCCGTCGAACATGTTGTGTTTGCTCGCTTACCGGCCGCACATCCGTTTCTAACGTTTATGCTTCTGCGGCAGAGGTTGTTTGCGGCCTCGCCGCTCTGCTACGATAGCGCCTTGGTATCGACGCTCAACTGTCTCCCGGCAGCGCTGTGAATCTGGTACAGAATCACCCGTTGATTCGACTGCCGTAACGTTGGGGGCGCGCCGTACTACATTAAGCGCTCCATATCCCTTATTATAGAATAGGTATGTTGATTTGCGCGCGCGGTGTTAGAGGCAACGCACCGTAGCTTGGGCTGCCGTATTCTGTGACAGTAGCGCAGTGTTATAATCAGTGTGTTCGGAGCCGGGCCGGCTACTTCACTGAAAGTTAGTTGCTGCCTTTGTAGGTATGATGGCTCTGTAACTATGGTGCTATAAGGGCGCCCAGCGCTATATCTATGTAGCGCGCCCCGAAATATTACAATGCGTCGGAAATAAATTTGATGTTGTTGTTCGCTATAGGGCGTGCACTTGGCCTGTAACGAAACATGCAGTTTGGGGAATGCCCAAGTCGATGTTGCGCTGCCTGTCCCTTCTCGTTCGCTGGTCGTAGCAAAGAATGCTTGTCTTTCAATTGTGCTGAAAATAAAACAGTGCATTAAACCTTCGCAAAGGCAAAAATTTCGGTGTTGGGCCGCCACGCGATGTCCCGCTAGGGTGCTACTCCCTCTTTTCCCCAGGTTCTTCACCTGATTCGCACACGTTGAGCTCCAAATTCGAAAAGAAAATTTTTCTTCGGAAGTGAACGCGCGTTCCGGTTGACACGTCATCTGTCACAGACAGTTGCTCTTTCGGGAGTGTGTTCGCGCCGATGATGTCATATGTTTGCGACAATTTATGACTTACCTACGGCCTGCACTTATATTACCGCAACAGGGCGACTGGTTTTAGCGAGCCTGCGCTGGGGGAAGCAGTCGAAAGGCTGGTTTAGAGCGATTGTAGCACTGTCCTCAGGCGAGGGTCCTTTGCATGATAGATCCCGACTGAGCGTCCGTATACGTCACCTATCTCGTAGAGGGTATTGCCTCTTACCGCTATGATTTTTGATTTGATGTACTTAGGCGCGAGTTTAGCATTGTAGCTCTTCGTAGCGTCGCTCAACTTAAAGTTCTTACGATAGACCGTCTGACCCTCCTTGTAGGAAACTGGTCGCGATCTTAAGTTATATGCCCCTTGCCCCCTTTCGTGCGCTCTCTCCAATTTTTAGACTAGCTGATTCCTCATTAAACTGATACGGTCTGGTGCCAACAGCATCTCCGCATCGCCTTCCTGCAGAGAGTTAATTCCGCGGAGCACCTTATACGCGGAGCCATGTTCCACCATGGTTTGTCCAAAGACGGCTTTATAGGGCTCCACCCCTATAACTTCATGAATGGCGCTTCGAAGTGCAAATGCCGCATAGGATACATGCTGGTCCCATTTCCGCTGATCCTCGCCGGCTATATAGGTGCGCAGAACCGCTAGGAGGGACCGGTTCACGAGCTCTGAAGCGTTGGCTTGCGGCGCGTATGGCGCGGTCCTAATATGCCGCACGCCATACTCGTTCAGAAACCGGCCAAAAAGTTCTGAAACGAATTGCTTGCCATTGTCTGAATGGACGAACTCCGGCACTCCGAAAGTGTGAAAGATCTCATTTTCCATGTACTTTACCATCTCTAAAGCCGTAGCTCTTCTCATGGGCTTTAGAAAGATGAACTTGGACAAATGGTCCAACAAAAACAAAAGAGTTCCCCGAGCGCGTGCGAGGATATGGGCCGCAAAAATCTATGTACAGTCTTTGGAATATCCTTTCTGAACGAAACCTGTCGACAATTGGCGGGCTTGAGACTACATTTGGAGCCTTGGCACACTTGCATGAGTCACACCTGGCAACGAAACCCGTCACATCCGTGACCATGCCCGGCCAATAGTAGCACGCTCTCAGCCGATGCAACGTCTTTGCTGTCCCCCCATGTCCCGCCGACCGGTCGCAATGCATCTCCTCCATTAGAGCTTGTCTAAGGCCATCCGGCACCCATATCTTCCATATCGACTCGCCCGTTTCCTCCGATCGCCTGGGAAGAACTTTCTTGTATACCACACCGTCCTTCACCTTAAGGTCTGGTAATCGGTCTGCATTGAGCTCGACCTGTCGTTTTAGGTCTTCGTTCGTCCTGGTGGCAAATTCGGGCGATCTGAAGTGTAACCCTCGCTCCGTTCTCAACTCCCTGATCTCCTCCATGTACATCCGGCTTAACGCATCCGGAACCACGTTTTGAGTTCCTTTCCGGCGTACAATCTCGAAATCGAACATCTGCAATTTCAAGCTCCAACGAGCTAGACGACCTGAGAGGTCCTTCTGTCTCATCAGCCATTTCAAATTCATATTGTCCGTAATTATCGTGAAAGGAAGACCATCTACATAGGCCCAGAATTTTTGAACGCTGACAACGGCTGCCAGGCATTCCAATTCGGTGACCGTGTAGTTCCGCTGCGCTCCGGCATTCTAGTTTTCATGGTGAGCTCCATGCCCCTGATGACCGCGTAATATTCTTCGGTTTAATGACCGATATAGGGGTCGACGCTATACGTGGCCACAGTCGACCATGTAGGGAGGGTAGTGAAGGCCGGCCATGTCACATCTTTGGTCAAGGGCAGCATGGAGCCTGCATTGTTGGTATCCCTTATGAAACCAGGTATGAATTTTTTTGTATGGTACGGTATGTGTGCCTTGAAGCCGCAAGAACTACCCCAGTCCGGCGAGCTAGCTCGTGCATGAACGCAAGCATACTTGCGCGGTGATTTGGGGCATGCACCAGGGTAGTACGGCGGTGGGAGTTGAGCGCGTGAGGCAGTGAATGGCGAGTCGCCGAAGCCGCCCTAGCCAGACGGTACGTAACAACGTCACTACAGCGCTGCTAACTTCAACAGACCACCTCAAATAGAGTTACACACCTTCGTTGATGCTAGTGAGGTGAGCTATGCAGCTGTCTGTTACATGCGCCTTTCAGAGGGCAGAATTGTTGGCGGTGCCATGATTTCCAGCAAATCTAGAGTGGCGCCACTTAAGGTATTGTCTATGCCTCGACTAGAATTAAAGGCTGCACTGTTGGGAGCTCGTCTTGCTAAGCACATCAGAGAATCACATTCCATCTCATTTACAACTTCCGTTTATTGATCCGACTTTCAGACAGTCTTGGCTTGGTTACAAGCCGATCATCGACGGTGCAAACAGTTTGTAGCTTTTCGGGTCAGTGAAATTTTGGAATTGACAAACCTAAGTGAGTGGCACTGGGTTCCAACTACCGAGAACGTTGCCGATGAAGCAACAAAATGGTGTGGCGATCCAGATTTTTCGAGTGAAAGCCGTTGGCTGAAAGGACATCCCTTTTTGAGGCGAAACCCAGAAGAGTGGCCTGTTCAAAAAAACCTAAATCGTGGCGAACTTGCTGAAGAACTTCGCCCACGATATGTTGGCCACCATCAGGAACTACAGTACACAAGCCCCATCACAGCTCAGTCTCAAAGGTTTTCAACGTGGGGTCGTCTTCTTCGCGCCACTGCAAAAACCGTCGGTTGTGCGCGAGTTTGGCTAAATGAAGTACGAGGTGAAAATGTTGTATGCAACGAACTCAGCCCTGACGACCTCCGTAAAGCTCAAACGTAACTTTGGAGAAGGGCACAAAGCGACGTATTCGCTGACGAGATATCCTCACTGTTGAAAAGAAAATTAATAGAAAAATCTAGCGATATCTTTAAATTGTCGCCGTATCTGGATAGCGATAACGTATTGCGTGTAGATGGAAGAATAAAAATTATCGGCCGACAGGATCCTGTGTTGCTTCCGCGTCATCATCGTATTACATACTGTGCAAAAACCGCAGCGCTCAGCTCCAAGTTCCGAGAATGGCTCCTCTACCAGAATGCCGAATAGCTGTTCACTGTCGATTATTTTGGCCCACCGTGAAGAGAAGCACGGAAAAAAGGTACGTGGTATTATTTACGTGCCTTACAAAAAGGGCTGTTCATATAGAAATTGCCCACTCGTTATCTACAGACTCGTGCATTCTTTCTGTTAGAAACTTCATGGCTCGTAGGGGTACCCCGTTAGAAATCTGGAGCGACAATGGTACAAATTTTAAGGGGACAGAAAGGGAACTCCAGAACGCACTTTCGTTAATCGACCAAAATCAATTAGCTGAAGCATTTACGTCACCGGCAACCAAATGGCACTTCATACCGCCAGCATCACCTCACATGGGTGGGGCATGGGAGAGGCTGATTCGTTCTATAAAGAGCGTTCTTTAACGTATTATTCCCTCGTCGAATACGAACGATGAAATTCTTCGATCAGCATTAATGGAGGCAGAAATGATTGTCAATTCACGGCCACTCACATATATCCCATTAGATCATGAAACTGATGAAGCGCTGACACCCAAACACTTCTTGTTGGGAAGCTCGAGTGGAGTCAAAAAAATTGCGGAACCAGTTAGTGAAGACATTGGTTTGCGACGTGGATGGCGGACATCACAACAACTTGCCGACGCCTTCTGGCGGCGTTGGGTTATAGAGTACCTCCACATAATAACACTAAGAAGTAAGTGGTTCAGTGAAGTAAAACCAATCAAAATTGGTGACATTGGCTATATAGTCGACCAGAATAATCCCCGTAACTGCTGGCCCAAGGGAAGGGTGGTTGGGGTACGCAAAGGTTCGGATGGAAGAGTAAGAAGCGCAACGATTAAAACTATAAGTGGCGTGTATGAGCGACCTGTTGCTAAAATCGCTGTTCTAGATCTTAATCTGGTACACCCTGATGGCCAGGTTATACCAGGGGGGAGTGTTACGAACAGCCTGGGAACATCACCGTCCAGAGCTTTTCGTAGCGACAAATAAAGAACATCACGTGTTGTCCCCTGATTGGATGTTAAAAGAACATGAGCGACAAAAAGGAGAAGTCCGTATTGATTGTATGCTACTAGGCGATCAACTTAAAAAAGGGAGCACAATTTATCATTGTTAAAGAACTAGCAAAACGGATAGCAGCAAAACTAACAATTTTTGGACCAGCATTAAATTATACGAATTAAATAAAACTGAATTTATCAACAGAAAAGTTTTCTTGTTAATTCGGTCGGGTTCAAAAAAGTTAGTTGATTGATAACACCACTATTAATGTCTTTTAAGCAAATAAATATCTTCCTTTTACTATTAACAATTTCTATCTCTCTACTTTTATGCTCCGATAGTATTATTTGGGTATGAAAACGATTGACTACTGTATCAAGAACTGAAAAGTGGTCGCTAAATTCCTCCTCCTGGGAGTGAATAGTTGCATTATCATTATTTATTCTAGTTAGGAAGTCGGCTACCCTTAATATAACCGATATCAATGTCGTATTCTCCTAATTTAAGTATCCATCTCTGTAATCTTGGGTTAATATCTTTTCCTCTGTATTTTATTTGTAGCCACTTGAGTGGTTGGTGATCTGTTAGCAAATCAAAGTTCCTACCATAAACATAGGGTCTGATATAATTAACCGTCCATACTATGGCAAGGAGTTCCTTTTCTGTCGTTAAGTACTTTCTGTCATGCTCATTGAAAGTTCTACTTGCCTAGCATATTGGGTGTCCTGCTTGCATTAGTGCACTTCCAATTACGTAATCACTTGCATCTGTTACAATTTCAAATTTCTTTTTGAGCTATGAGTGATGAGTGAGTGGTGAGGTGAACAGCTTTCTTTAATTATACCATGTTCTATCATTTCCTTCATTTGCTCATTTATTTCCTCCCCGTGGATAGCGATAAGGGTAGCGATAAATTGTAGAATATACAGGCCTATCAGTTGTTGTCACGATTTCGTGTTTTACCTCATGTGTGTGGGAAAGTATTTGTCATTCTTGAAAAAATAAGTTAGCATTGTCGTTTACAATTACCTGTAGTAGACCTTTTACTTCTTCATTCATGTCCTCCCGTAATAACTTTTGCATAACGGTGCTATCTACCTGTGTGGCTTTTAACTTATGTGGACATGCATCAATGAATCTCGTTCTAACATTATGAATTTCGATATATCCATCTTTAAGGTTTATGATTGCTTGCATAGGTTGCAGAATATTTTGTCCTAATATTGCGTTGAACTTTTTATTTTTCAAGTTGGTCAATTTCTAACTCATGAAATTGTTTTCTTTAAATTCGTTTGGAAGAGGGGTGATAATTTCAGTACTTATCTCCAAGTTTCCATCTAATGTTCTAAAAGTCATGGGTTTTGTTAGTTTGATTTGTTTGTATTTGAGAAGCTTGTCTTCTCCAATCAGAGATGTATTTGAGCCTGTGTCAATAAGGCATGTTATCTCGTCCTCACCGATATTTAATTTAATTAACAGTGGATTATAGGGCCGGCCGGAGACCGAAAATTTTCATGAGCAGCTTCTATATTGCCTACTTCTATGGGTTCGGTCTGGATTGCTCTGTATTGTCCTGAATTTCTGCTGGTATTATTCTGAAATCGCCTACTTTGTTGGGAATTGCGATTGAACTGAGTTGGCATTTGTTTGCCTGAATTGGCCAGAAGAGTCGGAACTAGTTACTGGTCCCTGAGCTTTCGTCTTTTGCAAAGGTCCTTGTTGAGGGGTTGAACCATTTTGACGGTTACCTTGTGTGTACCTGTTTGATCTAATGAATTTGCTGTCGTATTTTCTTATCATCCCAGTTCTTTCTAGTAGATAATATGCGTCTCTTAGGGTATTTTTGCCTCTACTGTATACTATACTAGCCAGATTGGGGTCTATGCCATTGAGAAAGGTTTTCAAAATTATCGACTCATCGACCGTTGGTGAAAATTCTACAGGTTTGTTAGTGTCTTGGTCGTATTTTGCATTAAGTTCGTCTAAGATATTTCTTAAAATAATAAAATAGCCACTTACGTTGTTGTTCTTTGCGATGATCGCTTCGTGGTCGAGGTTGTGATATGTTTCCTTAACTCCAAAGTTTCTTATTAGTTCACTTCATGTTCGGATTGTATAAAGGGCTGCTCCCTGGATCTTTGTTCTAATGTAGTTTTGGAATATGAAATCTTTTAGAGCATCATTTTCGTCAAATAGGGGTAGTACCAATTCTACTTCTCTGATGAAGGCGGATAAGTCTTATGATCCGTCGATCCGGAATTCCTTAATTCTTGATGCTTCCTTGATGAGTTTCGTCACGGGAATTGCCAGTTGTTGCTTTTGAATTGCCATGTTTAATAATGAGGTCCTTCACGATTACTATTCTCTCCCAATTGTTCGGAGTTTTTGATCCGTGATGATATTTGTATTTATGGGTTTGCTTGTTTCACTTGTGGTCAAATTTATAGATTTTTGTCCCACTTTATTAGTTAAACTTTGCTTGATTTTCACAAAGTCACGTGCACAATTCTTTAAAACTTAGTAGAGTTTGTGGTCAAATCTTTAGATTTTTGTTCCACTTTAATGGTTCAACGGTTGATTTTCACAGAGTCACTTGCAAAGTCCTTCAGAACTTGCTTTATTTTGTGGTCAATAAGTCACTTGCACAATTCTTTAATATATTCACTTTTAAAAAAATTAGCGTGACGCTCAAGAATTTTTATCGCGCCCTTACCATGGTGTTCACAAAAACTACACAAATCCACACTTTTTTTAATAGTTTTTGTTTTCGCTTTTTCACTATTGTAATAATTAAAGTTTGTACTTTTCTTACGTTATTTACTTTATTTAAATGAAAATTTAAAACTGCTAATATTTCTTGATCTATAAAAAAGTGACGCTCAATGCAAATTGTGGGGACAACTGTTCTTTGCAACGCCAAATTCGCACTAATTAATTTTTGACAACTATATCAAATCAAAACAAAAGAAAGATACCCAATAATTCGGAAACTGTTATTAAATGTTGCCCAGTAACTTTTTTCTTGATTTTATTTTATTTTGTTTACTAAAAATTCTAACGGGGGGCACATGCTTTTGTATGAAAGGAGTCAGAGGGAGAAACAAAACACCATACTGAATAAACAAAAAAACAAAAATATACAAATTTGAGAATTATGTTTTTTTGTTACCTATTCCTCGGTGATCACTGTCCCATTTTTGTTTTTTTTTTTAATTTGTTTTTTACCTAAAATAGTAGTGTAAAGTGCGGGGACACAAAAATTGCGTTTTTTTTGAAATTGACTCATATATTTTATGCTAGGTCAGCTAAATAAATTTATTTTGTCAATTTAATATTTGCTAATTTAATTTTGTTAACAAATGTGTCATTGCACTTATTATTATTTGCTTATAGCTATTGCTTATTGTTGTGCAATGCACTTAAGAATTTTGCTGGGTGCAGCGTTACCACCAGTCAATTTCAATACGTTTTTTTGTTGGAGTGGAATGGCTTGTGACTTAACTCGCGTAACGGTTTGTCGTAGTGTGTCGCACCTATACGCTAACAACATTCTCTTTTCTTCTTGATTTGTTTCAAATAATACTTTTATGAAAATTTTTTTATTGGAACGGGTAAGATTAAAATTGCTAAGAAAAAATATCTTTTTGGCTGTTATTTTTTTTTTTTTATTCAAGCGCTTCAGTTTCATTTGATATACATATAAAATGGGTCGCCATAAAAAGTGTTATAATCCATTTCGTAAATTCGCTCAAATGTGTGCAAAAATCTATTTTTCTTGTTTCTGAAAAATGGGACCACAGATTCAATTTTTTTTTGCTTTTTTGAAGGAGTTGGAATTATTTTTTGCAGAAAATATTTAAGTGTTCCTTTAATGTGGTTAGAATTTTAAATTTCTTGAAAAAAATTTTAGCCCGTGAAATATCAGCACTAAGCAAATTAGTAGAGGAGTTCTTAAAAGAATTCAGCTGGAATTACCCGTTTTGTTGCTGCATGACTTTTCAGCCAGATTCCAAGCTAATTACTTCAAAATATGAAAGAGGCTATAGAAGAAGACGAAATACTTGTGTGTTTAGATTTTGCAAAAAATTACGAATTTTACGTTCAAACCTCGATACAGTCTCATCAATAGAACAATAACAAAGCATCTCTGCATCCGTTTGTTGTTTACCACCGCAAAAAGGGGCCAATAAAAAACTTAAATTTTGTGATAACTTCCAAAGAAGTCGCTCATGACCCAAGTTCAGTGCATTTATTCAATTCAAAATTAACAAATTGTTTAAAAAGTACATTTCCGAAGGAAAATATAAAGAAAATATATTACTTTTGTGATGATGTTGCGTCGCAGTATAAGAATAAATTTAATTTTCTCAATTTAGAGCTCCATGAATAGGATTTGCAAATGAAGGGCGAGAGTGCAAAAGGGCCTAACCCACAATTTCAAAATTTTTCAAGGCACGAGAAAAACGTTCGCATTTTTCGAATTTTCAGTGTATTGATCTGAAAGTGAAATCACTTTTAGATCTTGATAGCATTTCTTAGGGGTTCAAATCTCATGCGATTCGGTGCAGTATTTTCGGAATTACGAGACTTCGAATTTCTCATGGGCCTAACCCAAGGGGTGCCGAGAGTGCAAAAGGGCCTAACCCGAAGGTGCCTTTCACTTTGCCGGCGTCAGCTATTGTTCATTTCCTGTTTTTATTTAATTATTATTGCACACTCACATCAACAGTCGGAGACTGTTTCGCACTGATGTTTTTCCCCTTGGCTGTCGTATATGCGTGACCCTGGCGTCGCGATTCGCGACGAGAGTCTCGTTGTCTTGGCATTTCTCCGCTAGTTTTCAATCTAGAGAAATGAAATAAAGTGGAAAATGATTAGTGGGGATTACTCCACAACGCCTTGATTGCGGTTTTTTGAAATTTTGATTAAAAATTGCCAATACAAAACGATTTACATAAACGTCAACATACCGATCGCACTTTGAACGGTCACAACATAACCTAGGAAAACACAATCAAAAAACACTGTCGTAGGATAATTACTTGAAGCTTCTCATTAACGCTAAACACCCTAGATGTCGTCGCAGACTTATGGTTTTTGTTTAAACTTGAGCGATATGAACAAAAACACGGTTTCCCCATAAGGCGCAATGAGGGCTTAGGCCCTTTTGCACTCTCGCTACCCCGCGCGTTAGGACCTCGGCCAACTTTGAAAATTCATAAAAAATTCAAAAAAAATTTTAGAATTTTTTGGTCAACGCCTACGTGACAAGACGTGTTTTGGCAAACTGAAAAAATTAAAAACTCAATTTCGAAAAAAGTGTGGGTTAGGCCCTTTTGGACTCTCGCCCTTCAAATAAAGGCAGAAGGGATTTTTTCCATCACTACAAAACCTTTAAATGAAGAAATAATATTGTGTAAACTTTTTTTGGATGATACGAAGTATGTTTCAAATGTCTGTCTGCAGCAACAGGAAAAGAAAGCCTTTCGAAACAAACGCATAAAATAATTATATTTACTCTTTATTCAAATATGTATATTTTTACTATTTAAATGTATTTAATTAAGTACTTTTTTCGTGATTATTTTCAATAGTATTTTTTAAAGATACCCACAAAATATCAGTTAAATCTTACAAAAAATGTAGGCGAAAGAATTGAAAGAAGTAAAACTCATTAAAATGTTTAAGGGGCGTGAAAATTTATAAACAATTTGAATATATTTTTTTTTTTTTTTTCAAAAATTTGAGGTTATAATATATTACTGCTAATTATGCCACGTCACGCGAATGAACGAAGGCGCTCCAGCCCAGAAGGTATACTTATCGTATTTCCGTATCAGTTGGTGTAAAAAATATGCTTATAATCATCAAACTAATATATAAATGTGAAAGTAACAATGTTTGTCAAAGTCAAATTGTGATTGCTCAAACGAATGGGGAGGTCCACAACTTTCATTTGGACTTCGATAAATTCATTGATAACTGAGTTATCGGTCAAAATGTGTTTGCCCAAAAACCTTAAAATGGTCCTACAATAGTTATTATATTTATTTCAAAGGAAAGGGGAAATCCCCGGATTTCATTTGGACTTCGATATATGTATTTCGATACATTTATCGATAATTGAGTTATCGGTCAAAATGTGTTTGCCCAAAAACCATAAAGTTATTCTACAGATATATTTATCGATAAATGAGTTATCGGTAAAAATGGTGACTAGGGATGACTTGGGGAAAGAGTCAAATGGAAAGGAGATGACAAAATGTCGAAGTTAAACTATTAAAAAACTCCTTTACATACTTTAGTTGGTTGCCGTTGACATAAACGGGACATAATGTAGGGAAACAAATATTGTTCAGAACCTTCTCTGCCTCTGAGGGTAGCAGAACTACTTACATCCCGAGCAAAGCCGGGTACCCTGCTAGTCAATAATAAATTAAACAAGGATTAAAAAAACAAAATCAACGATACATAATTAAAATGTTTACCTATAGTAAATAAAACCAAACGTAAAGGCTGATATTAACGTCTGCGGGTTAGGAGCTTAGGTAGGCATACCGGTCGTAAAAGCCGACTAAAATGCACCAAGGTAATGATGTGCTTTGGTTGATCTCCGGATATGATGCCGATCATACCCATCTTCTCCATTCTTACGGAAAGAGGGACGGCATAACTTAGAAGGTTGCAATGATCGTAGTAAATCACTACCACGACAGTGGGGCAGTACCACAAGGGAGTACCGGAGCGCCCCGGATTCACTAGTAAAACTAGTAAGATTGTCGTCAATGCTCTGGGAGCGAAATAATAACTAAACTTTCAAACAAAAACTTTCAACTTCTGACTGAGAGAGAAGTATATTTACTCTTTAACATACTTTTATTTTTCATAGAACCGAGTAAGGTATCTCACAATAACAAAATTGTAGTGGTGGCCTGTGCAGGCCACTTATCATAGCTTATGAAGTTTTTGTGTGTGCCGATAATTTTAAAAAATTCGCAGAAGCTTTAGTTAACAAACCTGTATGGTATATTGTAGCCGATTTTAGAAAATTTAACAAACTAAAAAGGTATACATCTTCAAAAATCAAAGTGGCCCGGGTAGGCCACTTTACACAACGGAGGGTTACGACCGAAGAGCTTTGATCTCATTTTCATACCGAAACCCCGGAACCCGAAATTAGATTTTAATTTCAAAAACAGCCATGCATAGTTCACAGAGTCAAAGGCTTTAGAAAAGTTCATTGTGCACAATAATGTAATATTCCAGTAAGATTAACTTCCTTTGACTAATTTCATTATTTTTGTATGAAAGTATGTGTAAAAACACAATAAAAACACTGCAACTCAAAGTTAAGCCGCTAGAAGAATTACGCGATTTTTGGCAATTTTCTTTCTAGCCGACCAAGAGCATTTTCTTCAATATAAAAATGTTACGCTTATAAATTGGTATCTTTGTTCACTACAATTGAACGAGCTACAAAACTGCATGATCGAAAAAAATCTAAAAAAATTTACTAAAAAGTTAGAAATTTTGATGAAAATTTTTCGAGCTTTCTGGAGTTTTCACGAATTTTCCACAACGTTCTTAACTTTGAGTTGCAATATTTTCATACTTTCATTCAAAAATAATGAAATTAGTCTAAAGATTTAACTTTTTTTTAATTTTAGGATTCGAACCGACGTGCGTGTCCCAAATCAGTGCCCAATGCTCTACTAACTGAGCTACTGCGCACTCATGAATTTTGGGCGAAAAGTACACATATTCGCTGTGTATACGACCTCTGTTGTATTTTTGTTTATCCCAGTTAAGTTTTAAATCTTGTTTAAGCGACATACATACATAAGCTACGGTTATTTCATTCGTTTATTTTATTTGCATTACATGCTATTGTAATTCGCAATCAGCTTATAAAATATTTCGAAGATATAGTTTATATTTTGGAAAGCCAAAGTGTGGTTTTTCATACAGAAAATGAGGAAGCCAATCGCGCCATGCCTCAGAGCCAACAGTGCTCGCCACCAATAATACATACATACTCTCTCGTTCTCCAAAGAACATTTTAGGCAAACATGGTCGTCAGAACCTGAGCCAAATGAATAAATACCTTTTGAGCAAAACGGTCACATAGCACCTGAGCCAAATAATAATATAAAATAAAAAATAATAATAACTTAGAAAACAACTCGCCTTCTCTAAAGCTTAGACAAATCTAAACCTAAAAAAATTTAGAATTTTTGTAGGTAATTGATAGGTTTGGAATTTATTACCAACAAGTTTTAAAAATTGTGTAAAACAATGCATGGTTTAAAATTTAGGCTCAAATTTTTAGCCGTGTAGAAAGAGAAAAATTTCAAAAAAATAAAAGTATAAATATGTAATATGTAAAAATATAAATATGTGTGTATTTACAGGTAATTCTTATTTACTGACACTTTGGCCAAACCCCCCCAATTTTTTTCTGGCTACGCGCCTGAGTATACTCCTTAGTCAACTATACTTGCATTGATCAGGCGCATTCTTGCACAAAAGGAAAAACAAAAAAAAAATATATATATATTTTTGTATACATGGATGTTAAGTCGACAAAACGATCATGTGCGCCTTAACACAGCCACATAGGCAACGTTTGAACGTATAAAAGGAAAAAAAATTGAACTTACCACACATACGGAATCATTGAAGTGCTTTCTTCGAGTCTTGATGCTGGTGTAAATGCGATATTTTGGGATTATATGATTATGCCTATTAAAGTTAAGTTAAGTTGCTTCTTTTGGTTTTTTTCATTTTTGTTTTGTTCAATCGAATGTTAAGAATTTATTTTGTATTGCTTGTACATGTATGTATATTTGGGTACATCGTATGCCCAGAAAGTGGTATATACTTTTTTAGCTACTTATTTGTGCTCATATAAATATATTTGTAATTTATAAAGTTTCTATATATGTGGGATTACACCTATTGACGCACAGACGAGATTTAACTCGAACATTTTTTTTCGAAACACCATTGAGTACATGTAGTTCAATTCTTTTAATTGCAACTCTGTTCTAATTGCAACACGTAACACTGAAACTTACCTAACTGAGGCCGACGAAAATATTTAAAATAAAAACGAGCAGTCCGACCGAACTACCACGATATGCAGACGCGTTTTAAGACGACAGCTAATTTAAGCAATCATTACATAATTATAATATAAGTTACCATAATAACTACAAATATGAATTAAATATACTTTTATACTAATAAATATTAATAAACAACAATAAAGTGTTTAAATCCACAAATTGGGGGCTCAACCAAACAAGAGTCGGTCGTTGAAGAAAAAAACTGTGAGAATTAACATTCGAGGCTGAGTGGAAAAAGTCTGCGCTGTGCGTCTGAGTGAAAAATTTAATATGCTTGCATGAAAGTGAATGCACAAGCGAAATTTATAACTAAAACATGCCACAAATAAGAAGTGCTAATGTGAATAAAGTGAAATATTAAATGCTTAGTGCAGCAGAAATTTGGTTTGCATTTGCTAATGTGTAAATCATACAAAAAGACGTATTGCAATATAATATTTGAAAAGATGACGCAATAAATAGAAAAGCAAAATTAAAAAAAAAAAAAATTTAAAAGATGATGCAATAAACACGAGTGAAAAACGTTACATGTAGCAGAGATTCAAACAACGAAGTAGAAGCAAGGCAAATTGAAATACGAAGTCGCAGTAGAGCATCAACTCAACGAACTGTGGAAAGCAAAGAAGGAGAAGAGATAACCAAGAAGAGAAATCATCGAAGCAGCAGTGAAGCAGACGAAAGTGGGTGGTAAATTGAGTGAGTGCTGCTGAACGAAGAAAGAAAGTAATGAAGTTTAGAAAATGAATGTGCTAGGAAGAAAAGAAAAATAAGTAATAGAATAAACTTTAAGAAGATTGTGTGGAATGAAGAGAAAATAACTTTATTGATTGTCAAATTGAACAAGAAGAAGAGTTGAAATGTACTAGTTGCGAAATTTACTAGCAAAACAAATGTAAAGCAAGTAGTGTATAAATAGCGAAGTGTAAACGATTTGCAAAATCTACTAAGACGTGTAAAGTAAGATATATTGAATCAAAGCAAAATGTTATTAAATGAAAACTTCGTAAACACATGTGTAAAGCTTGCTATGATAAATTTGATGGTGAAACCATAAAGAAGAAGAATAATTAAAAACGCGAAAAAGAAATTTGTAATAGAATTTGATGTACGTAATTGAGCTAAGGAAAATGTTAAAAGTAAACATGAAATATTAGAAGAAATTTAACGCAAAACAGTACAAGTAAACTGAAATAAGTGATTTTTCTTAAACTTTAATAAAATCCGAATTGTTTAGTTAGCATCTATAAGTTATGCAGAAAAAATACAAGTTAACTGGCTGATAGTTTTGTGTTAAAAAAAAAAAAAATTTATTTAATAAAGTATGTGAAGCTAGGAATTGACTATATTATTATTTAAATACTATATTACTATTTACATACTATATTGTTTGACTATTGTTGAGTACAAAATGGAAAAGGCAGATATATTAAATTTGACAGTCGAACAGTTGGAAGTGAAATTGCGAGAAGTTAGCTTGGTAACAACCGGACGTAAAAAAGAAATGCAAGACAGACTTCTACATTTCGGTCATACTGTAGATGATGGTAGTGATAATGAATCGATTTACGAGGATGTGGCCAACGGAAGAGATCGTCCCGCTGTTGTGATTCATCAACCTCACTTTCAGCCCAAAGATTTAATTGATAGCCTTTCGCAGTTCAAAGGAGTAGGTAGGCCTGACGTCCATCAATGGTTAAGAGAGTTTGAACTTAATGCTCAAGTAGTAGGATGGAATGGCCTTCAAAAGTATATTTACGCGAAACAATTATTGTCAGGGGCGGCCAAACTGTTTATTCGCAGTCAATTTAGTATAAAAACATGTTCATCGCTTAAAAGTGCTTTGATACAAGAGTCTGATGGTCAGGTGTCGACAGCTGACATCCATAGAGTGTTAAGGAATAGGAAAAAATATTCGAATTAAAGTTTCTTGGAGTATATATATTCATTGATGGAAATAGGGGGTAGAATTGAGTTGGATGAAGCTGTCATTATAGATTACTTCATTGAAGGCATTGCTGATTCGCGAGTAAATAAAGCTATATTATATCAGGCAAGTAGTATTGATCAGTTGAAATTGCAAATTAGAATGTATGAAAGAGTTCGGGGCTCACAAACACTGAAAGGCAAAACATTTTTAGACCCTACTGTAGCTAAAAATGTTGAAGTAAATAAAGAAAAGAAATGCTTTAAGTATGGGAGTGAGGCTCATTTGGCTAAAGAATGTACTCATTCAGTTTGGGCACAAATCTTTTGAATGGAAATCCGTTAAAAAAGAACAAAAGCCAAAGCAAAACACAGCAAATAATGTAAATGACTGAGGTTAGTTAAAATTCAAGAATGCACAGTTTTGCCAAAGCAATTTTAAATTCTCAGCCTTGATAGACACAGGCTGTAAAGTTTGTCTTATGCGTTATAACACCTTAAAGAGAAGTGACTTAGAAGCACAACTCAAAAAGAATTGTATGGCATCGGGGAGAATAAAATTTACACAATCGGAAGCTTTCAAACAAAAATCGAAATGGATTGTATTGTCTTTAATTTGAAATTTTATTTAGTACGAGACGAAGATATAAGCTATGAAGCAATTCTAGGTAATGCTGCATTAGAAGTGGCAGATTTTAAAGCAAAGGTAGATGACGCTACAACTGAGAAGATAATCAAATCTAGTATGTATGATTCGGATAATAGAGCTAAGCAAACTGAGTGGATTAGCGAACTGGACACGGTATGCGCCGTTTGTGAAGACGTCGGTTCAGTGCGAGAGCTTGAGTTAAACCACTTATCGTTGGATCTCGCCAAAGAAATTACGGAATTGGTAAATCAGAACGTACCGACCAATAATGCAAAGCCCCTAGTAGAAATGAAGATTTTACTGCGTGATGAAGTTCCAATATATCAAGCACCGAGACGATGTTGTTATCCCTTCTGTAGATGAGCAGGAAGGCTTAGAAAGGTTAGCTAAAGTTTTGAGAGTAGCAGCAGAAAATGGTTTACAACTTAAGTGGTCGAAATGTAAATTTTTGCAGAGAAGAGTGGAATTTTTAGGATATAACATTGAAAATGGCACAATTGCGCCATCAATGGGGAAAACAGAAGCAGTATCAAACTTTCCATTCACTTCCTACTTCAGAAGATTTATTGAAAACTATACGTTGCTAGCAAAACCACCGAGAGACCTTTTAAGACAGGATTCGAAGTTTGGAATGTAGGAAAAAGAGATTACGGCATTTAACCAGCTGAAGGAGGCGCTAGTCAAAGCACCTGTTTTAAAACTATACGACCCCAAAGCTTACTCCGAAATACACACAGATGTTTGCAAATATGGGTATGGGGCTGTACTACTCCAGAAAGATACTGCCGACCAAACTTTGCATCCAGTTCAATTTATGAGGCGAAAAACATCACCCGCAGAGGATGCTACCACTCGTACGTATTAGAGGTTTTGGCTATTATAAATGCGTTGAAAAAATAGAGAATATATGTCCTAGGTAGAAATTTCAAAATAGTCACCGACTGTAATGCTTTTACCATGACTATGAAGAAGAAAGATGTTCCAGTTAGAGTTTCAAGATGAGCTTTATTCTTGCAGGAGTTTGACTACGTATTAGAGCACCGCGCTGGGTCAAAAATGCAGCACGTAAATAGATGCTCTAAGTCGAATGTACTGGCGGTTATAGAAAACTCTTTGAAACATAGGCTTAGAGAAACACAACAGACGGATAAGTGGGTAAAAGCAGTATGAGAGAAAGTGGCCAAAGAAGATTATGAGGATTATTTCTTGAAACACGATAGACGATTCAAAGACCATAATAAAGAGTTAATAGTAGTTCCTGAAGCGATGGAAGATGAAATTATAAGAGAAGCACATCAGAAGGGACACACAAAAAAGACGCATGATTATATTGAAAAAACATTCTATATTCCAAAGTTAAGTGCGAAAGTTTCAAAGATTGTACAAACATGTATCGAGTGTATAGTCACCAATGCCAAAGCAGGGCGAAACGAAGGATTCCTAACTCCAATAGCCAAAGATGATAGGCCGTTATTGTCGTTTCACATAGATCACGTAGGACCCATGCAGACTACAAACAAGAACTACTCTTTCATACTAGTTATAATTGAAATGAAAAGCAATCGGCTGTATTCGGTAACCCAATGCGAGTAATAACAGACAGGGGAGCAGCTTTTACTAGTGACGCTTTTAAAAAATACTGCTCGGAATTTGGTATTCAACATTTGCTTATTGCCACCGGTTGTTGTTGAAATAGTGCATCGCATAATTGTCCCAATGATAGCCAAATGAGTAGCGACAATCCATCAATGTGGTACAAATATACAGACAAGGTTTAGCAATATATAAACAGCACGCCTCCTTGAAGCACTAAAGTATCTCCTTTGAAACTACTTACGGGTTGTGAGATGAGGGTAGAAGAGTTCGGGGATATTAAAACATTTGTAGAAGAATCAGATTTGGAAGAATTCAATACTGAAAGGGATGAAGTATGAAATTTCGAAAACATTCAAAAAATTCAGGAAGAAAATCGGAAAAATTTTAATAAAAAAAGAAAACAAGATTCAATATTTAAAGTTAATGATTTAGTCGCGATATTGAGAACGCAATATGGAGTGGGTATGAAATTAAGACCTAGATTTTTAGGCCCTTATAAAATAGTTAAATGCCTGAATCACGGAAGATATGCAGTAGAACGAGTAAGAGATACTGAGGGTCCACGAAGAACCACAATAGTTGCGGAGTATCTGAAGATATGGAAACCATCATTCGAGGTCGAATGAATGCAGGATGGCCGAATGTGGGATTACACCTATTGACGCACGGACGAGTTTTAACGCGAACATACTTTTTCGAAACACCATTGAGTACATGTAGTTCGATTCTTTTAATTGAAACTCTGTTCTGGGGTACAAGTTCATAAAAAATCACAAATTTGCTCACGTACGTCAACCGTCACCGTCCGTCAGACACGTCGGTGGCTGTTTGCAGCTTAAGAAATTCGCGCAAAACTATCAGACTTGCTCTGCATAAGATCAACTTATGGTGCTATTCTCAGCTTGATTGTCATCTACAAACTAGGAGGTGACAATTTCAATGACTATTACAAATTATAGGAACAAGTGGAATTGGGTATAACAATTGCCAGTAGTCAAGCTGACAAGCTGCCCCAGAATAGGGCAGTTAGCATCTCAACAAAGATGACTTGACACGACACTCTCTCCCGCTCATCTGACATTAGATACATAAGCAAAGAGGATCCAGAAAGCAAAAAACGCAGCAAAACAATTTGGGAAAATCATTGAATCATAAGTGTACATTTCGAAGATGATATTTTTTTACGCATTTGAGTGGTTTACAGGGATTAAAAAACGCTTACAAGATACAAACAAACCGCCTTTTCTCTTTATATTATTTTCAAATATTTATTTTTATTTGAAATCATATTATTTCAATTTCCATGTTTTATTTCATTACGAAATGCACATCATTAAGGATTTTACCTTATTTTAAGATAGCTTGGAATTTTTAACTTCCTAAATCTAAATTCCTAAAAATCTACTTAAAATGCCCATATTTTGTTTTCACCATGCTGGCATCATTGGAAATGCTTTTTATATGAATTTCAATGTTATTTTATTATATTTTTTGTTTTTATTTTTCCGAAACTTCAGTTTTTCTTCAAAAAAGAAAGCGACAACTATTTATTTCTTGCCAAAGCCAGAGTTGCGCAGGTCGCTTTTTTGTAGGCATACCGGTCGTAAGAGGCTACCAATATGCACAAAGGTAATGATGTGCAACTCGATGGTTGATCTACGGATATAATGCCTCCCACCTCTCATTACCCATCTTCTCTTTCCTTTCGGAAGGAGGGATGACATGACCTAGAAGTTTTCACTGGTCATACCAAATCGCTACCACGACAGTCGGGCAGTACCGCAAGGGAGTACCGGGGCGTACCGGATTCATATCCGGCCAAGGACTGTTATTTCGACAACACTCCCCAAAACCTTCGGGGAGTGATTTTGTTGTTAAAACAACAACAACAACAAGAGATTCTGACATAAGCAATTTTCTTTAAGCATTTCATAAGTTTTATAAAGAATTTTTGGATTTCTTTTGAACAGCGCAAAGCCCGAAAAAAGAAAAAAAATTTCAAATCCCAAAGGAGGAGCGACTAAGCACGTTCATTGATGCTTTAAATAATTATTCCGTGTCTTTTTTCCCTATGGTACATCGATATATAAAAATTGCTGCAACGCTTCCAGTTTCCGTTGCTCCTAGCGAACGGTCTTTCTCTTCCCTTCGAAGGTTAAAAACTTATCTAAGAAGTACAATGGGACAGGAGAGGCTAGCTCTACTCAACATCCACTCTACTTTTGAAGTAACACCTAAAGAAATCTTAAACAAACTTTCAAAACAAACAAGAAAAATAAATATTGCTTTGCACACGGCTAAGAGTTTAAGCCTAGATTTAAAACTTTTTGGGGCTACATATACACCTATGTCTGCGTTCAAATGTGTTTTGTTAAGAACTTTGTGGAAAATTCATGAAAATTCAAGAAAACTCGAAAAATTTGTATAAAAGTTCTAAATTTTTAGTAAAAGTTTTTAGATTTTTTTCGAGTTAGTGAAAAAAGATACCAATCTTAAGCCGCTAGAAGAATTATTCGATTTTTGGCAATTTTTTTTCTAGCCGACCAAGTGCATTATCTTCCATACAAATTTATAAGCGTAATATTTTAATTTTATATACAGACATTTTTTATTTTTTTTTTCTATCTACTGAGTTACGGCGCACTCATGAATTTTATCAGAAAAGTACACATATTCGCTGTGTACGACTTTTGTTGTATTTTTGTTTATCCTAGTAAAGTTTTAAATCTAAACCGTAAAAAATTTAGAATTTTTTAGGTAATTGAAAGGTTTGGAATTTATTACCAAAAAGCTTTAAAAATTGTGTAAACCAATGAATGGTTTAAAAGTTAGGCTCAAATTTATAGCCGTGTAGAAAGAGAAATATTTCAAAGAATTAAAAGTATAAATATGTAATATGTAAAAATATAAATATTCGTGTATTTACAGGTAATTCTTATTTACTGACACTTTGGCCAAAACCCCCCCCCCCCCCGAAATTTTTTTCTGGCTAGGCACCTGGGTAAGAACATTAGAATTTGGTATGGGGTTATATGAGATAAATCCCTAAGTCCTACATGAAAAATGGGGATAACGAGAAAGGGGGCATAGCAACCCCCATACGAATGGAACATTACATAGTCCCTATCTCTGGAAGTATTAGGTTATACCACTAAAATTTGGTATGGGGTTATATGAGACCAATCTCTAATACCTGCAAGAAAACGTGGGAACGATACGTATGCAATTTATTAAAGTCTGTATCTCTGGAAGTATTTAGGTTAGACTTTTAAAATTTGGTTGAGAGGTTTATGATATTAATCCCATATGAATGAAATTCTTCATAGCCCATAGTTCTGGAAGTATTTAGGCTAGGCCTCTGACATTCAGTATGGGGTTTTATAAAGTTTTTTTAAGCTGCTGACGTTCGTCTCTTATTTAAATTTGTTAAATCTTCACGAACAAGAATTGGATAACAATGATAATGGATCAAATAGAAATATAAGGACAATTAAGTTACCTCCTTTAATGCCTCTTGAAGATCTTCTTTCTTCTATTCAAACGCTTAATATTATACAGAGATCTTACTTGTCTCATATGCTGCACAACTTTAAAATAAATCAACCTTTTTATGAGATATGTAGGACATTATAAAAGTTCTTGAGTTAAGCTTTGGTTTCCTCGAAGGCGTTGCCGCTACATAGCCTTTACATAGCGGTAGAATAAGTTGTCAAATACAATGAAATGTAAAAGTAATTACGTGTAAACCTAACAGACGTTGTTGCTATAATACGGCCATACTGATGGTGAAACCTAGTTTTTCAGGGTTTTTTCTCACCGCTATTTTTCATTTATTAAATTTTATTTATTTATTTATTTACAGCCATATGGCCTATAATACTTTTTAATGTTTATAAAAATAACTATTTATGTACACAATATAAATTCACAAAACAACACAAAGGTGCTACAAACATAGGAAATGAAATCGCCAGAATGTGGGAAATACGTTCATGTAAGTTTACAAAAAAGCGGTACCGCTCATTGCGTTGACAATATCTAACGTCTTTTGGCGGTCGTAATAAGCACAGCTTTTCGAGGAAACCACGGATTTAGTTTTATTAAAAATTAGTGACCTTTAGGGCTTAAATTAGAGATCTAGATGCAGAGCTACCCGAAATTCTTTCTAATGACCACTGCAATAATAAATTAATAACACAGGACCACGAATTTCAACTTTTTCTCTTTACCAGAAACGTCGTTATGAAAGTCGTGTGTAAAATCACCAACTGATTTCGAAAATTTAGTTAATTTTTGATTCTATGGTACCGTTTTTGATATATTTGCAATTTACCATTATTCGAAAAATTCAAAAAGATGACTCCCTTTAATTAAGTAGTATATCTCACGAACGTATTTTGCTCAACCAGATAGTTTTCGAGATATTAGCTTATCATTTCAGATCGTCGTTTTTTGTTTTTAAGAAAAAATGAAAAAAAATTACTCTTTTTTTCCAGATATTTTTTTTTACGTGTTTAATTAGACAAATGATAAGCTATCATCGAAAATAATCGATGCAAAACTACGTATGTACCCTACGGGACATGGGTGATGGTTACCAATATAAACATAAATTATTTTATGAAAGGGAAGATACGATTTGTTACGGCTGGAAAAAGAAGGGTAAATTTAACACCAACACATGCAAATATTATCTGAAAGAGAAGTTTCGTTGGAAAGAGGTGGACCTTTGGTGTTAATTTGGCCTTCATCATCATGGAAGTCTTTATATATCATAGTTGCAATAATCGCTTATTATTTTGTATGTCACCGATGATGTTTTGTTTTTCACCAAAAATAAAGTTTTATGTTTTGATCATCGTGGCAAAGCTTAAACATCACCAAAACAGTACAGGTACATCACCGGTGCACACAGCGATGCATATTTCGGCCTTCATCGGTGACAGTGTTCCCCTTTTTAAATTTGAATTTGAGCACTGCTGCATGGCTGGTACATCACCGGTGCACACAGCGATGCATATTTCGGACTTAATCGATGAATTTTTTGGAAAGGCGTCACTGTGCGGACGTGTTTGAAAAGTTTTACGAAGCAATTAAGTATTATAATCACCCCTATCATGCATTTCGACTTGGATCGAAATTTTCTCCGTTTGGCAACTTTGGTATCATGCGTTCCGTTTCCGTTCAGTTCAACTTCGAAACTTACAATTCTGCCTATCATGCATTTCAAGCGTAGCTCCGTTTTTATCAGTTGCAATTTTGTTGACGGATAGCTGCTTGTTTTTTATTTTGCAAACAATATTAGATTAATTTCCGCGATTTTTTGTTAAAACTCTTAAAATATAAATAAAACTCGTATATTAAAGTTGTAAAACGCTCGCTATATTTTGTTTTTGTGCTCTAATGAGGTTTTTTGATATGTTTGCATGATAATTGTTTGCGACCGGTGCCGAGTGCTAATATTTGTCCAAAAATGTAGGAAGGGGTATCAAAAGACGCGTTTCGATACCGGGAATGTGAATCCGCCCCCGGAGATATAATATTTTCAATATTTTTGGACGCGCATTAGCACTCGGCACCGGTTGTAAACAATTACCGAAAATTGGACTAGCATTTAAAACACCAATCTAACAATTTTACTAACACCATTAAAACTAAGGTAATGGCAGCCAAACGTGCACCGGCAGCCACTCCGCACCACCAACACATACTCGGTAAACTCCTTTGTCAGTTCCAGGGCAGCCAATGTCTTCATCATGGTCAGACTTAATCCTGACATATCTAGTGTTTGCTCGGCGTATGTGTGTATCTGCGTGCCTGGTCGACGAAGCAGACTCTTCTAGCATCAACTCTATCGCAAATGCCAGCTACCTCCTACTGACGACATGGTAACATCCACCAACAGTGTCCTCTTGCTTTTTGTTGGTCCTCCGACGTCTGCTATAATCAATCAATTGATCTTTGCATAAAATTTCACTAAATTTATTACATAATGCTCAATACATATGTAATTAGTTAATTTATGTTATTAAGTTAATAAATAATAAAATTTTACTTTTATTTCAAAAGCACTAATTTGTGTATTTTTGCTTTGTTATGTTCCAGTTCCACATATTTCAAGGCAAACAGCTGATTTCGAAAGTTTTATAGCTCTTCCTCTTCTTCCTTCAATCCAATTTAAACGCATGATACCAATTTTCGATTTCGGCGGAGCGTAGAACGGGAACGTAATTGAAATCCATGATAGGGGTGAATTAAACGCGTTAAAGTGTTTTTTTTTTTTTCAAAACAATTAACAAAACAATAAACTTTTAAAGTGTTTTTGCAAAACAATAAACTGTTTAAGTGTCGAAAAATTAAACATACAGTGTTCTAAAACAAAATAAGTGTTTATAATGAATAAGCGCTACTTTCAAAACTGCTTGAGCAAAGAGAAGAAGATTTTCGAGTCTAATGTACAAATGTACAAAAGGATTCGACAATCTGCTCTATCAGTAGAAAATGTGGCAGGTGAAACAGTTGTGAATAATGATTAATTCCAACATAGATGATGAAGTAAATTTCATCAACGAAAGTGATGCTGGTGCTGACGATGTTAGGGAAATAGAACAGGCCCTTCCTAGTAGTTGTGAGACCCTTAAAAATTGGGCAATACGCCACAAAATTTCCCGCAACGCCCTTGACGACCTTTTACATACTTTGCCAAATGAAGATGTCAAGGAATTACCCCTCTGTGCTAAAACCCTTATGGGAACTGATAGGGAAAAACCATTAGTTAAATATATTTCTAACGGGGATTTCTTGTATTGGGGTATCCAAAAATATTTTATTTCCAACTCTTTTGAATATTTGCAGTCCAGGGAAGAAATTTCTATAGATGTAGGAGTGGATGGGCTAAAATTATTTAACAGCTCTTCTAGAGTTTTATGAAATATCCTCGGTGCCATTGTAGATTTCCCGGAAGTCAGTCCTGTTATGATTGCCTGCTTTTCTGGTTTTAAAAAGCCAGAAAATATCAACGAATTTTTTTCTGATTTCTGTAAAAAGTAGGAACCAATGAAGTGGCAAAGAAATTTAATATCCTCGTTTTTACATGCGATTCTCCAGCAAGGGCTTTTGTGACAGGAGTTATTTCGCGCAATGGGAAATTCAGTTGCCCAAAATGCCCCAGGAAGGGAGATATTTAGAGAGAAGAGCATGTTTTTCGAAAGAGGCATGCGGATCTAGAACAGATGCATCCTTCGATCTGAAAGCGGATCCATCACACCATATTATTCAGTTCAGGGAGCAGAAAAGCATTCTAGAATAAACAGGTTTTAAAATGGTTTCGCAGTTTCCCCTTGATCCCATGCATTTGGTTGACCTAGGAGTATCTAAAAAACTACTAAAGTTAATTCTTAAAAGAGCAAATGTTAGAGATATGAACCAGAAAACTTTAATTTGTACTCAGTTTGTGCCATCTGAATTTAGCCGTTGGTCAAGAAGTTTAGATTACGTTTCTTATTGGAAATCAACCGAATATAGACAGTTTTTGTTATACACGGGCATCTTTATCTTGAAAGATTGTGTAAGTGAGGACATTTATTACCATTTTCTGTTGTTACACAGTGGTATTCGAATGCTTTCAAGCCAAAGTTCGCACCAGGTAGAAGCAGAAGTTTCCCAAGAAATTTTACAAGATTTCGTTTCCAACTTTGGAACATTGTACGGCGATGAACTAATCAGTTTTAATATTCATGGGTTATTGAATTTGTCGGAGAGTGTTAAGCAACTAGGTCCTTTAGATTCATGTTCGGCATATAAATTTGAGAACTATATGCAATTCTTAAAAAAATTCATAAAAAATCCCTCCAACATCCTTCAGCAGTTGGCTTTAAGAATAAATGAGAGAAACACAGCTATGGCAGAACGTATAAAGACAGGAGAGTTTATTTTTAGCAGCGCCAAAAAAGCCGATAGTTTTTGTTTTAGCAAAAATATAGGCCCTTTAGAAATAATAAAAGTAAATAAAACGCGCCAAACATGCCATTGTAAATTTTTTAAAAAAGCCGAAAACTATTTTGAAGAACCTGTTCAGTCATTCACTTCCTTGGGCATTCTCGTTGCTAGTGAACTCTCTGAGGAAACAGTGGAACTTTCGTTAAATGAAATTGATTACAAATACTTTTGTATACCATTAAAAGAAAAACGTTTGCTTATCCCACTATTACATAACTTGTTTCACGACTTTGATTAATCTGCCACTCGTTTTTTGCTATATTTTTGACTTTCAAATTATTATTATTATTGCTTTTTGTTTATTTACATGAGTTTCAACATCAGAAACTTTTTGGAGGGCATTGAAATCGGCGCTATGGCCCAAGTAACCGTGGGCGAAGTCACACCCGTTACAATTGTTGGAGACGATATGGCAGTTGGAGCCATTGAAACACTGGGTCACGGAGATGTTATACCAGTTACAATTGGTAAGTTTAATCAGTCTATAATAATAGGACGACTCGTATAGATTTTTATTTTACCATTTTTTCACAGCGGACCCGACAATTGTAAAAAAATGTTCAGCACGGGAAACTTTAATGAAAAGATGTCCTCAACTCCCCTAAAGAAGCGAAAAATAAATACATATTGAAAACATTCCACCACAGACTGACGACGACGAAGGAATCACACTCCTTAAAATATTTAAAAAACGAGCATAGAGCGAACTGTAAGTATTGCAAGTATGTATGTTACCATCACATGGTATTTGAATTATTTATTTCATTCTACACAGCAAATAATATTATCAGAAAACCAGCTATTACTGGCTGCACAAATGTCAAGACAGGAGGCAAATGGTGTCAGCAAAGAGGAACACATGGCCGTAGCGAAAGTTTTAAGGGAGGTAAAAGTGATGACTTCAAAAATTGAACGGGCCAAAACACGAGCGAAGCGATGAGAGAGGTAGAGAGCCTGCTACCAGTGGAATCACTTAAGTCGCTCTTCGAAATCGAAGAGAAACTTCAAGGCGAAGAATTTTGCCAAGCAATGGTAATTAACATAAGCTTTCATTCAGTGATATACTCATATTATAATTTCTTATAGATAACGTATTGCTTCAAACTGAAGGGGGTGCACAAAAATGCCACAAAAACTATAAAAGAAAGTCTTTAAAGATGACGTTCTGCAACATTTCAATTGGGTGGGAGCTGCAGGGAAAATACCCTTCAGGGCCCTAAATTTAGTCCCCAAAGTCCTACAAAGAATAATTCTTAACTATGTATATTAATTCTAACAAATAAATTTTATTCTTTTCAGACGTATTCAAATCAACAACTGCAATAAATTTCGTATTTGCTGCCAAGAGGGCTTTGAATCTGAGCCACCACCGAATACTTCAACAAAAATATAAAAAAACTAGTAAGGAAGTCTAAGTTCGGGTGTAACCGAACATTAAATACCTAGTAGTGATCTGTTTTGGTATCCTAATTTACTCAGGTCTATTTTAATACATACCTGAAAATTTGTTATGAAGGCAACTGATTGTTTTCGATAAAAAACACTTCTGTTGTGAGTGGTAAATTAAATTATTACTAAATAACAAAATATAAATACCTTTCCTCATGTTCATGAAAGGTATGAAAATAAAAAAAATTAATAAAAAAAGGCAGTAGGGTGTTAACTACTTGCCCGTAAATCTTGCTTGTTTGTTATTCGATTTGCGTAATTTTTGGCAGGAGTATACTACATACTATTGGGAACCCTCTCACAAAATTTCATTGAAATACATTCTTGAAATTCCAAGCAATCGCTTTTGAAAATAGTAGAGCTTTTATGCTAAAAAGTGGGCGGCGCCATGCCTACTTCACCAAAATCCACAAAATTTTTGTACAGTTCAGTTTTGCTTAAAAGGCTTATTATGTGTGTAAAATCTTATTTATATAACTTATACAATTATTGAAATATCGCGATTTTAAGTTTACGAAGAAATTTTTTAGAACTGTGTTCAAAAAGTGGGCGTGTCCGTTCTCCGATTTTGTTTATTTTTACAGAAAAGAGTCAGCTTTATATGCTGAACACTTTCTCTAAATATCGTTGCAATGAGTCAATTTTTACCGGAGTTATGGCATGGAAAGTTTTGTGGAATAATCCCCCATAAAGGGGCGGGGCCACGCCCATTTTCCAAAAATTTTGTGCTTTCGACTTTTTTTGCCCACGAACACTTCAGAGGTGAAATAGAAATTATATACAGCTAGTTTAAGCAAAGTTATAGCATATTCAATATATCTATGATCCTTTTCAAAATCTTTCGTATAAAATTGGGAGTGGACCTAACCCGATTTCGCTAATTTTTTTTTGAAATATTGCCTGTATTAATATATATATGTGTGCTGAATTTTATTTTGCTATCTTGAGCGGTTTTTGATTTATGATTAATAATATTTCCAAATTTGACTATATCAAAAGCGGGCGGTGCCTAGCCCCTTTTTAAAAATTTCTTCAAAAATGTATTTGTTGCCTTAACGCTAAAGTGCACACCACATATTATCCTTATAGGTGTATTATGTACTGAATAATCACTCTTTTTGTATTTTCCAAAATATTATATATATAGAAAGAGGGCGTGGCTTTTAACCGATTTTGCCTATTTTCAATAGCGCTCGGAGATAAGTGAAAAGGAACCTACATACCAAATTTAATTGAGATATCTCAAGATTTACTCAAGTTATCGTGTTTACAGACGGACGGACGGACGGACGGACGGACGAACGGACGGACGGACATGGCTCAATCAATTTCTCTTTTCCTCCTGAACATTTTGATATATATAAGTCAATATTTATCTCGATTCGTTTATGCCGTTACATACTACCGTTAGGCGAATGAAGTTAATATACCTTGTGTGAGCACTACTAGGTATAAAAAGGCAGTAGGGTGTTAACTACTTGCCCGTAAATCTTGCTTGTTTGTTATTCGATTTGCGTAATTTTTGGCAGGAGTATACTACATACTATTGGGAACCCTCTCACAAAATTTCATTGAAATACATTCTTGAAATTCCAAGCAATCGCTTTTGAAAATAGCAGAGCTTTTATGCTAAAAAGTGGGCGGCGCCATGCCTACTTCACCAAAATCCACAAAATTTTTGTACAGTTCAGTTTTGCTTAAAAGGCTTATTATGTCAGTAAAATCTTATTTATATAACTTATACAATTATTGAAATATCGCGATTTTAAGTTTACGAAGAAATTTTTTAGAACTGTGTTCAAAAAGTGGGCGTGTCCGTTCTCCGATTTTGTTTATTTTTACAGCAAAGAGTAAGCTTTATATGCTGAACACTTTCTCTAAATATCGTTTCAATAAGTCAATTTTTACCGGAGTTATGGCATGGAAAGTTTTGTGGAATAATCCCCCATAAAGGGGCGGGGCCACGCCCATTTTCCAAAAATTTTGTGCTTTCGACTTTCTTTGCCCACGAACACTTCAGATTTGAAATAGAAATTATATACAGCTAGTTTAAGCAAAGTTATAGCATATTCAATATATCTATGATCCTTTTCAAAATCTTTCGTATAAAATTGGGCGTGGACCTAACCCGATTTCGCTAATTTTTTTTTGAAATATTGCCTGTATTAATATATATATGTGTGCTGAATTTTATTTTGCTATCTTGAGCGGTTTTTGATTTATGATTAATAATATTTCCAAATTTGACTATATCAAAAGTGGGCGGTGCCACGCCCCTTTTTAAAAATTTCTTCAAATATGTATTTGTTGCCTTAACGCTAAAGTGCACACCTAATATTATCCTTATAGGTGTCAGACGGACGGACGGACGGACGGACATGGCTCAATCAATTTCTCTTTTCCTCCTGAACATTTTGATATATACATATAAGTCAATATTTATCTCGATTCGTTTATGCCGTTACATACTACCGTTAGGCGAATGAAATTAATATACCTTGTGTGCGAAGCACTATGATTAATAATATTTCCAAATTTGACTATATCAAAAGCGGGCGGTGCCTAGCCCCTTTTTAAAAATTTCTTCAAAAATGTATTTGTTGCCTTAACGCTAAAGTGCACACCAAATATTATCCTTATAGGTGTATTATGTACTGAATAATCACTCTTTTTGTATTTTCCAAAATATTATATATATAGAAAGAGGGCGTGGCTTTTAACCGATTTTGCCTATTTTCAATAGCGCTCGGAGATAAGTGAAAAGAAACCTACATACCAAATTTCATTGAGATATCTCAAGATTTACTCAAGTTATCGTGTTTACAGACGGACGGACGGACATGGCTCAATCAATTTCTCTTTTCCTCCTGAACATTTTGATATATATAAGTCAATATTTATCTCGATTCGTTTATGCCGTTACATACTACCGTTAGGCGAATGAAGTTAATATACCTTGTGTGCGAAGCACTACTAGGTATAAAAAGAAAGAAACCCCAGAAACAGAAATATCACAAAGCAATATCTTTTTGTAAAAAATTCCTTTCTTAAAAGTTTCCTTACTTCCAGTGTAATTAATTAATGAGTTATTAATTTTATTTGTAATGCGAAATTGAAATATTTTTAATTTAATAAAAGTTGTTAAAACAGAAATATAGTTAATTTAATGGGTCAGAGTGCCTTTAAGCAGCGCTGATGAAATAAGTCATCAGGGCCGATGTCATCGTTGCACCAAATATGTAATACCAACGAAGATGGTCACTATTGATGGATTTTACAATCTTCGCTGACGTCATTGTTGAGGCTAAACATGGTCCGTTGTGATAGCATCGGTGATATTATTTTGCATCATTGGTGCAACTATTTTACATTACTGGTGCTACTATTTTGGATCATATGTGATAAGAGTAAGAAAGACAAATCTATATTTTGTAGATAGGCAAATTACATGAGTTAGAAGGTGAAGCAAGATCGCAAGTACGCAAAACCAGACAGCACTTTTTTCACAAAGCCCTTAAGAAAGTGATGGCGGTGCGACCGAAAACCTATGACAGCGCTGATCAGCACATCCTATGTCAGCGGAAGCTCAGTGTCCCGTAGGGTATGTTATAAACGATCAAATAAAAATTGCGAAACTTCAATGTATGTATACAAGTGACATTATGATTACATATGTACATAACACAGTGCTACAAAAAAAAAAACAAAATTAAGTAAATACACTTTTGAAGCGACCTAGCCGAGATTGTTCACCTGGTCGAATTATGCACGAAACGCCCTTTAAAAAGTTTTTAACACCCCCAAAATCTGGTTTTAAGGCCAAAAACCCGATTTTCAGTTTCTTCTTAAAAAAAAAATTCATTAAAAAACCAATTCAAATTTCAAAATTCTTAACGGTTTTGGGTAGAGAATTCTTCACACTTTCGAAATATATATAGTGTTTTATTCATTTCAAAAAAATGTGATATGTTTTTTAAGCCCGAAGTTGAAATTTTTGGAAATGTCGTCCGGTTTTCCGGTTTCGACGTCATATTTTTGCCACTTATTGGCATGAATGAACCGCTTTGGGCATATGTAATCGATAGGCATTCACTACTTAAATATACCAGTTTTTATTTTTTGGAAAGGACTTAAAGTTTTCAAGTTATGCAGTCTAATCCAATAAATGTTGGCTCTAAAATGGCCTAAAATGCATCTGGTGTAAAAAAAATTATTGTAAAATTTCATGGAATCAAGAAATTATGAATCAAACCATCGTCAAAAATCACTATTCGTTGTTTAAAATTATAATTGACGTCCTAACAGTTAGCCCATTTTTTCACTTACACGGGATGCCCCTGGAAATGGAAATGTTAGATTTTTGATAATGCTGAATAACGTGAAAACTTAAAGTCCTTTTCAAAAAATAAAAACTGGTATAATTTGGTAGTGAATACCTCTCGATGACACATGTCCAAAGAGGTTCATTCATTGTTCATTAGTGGCAAGAAAATGACGTCGAAACCGGAAAACCGAAAAAATTTCAACTTCTGGCTTACAAAACGTATCATACTTTTTTCAAATGAATAAAAAACTAAATATATTTAGAAATTGTCAACAGTTCTCTACTCAAACCCGTTGAGATTTTTAAAATCGGTTAAAAATTGGTTTTTCATGAATTTTGTTTTAAGAGGAAACTGAAAAATAGGTTTTTTGGCATTAACACCAGATTTTAGGGGTGTTTAATAGGCGTTTCGTGTATAACTCGACCAGATAAACGATCTCTGCTAGATCGCTTCAAAAGTGTTAAATGGCTGTCGCACTGTGTAATTAGTCATGAATATAAACTTCATTGATAATATTCATAAAATATTTCTAGACTCTAGAGTAGTTCTTAGATTTTAACATCATTGTTTTTTTACTCTTGTTTTGTGTTTTTATCGTGTAACACGTCTTCCAAAATCTATACATATAATAAAATTGTACCAGGTCGATGTCTGTACATTGAAGATATTTAAGAAAAACTGATAGGAGAGGTCTTTATTGGACCAACGGAACTCAGACTTACAATTTTTAGAATTTTTGTCTGTCTGTATGTCTATCTGTCTGTCTGTGTGATTATCTGGGCATCACTCAAAAACTACTGAATAGAATTGAATTACCATTCTATCACTCAACGTCTTACTTAATATTTAAGATAACTTTCATTTGGATATATCATCCAGTTCCCGAGTTATTGACCAAAATGTGGGCCTAGGGTGACCAAACATGTGTTTTTTTTACTATTATGTCCACTACACACAAAAACTGCTCCATTGCATTGAATGAAACTTTCACCATTATATTATTAGACGTCTATCTTAAGGTTTAAGACACCTTCCATCAGGATATCTTATCCGGTTTTAGAAATATTGACCCAGAGGTGACCCAATATCAGTTTTTCCAACATCGGTGTAAAACGAAAGGTAGAAATGAAAGGTAGAAATGAGTATCTCAAATTATTTCAGAGATTTCACACAAAATGTAAAGAGGGGCAATCGTAGAATTTGTCTTTTTCAAGCGAGCTGAAAATTGATATAGGTCTAGATTATACCAAAACCCTTCTCACGCAGAAAAGTGGGGGCTTTCAGAATCGGGGGCCTGGCACCTCCCATACAATCTTAATTTTTCATGCTGATTATCTCTAAAAGGGTTTCAGTTAGGGCCCTGGAAATTGGTATGGAGATAAACGACATCAATTCGGGGTTATACAAAAAGGGGGCGTGGTATCTCCCATACATACTAAATGTTGAAAGCTGAATATCTATGAAAGGGTTTAAGGTAGGGACATAGGGATCACTATGAAGATATACGATATCAATACAATGTTAAAAGAAAAAAATTTATAAAAGAGGGGCGTGGCAAGGCACATCCCTTACGTACTAAACTATGAGCTGAATATATATTAAAGGGTTGGTGGTAGGGACCCGAAATCCATTGATTATAGCAAATTGTTTATACTCACTACAGATGCGTCGAATAAAGCCCTTGGGGCTGTTTTAAGCCAAGATGGTCGATCCGTGTGTTATCCAAGTGGTACACTAAATGAGCATGAGCTCAATTCTTCAGCAACCGAAAAAGCATTGCTAGTTTTGGTATGGGCCACAAAGTACTTCAGGACATACATATATGGTAGAAAATTCGTTGTTTACACCGACCATCGGCCCCTACAATGGCTGCATACTTTAAAGGAGCCGAACTCAAAACTGCAGAGGTGGAAAATAAAACTAAATGAGTTTGATTTTGAAGTTAAATATATTTCTGGAAAGGAAAACTATGTGGCAGATGCCTTGCCAAGGGTTACAATTCAGGAATGTAATTATGGTAAGATATCTCAAAAATAGAAACTGTTCCAAAACTGGCCAAAAAAGATCAGTGTTTGAGAAAATCGGTTTTTTCTATTCGCGCTTTCGGTTTTTTCGATCTTTTTATCTCAACTGTCTTTAATCGATCTTTTTTCAAAAATACCTAAAACCGAACAATCGACTTCTATTCCGTTGAATTGTAAATATTAATTTATTTTTCGCGATAAGTGATGGCGCCGCATCGAAAAAAAAGCCCACTTTGGCAATATTTTGATGAAAAAGGGAATAAAGAAGTTATATGCAAGCTCTGTAAAACTGACACGTACAAGCTAAAAGGACACCTCTAGCGCAATCATGCCGGTTGGGATAGAAAGGATTTACCTTGTAACACCAACAAGAACTCCGATGATGTGTTCTGATGATTCTAATTCGAATGAAAAAGTCAGAACTGTTGATAGGCAGCCATCAATTCCAGACAAGTTTTTGAAAACATGTTTACCCTACCAACCATGGCTATCCACATTTTATGAATTTCTAATCGATTTCCAAAACCATCTCTATTTGTTGCTTCTCCTTACCAATACCAACGCATATTTTTGGGATATATTTCCCAAACAAAAATCGTTCTCTTTTTTCGCTATTGCAATTCCCATGAGAGCGAATGAAATAGAAACATTTTAATAATTGCGAACAAAAGGAATTTTAACAGCTGATTCCATAAATTAAATTTTCTGTCAAAATCAATTAAACATTTTTTGGTGCTTGGACAAAAATTTATATTTCATTGAAAAGAAAGGTAAGTACAATAACTTTAAGCCTTTTTGATAAAAAGTAGTAATATTTATAATGCCTTGTATATTTTCACAGGCGCATCTGCGGTATGGACTGCTGTTCAGTGAATAATAGAAAGATTTTGGGGCTCTTTGCGGTCGGCCCACAAGAACGCAAATTAAGCCGTCGAACTTTGAGGTACGTAAAGTGAATTTAGTGTAATATACAAATGTTCATGCGCTTGTGCATTTGTTTACTATTATTGTAGCCAAAGTGAGTGTAATATAGTTTACGTTGCCGTTCTAGAAGACGGTTTTATGCCTAATATTCATTGGAATTTGCCAAGCGGGGTACCAAAAGACGCGTCTTGACCTCAAGATCCCAAATCCGAAAGCGACAATAAATTATTTTGATATTTGTAAACAAAGTTGTGACTTTTCATGTGTTCGTCGTAACATGTTATGGCGTTGTA
>OX608078.1:114534948-114982224 GCA_951509765.1 Sphenella marginata
GGGGCCGATGGTCGGTGGTAAACAACGAATTTTCTACCATATATGTATGTCCTGAAGTACTTTGTGGCCCATACCAAAACTAGCAATGCTTTTTCGGTTGCTGAAGAATTGAGCTCATGCTCATTTAGGGTACCACTTGAATAACACACGGATCGACCATCTTGGCTTAAAACAGCCCCAAGGGCTTTATTCGACGCATCTGTAGTGAGTATAAACAATTTGCTATAATCAATGGATTTCGGGTCCCTACCACCAACCCTTTAATATATATTCAGCTCATAGTTTAGTACGTAAGGGATGTGCCTTGCCACGCCCCTCTTTTATAAATTTTTTTCTTTTAACATTGTATTGATATCGTATATCTTCATAGTGATCCCTATGTCCCTACCTTAAACCCTTTCATAGATATTCAGCTTTTCAACATTTAGTATGTATGGGAGATACCACGCCCCCTTTTTGTATAACCCCGAATTGATGTCGTTTATCTCCATACCAATTTCCCAGGGCCCTAACTGAAACCCTTTTAGAGATAATCAGCATGAAAAATTAAGATTGTATGGGAGGTGCCAGGCCCCCGATTCTGAAAGCCCCCACTTTTCTGCGTGAGAAGGGTTTTGGTATAATCTAGACCTATATCAATTTTCAGCTCGCTTGAAAAAGACAAATTCTACGATTGCCCTCTTTACATTTTGTGTGAAATCTCTGAAATAATTTGAGATATTGAAAGAAATCTCACATTACAATGCAGTACTCATTTCTACCTTTCGTTTTACACCGATGTTGGAAAAACTGATATTGGGTCACCTCTGGGTCAATATTTCTAAAACCGGATAGATATCCTGATGGAAGGGTTTCTTAAACCTTAAGATAGACGTCTAATAAATAATGGTGAAAGTTTCATTCAATGCAATGGAGCAGTTTTTGTGTGTAGTGGACATAATAGTAAAAAAAACACATGTTTGGTCACCCTAGGCCCACATTTTGGTCAATAACTCGGGAACTGGATGATATATTCAAATGAAAGTTATCTTAAATATTAAGTAAGACGTTGAGTGATAGAATGGTAATTCAATTCTATTCATTAGTTTTTGAGTGATGCCCAGATAATCACACAGACAGACAGATAGACATACAGACAGACAAAAAATTCTAAAAATTGTAAGTCTGAGTTCCGTTGGTCCAATAAAGACCTCTCCTATCAGTTTTTCTTAAATATCTTCAATGTACAGACATCGACCTGGTACAATTTTATTATATGTATAGATTTTGGAAGGACGTGTTACACGATAAAAACACAAAACAAGAGTAAAAAAACAATGATGTTAAAATCTAAGAACTACTCTAGAGTCTAGAAATATTTTATGAATATTATCAATGAAGTTTATATTCATGACTAATTACACAGTGCGACAGCCATTTGAACACTTTTGAAGCGACCTAGCAGAGATCGTTTATCTGGTCGAGTTATACACGAAACGCCTATTAAACACCCCTAAAATCTGGTTTTAAGGCCAAAAAAACCTATTTTTCAGTTTCCTCTTAAAACAAAATTCATGAAAAACCAATTTTTAACCGATTTTAAAATCTCAACGGGTTTGAGTAGAGAACTGTTGACAATTTCTAAATATATTTAGTTTTTTATTCATTTGAAACAAGTATGATACGTTTTGTAAGCCAGAAGTTGAAATTTTTTTCGGTTTTCCGGTTTCGACGTCATTTTCTTGCCACTAATGAACAATGAATGAACCTCTTTGGACATGTGTCATCGAGAGGTATTCACTACCAAATTATACCAGTTTTTATTTTTTGAAAAGGACTTTAAGTTTTCACGTTATTCAGCATTATCAAAAATCTAACATTTCCATTCCAGGGGCATCCGTGTAAGTGAAAAAATGGGCTAACTGTTAGGACGTCAATTATAATTTTAAACAACGAATAGTGATTTTTGACGATGGTTTGATTCATAATTTCTTGATTCCATGAAATTTTACAATAATTTTTTTTACACCAGATGCATTTTAGGCCATTTTAGAGCCAACATTTATTGGATTAGACTGCATAACTTGAAAACTTTAAGTCCTTTCCAAAAAATAAAAACTGGTATATTTAAGTAGGTGAATGCCTATCGATTACATATGCCCAAAGCGTTCATTCATGTCAATAAGTGGCAAAAATATTACGTCGAAACCGGAAAACCGGACGACATTTCCAAAAATTTCAACTTCGGGCTTAAAAAACATATCACATTTTTTTGAAGAATAAAACACTATATATATTTCGAAAGTGTGAAGAATTCTCTACCCAAAACCGTTAAGAATTTTGAAATTTGAATTGGTTTTTTAATGAATTTTTTTTTTAAGAAGAAACTGAAAATCGGGTTTTTGGCCTTAAAACCAGATTTTGGGGGTGTTAAAAACTTTTTAAAGGGCGTTTCGTGCATAATTCGACCAGGTGAACAATCTCGGCTAGGTCGCTTCAAAAGTGTATTTAATTGTAAACGAAATTTACATGGGGAATGTGGATAATATCTGCACGCGGCCCATAGAAAACTATCCACTTTTTTATCCTCATTTGTGGATAGCGCGACCTATGTTTTAGCCATTTTTTTATCTGCGTATGGTTGGTAGGGTTACTGTTCCTTTTTTGAATACAAGCATCTACATTTATATGTATTAGTACAAAAAAGTATTGCCTTTTTCAGAATTTTTCACTTTTACAAATTTGATTTAACTGTATTAACTTGAACTGAAAAATAAATATTTGTTGAATTAAAACTTCTTGAGTTCTTTTAAAAATTTAGAGAGAAGAACCCTACGTACTACGTATCTACATTGTTCTATTTCTATAAAGTTTCTTTTCGAAATTTAAAATTGTGCCGGTTTTTCGAAAAACCGGTTTTTTCGTTTCCGGTTTTAAAAACGGTTTAAAACCGGAATAAAAACCGCGATTAATCACAAACCGGTTTTTTTTCAACTTTGGCCATCCCTAGAGGATGCACAAAATTATATAAGTATAACGGAAAGGCCTTTAAATATATTCAAAAGACAATTGAAATTAATAAGAGGTACCAAGTGTACGATTAGTACAGAAAACGTATTCAAAAATTCTGTAACTACCGTAACTTACACCATCCTTCATAACGAACTATTAAAAAAAATAATTAGTAAATATCTACATAATGTAAAAGTTGCTATTTTCGTTTCTAACTATAATGACTTCATAATATTTCAAAATGTATATAAATCAACTATTCAGAATAAACCAAACTCAGTAGTTCGAGCCACAAGGTTATTAGAAAATATACTTGAATACGCCGAATTTAAGGCAAAAAGTTCGCAAATACACCTTGAAGGACTTCATCAGGGAATTGAAAAGGTGGCTAAGAGTTTTAAATCAAAGTATTACTTTCCAAATTATTTGAAGGAGATTACCAAAGTGATAAATGAGTGTGAGATATGTATGCAAACATTGCAAAAATTATCACATCGCATGTAAAATTCCCTTTAAAGTTACACCTCCTGTCTATGAGACAAGAGTCAAATTTGTTGTTGACTTTTGAGAATGGGATAAACATCCCAGTTGGAAAAAAAAGGAGAAAGAATCAATTACAGCAGTTCTTCTCCGGCGCCAAGAGGCCTTACCCCTTCGATTCTTTTGTTAATTGTTTTTTGTATGAAACGGGACACGATGCAAGGCCTTCTTTTTTCGATCCTTAAGCAATGGATTATACAAGCAGTTCGTTTCAAGCCCTTCATACATGCAGTTATAACTGTATACTTGCATAGTTGAGACAAACAAAGCGCATAATGGCAGAAGAATCACTATCTGTGAAGCGCTGCGCGAAGGTGCATTGCTCTTACTGAGAAGCTATTCTGTAATACATTCTGAAAGGAAGCGCTTGACAATTTTTCAACTGGGATCATTACTTGACTTGTATAGATATTTATTCTAAATATGCTATGGTAGAAGAAGTAATTACATTAAACTGCCCAGTTGGAAAATTGTCAAGCGCTTCCCTTCAGAATGCATTACAGAAATCTTCTCGGTAAGAGCAATGCACCTTCGCATTTTGCGCTTTGTTTGTCTCAACTGTGCAAGTATGCAGTTATAACTGCATGTATGAAGGGCTTGAAACGAACTGCTTGTATAATCCATTGCTTGAGAATCGAAAAAGGAGGGCCTTGCATCGTGTCCCGTTTCATACCATGCATTCTTGTTGAAATATAAAATTGAAATATACCTCATACTATTAAATACAACTCTGTTATATATACTAGCATACTTATACCTATGTTGTGTCAAAAAAAATGCATTCTTTTTATCTTTCCTGCTTCCGGTTTGTATTACCATTGAAAGTGCTGTGTTTTATTTATTTACTGCTTGAAATATTATAACTTTACAACAGGTTATGGGCCTTTAATACGCGAAAATAATACTGACCTCTATCGGAATAAAGTTTGTAATATATGGTTTAATAAGTGTTACACGCGGATCGACTGTTTTGAAAGAAATAAGCGGAGATTGAGATCGCGAAAATGGTGACAAACGCTGTAACCTTTCCTTTTGAAAAGCTGAAGGGTCGTGAAAATTTCGACATATGGAAGCGAAACTCAAAATCTCATCATAAAGAACTGTTGGAAGGTAGTTGAAAGTGAACTACCGCAGGTCCTTGCGAAAAGGATAAAAATAGTGATGAAGTGCCCTGTCTGAAATAACATTAATGGTAGAACCAAGCAATTTTTCTCACATTGCTACTGCGACCACGGCACATCAAGCATGGAAAGCCTTATTTGCTGCTTATGAAGACACGGGAATCACTCGAAAAGTGGAATTACTGAAACAATTAGTTCAGTGCAAGCTGTCTGACCAAGTATCCATACAAGAGTATGTGAACACTATTATTATGACGTCACTCAAATTATGTTGGCAGGGCTGCCTGATGATTTTCGTCCACTAGTGTTAGCCGTCAAGAGAAACTCACTATGGATAGTGTAAAAACTCTTTTATTACAAGACGCTAAGTTCGACCACAACGATAAAAATGCTGAAAATGCACTTTACTCAAGATAAAAGTGTGGCTTTAAAACAAACCTAATCAATATCGGTGCCATTCATGCAAACAACTTGGTAATTTTGCAAGAAACTGCCCGAATAAATCAAAACGAGATGGCAGTGACTGACTTTGTTTCTAATGAACCTAAAACTCTTGCTGAAGCAATGTCAAGTGAACATGCACAAAACTGGAGAGCTGCAGTTGACGCTGAAACAAATTCCTTGCATGCGAACAAAACTTGGCAGCTATGCGAATAACATACCTCCTAGCAAAAAGGAGATTTGGTCCAGATGGGTATTTAAAACAAAAATGGATGGGCATGGCACGGTCATTCTACGTAAAGCCAGGTTAGTAATCAAAGGCTATAATCAAAAAAAGGGATCGACAATGAGGAAACGTTTGCCCCCGTAGTCCGATATACCTCTTTACGTTTTCTTTAGGCACTAGCGGCAAAGCATGATCTTGTAATCCATCAAATGGATGCGGTTGCAGCATTCCTCAATGCTGAGCTTAAAGATGAAATTTACATGTCGCAGCCCGATGGTTTTGATGATGGTTCTGGTCGTGTTTGTAGACTTAATAAATCTCTTTATGGGCTCGAACAGTCAAGCCGACTGTGGAATGAGAAGTTCAACAACGTTTTAATAAATTTAGGCCTAATACGCAGCAATGTAGAGCAGTGTGTGTACTATAAGGTAGGAGATGGTATTATGTTATTTGTAGCAGTCTATGTGGACGATGTGTCACTGTTCTCGAGTGACGAGTTAAGCTTAGATAAGCTAAAGAAACAGCTGGCATCGAAATTTAAAATGAAAGACCTTGGAGAAGTGTCAGCAATTCTTGGCATGCGGGTTACGAGGGACTCAGGTAATGGCAATATAAAAATAGACCAGTCACAATACATCACGCTTATGCTGAAACGCTTTGGAATGCTTGACAGCAATCCAGTATCGATGCCAATCGACTTAAATCATAAAATAAGTGCTAAAATGTGTCCAACAAGCGAAGTTGATAAACAAGAGATGGCTATTCGCTGCGGTAAATCTTCTTAGTCGTTTCTGCACAAACCCAGGAAAGGCGCATTGGGCCGCAGTGAAACGTGTGATGCGATACTTGAAGGGTACCATAAACTACGGCATATCGTTTAACAGAGAAGCTTGCAATCTGACTTGGTTTTGTGACTCGGATTGGGCTAGCAATCTCGACGATCTGTTGGTGCACCCGAAGGCAGCGAACTATTGCTCTTTTCTCTACTGAAGCCGAATTTATGGCCATGACGTCGGCAATTCAAGAGGCAACGTGGTTAATGCGCTTACAGAAAGAGTTAACACCAGACACTGCAGAAACTGTAGTTGCGACACCTAGAGTGCAATACAAGTAGCTTTGAATAACTCCTATTCACCTCGCACAAAGCACGTTGATATAAAAGACAAGTTTATCCGTCAACATTTAGAAAGTGGTAAAATCAAGCTTGTCTGCAACCAACCAACCAAGGAGATGTTAGCTGATTTCCTGACGAAAGGTGTATCTAAAATTATTCATATTAATCTTTGTAAATCACTTGGTCTTAATTCAGATTAACTTAACATTTGCTAATAATATTTATATAACTTAATGAATTCTTTCTTCTTGTTTGCTTAAATATCAAATTGAAATATACCTCATACTATTAAATACAACTCTGTTATATATACTAGCATACTTATACATATGTTGCGTCATATAAAGCGCATTCTTTTTATCTTTCCTGCTTCCGGTTTGTATCACCCTTGAAAGTGCCGTGTTTTATTTACTGCTTGAAATATTATAACTTTGCAACAATTCTACTATTGGGGAAACTCCTTTATACACGAGTGCTTTAAGTCATATCTGTCAAATAGGGTGCAAAAGGTTAAATTACAAGGTTATCTCAGCAAAAGTAATTCTATAACGATTGGGGTTCCACAAGGTTATGTCTTGGGTCCTATTCTCTTCTTAGTTTATGTTAATTCAATTTTTCATTTGCCTTTCGTAGGAAATGTCACTGCATTTGCTGATGACCTTGCTTTTGCGTATGGCTCATGCAATGCTGTTGACTTAATAGCAGGTATAAATTATGACGCTTCTCTGTTAAGAACTTGGTTTGCGAAACATAAGCTCGTAATCAGCAGTAAAACCAAGCTAATGTTTTTTAGTTTGACCTCAAGAATATCGCCAGATATAAACATAACTTTTCACTCATCAAGTTGTGAACGCTTCCTCCTACACAAACACTTGTGTCCGGATTTAAAAACCAATACTTTTAATTCCATTGTACCTTTTAGTACCACTTGCTTTGTAATTGACATTGTAGATGAATTCCAGTATCTAGGCCTCACCCTCGATAAAAACATGAATTGGTGCAACCACATAACGCGTTTAAAACAACATCTGCAATTTTCCTTACGCTGCTTCTATCACCTAAGAAATTACTGCTCTAGTAGTACTTTGAAAACAGTCTACTACTCACTATTTCACTCTAAATTGCTATATGGTATCATTTGCTGGGGAGGTGCTAGGCTAAACAAGATCCATCCTTTATTAATATTGCAAAAGTGTGCTATTCGTAAAGTGTGCAATGTAAATCGGACGTATCCCTCCAGAGAGCTCTTTAGGAGCTTACGGATTCTTCCAGTAAGAGACGTTTACTATTTCAAAGTCTTAAAAAATTTTTTTATTAGGTGTGGTTACCTGGAGAGCATGACATCGAATATTTATAGTCTGAGGATAAACTCGCACAACACCGTAATAGTACCTTCTTGGAGAACATCATAGCAGGTTTTATACTATCTTGTCTCGTAAGCTATTTAACGCGCTACCTGCCGGCGTTCGAGCCATAAGAAATCTTAATCAGTTTTTAAAGAATGTGAAATCCTTCTTCTTAGAACACTCATATAACGAAATCGAAGTTTTGCTACGGACCATTACTTAATATTTGTAAGCTCAGTATTTACAACATACATGAATGCTCTGAAAATTATTGTTATTATTATTTTTTATTTTTTTTTTTCTGCTTTTAATCGTCCTAAAATCCTAAAAATCTTACCCAAGTACCTGATGTACATTTTTTACGGTAATAGCGTACCTAACTCTTATTAGGTTTTTTTCTTACTTTGAATTTAAATATGAATTTTACAATTTATTTAATTTTTTAAAGCCACCCCACTGCATTTTCTAACTAAGTAGATATAGGCATTTAGCGCTATGTTATGCTTAACATATAAAATGCCTTAACTTTTCTTATACCTATGTTATTTTATTATTCGCTGTAATATTGTTTTTTCTTTTGTTTTTTGGAATTTTAATATACTATGTACATAGGTGTAAGCAAAATGATAATAAATTGAATTGAATTGAATTGAATATTTTCTGTAATAAACATTCTCCAAATTAAATGCGCAGCTCGTAAAAGAAAATTGAATTCAAAATATTAACATTAAACGACAGGAAGTTTGAATTGATACGAATTTCGTTGGTGCAGAAAATACGAGGAAACGATTAGATAACAATAGAAATCCGTTTAAACAAGTGAAGTTCGTCAAAGCAGAGGATGATAATGAACATTTTGTAGTTAAATTTAAAAACAGAAATATACGAAAATACAAACCTCAATTTAAACGAAAGAAAACATAATTTGTAAGCAATTCAGCATATTAAGAAAAATTGTTGTATTGTATTATAAGTTTTTGTAAATTTAAGATGTTTTTCACAACAATTACTAGGTATAAGAATAGGTAATTTTCTTAGGGAAGGACAAGTGACATTACGATTATATACTTAATCATGAATATAAACTTTATTGATAATATTCATAAAATATTTTTAGAGTAGTTCTTAGTTAGATTGTAACTTCGTTGTTTTTTTACTCTTGTTTTGTGTTTTAACATGTAACACGTCTTCCAAAGTAGTAAATAAAAAAACCATTATAAATTAACCAACATTGTGGTTAATGTTACTTACATACATACATATATTAAAGGTATAAAGTGCAAATGGGATATTATCCGGATAAACGAATAACACCATAACAATGATAATACTTTTTCTTTAAATAAATCAAATAGTTTTTTTAATACTCGAATTGTTTTATAGTAGGAGAGTGGTTTCATCGAAAGGAAGATTCGTCGGGTTCGAAATCTGCTGCAGGCATGTAGTTATAAACATGTATTTCCATCAGTTATTGGTAAGTGTGCAGGTAGATTTTCAAAATTATAAGACACAGGAAATTTTTAAAGCCTACATCTAAAGCAGGTAGTATTTTCTTTTAACGACTTCGTATAAGAAGGAACTTTTCTGTCTATGTAAGATATGATTTTTTCAATTTTATTCTTGTTCCGAGAATAAATATGAGTTAATGCCAAAGTGTCAGTAAATAAGAATTACCTGTAAATACACACATACATATTTATATTTTTACATATTACATATTTATACTTTTATTTATTTGAAATTTTCCTCTTTCTACACGGCTAAAAATTTGAGCCTAAATTTTAAACCATTGGTTTACACAATTTTTAAAACTTTTTGGTAATAAATTCCAAACCTTTCAATTACCGACACAAATTCTAAATTTTTTGCGGTTTTTATTTAAAACTTAACTGGGGTAAACAAAAATACAACAAAAGTCGTATACACAGCGAATATGTGTACTTTTCGCACAAAATTCATGAGTGCGCCGTAGCTCAGTAGGTAGAGCATTGCGCACTGATTTGGTTCACGTCGGTTCTAGTCCTAACATTTTTTAAAAAAACATAAAAAATTGTTAGCAAAATTTTCGGTTTAAAATTAATTAATTTTTATTAGACGCATTTCTATGAAAAACCGGCGTAAATTTAATTATAAACCAAATTTGGTTTGGTCATACACCTAGACCAGTATGTCTGCGTTCAAAGGGTTTTTTTTGAATGTCCAGTAAAATTAACTTCTTTAGACTAATTTAATTATTTTTGTATGAAAGAATATGTAAAAACACAATAAAAATACTTCAACTCAAAGTTAAAAAGTTTTTGGAAAATTCATGAAAATTTAAGAAATCTCGAAAAAATTTCATCGAAATTTCTAACTTTCTCGTAAAGTTTTTTTGATTTTTTTCGAGTATGCAGTTTTGCTGTTCGTTCAATTGTCTTCAATATAAAAATATTACGCTTATAAATTTGTATGGAAGATAATGCACTTGGCTAGAAAAAAATTTCCAAAAATCGAGTAATTCTTCTAGCGGCTTAAGATTCCTATCTTTGTTTACTTTAACTGTCAAAAGCCGACCAAGAGCAATTTCTACAATATAAAAATATTACGCTTATATATTTGTATGGAAGAAAAAAATTTCCAAAAATCGAGTAATTCTTCTAGCGGCTTAAGATTGGTATCTTTGTTCATTTTAATTTAACGGGCCACAAAACTGCATACTCGAAAAAAATCTAAAAATGTTTACTAAAAATTTAGAAATTTTTATGAAAATTTTTCGAGTTTTCTTGAATTTTCATGTGTTTTCCACAAAGTTCTTAACTTTGAATTGCAGTATTTTTATTGTGTTTTTACACATTCTTTCATACAAAAATAATTAAATTAGTCAAAGGAAGTTAATCACACACCACTTTGAACCCAGACATACTGGTCTAGGTGTATACATAGCCCCAAAAAGTTTTAAATCTAGGCTAAAACTTTTAGCCGTGTACAAAACAATATTTATTTTTATTGTTTGTTTTGAAATTGTGTTTAGAATTTCTTCAGGAGTTACTTCAAAAGTAGAGTGGATATTGAGTAGAGCCGAAACGCTTAAGAAAAATTTCTTGTGTCAGAATCTCTTCTACTTTTCTACTGTTAATATCTGGAAAATGTTTACAAAAAAGCGACCTGAACAACTCTGGCTTTGGCAAGAAATAAATAGTTGTCGCTTTATTTCTTGAAGAAAAACTGAAGTTTCGGAAAAACAAAAAAAAATATAGTGAAATAAGATTGAAATTCATATAAAAAGCGGCAAATTGGATTTATTCAACATGCAAACCGGAACGTCAAAATTTCTTGGCTATTCTTTACTTTTAAACTTTTATCCCCTGACAAGTACGAGTATAAGTACAATTTAATTGTTACTTTCTCTGATAATTCAATACGACTGCGTTGTGTACTGCTTAGTAATTTTTGGTAATTTTTTTTTAACTTCTTGGTCATTTTTTTGGTTAAACTTATGGCAACCGTGACTACAATATCGAGAGACAATCATTTTTACGATTTTTGCCCGCTGTATTCATAACCCGAAAAGCAGTTAATTTGAATTTCAACAGACTTGAGTTCGAATAACCTTGCTGTTGTTATCATGCTATGTAGATGAGATGCTAAGTTGACCTTATGCAGAGCAAGTCTGATAATTTTGCGCGAGTTTCTTAAAGCGCCAAATGAGTGAACCGTTGCAGGAATTTAGTTGTGACCTCTCAGACTTGCTCTGATAATTGATTAGCGACTACCAATAACTTCTCTCAGTGTAAAATATTATTTCATTTTATTCTTTCGTGTTTTCATTTTGTTATTAATGCTAATTTCATAACAGGGGTTTTAAAAGTGAATATAGTAATTATTCTAGTTCAGACGTATATTTTTTAGTTTTCGGAAATTTCGGGGGGGTTTGAACCCCCTCCCCCCCTGAATACGCGCCTGGTCAACAGTAATATCCGAACTATCCAAGGAAAAGGCCGATATCCACACTTCTCGTATGCAACATTTTAAATTTGTGTCATCCGATGTTAAGGTGATATATTGTAGAACTCGTCATGAACTATTTTCCAAACACTATACCAAGAAAGACAGTATATTCTACTGCAACTACATCTCTGGTTTATTCGAAGAGTTAGGTCAAACATATAATTCAAAAGTGTGGCGATTGCCCATAGACAGCAATAAACTAAGGTTGAAGGATGTATTATTGCATATTGGTAACAAAAAGCCTTCTGTCCCGATCGCGCATGCAGTAAATACAAAAGAAACCTAAGAGGAAATTCAAAAAACTACTCAAATTTATCAAATATGAAGAGCATGATTGAAAAGTATGTTCTGATCTCAAATTCGCTGCAATGCTATGCGGTCTCACGGTGTGACTGAAGCAAGTTTAATTGAAGGGTCAAAGCACAACCGATTTTCTCATGTATTCTTATTTTAGGGACCCAATTAAGTCAGAATCCAAAATTTAAGCTTTTTCTACCGAGCCGTTTTTGAGTGGTGGTCCTTAGGGTTGCCACCTATATCAATTTTTTTTAAATATTAAGCAATATATGGCAATATATGTATCAAATGAAAGGTATTTTAGGCCGTATACCAACCAAAATATTGCCGAATAGGATTGTCACCTAGGGTTGCCACCGGAACGCATTTTTTTTATTCCTTCAGATATCGGCCACTATCTCGGGAAAGGCTAAACCGATTTCGATGAAATTTGGTAGATGGATAGTACGCTTCCTTCTTAGATTTTCTACTTGGATGTTGCCACTAAAGGAAACTTAGAGGGTTGCCACCTTTCCGAATTTTTTAAAATATTAAGTAATATACGGCATTGTGGGTATCAAATGAAAGGTATTTTAGGCCGTATACCAACCACAATATTTTCGCGTAGTATTGCCACCTAGGGTTGCCACCTGAACGCATTTTATTTATTTTTTTATTTTTTTATTTATTTATTTATTTATTTAAAGTCGACAATCAAGTATGGTCGACTAACACAGGCTATAAAGTAAAGTATCTTAAAATATATACAATACTAAGAATAAAAATAAGAATTAACATATAATCTGACATTAAACAACTAAGTACCAAAAATAAATTCAAAATAAAAATAACAATTTATCTAACAATTTAGTGTTAAACAAGTAAAGTTTTAAAATATCAGGTAAGACTGACAAGTATTGCGTTACGTAAGGCAACAAACGAACATTCAATACTAATGCAATTGCACAAGTCATTATAGTACGAGCACCAAACACGCAAAGGATCATTTTTTACAAAATTTAAACGACAAAGGGGTAAATGGAAAGGCACAAAATGTCTGGACGCCCTTGCCGGAACTGCGAAATTCAGTCGGCCTAGCAGTTCAGAGGAGTCAACCTCACCAAGAATTAGCTTATGTAGGAACATTACCCCAAGTAATATTCTACGATTTTCCAGAGTTGGTAAGTCAATGAGAACAAGTCTGCTTCTATAAGGTGGAAGATGAAGATTTGAGTCCCAGTTAAAGGACCGTAGAGCAAAAATTAAAAATTGTTTCTGCACTGACTCAATATGCTTTATATGAGTGATATATAATGGACACCAAACACACGAGCAATACTCAAGTATTGGACGGACCAACGATGTGTAGAGGGCTTTGGTGAGATAAGGGTCGTTAAACTCTTTAGCCCAGCGTTTAACGAAACCAAGAGTTCCCATAGCTTTATTAGTAATAGCAGTTATATGTGAATTAAAGTTCAGTTTCGGGTCAAACAGAACCCCTAAATCATTAACCGAAGATATACGCTCCATAGGAGTGCCGTAAAGTACATAGGATAAAAGAACAGGCTTCACGCGATGAAATGTCATAAACTTACATTTAGAACAGTTTAAAACTAGTGCGTTTGTTGTGCACCAATGTTGAAATGAATCCAAATCAGTCTGAAGTAGGTTAGAGCGTGTTAAGTCCGAAGGCAAGCATGTAAAGCAAATTTTTACATCATCGGCGTACATTAGAGCTCGAGAATGCTTCAAAATCTGTGGCAAGTCATTGATAAAGAGAGTGAAGAGCAGAGGGCCTAGATGGCTACCTTGAGGTACACCAGAGGTGACATTAATCAATTTAGAAATTGTATTTTTATATAGCACCTTTTGAGTTCTATTAGAAAGATAGCTTGTGAGCCATAAAACCAAATTCAGATATCGACCACTATCCCGGGAATGGCTAAACCGATTTCGATGAAATTTGGTAGATGGATAGTATGCTTCCTTCTTAGATTTTCTACTTGAATGTTGCCACAATGGAAGCCACCTTTCCGATTTTTTTTTTAAGTATATGGCAATATGGGTATCAAATGAAAGGTATTTTAGAGCGTATACCAACCAGAATATGTAATACACAACAGGTGTCGCCAATGTATGTTAAGTGACTTTTTGTGGTCAATGTTCGATATTTTGGAAATCTATTTTTGAAATTTATGCTCTTGGTAAGTAAGATTATGTGGCAAATTCGAAAAATACCGAGCAAGTCTCGGTCACCCAGGTACTGACAATTATGTGACACAAACACAATATCCATGGATCTTATATCAAAAAAGTTAGTACTAATTTTTTTGTAATTTTCAAAATTTAAATCGAACTTTCTCAAAAACGGCTCGGTAGAAAAAGCTTCAATTTTGGATTCTGACTTAATTTGGTCCATAAAACAAGAATCCACGAGGAAATCGGTTGTGCTTTGACCCTTCAATTAAACTTGCTTCAGGCACACCGTGGTCTACTAAGTGGCTATACCAAGCACTGGTGCTTCCTCTTTAAAATTTTATTTTCTGAATTTTGTTGTTGGTTTTGCATATTTGTAAGTTTTGCAAGATGGAGAAAAATTACAATGTTAAATCACAGCGATGGATAGGATTACATGTTTCAGAGTTTCCAGGCTCATCGTCAGATCCCTTTTCGCCCACTGGGTTATGAACCAGTGTCTGCACCAAAGCCGCTGTTAGAAAATTCTAACAATAAGCTATGATGCCCTGTGACATCACAATGCTTTGATCTCCACTTCAACTTAATCTCTTTGTTGTTGTTTTGCCAACAGTGTGCACACATTATTGTTATACATTCGGTCATAAGTTTGTAATGTGTGTGCTGGACTTTTTTGTTTGTACATATTTATGTACGTAAACCCGTGCTACGGTTTTTAATATTTTGTTGTTGGTTTTTGCGGTCTTTTTTCTTTTACATATTTGTAAGTTTTGCAAGCTCGAGACCAGTTAAAAATAATTCATAGTGAATTTAAATTGCCAGTTTTTTTTTTAAACATGTAATCATATCCATCGCTGTGCTTTAACATTGTAATTTTTCTCCAATTATCAATTTTTCCCAAAAAAAAACTGCCAATTAAAATTCACTAATTAATTATTGTTAACTGGTCTCGACCTTGCTATTGAAAAGTTTGGTTTATCAAAAGGGACTGTGTCGTTACTAAAGATAAGTAACAATCAAAATAATCTTAGGCTTTTTTCCGTGGGTTATTTGGCTTAGTATCACGCTTAATTTTCACGGAACACTCAAGATAATTTGCAGACTTCAGAGGCAGATGTCAGCGAGCATGTGTCTCACTTCAGTCAGATCCTGGTTGCCCCTGTGTTTAAAAAAAATACCCCAAATATTTTCGTTTAAAATATTTTCTTGGTATAGTTTTTCTTAAAAAGCTTTGAAATATCGCGATTTAACTAGAAAGAAAATTTTTCAGACGCATGTTAAATAGTTGGGCGTGCCCCTAAACTGATTTCGCAGATTTTACAATAAACAATACCCTTCATATTTTCAAAATTTTACCAAATTTGGTTTCGACCAATCAATTTTTGCCGTAGTTATGGCATAAAGTGTTTTGTGGAATAATCCACTATAAAAGGGGCGGGGCCAGGACCATATTCGATTTCTTTCTTTAAGGGCACTTTGCCTCTTTAATATACCTTAATATATCTTCTTAACCGATTTCACCCATTTTTTCCAGAATATTCAATTCACTCCTCGAAATTTGCCTACTGAATTGCGTTGTGATATACTTAACGGTTTTTGATTTATGGTAAATAACATTTCTAAATTATATTTAATTAAAAATAGGCTGGCTCATTGTTATTGCACGCAAGAAATTTTATCCGCATAGGTTTATTATATATTGAGTAATCACTTTTTTGTATTTTCGAAAATATTATATTATTATTACGGTGGCCGCCGTGGTGTGGAGGGAATGTTGCCGGCCTACCCAGGGCCGTGCGCAGGAATAACCCTGGGGGGGGGGGAGGGGCGTTTAATTTAGATTTGCATTCGCATACATTCTTCACTAAGATAAACATATTTGCTGAAACAGATACATACTTATACCCATACATCATAAATTTAAATGTTCTTTAACTTTTCTGAAACTGCATACTCTGATACCTAAAACTATACCCCAGAACATTTTTCTGGTTGTACAGATTTTTCTGTATTTGACAGAGAATTGGTGATATGATGGCATATCCCACCTAACTAAAAGTGCTTCTTTCGATTCCGATTTCGATGAATTTGAAGCCTTTTTTTACTCTTTTTAAATGAACTGCGGAGCCTTTTATTGGTGCTTTTCTGAACCTTTTTTGGAACCTTTTATTCCTCCATTCTGAGGGTTTTTGGAGCCTTTTCAGACGCCTTTCGGAGCCCTTTAATTGGTGCTTTTCTTTTATTCATCCATTCAGAGGCTTTTTGGACTCTTGTCGGAGCCTTTTATTGGTGTTTTTCTGAAGCTTATTTGGGGTCGTTTTTTATTTCTTTTTTGTCATAATTTCTTTGCGCAATTTTTCACTTCTAACAATTCTGCCGTCACCAATTCTGACTTTCTAAATTATCCCTATGAGCTACATGGCAACAATTTAATTAATTGTCCAACTATATGCGCCAATGATGTTGTTATTTATCTGAAAACCTTGAAGGAATCTTTTAAATGCGGTCCTGATAGGATTCCTACATGCTTCTTGAAGAAGTGTGATCACAATATTTACAAACCCCTTACCAATTTGTTCAATCTGTCACTAAAATGTGGTGTTTTTCCAAAAGCATGGAAAGAGTCGTTTCTTCTACCGCTTCATAAAAGCGGAAGCAAAGCTTCTATAGAGAACTATCGTGGCATAGCAAAGCTTTCTGCCATCGAAAAAGTGTGTGAAGCTATTGTTACCAATCAGCTTACGAATCCTATCTCTACCTTGATTTCCGACTGTCAACACGGGTTCTGTAATGGAAAGTCCACCGTTACAAACTTACTTGAATTTACTTTGATTTCAGCAAAGCTTTCGATAAAGTGTGTCACTCGTTACTTATTCATAAACTACATCAGTTGGGCAGGGCCGTGCGCAGGAATTAGCCTTGGGGGGTTTTAATTTAGATTTGCATTCGCATATATTTTTCACTAAGATAAACATATTTGCTGAAACAGATACCTAGACCCATATATCATAAATTTAAATGTTCTTTAACTTTTCTGAAGCTACATACTCTGATGCCTAAAACTATACCCCAGAAAATTTTTTTGGTTGTACACATTCAGTGTTGCCATTTTGGTACTTTTACAGCTAGATCTAGCACTTTTTTTTGGCGTTTAGCTCTAAAATTCTGTTTTAGCTCCTAGCTCTTTTCCTGGTCCTTTCTTTTCATTTTTAGCTCTTTTTTGGCTACAAATTTATTTGGACAAATGGTACTGTAAAATTAAGAAAGTTTTTATTTCTTTTATAATCGATGTCTAAATTATTATATTAGTTTCATGGTGTACCATGTGGCAACTCAGTAACAAGATAACAAATGCCTAATCGGTTAACTTGGTCGAGTAACATTCATAAATGCCATATATTTATATTGCGAACAAGAATTAAAAAGGAAAGGTAAAAGTAAATTGTGTGTAAACAACACTTTCCTAATTTGCTAAAGATTCTTAACAACCTTACCCCCCGTTTCTGTCTTCATGATAAATGATCAGAAAAATATTTCAAAGATTTGTGATTTCTGAGTCAGAAATAAAATGACTTCATTGGCTTTAACACAAAAATAAAAATTATTTTTGAGTTTTATTTATTAAAAATTAAATATTTTTTTCTTAACTATTTATGAAGCTTTTAATTTTTCAAGAACACACTTTTTTTTTTTGTTGAGTTAATTATGTCTACTTTTTATACGTTTTAAACATCATAAATCTATACCATAATAAATTTCTAGAAAAGTCGTAAATTAAAAATTTCTTTGAAAAAATGACTGGGGATGACTTAGGGAATGCTGTAGAGTTTATCTGATCCATTTTTAAAATTATTGTCTGTCTGTTTGAACTTAAGGATCTCGGAAACTAAGAAATGGATTTTGATGAGTTTCACTAATGGACTGCTTCAAGCTTAGAAAGGGACCTGCACTTTGCTTTATCAAAACCGAAAGACAAACAAAAAATATATACTGAATTTAGGGAGGTATGTGCCTATGAAATTTTTTTTCTTACACAAATTTATATTAAGAAAAATTCACTTACTTTGTCAAAAAAAAAACTAAGCGTTCCTCTAAAATTTTTGGTAACTTTTTTCAATTTCAGCTAAATCAAAAATCAATTGCATAGGTACACTGCCGTCCTATGCGGGTATCAGCATATCTTTAATAAAACTCTAGATAGGTTGTGTCTGTATATTGGGAATTTCTTTGAAAATATGACTGGGGATGACTTGGGAAATGTTTAGGCACAACTAAAAAGTCAAATGAAAAGGAGATGACAAAATGTCTAAGTTAGAGTATTAATATACGGTTCAGTTGGCGTCCGTAGACATAAAGGGGATAGAATGTGGAAAAAAAATATTGTTCTGAACCTTCTCTGCCTGCAAATTGTTTTCTCAAGTGAGGGTATCTTATGAACAACTTACATTTTATGAACAACTTACATCCCGAGCAACGCCGGGTTTCCTGCTAGTAAAAAATAAGGTTTATGAAGTTTTATTGACACAATTCGGAAAATATGAAATGTGCTATATTTATTTTCTACAGACTATTGATAACCGTCCATGAAAATGGCGATCTTTATCTTCTGTTAGGTAAAAAAAAATAAAAACCTCACAAAATGTTTGAAAACATTCAAATAGTTGAACGTTGTCGCTCATCTGCTCTCCAACGTTCATTTTCTCACAATTCTCTTTACGCCTATAACAAAAAGTGTCAGAAAACACCCGAAATCTTTCATATAATTGAGCCTTGCAGTTCATTCGCTCTACAATATTCATTTCTTCTCTCCGAAAAGGCTCCAATTACGGACTCTTTTTGGATGCTTTTTTTGGAGTGCTCCGACTTTGGAAAGCTGGGATTATTCGCACTTTTATGAATACATGGCTATAATTAAAGTCGGTTTAACATTGCAACTCTTCGAGGTACGGAAAATAATTCTGTCAATACTCATGACAAAAGTAGAAGTCACCTAGTCACTTGACACAACCGTAGCATCATTTAGCCATGACATCAATTGTACTTGGACAAATGAGGGACGTGCAATGAACAGATTAAATCATATTTTGATTAGTCATAATTCTGATTCATCAAAACCTAATTAATCAGGTCCTGAATAGTACTGTTTACAGTACTTGTTAATTGAAACTGCTCACTGTTTTCATCAGTAAATTTTTTTAAAATATGCCCATATGCTACACAACTTTGTAATTAACCCTCAAACCCCCCCCCGTGCGCACGGGCCTGCTTTAGTGACAGATCGCAAAAAGTAGTGTTTAAAAATTGTGAATCCGATGTTATTTATGGCTCCTCAGGAGTTCCTCAAGGAAGCCATCTGGGCCCGATTCTGTTCTTATTGTTTATAAATGATATTTCTACAGTAATAGAAAATGTTAATGTATGCCGACGATGTAAAGCTTTTCACGTCATTCGCTTCATTCGAAGATAGAAATAAGCCAATCAGATTTCTATACACTAGTTACTTGGTGCGATTTAAATTATACTAGTATCGCCCGTGGTCGAAATTCGACCAATTTAAATTTTCTTCAGCTCCTCTAAAAATAAAACTTTGAAATAAAATACTTATTTTCGAAAAATTGTACCGAAATAGTCGGGAACTCTTTAGCTTTGGGGTCAAAGGGTAGAAGTTATGAAAAATGTTGAGTGCTACATCAAAACATGCGGTTCGGTGTCCCTGATAATAATATGCAGGCGGAAGGTCAATACTATAAGCCAGTCAAAATTTATCAACAAAAAACCTTAAGTACATTTTTTACTTGGCCTTATGTTATTGATTTTGTTAGATGAACTTCAGAAATTTTAAGTAAAGGACCAGCCCCCATGCACTCAACAACGGTTTTTATAGTGCTTTTGATCCTATCAATCCATATTTACCAATAAATTCAATATTTCATTATCAACTCATGGCAGTGTTATATGATGCATTTAAACTTCATTTGTACATATATTTTTGTTTATTTATGCCTGCAGATATGTTAATTTGTCATATTTTTTATAATGTAAGTTTCGAAAAATTTATTTACCCTTTCAAAATTCCAATTAAAAGCAAAACCTTTAAAATTCCCATAATATATGATGAAAATACCATTACTCAGTTTTACTCCACTTTCACGGAGTGGCACCAATGACAAATGTTATAAAAAATTTGCATTTTGACAGCGCTCTCTCGAAACGAAGAGTCTCAAATCTATTTATCTATGGTTAGTAAAAGGAATGAGGGCAAAAAATTTGAAAATTTGAGCAAGTGTTTCACGCACCGAGTAGAAGAAACCAAATGCGCAGAAATTTTCGGCAGAGAGAATGACGATTTCTCAATTTTTCGGTAACGTTTATAATCGCATGGCTTCCCCTTCATAAGTATGTACATATATGAATGTATGTATGTTTTTGTACAATTTTTATACCAAAATGGGTATAAATGTATACTACTTGCAGGACACCTGACTTCGATTCTCGGGATTCTCGGTGAATCGGGATTCTCGGTGAAGACAAAATAGGGAATTGTTTTTTTTTTTAATTCTTTTAAAGCAAGGAAAATTATTTAAAATGACGCCAGCAACTACTTATACTTTCCAGCGTCTACTTACAGCTTTGCTCTAAATGAGACAATTGGTAATATTTTTCTGGCCAATCTTCAATAAATTAATTTAATTTATAAAAAAAAAACTTAACCTGCCCCGAACCCGTGCTCTTGAACCTGTAAACGCACGCATCAGAGCCGGCACCCTTTCCACCTGCGCCACTGCTGTATCATGTATATCATTTCTGTTGTGAATCAGAGACTTTATCTACTGGGTCGCAGATGTCGCTGAGGGTAATGGTGAAATTTTTGCACAAGGCGCGCTCTGGTCCATCTAGCGTACAATGAAACAGTCAAATACTGTAGTTTTGGCTTTTGGTTAAAGCTTTTATATATGTTGTGCTGTTGGAGATTACAAAATAGCTGGAGAGTTTTGGAAAGTTTGTAGGCTTCTTTTTCGTTTAATAACAGATAAACAAAGCATAATTCTCAAATTTTTTTTTCGCGAGACAGTAGAAATAGTGCATACCAAGATGGCAATATAACTTTTATAGGGATCTATCTATAAATACTGTATGAAGTTAGGTTGCGAAAATTACTATGGGGAGAGTGTTAGCCTATTAATATATAGATACTGCAGAAATTTTTCATAAGGTAATGAAAACATGCACCAACTGAAGTGATTAGATTTCGGCTTGTAGTAAGGCTACAGATTATTTTCAACAACATTTGAAAGGTAATAACTCCTGCTTTACATTTCTTTGCATGGATTTTGACATTTTTCTTTTTTCTCTTCTATTTTTGAAAATTCCTCTTCTGGTGTTGCTATCAAAATATTTTATTCTATATAACTAACTTCATTCTTAGCATGAAAAATACATTTTCTGCTTAGAAAATATACTTTTCCAATATTTTATTGTAGTAGACTACTACTTTTTTATAATAATGGAATAAATTGGTCACATTTGTTCTAGCATGTCCTATGAAGGCACTAATTGTATCCTTTTTATACCAAAATGGGTATAAATGTATACTAATTGCAGGACAGCTTTGCTCTAAATGAGACAATTGGTAATATTTTTCTGGCCAATCTTCAATAAATTAAAAAAAAAAATATTATGATAAAAGGTTTTCATATGTTTCAAGGCAAATATAATTTATAAAAAAAAAACCTTACCCTGCCCCGAACCCGTGCTTTTGAACCTGTAAACGCACGCATCAGAGTCGGCACCTTTACCAATGCTGTATCATGTATAACATTTCTGTTGTGAATCAGAGACTTTATTTACTGGGTTGCAGATGTCGCTAAGGGTAGTGGTGAAATTCTTTACGCAAGGCGCGCACGGGTCCATCTATCGTACATCGAACCAGTTAAATATTGTAGTTTTGGCTTTTGGTAAAAGCTTTTATATATGTTGTGGTGTTGGAGATTACAAAATAGTTGGAGAGTTCCGGAAAGTTTGTAGGCTTCTTTTTTGTTTAATAACAAATAAACAAAGCATAATTTTCAAAATTTTTTTTCGCGAGACAGTAGAAATAGTCCATACCAAGATGGCAATATAACTTTTATAGGGATCTATCTATAAATACTATATGAAGTTGGGTTGCGAAAATTACTATGGGGAGAGTGTTAGCCTCTTAATATATAGATACTGCAGAAATTTTTCATAAGGTAATGAAAACATGCACCAACTGAAGTGATTAGATTTCGGCTTGTAGTAAGGCTACAGATTATTTTCAACAACATTTGAAAGGTAATAACTCCTGCTTTACATTTCTTTGCATGGATTTTGACATTTTTCTTTTTTCTCTTCTATTTTTGAAAATTCCTCTTCTGGTGTTGCTATCAAAATATTTTATTCTATATAACTAACTTCATTCTTAGTATGAAAAATACATTTTCTGCTTAGAAAATATACTTTTCCAATATTTTATTGTAGTAGACTACTACTTTTTTATAATAATGGAATAAATTGGTCACATTTGTTCGAGCATGTCCTATGAAGGCACTAATTGCACCCTTTTTATACCAAAATGGGTATAAATGTATACTAATTGCAGGACAGCTTTGCTCTAAATGAGACAATTGGTAATATTTTTCTGGCCAATCTTCAATAAATTTAAAAAAAAAGTGTTATGATAAAAGGTTTTCTTATGTTACTATATGTTTACAGGCAAATATAATTTTTAAAAAAAAACTTTAACCTGCCCCGAACCCGTGCTTTTGAACCTGTAAACGCACGCATCAGAGCCGGCACCTTTACCACTGCTGTATCATGTATAACATTTCTGTTGTGAATCAGAGACTTTATTTACTGGGTTGCAGATGTCGCTAAGGGTAGTGGTGAAATTCTTTACGCAAGGCGCGCACGGGTCCATCTATCGTACATCGAAACAGTTACATATTGTAGTTTTGGCTTTTGGTAAAAGCTTTTATATATGTTGTGCTGTTGGAGATTACAAAATAGTTGGAGAGTTCCGGAACGTTTCTAAAGGCTTCTTTTTTGGTTAATAACAAATAAACAAAGCATAATTTTCAACATTTTTTTTCGCAAGACAGTAGAAATAGTCCATACCAAGATGGCAAGATAACTTTTATAGGGATCTATCTATAAATACTATATGAAGTTGGGTTGCGAAAATTACTATGGGGAGAGTGTTAGCCTCTTAATATATAGATACTGCAGAAATTTTTCATAAGGTAATGAAAACATGCACCAACTGAAGTGATTAGATTTCGGCTTGTAGTAAGGCTACAGATTATTTTCAACAACATTTGAAAGGTAATAACTCCTGCTTTACATTTCTTTGCATGGATTTTGACATTTTTCTTTTTTCTCTTCTATTTTTGAAAATTCCTCTTCTGGTGTTGCTATCAAAATATTTTATTCTATATAACTAACTTCATTCTTAGTATGAAAAATACATTTTCTGCTTAGAAAATATACTTTTCCAATATTTTATTGTAGTAGACTACTACTTTTTTATAATAATGGAATAAATTGGTCACATTTGTTCTAGCATGTCCTATGAAGGCACTAATTGTATCCTTTTTATACCAAAATGGGTATAAATGTATACTAATTGCAGGACAGCTTTGCTCTAAATGAGACAATTGGTAATATTTTTCTGGCCAATCTTCAATAAATTAAAAAAAAAAATATTATGATAAAAGGTTTTCATATGTTACTATATGTTTCAAGGCAAATATAATTTATAAAAAAAAAACCTTAACCTGCCCCGAACCCGTGCTTTTGAACCTGTAAACGCACGCATCAGAGCCGGCACCTTTACCACTGCTGTATCATGTATAACATTTCTGTTGTGAATCAGAGACTTTATTTACTGGGTTGCAGATGTCGCTAAGGGTAGTGGTGAAATTCTTTACGCAAGGCGCGCACGGGTCCATCTATCGTACATCGAAACAGTTAAATATTGTAGTTTTGGCTTTTGGTAAAAGCTTTTATATATGTTGTGCTGTTGGAGATTACAAAATAGTTGGAGAGTTCCGGAAAGTTTGTAGGCTTCTTTTTTGTTTAATAACAAATAAACAAAGCATAATTTTCAAAATTTTTTTTCGCGAGACAGTAGAAATAGTCCATACCAAGATGGCAATATAACTTTTATAGGGATCTATCTATAAATACTATATGAAGTTGGGTTGCGAAAATTACTATGGGGAGAGTGTTAGCCTATTAATATATAGATACTGCTGAAATTTTTCATAAGGTAATGAAAACATGCACCAACTGAAGTGATTAGATTTCAGCTTGTAGTACGGCTACAGATTATTTTCAACAACATTCGAAAGGTAATAACTCCTGCTTTACATTTCTTTGCATGGATTTTGACATTTTTCTTTTTTCTCTTCTATTTTTGAAAATTCCTCTTCTGGTGTTGCTATCAAAATATTTTATTCTATATAACTAACTTCATTCTTAGTATGAAAAATACATTTTCTGCTTAGAAAATATACTTTTCCAATATTTTATTGTAGTAGACTACTACTTTTTTATAATAATGGAATAAATTGGTCACATTTGTTCGAGCATGTCCTATGAAGGCACTAATTGCACCCTTTTTATACCAAAATGGGTATAAATGTATACTAATTGCAGGACAGCTTTGCTCTAAATGAGACAATTGGTAATATTTTTCTGGCCAATCTTCAATAAATTTAAAAAAAAAGTGTTATGATAAAAGGTTTTCTTATGTTACTATATGTTTACAGGCAAATATAATTTTTAAAAAAAAACTTTAACCTGCCCCGAACCCGTGCTTTTGAACCTGTAAACGCACGCATCAGAGCCGGCACCTTTACCACTGCTGTATCATGTATAACATTTCTGTTGTGAATCAGAGACTTTATTTACTGGGTTGCAGATGTCGCTAAGGGTAGTGGTGAAATTCTTTACGCAAGGCGCGCACGGGTCCATCTATCGTACATCGAAACAGTTACATATTGTAGTTTTGGCTTTTGGTAAAAGCTTTTATATATGTTGTGCTGTTGGAGATTACAAAATAGTTGGAGAGTTCCGGAACGTTTCTAAAGGCTTCTTTTTTGGTTAATAACAAATAAACAAAGCATAATTTTCAACATTTTTTTTTGCAAGACAGTAGAAATAGTCCATACCAAGATGGCAAGATAACTTTTATAGGGATCTATCTATAAATACTATATGAAGTTGGGTTGCGAAAATTACTATGGGGAGAGTGTTAGCCTATTAATATATAGATACTGCTGAAATTTTTCATAAGGTAATGAAAACATGCACCAACTGAAGTGATTAGATTTCGGCTTGTAGTAAGGCTACAGATTATTTTCAACAACATTTGAAAGGTAATAACTCCTGCTTTACATTTCTTTGCATGGATTTTGACATTTTTCTTTTTTCTCTTCTATTTTTGAAAATTCCTCTTCTGGTGTTGCTATCAAAATATTTTATTCTATATAACTAACTTCATTCTTAGTATGAAAAATACATTTTCTGCTTAGAAAATATACTTTTCCAATATTTTATTATAGTAGACTACTACTTTTTTATAATAATGGAATAAATTGGTCACATTTGTTCTAGCATGTCCTATGAAGGCACTAATTGTATCCTTTTTATACCAAAATGGGTATAAATGTATACTAATTGCAGGACAGCTTTGCTCTAAATGAGACAATTGGTAATATTTTTCTGGCCAATCTTCAATAAATTTAAAAAAAAAATATTATGAAAAAAGGTTTTCATATGTTACTATATGTTTCAAGGCAAATATAATTTATAAAAAAAAAAACCTTAACCTGCCCCCAACCCGTGCTTTTGAACCTGTAAACGCACGCATCAGAGCCGGCACCTTTACCACTGCTGTATCATGTATAACATTTCTGTTGTGAATCAGAGACTTTATTTACTGGGTTGCAGATGTCGCTAAGGGTAGTGGTGAAATTCTTTACGCAAGGCGCGCACGAGCCCACCTATCGTACATCGAAACAGTTACATATTGTAGTTTTTGCTTTTGGTAAAAGCTTTTATATATGTTGTGCTGTTGGAGATTACAAAATAGTTGGAGAGTTCCGGAAAGTTTGTAGGCTTCTTTTTTGTTTAATAACAAATAAACAAAGCATAATTTTAAAAATTTTTTTTCGCGAGACTGTAGAAATAGTCCATACCAAGATGGCAATATAACTTTTATAAGGATCTATCTATAAATACTATATGAAGTTGGGTTGCGAAAATTACTATGGGGAGAGTGTTAGCCTATTAATATATAGATACTGCTGAAATTTTTTATAATGTAATGAAAACATGCACCAACTGAAGTGATTAGATTTCGGCTTGTAGTAAGGCTACAGATTATTTTCAACAACATTTGAAAGGTAATAACTCCTGCTTTACATTTCTTTGCATGGATTTTGACATTTTTCTTTTTTCTCTTCTATTTTTGAAAATTCCTCTTCTGGTGTTGCTATCAAAATATTTTATTCTATATAACTAACTTCATTCTTAGTATGAAAAATATATTTTCTGCTTAGAAAATATACTTTTCCAATATTTTATTGTAGTAGACTACTACTTTTTTACAATAATGGAATAAATTGGTCACATTTGTTCTAGCATGTCCTATGAAGGCACTAATTGTATCCTTTTTATACCAAAATGGGTATAAATGTATACTAATTGCAGGACAGCTTTGCTCTAAATGAGACAATTGGTAATATTTTTCTGGCCAATCTTCAATAAATAAAAAAAAAAAATATTATTATAAAAGGTTTTCATATGTTACTATATGTTTCAAGGCAAATATAATTTATAAAAAAAAACCTTAACCTGCCCCGAACCCGTGCTTTTGAACCTGTAAACGCACGCATCAGAGCCGGCACCTTTATCACTGCTGTATGGTGCAGTGAAATAACGCCCAAGGAAATAACGCCCATGGGCGTTATTTCCCACTCAAAAAGGAAATTACGCCCATGGGCCTTATTTCCTTTTTAAAAAGGAAATAAAGCCCATGGGTGTTATCACCTTTTGCTGATGGGTGTTATTTCCTTTTTCGAAGAGAAATAAAGCCCACGGACGAATTAAAACAAGCTGATTTTAACATATTTGTTATGTTTTTATAAGGCGGGGTGCAATAGCGCCTTGTGAAATAAGCCCTTTAAGGCCTTATTACACTATTATTATTACTTTCATTTTTTTAATGAAACAATAATATTCTAATTCTTTTTGTATTTTATTGAATAGTTACACACAAATTTCACGTTAACCAAAGTGGGAAACGTGGCACGCGGAAGGACATCACCGTGGCGGTAGCCACGGCTATGGCACACACCCGGAGTTGGAATGGCGTAGCCCAGGGTTATTTTTTAAAACGCGGCCGAAGGCCGCCTACGCGTAAGGGTGTTCTGCACTTAAAAATCGTGGATCGGGCCTCCGTAACTATAATCCGAAGGGGGAAAAGCAATATTTTGTTTCTGTGAGAAGTTATTAGTGAAAAACCGAAAATTGACCCGGGTCAGATCCCCAATTCCGGGCCCCATCCACGTTTTTTATGTGCAGGACACCTTTTCGCGTGGGCGGCCTACGGCCGCGCTTTAAAAAATAACCCTGGGCTACGCCATTCCAACTCCGGGTGTGTGCCATAGCCGTGGCTACCGCCACGGTGATGTACTTCCGCGTGCCACGTTTCCCACTCTTTTCTCACAGGGTAATTTGTGAAAATAATGCTAATCAACAGTTCGTGTTGCTCGCGTAAAATCCTATGGGCGTTATTTCTCTTTTAAAAAGGAAATAAGAGCCATGGGCTATATTTCTTTTTGCAGATGGGCGATATTTCCATTTAAAAAGGAAATACGGCCCATGGGCGTTATTTCCTTTTTGAATGGGAAATAACGTCCATGGGCGTTATTTCACTGCACCCTGCTGTATCATGTATAACATTTCTGTTGTGAATCAGAGACTTTATTTACTGGGTTGCAGATGTCGCTAAGGGTAGTGGTGAAATTCTTTACGCAAGGCGCGCACGAGCCCACCTATCGTACATCGAAACAGTTACATATTGTAGTTTTTGCTTTTGGTAAAAGCTTTTATATATGTTGTGCTGTTGGAGATTACAAAATAGTTGGAGAGTTCCGGAAAGTTTGTAGGCTTCTTTTTTGTTTAATAACAAATAAACAAAGCCTAATTTTCAAAATTTTTTTTCGCGAGACTGTAGAAATAGTCCATACCAAGATGGCAATATAACTTTTATAAGGATCTATCTATAAATACTATATGAAGTTGGGTTGCGAAAATTACTATGGGGAGAGTGTTAGCCTATTAATATATAGATACTGCTGAAATTTTTTATAATGTAATGAAAACATGCATCAACTGAAATGATTAGATTTCGGCTTGTAGTAAGGCTACAGATTATTTTCAACAACATTTGAAAGGTAATAACTCCTGCTTTACATTTCTTTGCATGGATTTTGACATTTTTCTTTTTTCTCTTCTATTTTTGAAAATTCCTCTTCTGGTGTTGCTATCAAAATATTTTATTCTATATAACTAACTTCATTCTTAGTATGAAAAATACATTTTTTGCTTAGAAAATATACTTTTCCAATATTTTATTGTAGTAGACTACTACTTTTTTATAATAATGGAATAAATTGGTCACATTTGTTCTAGCATGTCCTATGAAGGCACTAATTGTATCCTTTTTATACCAAAATGGGTATAAATGTATACTAATTGCAGGACAGCTTTGCTCTAAATGAGACAATTGGTAATATTTTTCTGGCCAATCTTCAGTAAATTAAAAAAATAAATATTATGATAAAAGGTTTTCATATGTTACTATATGTTTCAAGGCAAATATAATTTATAAAAAAAAAACCTTAACCTGCCCCGAACCCGTGCTTTTGAACCTGTAAACGCACGCATCAGAGCCGGCACCTTTACCACTGCTGTATCATGTATAACATTTCTGTTGTGAATCAGAGACTTTATTTACTGGGTTGCAGATGTCGCTAAGGGTAGTGGTGAAATTCTTTACGCAAGGCGCGCACGGGTCCATCTATCGTACATCGAAACAGTTACATATTGTAGTTTTGGCTTTTGGTAAAAGCTTTTATATATGTTGTGCTGTTGGAGATTACAAAATAGTTGGAGAGTTCCGGAAAGTTTGTAGGCTTCTTTTTTGTTTAATAACAAATAAACAAAGCATAATTTTCAAATTTTTTTTCGCGAGACAGTAGAAATAGTCCATACCAAGATGGCAATATAACTTTTATAGGGATCTATCTATAAATACTATATGAAGTTGGGTTGCGAAAATTACTATGGGGAGAGTGTTAGCCTATTAATATATAGATACTGCTGAAATTTTTCATAAGGTAATGAAAACATGCACCAACTGAAGTGATTAGATTTCAGCTTGTAGTAAGGCTACAGATTATTTTCAACAACATTTGAAAGGTAATAACTCCTGCTTTACATTTCTTTGCATGGATTTTGACATTTTTCTTTTTTCTCTTCTATTTTTGAAAATTCCTCTTCTGGTGTTGCTATCAAAATATTTTATTCTATATAACTAACTTCATTCTTAGTATGAAAAATACATTTTCTGCTTAGAAAATATACTTTTCCAATATTTTATTGTAGTAGACTACTACTTTTTTATAATAATGGAATAAATTGGTCACATTTGTTCTAGCATGTCCTAGGAAGGCACTAATTGTATCCTTTTTATACCAAAATGGGTATAAATGTATACTAATTGCAGGACAACTTTGCTCTAAATGAGACAATTGGTAATATTTTTCTGGCCAATCTTCAATAAATTAAAAAAAAAATATTATGATAAAAGGTTTTCATATGTTACTATATGTTTCAAGGAAATATAATTTATAAAAAAAAAAACCTTAACCTGCCCCGAACCCGTGCTTTTGAACCTGTAAACGCACGCATCAGAGCCGGCACCTTTACCACTGCTGTATCATGTATAACATTTCTGTTGTGAATCAGAGACTTTATTTACTGGGTTGCAGATGTCGCTAAGGGTAGTGGTGAAATTCTTTACGCAAGGCGCGCACGGGTCCATCTATCGTACATCGAAACATTTACATATTGTAGTTTGGGCTTTTGGTAAAAGCTTTTATATATGTTGTGCTGTTGGAGATTACAAAATAGTTGGAGAGTTCCGGAAAGTTTGTAGGCTTCTTTTTTGTTTAATAACAAATAAACAAAGCATAATTTTCAAAATTTTTTTTCGCGAGACAGTAGAAATAGTCCATACCAAGATGGCAATATAACTTTTATAGGGATCTATCTATAAATACTATATGAAGTTGGGTTGCGAAAATTACTATGGGGAGAGTGTTAGCCTATTAATATATAGATGCTGCTTAATCTAAAGAAATGTAAATACATATATACATGCGTTTTTCGAGATGAATTTCTCAGCCAGCTTCCTATACAATTAACAATTATAGTCTTGAGAAAGTGTATTATTTTTTTGACCTTGGGGTTACTATGGATTACAAACTTAGTATCAACTACCAGATTAACGTAACAGTCAATAAAGCTAGGGGCGTTCTAGCATTTGTTCAACGATGGTCTAAAGAATTTAGCAACCCTTATGTACCTAAAACTCTTTACTACATTAGTCAGATCGATACTTGAATACGGTTCTATAATTTGGAACCCACGTTACCAGGTCCACGTGGATCGCTTAGAATCATTTCAAAAACAATTTTTACTATTTCCCTTAAGAGATCTTCACTGGGATCCCTTGTATAATTTGCCATCGTATACGAGTCGCTTAAAACTAATTAATCTTCCAACCTTTCTAGTCGGAGGGAAATGCTTGGCATTGTTTTCATGATTAAATTACTAAATGGTTCAATCACAAGCCCGTTTCTTTTGAGCGAAGTGAACTTCAATGTACCTTCTCGTCCATCAAGACATTTTAAACCACTTATCTTGAAACAGCGCCGAACTAATTTTGAATTAAATCAGGCTTTTCGTTGTTTGTGTCAAGATTATAACTCTCATTCTGGTACGTTTGAAATTTCAGACTCACTATGCAGAATAAAAATGTCAATTCTTTCTATCCTAAATACATAGCAACAATTTACTTTCATATCCTTTGATTCTTATCTTTATTCTTTACAATAACTATTCGCTGTCAACTAATTATTTATTAATTGTGTCATCTATTTTTTATTTACCTTACTTAGCTGATGAGGTTTTCTCTGTAGCTGAGCAGTTTTAGATCTCGACAATCCGCGCGTCATGGGGATGCGCCCCTCGCGCCGGTCGGGCGGGATATGGTGGATAATCCGTTGGGAATTATTATTATTATTATTATTATAAATAATAAAAAATAAGGTTTATGAAGTTTTATTGACACTATTCGGAAAATATGAAATGTGCTATGTTTATTTTCCACAGACTATTGATAATCGTCCATGAAAAATGCGATCTTTATCTTCTGTTAGGTAAAATAAAAAAAAACTTCAGTAAATGTTTGAAAACATTCAAATAATTGAACGTTGTCGCTCATCTGCTATCCAACGTTCATTTTCTCACAATTCTCTTTACGTCTACAACTAAAAGGGTTAGAAAACACTCGAAATCTTTCATATAATTGAGCCTTGCAGTTCATTCGCTCTGTTAATTGAAACTGCTCACTGTTTTCATCAGTAAAATTTAAAAAAAAATGTTCATACGCTACACAACTTTGTAATTTCGGAAATTTGCAAGTGCAATTCAAAGTGCCGGACTTATGTATTGGCCAACCTTATTCTTTGCAACTTTCACCAATTTCTTCTTCCGTAAAATTATTTTAACTAATTTTGTCAAAAATTATTAGTCAAGATTCAATACAAGATTTATAAACTGTATTTGGAAAATTTTTGCAAAATCATTCCAACTTAGATTTGGCCATGGGGGGGGGTTTAACCCCCAAAACCCCCCGTGCGTACGGGCCTGGGCCTACCACACCGAAGGCCAGGTTTGAGCCCAGGTACAGGTTACATCAAAAAAAGTGGTATGAAAAAGTTTCTTCAAAACGGGGTCACCCCACGGTAGTGGTTTGGCAACCTCTACTAGTGTATTTCTGCCTTGAAAGGCTCCATAGCAAAAATTCATCTGCTTTGTAGATGGCGCTCGGAGTCGGCGAAAAACCGTAGGTCCTGCCAATTTGTAGAAAAAAATTCAAAGCGGCACACCACAAATTGGAAGATAAGCTCGGCGCAGAAATCTCTTATATATGTATATTAGGGTGGTCCTTATGATCGAATGTGCGACTTTTTTCAGTCTCACCCCCTAGATCGGTTCAACCATGGTCAAATATAACGCATATAAATTTTTATCCCGATTGGATACGGTTAAGGGGTGCCGCACGGGGGTCAAAGTTTAGATTGCCCTATGGAGACTCCAAAAATAAAAATGATTATTTTTTTAATCTAACACCCGAAATCGGTAACAATATAGTCGAAAATATTATATTTAAAATTTGGTCCCGATTGGACACCGTTAAGGCATGTCGCAGGACGGTCAAAGTTCAGATTAGCCTATAAGGTCTAAAAAGAATACAAATTATTTTTTCTTTTATTTCATACCGTAAATTAATAGCACTAAAGAAGAAGTAATCACATATAAAATTTGGGTCCGATTGGACACCGTTAAGGCGTGTCGCACAGGGGTCAAAGTTCAGACCAGGTCTAAAAAATTCAAATTTCTTCTATTTCATACTTTAAATTGATAGCAATAAAGTCGAAGTAATCACATATAAAATTAGTGTCCGATTGGACACCGTTAAGGCGTGTCGCACAGGGGTCAAAGTTCACCCTAGGTCTAAAAAATTCAAATTTCTTCTATTTCATACTTTAAATTGATAGCAATAAAGTCGAAGTAATCACATATAAAATTTGGGTCCGATTGGACACCGTTAAGGCGTGTCGCACAGGGGTCAAAGTTCAGACTAGGTCTAAAAAATTCAAATTTCTTCTATTTCATACTTTAAATTGATAGCAATAAAGTCGAAGTAATCACATATAAAATTTGGGTCCGATTGGACACCGTTAAGGCGTGTCGCACGGGGGTCAAAGTTCAGACTAGGTCTAAAAAATTCAAATTTCTTCTATTTCATACTTTAAATTGATAGCAATAAAGTCGAAGTAATCACATATAAAATTTGGGTCCGATTGGACAACGTTAAGGCGTGTCGCACGAGGGTCAAAAGAAAAAATTAGCTTTTTATAACCCATATCGATAATACTATAGTCGAAAATATCACATATAAAATTTACTTTCGATTGAAAACCGCTTAGCAGTATCGGAAGGGGGTCGAAGTTAAAAGAAAACAAGTAAGGAAAGGGCTGTCTTCTATACCAAATTTCATCGAGATCGGATCAAATCGGGGGAATTTCCTGGCCACGTCATGTGTTGTATTCCGAGGTCTTCAAACAATCTCTGCACCTGAAAGAGAAAAAATTATGACAGATGACACTATTTTAAATAGAAAGCATGCAAATAATTTGGAAATTGAAAACCATATAACACTTACCGATTTGGCCCGATGGCATGGTGCCGAGTCGTCTTGAAAAATGGCCTCGGCAGTATGCCCATATTGGTCTTCTATAGCAGGCAGGATAAAATTTGTTACAACCTTCCGTATTTCTGCGCGTTCATCATACTGTCAACCATTGCTGTAAGGACCAGTCCCGGTGGTTTCTTGCCCATTCCAACGGAGCCTGTATCATCTTTGCAGTCAAGAGTGGTTTTTTCGCTGGCCTCCTTCCACTTAAACCATACTCTTGGAGCCTCCTGCGTACAGTTCTTGCACTAATTGCTACTTGGTGTTGCTCTTCCAGATCACTTCTTATCTGGATGGAGTTTCTGAAGCGATCTTTCAAACTTATCCTATGGATAATATTGTCTGTTCGGGGGGATGTTTTCCTCCTGCTTCCAGTCATATTCGGACGCTCCAAACGATGGTCCTGGTTTTTTTTCTTCAATAAATTTAAAACTGTTGGATGGCTGCATCCTACTTTTCTTGCTATCTCGCGAATCGGCACTCCTTCTTTTTCCAAAGTAAAAATAACCACCTTTTGGTCACGAGTCAACTGCTTATATTTAGCAAACATTTTTTCAGCCATTCTCTTTATTGTAAGAGTGCTCACTAATAAATGAAGTTTGTTTGTCAATATTTTATATTTCAATTCCAAATAAACCCTATTGCTTAGATTAGACTGAAAATTTAAATTTCTTTTGAGAAATGAAGTTAAAATTCCATTTAAATGCACATTTCTTTGAAAACCACAGTGGTAAGGTTTACTTGGCCACTGGTGTATCTCTAAAATTGAGGGACTAGTTTGCGTTCAAACAGACAGACGGACGGACGGACGGACGGACAGACGGACATGGCTAAATCAACTCAGCTCGTCGCCCTGATCATTTCGGTATACTTAATAGTGGGTCTATCTCTTCTTCTTCTCATACTTACAAACATCGGACCAAAGTTATAATACCATTTCATGTTCATGAAAGGTATAAAAAACAATGTTTTTAATTACTAAACCTTCGAGACCACCTGAACCTATGGTGTGAAATAATACTGAGTAAGAAATGGTCTGTAAAAAGCAACTTTCGGGGTTTTTGTCAATATTATAAACAATTGAATTACAAAAAATTAGTAGAGTTTTCAAGTGGTCGGGACCGTACGTTAATATTTCCTGTCAATATGGAATCGCGACAAAAAAATAAGATATATTTAGTGGGCTTCGTCGAAAGCCAAATTACCGGTGCCAAGCTGCCTTCTAATGGACAAGTCTTGCGGGTTCTTTTCCACAATGTGAGAAAAACAAAGCTTAGTGTTCATGAGAGTGCATCTTTTGTGATAAAAGAGACGGAAGTGTTCTGGCAAAAAGCTCGCATTCCCCTCAGGCCTAAACAGCATAGTGTAGTGAAGTTGGAAGCATTATATGCGAAGTGGCGTTTGCTTGTAAAAAGCAGTAAACGCAATTCCACTCATCAGAAAGCGAAAGAGGCGAAATTTTACGAGGAGTTGGAAAATTTGTTTGATATTGCTCACGAAAAAGCATTGAACTTGATCAGCAACAACAAATATAGAGAGTTTCTCATAAATCAGAGGAGGAAAGGAAGATTAGGCGCAATATTGAGCAAAAATTGTGCTAAAAGTCAGAAAGTTGCTAGTAAGAGCTTCGATGTAGACGTAGCTGAAGGTAAAACATATTCTGTGCGTTGGCAGATCCAAAGAAAGGGCGATGGATGCGATTTTCGCCCCTCCCACCCCTTCTCCCCCTCGCCATTAATGCGGTGTCCAATCGGACCCAAATTTTATATGTGATTACTTCGACTTTATTGCTATCAATTTAAAGTATGAAATAGAAGAAATTTGAATTTTTTAGACCTAGTCTGAACTTTGACCCCCGTGCGACACGCCTTAACGGTGTCCAATCGGACCCAAATTTTATATATGATTACTTCTTCTTTAGTGCTATTAATTTACGGTATGAAATAAAAGAAAAAATAATTTGTATTCTTTTTAGACCTTATAGGCTAATCTGAACTTTGACCGTCCTGCGACATGCCTTAACGGTGTCCAATCGGGACCAAATTTTAAATATAATATTTTCGACTATTGTGCTATCGATTTTGGGTGTTAGATTAAAAAAATAATCATTTTTATTTTTGGAGTCTCCATAGGGTAATCTGAACTTTGACCGCCGTGCGGCACCCCTTAACTGTCTCCAATCGGGCTAAAAATTTATATGTGATATCCTTGGCTATATTACTATTTATTTGGGGGGTGAGACTAAGGATATCTCATGTTCAGTTTGTCTCCATACAAATAAGGACCACCCTAATGTATATAATAGCCAGATAGCGTTCGTAGACACGTTATCGTGTTCACTGACGGGTGGACGCGCAGGTATGGCGTAAACAACTTATTTTTTCATCCTGATCATTTTGATACACATAAGCCAACGGAACGAACGGAATTAATATAGCCTGTGTGATAGCACTACTAGGAAATCGCACGCACTCCGCAGTCAACTGCCAAACTGCTCAGCAAACATTCTAGTTCATTGACTATACATTTTGTGGTCGATTCCATATTAAGACCATAAAAAGACCATTAAAACCCAAAAAATTGTATTTCAAGTAATAATGGTTTAGATTTGCAAATAAAAGTGATATATTTACACTCTCCTGGGCTTGGCACAGTGAACAAAGTTCTATTACAATTACTATTCTGTTATTGAAATGGTAACGAATTCATATAATATATTACATATTACACAGGTCAACTAAAAAAATTAATGGCTGAGAAACAGTGAAAAGGAGATAAAAGGTACCAAATACACATGATTACATACATATAAAGTACATATTCTCAAGTACATAAGAAACTCATCGAAACTTTTACTGACGGAATGGCAGACCTAGCAATATATCATGCCAGCTGCTTGATAGCGTTTTTCTTTGTAACTAGTTTCTTGGGTCACTTGTAGTAGGCGACACTATGTTTTTGCATATCGCAGAGGAATGATGTCTTCGAGAATTTGTAAAGGAGCGGCTAATTCGTTTTGCTATATATGTGGCGAATGTATTAAAAGAAGACAAAAAATGTTTGATTTAACTAAAAACACAAGGATTTGCGAGACCTGCATAGCCTACTTCGGTCTACCTTGTAAAAACCAGGACAAAAAATGGGCTCCACATGTTTCATGTAACTCTTGCAGAGAAATTATGAATTGCGATATTTTCCCGGACCTACTTGAAATGAGGAGAAACTAGCGTGGAACAGTTTTAAGGCAGTAGTTCATGGCTTTCTTGGAAGTCATAGGTATGAAAATTATGAAGAGCTGATAACTGGCATGATGCACATGTTACATTCGAATCTGGATAAATTCAAAGATAATTTGGGAGCTTATTCAGAAGAACACGGGGAGCGATTCCATCAAGATTGAGAAACGCTACCATGGCCAGCATATGGAAAACATGATGGGGGACTATATTTGTACGTCAATAATAGAAAATGTTACCGAATATGGCAGGAAAAAGCATCTTTAAACTAAATTTATAAGAATAAATCTTAAACCAAACTTTTCAATAGCAAGGTCGAGACCAGTTAACAATAATTCATAATGAATTTTAATTGGCAGTTTTTTTTTTGGGAAAAATTGATAATTGGAGTAAAATTACAATGTTAAACCACAGCGATGGATAAGATTACATGTTTCAAAAAAAACTGACAGTAAAAGTTCACTATGAATTATTGTTAACTGGTCTCGAGCTTGCAAAACTTACAAATATGTAAAAGAAGAAAGACCGCAAAAACCAACAACAAAATATTAAAAACCGTAGCACGGGTTTACGTACATAAATATGTACAAACAAAAAAGTCCAGGACACACATTACAAACATATGACCGAAGGTATAACAATAATGCGTGCACACTGTTGGCAAAACAACAAACAACAAAGGGAATAAATTGAAGTGGAGATCAATGCATTGTGACGTCACAGGGCATCATAGCTTAGTGTTAGGATTTTCTAAGTGTGCGAAAAGAGATCTGGCGATGAGCATGGAAACTCTGAAACATGTAATCCTATCCATCGCTGTGATTTAACTTTGTAATTTTTCTCCAATTATCAATTTTTCCCAAAAAACTGACAATAAAAATTCAGCTATGAATTATTGTTTACTGGTCTCGAGCTTGTAAAACTTACAAATAAATTAAATAAATATATCAAAATATCAACAATGCGATTTGAGATGTCGTCACTACCACTAGAATCAGAATTATTTAAAGTCTTTAATATTATAAGAATTTCTCAACCCGCTATTGGATGAAAGAAAAAACTATAGCTGGGAGGTGTGAATTCAGTGATTATACTGTTTGTATGACACAGACACAACATTGGATTCCTGATTTTGTCAGAAACTGCTCCTACACTAAAAAAGAAATTATTGAGTTCGTTTGCAACTACCGAAGACTGAAATATCTGCACCATCCTCGCATAATACAAGCGAGCTGGATTTCCGTTTAGAGTTTCGGTTTATAATACGATTTACAGCGTCCCATTCTTTTTTAAAATTACCTTGTGCTGATAAAAACGGTTTTGGTAATATTAATTTCTACTTGATCCTGTTTCTTTATTCAATTTAATAGAAATCGACTGCTAACTTGCCTATTTATGTTAACGTTCCTCTGTTATTCAACCAGTCATACAATGATCTTTATGATGATGATTTATACCCAGATTTAAGTCATCTTGAAAATTACGCAATCTACCATATACATGGTCAATACAGCTCCCAGACTCAGGGCGGGTAGCCTCTTGTATAAAAGAAATTAGACCATGTTCTGACAGAAGTGCAAGATAGTTATTAATATAGTATTTGAACTCAGCAAATCAAAATTAAAATCACCTAAAACAAAAATGTTTTCTGATTTTTCACTACACAATAGGAGAGAAAATTCCTCATGAAATAGTTGGAAAGAAAGGGAATGCAATCTATAAAGACATACAAAGGTGTAAGGTATCTTGGATATTAACAACGAAATTTTAATGGCATCAGCTGTTGATAAATTAAGGCATGTAACTTCACACTCGTAGACATCTCGTATAAAAACTCCAACACCTCCTGTATGTATACTAAGCTGTTCGTTATTTCAATTTTTTTTTGCAAATTGTAAGTTCACAGCCGGAATATGATGCGTTATGCTGTGCAAAATTTCACCCGAATTGGATAAAACTTAGACTCGAGCGTTGCATTTGAAAATTTTAAAAACCATATGCACTCAGGGTGCAGCAGATCATATAAAAAAATGCATAGCCGTAAACTTGGTTCACAAAAATTTTTCCTGTTCAATTCAACAAAAACTTTTAATAATTAATAAAAAATTATTAAAAACCCAAAAACAACAACAATTTTTCGCTGCAGAAAAAATTATTAATAGGTCTCAAGCTCGTACCGACACTTCAAAAATAAAGACCGGAAACACAAGCTTGTTGTTTGTATAAAATCTCAATAACAAAAACCAAGAGCACATGGTTGGCAATACTGTGATACCAAAACAGAGTTGTAATAAATCCATCATGATCCAAATCTCACTACCAGATGGCGGTCCCAGCTAGAACACTATGCCTTAAATGAACACTCATTTATGCCATAGCCCTAAGGGAAAGTATACCTCACAAATTTGTCAACTTTCCCATATTTTGTACAGGGCAAAAGGAGAAATCTAAGGGATAAGTTCATATGCGTGTGAGATTTTGCCCCTCTCTCTCATATAAGCTTCACGTATTTATTCATGCTATATCGCTCTCATGCGAATGCCTGTATATAAGGGATGTTTAAGCCATAGTGTAAGGCATGAAATAAGGCCTTAATGAGTAATTATATAAGGGATTGCTATATGAATTATATGAGCCATTATATAAGGGAAAATATAAGGCATTAAATAATCTATTAAATAAGGCACGGTGCGCCAGAAACGATCCTTACCTCAAAGTCGGAGTACAGTATATTTGGCATTACTTTATGAGAATATACGCTAAATAAATTGATCTGACGCAAAAAAGAAAATCATCGCCGGAGCCGTTTTTGAGAAAATCGCGAATTAATGGCAATTTTTCGCACGGCTTCGGAAAACTACATTCCCTTCCAGATTAAAAAAAACGTCACATATTCTGAAACAGGACCTAATACTGCATCCCGCACATGTTTTACTTTTAACATATCATGTTAATTGCTCTTGTAAAGTGCAATTGAAAATGCATTTTTTGTTACTTATACGCCCCGTGGTGCTAAGGAAAATTAAAAAGAAGATGAAGAAATTTTTCGAGTACGCAGTTTTATAGAGCGATTAGTTTTGGCACAACAAAGTGTAAATTTTAAGTACCTAGGGGTTACCGTTAATTTTTGGCGATTTTTTTTTGTAAGGTGACTCGGATTTATTTTCATTAAAATAGGTAAACAAAATCAGGTTTTAGAACAGTTTTGGAGGCTAGTTGGTCAAAAAATAGGGGAAGATAGTATTCTCTCAATGCGGTTGATTTAAAAAAAGCTTGCAGATTATGACTTCGAAAGTTGTCGCGAGGCAACTTGCACCGTTTTTTTGTTAGGGGGGAGTCCGCATCCCCCTCCTAAAACACGTGTAAGTGACCTCAAATATATTTCTGAGTATAGGAGTTGTAGGAGTCTTCTACGTACAACCCTAATCTGCTATTAAAATTTTTAGATTAGGAATAGCTCTCCCGCAATCTGGACTAAAAGCTTGGACGGATTTTTTGGCCCTCTGTATCTCAGCAATTTGAACAAATTTTTATGTTCAAGTAGTAGAACATGAAAGCCACAACATTTATCCCTATCACCCAAGGACGTTTTGCCATCCCCTCTTCACTGCTGATTACACTGTGCAACAAGATTCTACGTAATTGATGAAACCAATTGGAAATGAAACTTTATCACTCCCATATCACAACCTCATACTGGGTTTTTGGCCTATAGGTCTGGTTTTTTTTTTATTCGTATTTGAAGTTGGCAACCCTGTGTATGGGAAAAATTGACTAAAACTTGATCAAATAAAGCAATTTTAGGTGGTTTTTTTGTATATAACTATTTTTAGGTCGAGGAACTCATTTTTAACATTAGTTTTTACCTAAATTGCACTGTAGGTGGCGCTGTCATAAAATTTTTCAAATTTTTCATGGAAAAGTAAGGTTTTTGGTTTGTTTAAGTAAAAATACTTGCATTTTATCGGTTTTATTGTCGAAATGATCATATATCGCTCGTTCCACTGTAAACAGGGTTAACTCAAAATTCTAATTTTTTGGGAAAACGCAAATAAAGTTTTGTCTATTCAAACAGTTAACTTTTACGACTAATGTAGTTGGTACTAAAAGGGTCACGTCAATTTATAAGGTATGACGGCAAACTACAAATACTAAGCTAGTATACTGATAAGCAAAATATTTATATTAATGTGAGGAAGATGCTAAATTAAATCCACACTTTTTTCATTCTCAGATAATTCACTTTACAATAATTTCCCTTTATTCATATATATTTACAGGTGTGAAAAGTGTTGTAATAAAAAATTAAGTAAACGTATTTTCCCAATAAGCAAAATACGCTTACTATAAGCTTACAATAAACTTACTTTTGTAATCTTTTCGCTTGGAAAACGTTTACTATAATCATTGGAAAACGTTTGGAAAACATTGTACACTCAACGAAAGTGGTCCCTTTTTAAACAATTGGAATTGATGCTTGGAAAACAATGTTTAATAAACATTTTATTCAATGTACAGTAAGGGTTTGTTGAAAACTGATTGATAAAACTCCAATTTGGGCGACAACGGTGAAAACGGACCAATAGTCTAACGAATATGTTGTGGGATTTTGCTCCGAAGGTTGCGAGTTCGAATCCCGACCATTTCCTTAATTTTTTTGTTTTTTTTAATAAATTCTTTTTTGGTGCAAGAGGATATAAGGGCCAATTTTTGGTGTGCTGCGTGCAATTTTTTATGCAGTCTACATCTGCAAGGCAAATTTGTGCATTTTTTCCGAGAAGCCTTTCATGACACCCGTTATAAAAAACCTTTTCAAATAATTTTTCATGTTGCCTGTACAGGGGTTCGAACCTAGGTCCTTCTGTGTGGTAGGCCAGCTGCACTACCGTCACACCACGATGCCCATATAACAAAATCAATATAAATGAAGCATATAAAATTTCAAACATTATTTTTGAAAACTGGGAAATTTTTCACCTCGCTGAGAGTTCACCTCAAGTTATTTCTCCAAGGCTACCACAGCATTGGAAAAACATATATAAACGTTTGTGAAATTTTTTTGTTGCAAACTCGTTTGGAAAACATTTACTTTTTACGCTTGGAAAACATTGTTTAATAAACTAGCTTACTTCATTGTTTATTGGGTTTATAGGAAAAAAAGCAAAGTAATCTTTTTGTTAAAATTTGAATTATTTTCTGACAATTTGAAAAACAGTGGCCATGAAAAAGCATACAAGAATAACGGTAATAAAAAACTAAAACTTGAACATTTTTAAAGGCGGTAAGTTTACTTCCTCCTCTTCCTCATAGTAATTACATAAATCTTAAAAAATATTTTGCATATGTAAATATGTAATACCTTCTTTTACTTTGCTTGCACTAAGTCGTGGAAATATTGACCTTAATGTAATAAAAGCTGGTCCATCTGCAGGAAGTGCTTTAACAAAATTTTTAAAAATACCTAATTTGATATGTAGTGGAGGTAGCAAGACTTTTTCAATTGGAACAAGGGTATTTCATTATCTGATCCAACAACTAAATCTTCTCTGATCTCCCAATCATGTTTTTGGTATTGGTTCCCTTTATAACATGTATTCCACAAACATAAATATAAAACACGTATTCTTCGTATATCCACCTTGTAGTCCACAAAGAAGAGCTACCATTTTCAAATCGCAACATATACGCCATTTATGGCTTCCATAGTTTACTGCTTCTAGTAGATACTTCACAGATTCGTACGTTTCCTTTTTTAATTTACTATTATTACTATTTTTGGATGAGAAACTACCAAGAATTTGAAAAATTGTATGACAGCGCCACCTACCGTGCGATTTAGGTAAAAACTAATGTCAAAAATGAGTTCCTCGACCCAAAAATAGTTGTATACAAAAAAAAACCCACCTAAAATTGCTTCTTTGATCAAGTTTTAGTAAATTTTTCCCATACACAGGGTTGCCAACTTCAAAAACGAATAAAAAAAAAACCAGACCTATAGGCCAAAAACCCAGTATGAGGTTTTGATATGGGAGTGATCAAGTTTCACTTCCAATTAGTTTCATCAATTACGGAGAGATGAACCCTCATTTTGTGTCACAGTGTTATTAGCATCTGATTTTTTGGGACTACTTTTTTCGAAAATCGACTTTTCGGCCATTTTTGTACCTCTATACATATGTCGGCCGGGAAATGTGTTATGACTATTTACAGAAGAGAATATGATAGCCCTAACATTTTTCTTTACTACCCAATGTCAAAAAATTATGTGTCAATTACCAAAGAAAAGTGAGGTTTCTTTAGGTAGATAGACCATATGCAATTCATCGATATAAAAATTCACAAGTCGAATTTTTTTTTTTCAAACTAAATAAATTTTCCTTAGCACCACGGGGCGTATAAGTACCAAAAAATGCATTTTCAATTGCACTTTACAAGAGCAATTACATGATATGTTAAAAGTAAAACATGTGCGGGATGCAGTATTAGGTTCTCTTTCAGAATATACTTATGACGTTTTTTATTAAATCTGGAAGGGTATGTAGTTTTCCGAAGCCGTGCAAAAAATTGCCATTAATATTCTCATAAAGTAAAGCCAAATATACTGTACTCCGACTTTGAGGGAAGGATCGTTTCTGGCGCACCGTGTAGGTATATGTATACTTACACAGTACAATTATTATATATTTTCAATATATTCTTAAATTTTCGATTGGCAGACGATATGTACATACATACATACATATAACGCTACGGACTTAGTGCCATTGCTATACTTCTCTCATTATAATATTTAATTGTTGAGTAAAGATGTTCAATTCTATAAGCGATGACGAGATAATGCCAGATCAATTTACATACATTGTCTATAGACTAATATTAATTCTCCTTCTTTTTCTTGCCAGAATATCCAGTATCTGTTCATGAGTAACTTCGATATCTCTGTGAATATTCAACATTGCAAATCTATTCAAACGTTCTTCTCCAGTTTTATTTCGCAAATAGGTTTTCTGCAGATACGTTCGAACAGAATCTGTAATAAGTAACTGTCATCCATTTCGGGGGGGGTCCGGACCCCCTGGACCCCTCATCTGAATCCGTCCCTGTTCAACACATTTGCAAATCGGTTAATAAATATAAAAGTTATAGCAAATTTATCAAGTGTTATTTTTTCATTCGATATATCGATACTGTATTTTGAGATCCAATCGAAAAATTTCTTTGAAAGTTTAGTTAAAAATTCAGTTGAAAAACTCAAACAAGTTTTTCGATTCCTTTTGAAAATACAGTGTCGATATACCGGATGAAAAATAACGCTTAATAAAATTGATTTAACTTTTATATTTGTTAACCGATTTGGAAATGGTTTGAACATATATGTTTTGCAATCGATCCATCTCCACCTTACTAAACTATTTAGCTTAAAACAGAAAATAACATATTTTTAAAGCAAGGTCTAGATAAAGAAAAGTCAGTGCAATGATTGGAATTAATTGAGTTAATTGCAATTAAAGCGCGTGTGATTGGTTCATTCAGCGCATAATTAGATCTGAAATTTTCAATTGTAAACACATTATGTTGGCGCAAATTACGTGGCGGAACGTGAAATTTCAATAATGCAAGAAGTATTGGACAGTCGATAATGCCATTAACGATATCATAAATGAATATAATAGAATAAATTACTCTTCTACTCTCTAAAGTATGCAGATTAATTATTTTACATCTGGAATTAAATGGAGGGAGCGGCAGTTCAAAATTTATATCAATTAAACAATACTTCATGAATACTTTTTGAACATGCTCAATCCTTTTGCAGTGAACCTCATAAAATGGACATCAGATTATAGAGCCATATTCCAGTCTCGATCTTACAAACGCATTATACAATAACTTTTTAGTATATAGGTCTCTAAACTCTGAACCATTTCTTTTAATAAATTATAATATGGAGTAATTTAATTGACGTATTTTGTACGGTTAGCTGTCAAATTAATTGCCTATTAGGCCTTACCGGCTTTTATGAAAGTGGCCCTAAGTGATCAACAAATGTAAATGATGAATCAAATACGATACGCAGATCACGAATTTTTCACGAGGGTTTTTCATCGAATACTAGCAGGGTACCCGGCGTTGCTCGGGATGTAAGTAGTTAGGGGGCCTTTCAAAATCAACAATATACTTTAAGATTTCATATTTATATAATATAGCTGACCCGGCAAACTTCGTTCTTCCCAAAATAGATTTTTTTATTAATTTTTCACTACTTCATTGTGCATACAACTTCAAAAATATACAATTTTAGTATTCCGTTTAAGGCTACACGATACACAAAATTTTTAGTTTTCTGTCCCGGAGCGTAAGTAAAAATTGCCTACACGGGAGCACGCCGCATAGAGCTATTGATATCATTAATCTCCTGATCAATTTTCAGGTCCTAACTTTAAACGCTTTTACGATAACCCCACTTTTATGCGCAAAAATTGTTTTGATATCATTTAGCTCTATACCAATTTCCAGGTTCCTGCCTTAAATACTTTTGGAGATATTTAGTATGGGAGGTGCCACGCCCCATTTACGTTAACCCCAATCGATCCCATATAACTCCTTACCGAGTTTCAATGATCTAACAAAAATACTTCCAGAGATATCGACTAAGAAATATTTCATTCGTATGGGAGGTGCCACGCCCCCTTTTTCGTTATACCCAGTTGTTTTGGAGGTGGTAGGGATCGATCTCATATAATCTCTCACCAAATTTCAGTGGTCTAACCTAAATACTTCCAGAGATATCGACTAAGAAGTATTTCATTCGTATGGGAGGTGCCACGCCCACTTTGTCGTTATCCCCAGTTTTTTTGGAGGTGGTAGGGATCGATCCCATATAGCCCCTTACCGAGTTTCAATGATCTAACAAAAATACTTCCAGAGATATCGACTAAGAAGTATTTCATTCGTATGGGAGGTGCCACGCCCACTTTTTCGTTATACTCAGTTGTTTTGGAGGTGGTAGGGATCGATCCCATATAACCCCTTACCGAGTTTCAATGGTCTAACAAAAATACTTCCAGAGATACGGACAATGGAAAATTCCATTTGTATGGGAGGTGCCACGCCTTCAATATCAAAATATTTTTTAGCCTGTGACCATCCCTGGAAGATGTACAGTGGGTGTGTAAAATTTGGTTACGATCGGTTGATAAGTTTAGGACGCAAGTCGATCTATACCTATTTACATAATTTGAATTTTATATATATAGAAGATGTAGAACTGGAGATTTTTTTAATAATACGAAAATGGTGTTTTCTCACTTTGTAAGTAACGATAACTTCGCGAAATTTCAAAACCGAAAGCTTTTATGAAATTTTGGTCTTCAGAATCGTAATCTGCAAGTTTTCCCACGTAATAAATGTGATGTGCTGAAGTTTACGGCTGCTGCACCCTCAGTGCATATGGTTTTTAAAATTTTGCACAGCTTATTTTTACAGCATAATGCATCATATTCCGCCTGGCAAAGAAAAAAATTTTTTCTTAACGAACATCTTAATGTATATCTATTTTATCACAGTTTATTAGTAAATCATTGATCAGTTCTTTGTAATTTTGGCTTCTAATATTTTCTAAAAAATTCGTACAAACTGCACAAAAAGGAATTCCATGGTTAGCCTCGTCCACCGAAAGAGCTGAATGGAAACTGGCGTCATTGAAAATCTTTTTAATTTGAGGACAAATGTTAAATGTATGAGTTAAAAAAATTAGCACCGGGAACTCTCACTTATTTTACACTAGACTTCCAGCTACTTAAGCTTGTTCTGCAAGTATTGCACAAAACACAATATTGAATCATAAGCGAAAAGAAGTTTGCAGACTTTTAGTAAAATTTCTAGCCGCTGAGAAAATATATCTTCTACACTCATAACAGAAAACTATCTTTTCGGTGTTTGCACTTACATATACGCACGTTATTTATTACTCATGGCTTCTTTTTTTTAGCAAACATAAAACACTAATCCGTTTGAGTTTCTTACAAGAAATTGCTGGTATAAGCAAAGGTTACTATATTTGTTTAAACCAGTAAAAACATATACATACATATTACTTAAGTGGTTCAAAATTTCCAAAATCTTGAAGTCCAATAACAAAAATTCAAAAAGGCTTATACTAAATCTGTTATAAAATGGTTTGCCACATTGAAGAGACACGTGTGAGAAGGCTTATAACCAAAAAGGGGGGTTATCAGAAAATCGAGCGTGTCACGTCTCATACAAACTAAATTTTTCAAGCAGAATATCTGGTATAGACCTATATGATTTCAAAAGCATTCTCACACATAAAAAGGGGGGGCTTTCAGAAATAGGGGCGTGGCACCTCCCAAACAAACTAAATTTTTCAAGCAGAATATCTGTTTCAAGGTAGTAACCTGAAAATTGATATGATACCTAAAGCATCCTCACTCATGAAAAGGGGGGTTATCAGAATTAGGGGCGTGGCACCTCCCATACAAACTAAATTTTTCAAGCAGAATATCTGTGAAAGGGTTCGAAGGTAGATATATACATATTTGATATCAAAAGCATTCTCACACATATAAAGGGGGGTTATCAGAAACTGTGGCGTTGCACCTGAAACTAAATTTTTCAAGCAGAATATCTGTGAATGGGTTCAAGGTAGGGACCTGAAAATGGTATAGACCTATATGATATCAAAAGCATTCTTACACATAAAAAGGGGGGTTATCAGAAATAGGGATGTGGCATCTTCCATACAAACTTAAATTTTCAAACAGAAAATCTGTGAAAGGGTCTATGGTAAGGAACTGGAAATCGGTATTGGGCTCCTCCTCTCCTTTCACTTCTCCGTCAACATACAGTCAAGTCGACAGAACAGAACACCTTTGAACAGATTGTCATAATACAGAATAAGTTGTTAGTTAACAATAATTAGAGTCAGTGACTAAAATAAATAAAATATTGTTATTAGAATAAGTCACAAAATAATGGCCGAACATGAATTAAATGATAAAACAAGAAAAAAAGAAAGAACACCTTTCATTTTTATTTTTCTTTCACCCAGCGAAGTGGGTGAGGGGTCACTAGTATATAAATATAAATAAATCAACCACAACAATAAAATGTGCAAGCAGCTAACAGGCTAACTAGATTTTAACCCTGGAAGATTGGCCGCTTAAACTCCTTTTATACTTCGTTTAAAGTTTACTGAAAAACTGCATAACAAGTTTAGGCTTGGTTTAATTGACAAAATGAGTTAAACTTGCACTGAAAACACGGGCCTTAATCGATTGTTAATACCTACTGATCACAACAAACAATTTCACCAAAAGAAAGAAAGTCTACTTGGAAGAGTAATTTTGAAGATGTATCAAAATTTAGGTGAATTGAAATTAATAAAGATATTAAATGGGATGATATTAGTGTTGACATTATTATTAAGGATGCCTTCTTTCAAGAATTTAACAGTGATGGCATTTTATTAGAGAATGATATTATAAATACTGAAAAATAAACAATAGAATTTATCAGAGCAGGGTAACTCTAGTTAAAATAACAGCTATATTGAAAATAGTGGAGTTCGCTTTGTCCACTCTAGGAACATCTATGAGCCTGATCGACTGCGTATTTTAGTTCCTGCTAAGTTATTGAATATCTATATATTAATAGGCTAACATCTTTTCCATACAATCAATTGCCAGAGTGTATCTCATAAAAACATGCATAACTCCAATGATTGTATATTTTGATATCTTTTCATGGGCCAGGAGCTTTGCATAGGCATATTATATTTAACAAAAAAAGCTTCATTTATTTGTAATAATTCATAAAAGTTTTTACCAAAAGCCAAAGCTGTTAATTACAGTATCTGACTGTTTTACTGTCCATACAGCAGTGGCGTAGGTGGTAAGCGTGCCGGCTATGATACGTGCGTTCGCAGGTTCAAGCACGGGTTCAGGGCAGGTTAAGTTTTTATTTTTTGTTTTTACCAAATTGAATTTGCCTTGAAACATATGAAAACTTTTTATCATAATATTTTTTTTTTTCTTTTATCATATTCGTAACCTAATATTTCAATATTTTTCTGTTTATCACCTCTCTCTCGGAGTGAAAAAATCAAATTTTAAAAAAAAAAAGCTAAAAAGTTATTCCAATTTATCAACATTTCTGTTTTTTTTTTTTGTTAAGAAATGTATCTTATTTAATATACAAAAAGTAAAAACAGAGCTTGTAGATTCTCCAATTTGATATTTACGAAATAGGTAGAAATTAATTGAAGGGCGAGAGTGCAAAAGGGCCTAACCCACACTTTTTTCGAAATTGAGTTTTTAATGGTTTCAGTTTGCCAAAACACGTCTTGTCACGTAGGCGTTGACCAAAAAATTCTAAAAATTTTTTTGAATTTTTTATGAATTTTCAAAGTTGGCCGAGGTCCTAACCCGCGGGGTAGCGAGAGTGCAAAAGGGCCTAAGCCCTCATTGCGCCTTATGGGGAAACCGTGTTTTTGTTCATATCGCTCAAGTTTAAACAAAAACCATAAGTCTGCGACGACATCTAGGGTGTTTAGCGTTAATGAGAAGCTTCAAGTAATTATCCTACGACAGTGTTTTTTGATTGTGTTTTCGTAGGTTATGTTGTGGCAGTTCAAAGTGCGATCGGTATGTTGACGTTTATGTAAATCGTTTTGTATTGGCAATTTTTAATCAAAATTTCAAAAAACCGCAATCAAGGCGTTGTGGAGTAATCCCCACTAATCATTTTCCACTTTATTTCATTTCTCTAGATTGAAAACTAGCGGAGATAATAATAATAAATGTATTGTTTTATTCAACAATACATAATAAATGATCTGAAGGTCTAACAATCGTATTTTCAAACTCATAGTAAATGTGTATTATTGGTTTCATAAATTTGATTCATAAAAAACAGGAAATGAACAATAGCTGACCCCGGCAAAGTGAAAGGCACCTTCGGGTTAGGCCCTTTTGCACTCTCGGCACCCCTTGGGTTAGGCCCATGAGAAATTCGAAGTCTCGTAATTCCGAAACTACTGCACCGAATCGCATGAAATTTGAACCCCTAAGAAATGCTATCAAGATCTAAAAGTGATTTCACTTTCAGATCAATACACTGAAAATTCGATAAATGCGAACGTTTTTCTCGCGCCTTGAAAAATTTTGAAATTGTGGGTTAGGCCCTTTTGCACTCTCGCCCTTCAATTTATTTAATTAATTTAATTTTCCTAAAGACATCAACTATTTTCTTTCTAAAAATTTTAACTTGTAAAAGAGTCGACATATAACCGGAATCCTTATATTTGTAACCCAATATTTCAATATTTTTCTGTTTATGACATCTATCTTGGAGAGAAAAAATCAAATTTTTTGAAAAAAAGCTAAAAAAAAAATTATTCCAATTTATCAATTTATATTTTTTAAGAAATATATCATATTTAATATATATAAATTATATTTCTGAGTTGAAGTTGACGAAAAAAATCAGAAAACCATCACATGTTGAAGTTGTAATATCCCAGTGGGAAAATGGGGAATGCATTACCTTTTTCATGCATGAAAAGATATACGAAAATTGTTGTAAGAAAAGATCAATCCAAAAGCAATCGAATGAGTAATGTGTCGCTCTATTTTTATTTGTAGTGATACATTTTTGATTTTTTTCACTGTGTTTTTTGGTTTTTTATAGAAGCAGCCAATGTGAAAAATTTCAAACTCATTCTGAAAAATGAAAAAAACAAAACACATTTAAAAATTTTCTGGAGGGCGCTTTCGTTTTTTGCTGTTTTTTTTTTGTGATATGGCGAGCTCAAAGCTCAAAAGATTGATAAGGTCCCATGATGCGGTAAGGTTTTTACAACTCATGAAGTGACCCCGATATATGTACCTATGTTGTGAACTTGCCGTCTTGGAATTACACTAGTCGGTACGGTGTCATATAACACCTAGACTAGAAGTCGCCACCTCTTAGCTGGCGTTCTCATTATGCTTATGCCAACCCCTATGGTAGTCCTAATAATGGTCATAGCTTGTATTTTGAACATATTTTGATATATTATTTCATATAAGAACATGTAATGCAACCGGTCATGTGTCGCTTGAAAGGGAAAGCGACACATTACTTTCGTAGGACATGTGCTGTGTTAAGAGTAATCAATGCTGTAATGCTTAAATAGCCAAGGAGATAGACTACTTTATACATTACCAAACATTACCTTTTTCAACTGGGATGTATCTCCCCCTATACGGACTTCAAAAAATCCACAACTTAAGGAAAAATTGAGAAAACTGTCTGTATACCCAAAAAAAAACACAATTTGGAAACCGGCTAATGTTAAGAAGTGAGGAGAATCTGAAAATGAACGTTAATTCGTTTCAATCCATATGGCTATGTATGTATGTACTATATTCTTAGCGGTGGAAATATTTGCTGAACCTTTTTTGATTACTTATAGCATTTGACATGGTATATTAATGTGTACGAATAGCGCATTTGTAATGGTCTCGGGTGCGATGCGTGCGTTTCATGGTTCGAGCCCAGCTTCGGACATAAACTTTTTTTCCTTTTTCATATTGACTATTTTTTTTGTAGAGAAATTACTCAAATTTACAATAACACATACAGTAAGTTCTTATATATGTAGTTTTATGCATTTTTTTAAGGTATTTGCTTTTTCTTAATTGATATAGGACTAAGGGTAAAGTTATATGCACAGCTTTAATAAATACATATAGCTATATATATAAGTTGAGGTCATACTATATATATATCACAAAAAATTATTGAAATGATATAAAACTCAATATAAAGTGTACTTATATATATGTACATACATATATCTAAATTATTGAGGAACAAACCCTTAAAAAATACAAAATGGAAACCAGCCTAATGCTCATATTGAGCACTTCAAAATAAACGCCAAATTAATTTTAATAAAAAATATGTATATGTAGCAAAATCCTAACGGTAAAATGTTTGCCTGCTGATTAGAAGATTACCCTATTTTAAAAAATTTTTTATAATGTCCTGTCTTAGAATTTGTTTCAATAAGGCCGTTATTGGATATATAATAATGAAATATTTAATACAATTTTTAAATAGAAAGTTTTGTTTAGTAGAACTATATTATTCATTGTCTCTGCTTTTCATGTAATACAAAATTTTAATTCTTTTTTAAAAACGGAATCAAACTTCTAATTTTGGAAAATTTTATAAGAAAAATGAGATTCGAAGGTATTCATGGTCACTATTTTTGTTTAGTTCTTTAGATGCATCCTAAAACATTTGTTTTCAAAATATCTCGCATGTTTTGCTGCAAAAATAGTTCAAAGGTACCATTTAAAAAATACGACAAAATTTTTGTTTTTATTTGTCTATATTTGGTAAAATTCTTCAATGAAAATGAGATTCAAAGTCATTCGCTACCACTATTTTCGGCCGGGTATTTGCATACATATGTACATCCTAAAATCCTGAAAAAGCTGTGTGTTTATATTTAAATGCATAGGAATCATGTATCAAATGTTGAGGATATTTTTTGCTGTCGGGTAGTGTAATCAACGCAATTGCTAAATGCAAAACCGCTGTGAACAAAGATCAAAATACTCCGTGTTGGTACAAGTTATATATAGACCTATATGATTTCAAAAGCATTCTCACACATAAAATGGGTGGGTTTTCAGAAATAGGGGCGTGGCACCTCCCAAACAAACTAAATTTTTCAAGCAGAATATCTGTTTCAAGGTAGTAACCTGAAAATTGGTATAGACCTATATGATACCTCCCAGCAAACACAGCCTCTAACGTTAGAGAAATACTGTAGTTTTACATTAGAATTCTAATGTAGTTCTCTAATGTATCTCTAATCGAAAATCACGTTAGAGAACTAGGCTAGAGGACGATTAGAGAACGATTAGAGAAACACTCGAATAGCGAAGATGCGTGTATTGTCAAGTATTGTATTTATAAACTAAGGTATAAAAACTTTGAATTTTATTCCCATTGGATATTTAAGTTTAAAACATGTCTAACATATTTAAAGCAATAAATTTATCGAAATAGAATTAAACAAGAACAATTGGTTTTCATTTCATTTCAGTTAGAAATTTCTCATTAGAATCCCATTAGAATTTCATGTTAGAATTCGAATCGATAACTAACCTTTTTCTCGATATCGAGAACTAAGTCCCCTTTTTGTCGAGAATGCTATAATTCGCGACAGTTTCACAAATCGTTCTCTAACCTTCTACCTTAGAGAATAACATTAGAATTCGAGTCGTTTTCTAATCGTCCTCTAACCTTAATGTTTGCTGGGCTAAAGCATCCTCACGCATGAAAAGGGGGGTTATCAGAAATAGGGGCGTGGCACCTCCCATACAAACTAAATTTTTTAAGCAGAATATTGGTGAAAGGGTTCAAAGGTAGATATATACATATTTGATATCCAGAGCATTCTCACACATAAAAAGGGGGGTTATCAGAAACTGTGGCGTTGCACCTGAAAACTAAATTTTTCAAGCAGAATATCTGTGAATGGGTTCAAGGTAGGGACCCGAAAATGGTATAGACCTATATGATATCAAAAGCATTCTTACACATAAAAAGGGGGGTTATCAGAAATAGGGGTGTGGCATCTCCCATACAAACTTAAATTTTCAAACAGAAAATCTGTGAAAGGGTCTATGGTAAGGAACTTGAAATTGGTATTGGGCTCCTCCTCTCCTTTCACTTCTCCGTCAACATACAGTCAAGTCAACGGAACAAAACACCTTTGAACAGATTGTCATAATACAGAATAAGTTGTTAGTTAACAATAATTAGAGTCAGTGACTAAAATAAATAAAATATTGTTATTAGAATAAGTCACAAAATAATGGCCGAGCATGAATTAAATGATAAAACAAGAAAAAAAGAAAGAACACCTTTCATTTTTATTTTTCTTTCACCCAGCGAAGTGGGTGAGGGGTCACTAGTATATAAATATAAATAAATCAACCAAAACAATAAAATGTGCAAGCAGCTAACAGGCTAACTAGATTTTAACCCTGGAAGATTGGCCGCTTAAACTCCTTTTATACTTCGTTTAAAGTTTACTGAAAAACTGCATAACAAGTTTAAGCTTGGTTTAATTGACAAAATGAGTTAAACTTGCACTGAAAACACGGGCCTTAATCGATTGTTAATACCTACTGATCACAACAAACAATTTCGCCAAAAGAAAGAAAGTCTACTTGGAAGAGTAATTTTGAAGATGTATCAAAATTTAGGTGAATTGAAATTAATAAAGATATTAAATGGGATGATATTAGTGTTGACATTATTATTAAGGATGCCTTCTTTCAAGAATTTAACAGTGATGACATTTTATTAGAGAATGATATTATAAATACTGAAAAATAAACAATAGAATTTATCAGAGCAGAGTAACTCTAGTTAAAATAACAGCTATATTGAAAATAGTGGAGTTCGCTTTGTCCACTCTAGGAACATCTATGAGCCTGATCGACTGCGTATTTTAGTTCCTGCTAAGTTATTGAATATCTATATATTAATAGGCTAACATCTTTTCCATACAATCAATTGCCAGAGTGTATCTCATAAAAACATGCATAACTCCAATGATTGTATATTTTGATATCTTTTCATGGGCCAGGAGCTTTGCATAGGCATATTATATTTAACAAAAAAAGCTTCATTTATTTGTAATAATTCATAAAAGTTTTTACCAAAAGCCAAAGCTGTTAATTACAGTATCTGACTGTTTTACTGTCCATACAGCAGTGGCGTAGGTGGTAAGCGTGCCGGCTATGATACGTGCGTTCGCAGGTTCAAGCACGGGTTCAGGGCAGGTTAAGTTTTTATTTTTTGTTTTTACTAAATTGAATTTGCCTTGAAACATATGAAAACTTTTTATCATAATATTTTTTTTTTTCTTTTATCATATTCGTAACCTAATATTTCAATATTTTTCTGTTTATCACCTCTCTCTCGGAGTGAAAAAATCAAATTTTAAAAAAAAAAAGCTAAAAAGTTATTCCAATTTATCAACATTTCTGTTTTTTTTTTTGTTAAGAAATATATCTTATTTAATATACAAAAAGTAAAAACAGAGCTTGTAGATTCTCCAATTTGATATTTACGAAATAGGTAGAAATTAATTGAAGGGCGAGAGTGCAAAAGGGCCTAACCCACACTTTTTTCGAAATTGAGTTTTTAATGGTTTCAGTTTGCCAAAACACGTCTTGTCACGTAGGCGTTGACCAAAAAATTCTAAAAATTTTTTTGAATTTTTTATGAATTTTCAAAGTTGGCCGAGGTCCTAACCCGCGGGGTAGCGAGAGTGCAAAAGGGCCTAAGCCCTCATTGCGCCTTATGGGGAAACCGTGTTTTTGTTCATATCGCTCAAGTTTAAACAAAAACCATAAGTCTGCGACGACATCTAGGGTGTTTAGCGTTAATGAGAAGCTTCAAGTAATTATCCTACGACAGTGTTTTTTGATTATGTTTTCGTAGGTAATGTTGTGGCAGTTCAAAGTGCGATCGGTATGTTGACGTTTATGTAAATCGTTTTGTATTGGCAATTTTTAATCAAAATTTCAAAAAACCGCAATCAAGGCGTTGTGGAGTAATCCCCACTAATCATTTTCCACTTTATTTCATTTCTCTAGATTGAAAACTAGCGGAGATAATAATAATAAATGTATTGTTTTATTCAACAATACATAATAAATGATCTGAAGGTCTAACAATCGTATTTTCAAACTCATAGTAAATGTGTATTATTGGTTTCATAAATTTGATTCATAAAAAACAGGAAATGAACAATAGCTGACCCCGGCAAAGTGAAAGGCACCTTCGGGTTAGGCCCTTTTGCACTCTCGGCACCCCTTGGGTTAGGCCCATGAGAAATTCGAAGTCTCGTAATTCCGAAACTACTGCACCGAATCGCATGAAATTTGAACCCCTAAGAAATGCTATCAAGATCTAAAAGTGATTTCACTTTCAGATCAATACACTGAAAATTCGATAAATGCGAACGTTTTTCTCGCGCCTTGAAAAATTTTGAAATTGTGGGTTAGGCCCTTTTGCACTCTCGCCCTTCAATTTATTTAATTAATTTAATTTTCCTAAAGACATCAACTATTTTCTTTCTAAAAATTTTAACTTGTAAAAGAGTCGACATATAACCGGAATCCTTATATTTGTAACCCAATATTTCAATATTTTTCTGTTTATGACATCTATCTTGGAGAGAAAAAATCAAATTTTTTGAAAAAAAGCTAAAAAAAAAATTATTCCAATTTATCAATTTATATTTTTTAAGAAATATATCATATTTAATATATATAAATTATATTTCTGAGTTGAAGTTGACGAAAAAAATCAGAAAACCATCACATGTTGAAGTTGTAATATCCCAGTGGGAAAATGGGGAATGCATTACCTTTTTCATGCATGAAAAGATATACGAAAATTGTTGTAAGAAAAGATCAATCCAAAAGCAATCGAATGAGTAATGTGTCGCTCTATTTTTATTTGTAGTGATACATTTTTGATTTTTTTCACTGTGTTTTTTGGTTTTTTATAGAAGCAGCCAATGTGAAAAATTTCAAACTCATTCTGAAAAATTAAAAAAACAAAACACATTTAAAAATTTTCTGGAGGGCGCTTTCGTTTTTTGCTGTTTTTTTTTTGTGATATGGCGAGCTCAAAGCTCAAAAGATTGATAAGGTCCCATGATGCGGTAAGGTTTTTACAACTCATGAAGTGACCCCGATATATGTACCTATGTTGTGAACTTGCCGTCTTGGAATTACACTAGTCGGTACGGTGTCATATAACACCTAGACTAGAAGTCGCCACCTCTTAGCTGGCGTTCTCATTATGCTTATGCCAACCCCTATGGTAGTCCTAATAATGGTCATAGCTTGTATTTTGAACATATTTTGATATATTATTTCATATAAGAACATGTAATGCAACCGGTCATGTGTCGCTTGAAAGGGAAAGCGACACATTACTTTCGTAGGACATGTGCTGTGTTAAGAGTAATCAATGCTGTAATGCTTAAATAGCCAAGGAGATAGATTACTTTATACATTACCAAACATTACCTTTTTCAACTGGGATGTATCTCCCCCTATACGGACTTCAAAAAATCCACAACTTAAGGAAAAATTGAGAAAACTGTCTGTATACCCAAAAAAAAACACAATTTGGAAACCGGCTAATGTTAAGAAGTGAGGAGAATCTGAAAATGAACGTTAATTCGTTTCAATCCATATGGCTATGTATGTATGTACTATATTCTTAGCGGTGGAAATATTTGCTGAACCTTTTTTGATTACTTATAGCATTTGACATGGTATATTAATGTGTACGAATAGCGCATTTGTAATGGTCTCGGGTGCGATGCGTGCGTTTCATGGTTCGAGCCCAGCTTCGGACATAAACTTTTTTTCCTTTTTCATATTGACTATTTTTTTTGTAGAGAAATTACTCAAATTTACAATAACACATACAGTAAGTTCTTATATATGTAGTTTTATGCATTTTTTTAAGGTATTTGCTTTTTCTTAATTGATATAGGACTAAGGGTAAAGTTATATGCACAGCTTTAATAAATACATATAGCTATATATATAAGTTGAGGTCATACTATATATATATCACAAAAAATTATTGAAATGATATAAAACTCAATATAAAGTGTACTTATATATATGTACATACATATATCTAAATTATTGAGGAACAAACCCTTAAAAAATACAAAATGGAAACCAGCCTAATGCTCATATTGAGCACTTCAAAATAAACGCCAAATTAATTTTAATAAAAAATATGTATATGTAGCAAAATCCTAACGGTAAAATGTTTGCCTGCTGATTAGAAGATTACCCTATTTTAAAAAATTTTTTATAATGTCCTGTCTTAGAATTTGTTTCAATAAGGCCGTTATTGGATATATAATATAATAATGAAATATTTAATACAATTTTTAAATAGAAAGTTTTGTTTAGTAGAACTATATTATTCATTGTCTCTGCTTTTCATGTAATACAAAATTTTAATTCTTTTTTAAAAACGGAATCAAACTTCTAATTTTGGAAAATTTTATAAGAAAAATGAGATTCGAAGGTATTCATGGTCACTATTTTTGTTTAGTTCTTTAGATGCATCCTAAAACATTTGTTTTCAAAATATCTCGCATGTTTTGCTGCAAAAATAGTTCAAAGGTACCATTTAAAAAATACGACAAAATTTTTGTTTTTATTTGTCTATATTTGGTAAAATTCTTCAATGAAAATGAGATTCAAAGTCATTCGCTACCACTATTTTCGGCCGGGTATTTGCATACATATGTACATCCTAAAATCCTGAAAAAGCTGTGTGTTTATATTTAAATGCATAGGAATCATGTATCAAATGTTGAGGATATTTTTTGCTGTCGGGTAGTGTAATCAACGCAATTGCTAAATGCAAAACCGCTGTGAACAAAGATCAAAATACTCCGTGTTGGTACAAGTTATATATAGACCTATATGATTTCAAAAGCATTCTCACACATAAAATGGGTGGGTTTTCAGAAATAGGGGCGTGGCACCTCCCAAACAAACTAAATTTTTCAAGCAGAATATCTGTTTCAAGGTAGTAACCTGAAAATTGGTATAGACCTATATGATACCTCCCAGCAAACACAGCCTCTAACGTTAGAGAAATACTGTAGTTTTACATTAGAATTCTAATGTAGTTCTCTAATGTATCTTTAATCGAAAATCACGTTAGAGAACTAGGCTAGAGGACGATTAGAGAACGATTAGAGAAACACTCGAATAGCGAAGATGCGTGTATTGTCAAGTATTGTATTTATAAACTAAGGTATAAAAACTTTGAATTTTATTCCCATTGGATATTTAAGCTTAAAACATGTCTAACATATTTAAAGCAATAAATTTATCGAAATAGAATTAAACAAGAACAATTGGTTTTCATTTCATTTCAGTTAGAAATTTCTCATTAGAATCCCATTAGAATTTCATGTTAGAATTCGAATCGATAACTAACCTTTTTCTCGATATCGAGAACTAAGTCCCCTTTTTGTCGAGAATGCTATAATTCGCGACAGTTTCACAAATCGTTCTCTAACCTTCTACCTTAGAGAATAACATTAGAATTCGAGTCGTTTTCTAATCGTCCTCTAACCTTAATGTTTGCTGGGCTAAAGCATCCTCACGCATGAAAAGGGGGGTTATCAGAAATAGGGGCGTGGCACCTCCCATACAAACTAAATTTTTTAAGCAGAATATTGGTGAAAGGGTTCAAAGGTAGATATATACATATTTGATATCCAGAGCATTCTCACACATAAAAAGGGGGGTTATCAGAAACTGTGGCGTTGCACCTGAAAACTAAATTTTTCAAGCAGAATATCTGTGAATGGGTTCAAGGTAGGGACCCGAAAATGGTATAGACCTATATGATATCAAAAGCATTCTTACACATAAAAAGGGGGGTTATCAGAAATAGGGGTGTGGCATCTCCCATACAAACTTAAATTTTCAAACAGAAAATCTGTGAAAGGGTCTATGGTAAGGAACTTGAAATTGGTATTGGGCTCCTCCTCTCCTTTCACTTCTCCGTCAACATACAGTCAAGTCAACGGAACAAAACACCTTTGAACAGATTGTCATAATACAGAATAAGTTGTTAGTTAACAATAATTAGAGTCAGTGACTAAAATAAATAAAATATTGTTATTAGAATAAGTCACAAAATAATGGCCGAGCATGAATTAAATGATAAAACAAGAAAAAAAGAAAGAACACCTTTCATTTTTATTTTTCTTTCACCCAGCGAAGTGGGTGAGGGGTCACTAGTATATAAATATAAATAAATCAACCAAAACAATAAAATGTGCAAGCAGCTAACAGGCTAACTAGATTTTAACCCTGGAAGATTGGCCGCTTAAACTCCTTTTATACTTCGTTTAAAGTTTACTGAAAAACTGCATAACAAGTTTAAGCTTGGTTTAATTGACAAAATGAGTTAAACTTGCACTGAAAACACGGGCCTTAATCGATTGTTAATACCTACTGATCACAACAAACAATTTCGCCAAAAGAAAGAAAGTCTACTTGGAAGAGTAATTTTGAAGATGTATCAAAATTTAGGTGAATTGAAATTAATAAAGATATTAAATGGGATGATATTAGTGTTGACATTATTATTAAGGATGCCTTCTTTCAAGAATTTAACAGTGATGACATTTTATTAGAGAATGATATTATAAATACTGAAAAATAAACAATAGAATTTATCAGAGCAGAGTAACTCTAGTTAAAATAACAGATATATGGAAAATAGTGGAGTTCGCTTTGTCCACTCTAGGAACATCTATGAACCTGATCGATTGCGTATTTTAGTTCTTGCTAAGTTATTGAATATCTATATATTAATAGGCTAACATTTTTTCCATACAATCAATTGCCAGAGTGTATCTCATAAAAACATGCATAACTCCAATGATTGTATATTTTGATATCTTTTCATGGGCCAGGAGCTTTGCATAGGCATATTATATTTAACAAAAAAAGCTTCATTAATTTGTAATAATTCATAAAAGATTTAACCAAAAGCCAAAGCTGTTAATTACAGTATCTGACTGTTTTACTGTCCATACAGCAGTGGCGCAGGTGGTAAGCGTGCCGGCTATGATGCGTGCGTTCGCAGGTTCAAGCACGGGCTCAGGGCAAGTTAAGTTTTTTATACCTTTCATGAACATGAAATGGTATTATAACTTTGGTCCGATGTTTGTAAGTATGAGAAGAAGAAGAGATAGACCCACTATTAAGTATACCGAAATGATCAGGGCGATGAGGCGAGTTGATTTAGCCATGTCCGTCTGTCCGTCCATCCGTCCGTCCGTCTGTTTGAACGCAAACTAGTCCCTCAGTTTTTGAGATATCTCGATGAAATTTTGCAAGCAGGCGCCATTTTGCATAGGATTAATCATTTGTCGGAACCAGCAAGATCGGACCGATAGAAGGCATAGCTCCCATACAATCGATTGTTCCGATAAATGGGTTTTGGCCTATAACTCTTGCAATTCAAAAGCTCGGAACGTAAAATTTTGCAAGTTTAGTACAAATTGTATTTGCAACGTGTGTAGTGAAAATGACTCAGATCGGACCAACATGACATATAGCTCCCATATAATCGATAGTTTCGATAAATGGGTTTTGGGCTATAATTTTTGCAGTTAAAAAGCTAGGAACGTTAAACTTTGCACGTTTGCTACATATTATACATGTAACATATGTAGGCAAAATCAGCCAGATCGGACCAACATAACGTATAGCTCCCATACAATCGATTGTTCCGATAAGTGTGGTTTAGCATTCATGAAAGGTATAAAGCCTTCGGCACAGCCGAAGACAGCCCTTTCCTTACTTGTTTTTTTTTTGTTTTTACTAAATTGAATTTGCCTTGAACATATGAAAACTTTTTATCATAATATTTTTTTCTTTTATCATATTTGTAACCGAATATTTCAATATTTTGAAAAAAAGCTAATAAATTATTCCAATTTATCAACATTTCTGTTTTTATTTTTTTTTTTAAGAAATATATCATATTTAATATACAAAAAGTATATAGCTCGGGAGACTTCACTGCACTCACCTTTGCACTCACTTTCGTACTTTAAATTAATCGAAAGAATAATTGTTTTAAAAATTGGAAATATATTTATTCGGTGTTTGCTCAGGAGCTAAGTGACCGTTTTGCACAGAGATTTACGAATTGTGTTTTTTGTTTACAATATGTATGTGTTTTGTGTTGACAATTAGTTGGTGCGTGACTGTGTAAGTGTGTGTATGTGGTGTGGTGAATGCTGGCGGCAGGGTTGCACCCGCCAGGGTTGCGGCTAATCTAGCCATCCCGGCCCGCCTAGGCGAGTGATCAGCTTAGAAGTCGTTGCAGCTGCTGCAGGGTCTCCACGACATTGCTGGGCCCTGTTGGGCGACGACGGCCTCGACTTGCTGGCTGTGTCTGGTAAGCGGATGCTGCTGGACGGCGATTACGGGCCGCGCGATTCGTGGACGCTGTGGTTGTTCCGGTGGGCGCTGTTGCGGCCCTTGGAGTGAAAGTGTGCGGTGCTGCAGTGGGCACTGCTCGTGCTCGTGGCACGGTAACCGCAGAGCGGATTTTTGGTGTCGGGGGCACTTGCTCGAGATCCATATTAATGATAATCTGCATAGATAGAAATTGTGGACTTTAGTGTCTTATTAAGTATAGGGGTGCTTGATTTTAGCACTTGATCAACATCTGGTTTCAAATGTGATATGACTATTGTATCTTTTATGCGGGTTTCTAGTTGCGGTATAATTTCACGTTTAGTTCGAGGAAACGAGGGTCCTTCGAGCTACCGCTTTACGACTGAGGTATTTATTTCGGATAGCAACATCGCTTCGTTGGCTGAATTGCTCCGTATTTGATTTTAGGTATTTGCGCGTTCGGGATTATAGGTATTAGACTCGGTTGGTAGAAAACAAAGTTTTACGAGCGGTCGAGTTAGTTTGCCATTTTGCATACGTAGGTCAACTACTCGGATGTGACAGTCGGAACCGTACTGTACCTTTTCGATGCGGGCTAGCCGCCATTCGGTAGGAGGCAGGCATTCGTCATGAATTAAGACGCATACTCCAATTTGAGGTGCTTCTTGAGTATTTTTCCACCGATATCGTTTGTGAAGGTCTTTAAGATATTCTTCCTTCCATCGGCGACTAAACTCATGATGGAGGATTTTTATCCGTTCCCATCGATTTATGAAGAAGAGTGAGTCCACGTTTGATTCTGCTATTGCCAGAAGTGGAGTTCCTCTAAGAAAATGCCCAGGGGTGAGGGCTGTAAAGTCGGAGGGATCTTGCGAGAGTGCTGAAAGCGGCCGTGAGTTTAAAACGGCTTCAACTCGAATGAGTAGCGTAGTGAACTCTTCGAGTGTAAATTCATGATTGCCAGCGGTCTTTTTAAAATGCGATTTAAAGCTTTTAACCGCTGATTCCCATAGCACACCCATATGTGGGGCACTTGGAGGGATAAATTGCAAATTAATGCCTTGAGGTGCGTATTTTTCAATGATGTGCGGCGAGACTTCTTTGGCGAACTGTATGAACTCCTTTTCGGTAGCTCATTGGGCGCCGATAAAGGTTTTGCCATTGTCGCTCATGATTTTCGAGGGAAATCCTCGCCGTCCGACAAAGCGTGCAAATGCCGCGAGAAAAGCTGCCGTTGTCAGATCTGAACATAATTCTAAATAGACGGCTTTTGTCGTGAAGCATACAAAAACAGCCACGTAACCTTTCATTGTGGTAGAAGACCTTAACATCGAGGCCTTTAGCTGGAAAGGTCCGGCAAAATCTACACCAGTGATGGTGAAAGGCATAGAATAATTGCAGCGTTCGGGTGGTAGAGCTGTCATGATCTGCGTGCTCATCTTTTGCTTGTGTAGCGTACAGACTTTACACATAAAGATGCATTTTTTGATCAGAGGCTTCAATCGAGCAATATAATACTCTTGTCGGATCATTTGTTGCATTAGCCTGTGCTCGGCGTGTAGCATTAAGAGGTGAAGATAATTTACAAAGATTGTGGCAAATGCGGATTTTTCCGGTATTATGATTGGATGCCGCTCATTATAGCTCAGACTGGAGTTCGAAAGCCTGCCATTGGCACGAAGCAGTCCTTTAGAGTCTACAAAGGGGTTAAGCACTAAAAGTGTGCTCTTTTTGTCGATAGGCTTGCGGTATTGGCTATCCCTTTCACCTTATTCTTTAAGCGATTTACAAATTGAAACCTATACGCTATTACTCTTAAGGCTCGGGGGCACGACGAAAATCGCTCTAGGATGTCTGTATCCTCCAACGTTGTATGAAAGCCTTCTATTCTTCTACTTTCTGGGGCTATTATATTTCGCGCAGGCGACTTTGGTCATGCGTCAGGTGATTCGACCATCCAGTTGGGGCCATTCCACCATAGTGTGGTGGTTGTAAGGTGCAGGGGTTTGCAGCCTCTTGTTTCAAGATCCGCAGGGTTATCAGCACTGGCTACGTGTCGCCAAGTCGCTGGCCCAACCAAGTCAATGATTTGAGCCATGCTAGCACGATTTCTGAATCGGACCATAGATATAGTTCCGATCGCTCAGGTTTAAATGTGCTTGCACGGTCGAGGCTAGTTTTGCGAGCAGGAGTGCGCCGCATAGCTCGAGCCGTGGGAGGCTTACGGAGATAGTGTGCAAGTTACTTGCAAATTGGGACCATTTTATTAAGCGGAGTGGTTTCACCACTTCGTCCCAATCGGTTCCATCTAGCCATAATTCTTGAATGAGGATTTTTGCTTAGATCATGATTGGTGCAAGCCATCCTGCGGGGTCAAAAAGTTTTGCCACAGATGACAAAATTTGTCTTTTCGTTTTTGCGGATTTTGCAGATACCGACTCAAGAGTGTAAGAAAATTGGTCTGATATTGCATTCCATTGTATGCCCAGAGTTTTAGTGGTGCTCTCTTTTTCGAACTTTAGAAAATTAGTATCTAGCAAGTTTTCTTTATTTATGTTTGCCAGTATTTCTGGATGGTTGGATGTTATCGTTTTCAATGGGAACCCTGCTGATTCGAGGGCTTCGATAACTTGCGCTAGTGACTCGCACGCTAATGGAAGGCTATGGCTTCCCGACAGTATGTCGTCTACGTACGTTTGAGAGCTAAGCACCGGGGCGGCTAGTGGTAATTTTTCTTTCGTATCTTTTGCTAGTTCGTGTAGTGTACGAATGGCTAGGAAAGGGGCGCAGTTTACGCCAAATGTCACCGTTTTTAGCTTGTAGTCGCGGATTGGACTGCTAGGTAAATTGCGGAATATAATGCGCTGGTCGTCGTCATGTACTAGGATTTGTCTGTACATTTTTTCGACGTCACCATTGAATACGTATTTATACATCCGCCACTGTAAGATAAGTAGCATTAAGTCGGGTTGTAATGTTGGACCCGTGTATAAAACGTCATTAAATGAATTGCCTGAGCTTGTGCATTTAGATGCATTAAACACCACTCTTACTTTTGTTGTAAGTTTTTCTGGTTTGATAACCGCGTGGTGTGGTAGATAATAGGAGGTGTGGCTGCCTTTTGTAATTTATTCGTAGGAATTTACTGATTCCATATGATCTAGTGTTAGATATTCCTCAAGAACGTTGGTTTTTAGCTCGCCTCTTTTAAGTAGGTTTCTTTCCATACTTAGAAACTGCTGTAGAGCTGAGGTTCGTGAGTGACCTAAGGCGAGTGTATCAGGAAATTGTTGTTTGAATGGTAGTCGTACGACGTACCGCCTGTTTTCTGATCTCGTAGTTGTGGACTCGTAGAAGTCTTCACAATACTTGTCGTCCGCTGTAGTAACGGGTATTGGGGGTAATTCTTCTACCTCCCAGAATTTTCTCAATTGTGAGTTAAGATAGTCATTCGAAATATCTTCCACTTGCGTTGTGAAGCTGGAGATTTTCTCTTTGACTTGACCGCTTAAAATCCATCCAAAGATGGTATTTTGGGCTAGTAGGTTGTTGGAGATTTTCTCAACACCTTGAAGTATTATTTGGGGGATTAGATCGCTTCCCAATAATATGTCGATTTGATCGGGTGTATGGCAGTTGGGATCGGCTAGTTTCAGATGTGAAAAATTTTGCCAGTGTTTATGTTATAGCTTGGTAGCATATTCGTAAGTCGCGGCAGAACAATAGCTTGTGCTTCTATTCTTTGGTCCGCGCTTGTTGAAACCAGGGTCATGAAGCAGATTTTATTTGAGTTTTGAACAACTCTTCCGCCCATTCCTGAAATTTCGAAGTTGGCTGATTTTGTTGGTAAATTTAAACTTTTTTGGACCTTAGATGCTATGAATGATCGCTGTGATCCTTGATCTATTAAGGCCCTTAGTTTAAATAGTTATCCTCTGTGTTCGAGGGAGACTATGCTGTCGCTAACAGTGTTTTGCTTTCATTTTCTGAATGAAGCGTTTGTACTCTGGCTGCATTTGAGCAGCATGGTTATTCTTGACAACTTTCGGGATTGTCTCTTTCGGGATTTTCCGATCTAGCAGTTGCAGCTAGTCCCGTGGTTCTTTTGGCATTTGAATTGTTTTGGGCATTGTTATAATTATTATTATGGAGCATCGAATGATGTCTCCTACGGCAATATGAGCAAGTGTATTGACTCGCACATGTCTGTGCAGTATGAGTAGGCGATAGGCAATTGTTGCAAAGTTTCTTAGTTCTGACTAAGTTATTTCTTTCGTTTATTGATAAATTTTTAAATTTCTCGCAAGATCTTAGTTGATGCCATCCGCTGCACAGTTCGCATGACATATTTCTATATTGTTCAGATGTGAACGACTGAGATTTGTTGAAACTCGTGTTGTGTGAGTTATATTTGCTCCTGTTATGGGAGTTATAATTACTGGCTTGGAGTTTAAAGAAGCTTTAATTTTTGTCTTCATTTGCATTTTTCGGCTTTGGTTCTTTTGTGCCTACCCGTTCTGCAATTTCGAACTGGGTGGTGAGAAAATCTTTCATTTGTTGCCACGTTGGTCATTTTTTTCGAGATGAGAGCGATTGCTCCCATAAGATTAAGGATTTTTCTGGTCATGTGGCAGCACAGATATTGACCAGAATGGGGTCCCAGTTTTCAGTGGGGATGTTTTGGGTTGCTAGAACCGATAAACAGTTTGTTACTGTCGACTGTAACTTCAGAAATTCCTCACTTGTTTCTTTTTGAATTTTTGGTAAATTCATTAAGGTCGTTATTTGTTTATCGACCAAGACTCTTTCATTTTCATACCTAACTTTTAACGCTTCCCAAGCCAGATTAAAATTGTCATCGTTAAGTGCGAACTGGTTTACTATAGCCGCTGCTTGACCTTTTGTTTTATTTCGCAAATGGTATAATTTTTGCGCTTGTGATAGCTTTGGGTGGTTTATGTAAACGGCTGAGAACATGTCTCGGAACGACGGCCATTGCTCATAACCCCCATGAAATACTTCAATATCACAGGCCGGCACTTTAAGGTATATGCCGGAGCTTTCTTCTTGTGTTTGTCTTTGGGGCAGCTCTACTCGCTGGGGTGGAGTAGGTGCAGTTATAGGCTTAAGAAGTTTTAATTGATCGGAGATCATAGCCTTTGTTTCTTCATATTGGTCTAAGCAGTGTTCATATTTTAAATATGCCGAGTTTTTGAAATTTTCGGGCAGTTCTGAATCATATGTTTCGATGATTGCGTCATATGCCGCTTGGAGCCGTGTCCAAAATCTATCAAGTGATTTTTCTTTCACTTCAAGAACCGATTCTGTATTTTCCTCTATTGGGATTGAGGAAAACCTTGTGCAGTATTCTATGATACTGTCACTTTCTGCAATGAATTTTGCAGCTGAAAAATCTTTGCCCTTTTTTTGCTTTGTACCCTGTTTTGAACGGGTGCTTTCAGCAGGGCTGCCTTGTGGCTTTTCTTCTTCACCCATTTTGGGTATATCTAATAAAAGATGAGGTGATTTAGGGTCCGTTGACATTTTGAGTCGAAGCTGAACCTCTTTTAATATAGAATTACTGACATGATTCTATTTCTATGGATATTTGTATGTTTCTTTTGTATTAACTCAATGTACCGAACTTTTTGTTTATCGGTGCTTATTTTTTGCGCGCGACTGTAGTTTTTCAGTCGTTACAGAGTTGGGTTTTTATAATCAGTAAAATACTGTGTATGTTTATTTATGTTTATACAATAATTTTTAGTTTACCGCGATTTTATAGGGATCACTGCTTTTATTTTACTCGCGACTGTAATTTCCAAGTCGGGTTTGATTATACTTATTACGTTTAATATAAATATATACGTTTGTATATTTGTAATTTACGTTATGCTTTCGTGCACAAAAAGTTTGTTGGGTTACTCCCTTGAGTAAGGTCAGTTATTAAATTCTTTATGTATATATATGTACGTTTGTATGTACTGTATTTTTAGTGAGGGTGGCTAAACACAAGTTTGTGTGTTTGTCTATATGTTTAGCAGTGACAATAGCCGCGGTGGACAAAAGCAAAGCAGGTAACCAATATAATAAATGTGTTCTGCTTTATTTATGCCAATGCAATTCTAAGTTCAATGCAATTGAGTGCAAGGAGCTTTGTTGTTTGTTTACCCTTTTTTTATATTTCTTCGCTTAACACATGTTGGTGTGATTGTCTGTATTTTTCCCGTGAATATAATAAGACTCCAAACAAATTTTGATGGGATGTCAGAAATAGGTTTATATGTAGTTATTTAAATGTTATTTTATTATTTTTGTTTTCCTTTTTCTTTCTAGTTTCTGCTTATTTCGGGTACACAATCCTGCCTTTGCTTGGCTTATGTATGTAAGGGAATGCATGCAAAGGGGGTATTGCGGGATAAATTTGCAAGTGAAAACTTGAATATATGTATTTTGTTTTTATTAATTTTTGTTTGTGCTTGATGACACGAAAAATAAGCAGAAAGCCGCGATTTTAAATTTAGTTAAGTATATTGTTTCTATACTTTTGTGCGGTACTTAATATGGAAAAATTACTTTTATATGTATATAAATATGTTTTAATTTATGTAAGTGGGGATCGGAGCTTCGATAAATCGGGAAGACCGTGTATATATATAAATTTTTGCGGCTTTTTACCGACTACAGTTTATTCTAAAATATTTCGTTTTTGCGGCACGTTGATAAAAAACTTATTAGTGTAAGCCTTCAAAAAAGTTCCAAAAAAAACTTTTTATAAACCTTTTTTCCAAAACATTATTCAAACCATATTTTTTCGCTTTTGCAACAAAATATGTAAATTGCACATTGCAAAAATTAGTTAAGTAAGATGCAGCCAACATATCGCTTGCTACAAGTTTACTTCATGGTTCTTCTTCTTCACCGCCATTGTCACAACTTAACATAAACCTATTCTTTAACGAAAAACGAACGAATGTAGCCAAAGTCGTACTTTATAAGCAGTTTGAATGCTAAGACCACTTTTCCGCTGAAGACTTTAAGGCTCGTAACCGACGTTCCCAATCGGATCGCAACACCGTACCAGGTGACATGGCAGATTATCTTAATCTATTAAATTTTTAATTGATTTGAAAACTAATTGCAATTAAATAAATTGAAGTTTATTGCAGTTATATAATTTTGTGCCAGATTACGTCCGGATATCGTAACTGTTAATTGTTAAAATTTAAAAGAATTTGATCTTAATAACGAATCCAATTTGTGGGATTTTGCTTTTAATTTATTCTTGTCAGTTATCGGGATCTATAGTTTTCAATAATATAAAGCTAAATATCGCGATGAAAAAATTGCTTTGTTCCTTTTTTTAAGTTTAAGCGAAATAGAAACAGTATTGGTCTGATTTTGTAAATATTTAACTTTTTGTCTTATATTCCAAAAATTTTCTTTAATATTATAAAAACAATCACCAATTTTTTTTTGGAAGATGGAATATATGACAAATGATGTGAATAACGGCAAACATAGTTTATGTCATAGTGGAAATACCTTGATTTTCTTTACTTTAAAATCTTTTTTAAAACATTTATTTTTTTTTATTACTACGAGTATTTAAGTTCTCACTATTATTGGCATAAAAAAGAAGAGGTTCTTATTTATGGTATCTTTTCCTAGGTTTTGATAAATTTATTTTGCGTCCCAGCCGGAGAAAATGAAACTTCAATTTTGTAATTTCTAGTTTACACTCAAAATGGAAAAAAATTTGGACCCCCCTGGAAAGGCGAATACAGCGAATAATGATTTAGACTATAAAATATGACAAACAAGTACCAAAAAATACTAACAAAATACATGGGAATAGTTGTTGTTGGCCTATCGAGACGACCAGTATAATTGGGCCATGGGGTTAGGGGTACTTATCCTTTTGTTGTTGTCTTATTTTGGTGCAGTTTAAGTTTTTTATTTATTTCTTCGCGCCCGAATTTGGAAAATTAGTGGACTGTTTTTTTTTTTTTTTTGATATTTAATGGCCGTATTATAAGCCGGTATGTATGTATGTATATTTTTATGTTGAGTGGTTCTTCTTTTTTTCCGTCACCCTAGTGTATGTGCTTGTTTTTTGCACTTCTATATTTAATTTAGGGCACTGCACTTACAATTTTCTTTTTATTATTTATAATTTTTTTTTTTTTTGGATAAGGACCTCTTTTAAATAATTTTTTGTTTTTTTTTTTTCAATATATTTTGTGTTTTTCTTTTCCACTGCCCATAGGTGCCTGTCTTTGAGGCGATGTAGGACCATATATAGCTCGGGACACTTCACTGCACTCACCTTTGCACTCACTTTCGTACTTTAAATTAATCGAAAGAATAATTGTTTTAAAAATTGGAAATATATTTATTCGGTGTTTGCTCAGGCGCTAAGTGACCGTTTTGCACAGAGATTTACGAATTGTGTTTTTTGTTTACAATATGTATGTGTTTTGTGTTGACAATTACTTGGTGCGTGACTGTGTAAGTGTGTGTGTGTGGTGTGGTGAATGCTGGCGGCAGGGTTGCACCCGCCAGGGTTGTGGCTAATCTAGCCAAAAAGTAAAAACAGAGCTTGTAGATTCTCCAATTTTATATTTATGAAATAGGTAGAAATTAATTTATTTAATTAATTTAGTTTTCCTAAAGACCTCAACTATTTTCTTCCTAAAAATTTTAACTCGTAAAAGAGTCGACATATAACCGGAATCCTTAAATTTGTAGCCCAATATTTCAATATTTTTCTGTTTATGACATCTATCTTGGAATCAAATTTTTTGAAAAAAAGCTAAAAAAAAAAATTATTCCAATTTATCAATTTATATTTTTTAAGAAATATATCATATTTAATATATATAAATTATATTTCTGAGTTGAAGTTGACGAAAAAAACCAGAAAACCATCACATGTTGAAGTTGTAATATGTATCTCCCCTTATACGGACTTCAAAAAATCCACAATTTGGAAACCGGCTAATGTTAAGAAGTTAGGAGAACCTCAAAATGAACGTTAATTCGTTTCAAACCATATGGCTATGTACATATGTATGTATATTCTTAGCGGTGGAAATATTTGCTGAACCTTTTTTGCTTACTTATAGCATTTGACATGGTATATTAATGTGTACGAATAGCGCATTTGTTATGGTCTCGGGTGGGATGCGTGCGTTTCATGGTTCGAGCCCAGCTTCGGACATAAACTTTTTTTTCCTTTTTCATATTGACTATTTTTTTTGTAGAGAAATTACTCAAATTTACAATAACACATACAGTAAGTTCTTATATATGTAGTTTTATGCATTTTTTAAGGTATTTGCTTTTTCTTAATTGATATAGGACTAAGGGTAAAGTTATATGCACAGCTTTAATAAATACATATAGCTATATATATAAGTTGAGGTCATACTATATATATATCACAAAAAATTATTGAAATGATATAAAACTCAGTATAAAGTGTACTTATATATATGTACATACATATATCTAAATTATTGAGGAACAAACCCTTAAAAAATCCAAAATGGAAACCAGCCTGATGCTCATATTGAGCACTTCAAAATAAACGCCAAAATAATTTTAATAAAAAATATGTATATGTAGCAAAATCCTAACGGTAAAATGTTTGCCTGCTGATTGGAAGATTACCCTATTTGAAAAAAAATTTTTATAATGTCCTGTCTTAGAATTTGTTTCAATAAGGCCGTTATTGGATATATAATAATGAAATATTGAATACAATTTTTAAATAGAGAGTTTTATTTAGTAGAACTATATTATTCATTGGCTCTGCTTTTCATGTAATTCAAAATTTTAATTCTTTTTTAAAAACGGAATCAAACTTCTAATTTTGGAAAATTTTATAAGAAAAATGAGATTCGAAGGTATTCATGGTCACTATTTTTGTTTAGTTCTTTAGATGCATCCTAAAACATTTGTTTTCAAAATATCTCGCATGTTTTGCTGCAAAAATAGTTCAAAGGTACCATTTAAAAAATACGAAAAAATTTTTGTTTTTATTTGTTTATTTACTTTTTTTTTTCTTAAAAACGCAATCATACTTCTATATTTGGTAAAATTCTTCAATGAAAATGAGATTCAAAGTCATTCGCGACCACTATTTTCGGCCGGGTATTTATATATGTACATCCTAAAATCCTGAAAAAGCTGTGTGTTTATATTTAAATGCAAACTTTTACTGTTCATAAAACTCCAATAATAAAATGGGATTCCAAAGCACCCATGACCACCAAAGCAGAGTCAAAGTAGGTAAGAGAGTCGTTGGGTCGGATTTGCTAAACTGAATTTATAATATGCTCCCGGTAAATGGATTACAAAAAATACTGTCTGTATACTAACAACAAAAAATTACAATATGGCAACCATGTCTAAACGGTGGACATAACTCATGATCATCTGTGGCTTTGAGATTGCGAATTACAATCGCATGCAACTCAAATGAAATAAACGAAAGAAATAATTACAGCTTACGTCGCTCAATCAGTAACCATTATACATATTTATTATAAGTAGGCTCACCATAAATATGAATCGAAAATGAGGGACAAAATTTCAAATGATATAAGTACGAACATATATGTATGTATTTATGAAACTTGAAATCGTAAAAAATATTTATTAATCAAATAATAGGCTTACAAACATATGTAATTCACATTCTCTTCAGACTTTTTGTTTTAACAAAAATAAAGAAATTTGTAAGTTTAATTACAGGTGTGTACATATGTATCTACAATAAATTATGTAGGTGCGAAACAAAAAGAGTCTGTTTATTTTTCTACCTTAAATTTAGCTTGGGATCATATTTTATTTGAAATGAAATTTATTGACTATGAAACTATTTATATTTTTAGCCATTATTGTAAGTAGTTGTTTATTAAAGTTAGTTAAATAGTCCTTAAATTCAAGACAAGTGAGATATTAGTTACATTTTGTTATCAATATCCCTTTAATAGTCTCCACTTTCATCTGGAATTTCACAAAATTTACAAGTGATTTACTTGTTGCCGCATCAATATTAGCCTGTCGATGGTTTTTCGACGTTAAATGGCGTTCAATATTCCACTTTCCACTATTGGCAATTGAAAAAATAGCATTACATTTCAAGCACTTCACTTTCATGTGATGCTTTCACTATTAATTCCTACATTTCTTTTAGATTGTTGTTGAAGGTGCATTTTCTTTGAGGAGGCATAATGCTAATTTGGTAACTTAATTTAATGTCCACAAATCAATTTTAATACGATTTACCAATTTCTTTCAAATTATTTTCCCACACAGCAACCACAAAAATTACATTCCAGCAATCATATGGTCAATGAGGATGGTAGTTATTATCGATAACTACGTAAATTCTGATTAAAAAAAGGGCTGCCACCTCAACCTTTTTAACATAAAACAGATTTTAAACAAAAAGGGGAATATTCATAGCCAGCTTTTATCAAGACTATGAATAAGCTCCAAAATAAATAAATGAGGGACAAATGAGGGACACTAGGAAAAAAACAGAACATTTTGATGTATTCCGAAAAAGCAAAAATTCGAGGGGCAGACGTCTGAAAAACAGAACGGTCCCTCAAAAAACAGAACGGATGGTCAGCCTAATTATAAGTCTAGCTATGTTGTTGGTATATGTCCATGACATTTAATTTTATTTATTGAAATATTGACGGTGGGTCTGATGGTGGACTTTCAAACATTGCTAAGTACCGTTTTTGCCATCTCCTATTAATGATTACTGTTCTTTAATGGACGGATTTTTTTAGTTAGTTGTCAAATTACCCGTCTTCAGAGTAAACCAGCTTTTATGAGAGCCACCATCAATGTCTCCAATATTTCTGCCTGTAGGCATTAGGTACTGGAGAAAAATTCGAACAGAGGATTTAATAAGTTAAACTAATTTAAGATGGTCGAATTTCGACCACGGGATATACTAGTTCAAATAAATAGTGAAATAAATAATATCCTTAACACAAAAAAAAGCTGTGTATTACTAATTTTTGCGGTATTTTTGAAACCATATAGCATACCTGTAATACGAGCTTTAAGTGTTTGGTATTTTTTCTATTTCATAACTTTACATACAAATAAATATGTAACTTAAGGCCTCACGTTAATCAGGTATTGAGTTGAAAAAGTTATGGCAAGCCTAACTAATTCTAATTAACTTCAGTAACAAAAATGTCTCAAAATTTCGGTCTCTAGGCAATGCTGGAAAAAATATGAACAGTGGATTTAATAAGTTAAACTAATTGAAGGTGGTGGAATTTCGACTACGGGGCATACTAGTTATCTTTATTGCTTGGATCTACTTAATATTTCGTTATGTACGTTCCGTGCTACACTTACAACTGCTTACTTTTTTAGTGATCCGATACCTTACATATATGAATAGATGTACGCATGTATGTATAAACAGCATTTGACTCCCGATTTACCAAATCACAATGTTCAGTATTTAGAAATTTGCTCTTTGTATTAACATGAACTTTTTATATTTCATTAAAAATACCTCCATTCTACAAAAAATCTGTTACCTTGATAAATTATTTAAAAGTAGTAACAAGATAACCAATTAACATCATGAACTTCCAAAAACAAACTGCATCTCTAAAATAAATATTATAACAAACGAACTAATGGTCGCGTTTCCAACACACAACTGAGGAGTTATAAAAGCTCCACATGTTGAACCTTCTTGGAGGAGGCAATTGATGTTTATAAACGATATGTTGAGATTACTATGAAATGTAATAGTCGTTCTAAAGGCTAGTACGAACATCATAAGAAAAGAAAAAACTCCGTATACAAAAATATAAATACATATTTTATTTCATTGAAAAGTTATTGGCAAAAAATATCTATTTGCGTTTCGTTGGCCATTCTTCTCGCTTTCTCCACTATTCACCATGGACTTTTGGACGCCAACTTCCACTATTTTTTGTTAAAGAAATAAAGGTAATTTCTTCTTTAACAATTACTTGAGATATGCCAACTATCTTTAAAATGTTAAGATATAAATTTTTTTATGCAAACGATTAACATGAGTGAAATGCCTAAATGCTTTAAAAACATAAATTTTCACAGAGCGTCGATTAATGGGGCAGTCTCAAATTTTGTGAGCTTCCTTCACACAACACTTGTTTACCGCTTCTAAGGCCGGTATGCAGATCACAAGTAATTGCTCAAGAAAAAAATTAGCTATATTTGTTGCGTAAAATATAGTAGTAGTTCACGTCTAAAACCCACCCCATGGGCCAAGCGAGCAGAAGGGCACAGAAATAATAGACACCTTTTACCAATAACTTTTGATTGCAACAAAATTTGTATTTTCCGCTTTTGGATTATGGACGTCTTTTTTTTGTTTTTTTTTTTATACTTTTTCCTCCCAGAAATAATGCCACTTGATATACTTTAAAGCTCTAAAAGTCAGAAGATGTAACGTGAACATTCAAAAACAGTTTTTCAATCCCATTCACCTTCAGAAACATGTTGTATATGTTACTTGTACTCTTCGCGAATCAAAGAAGGAACGATCTTTCCATTCATCTTCAGAAACGAATTCATATGTTGTGTGGAATATACCTAATAATTCAGGTTCTCCAAAGATAAAAACACGATGCCTACAGTTCAAAATATAATTTGGGAATAAGAAAAAGATAATTACATAAGAAATATGATTGAGAGGTAGATAAACAAACGCATTGTTCTGAAATGTCGGGCATCGAAGGCAAAATCAAAGAGCAGATATTCGGTGAGTTGACTGGCGAAATATGTAACTTAAAGTCATCATTAGCTGCTATGGAGAATCGAATTAATGCAGTGGAGAGCGCTTGCGGTGATGTTCACGTTCTGCGCAATGAAATCATAGCAGTTCGGTTGAGTATACATATATTTGTAGAAATATCATCGAGCTGTGATAAAATACTTGTAGGTTGTGTTTACAAGCCAAATAAAAGAACTAATTATGAACACTTTATAGAATCCATCGAAAACCTTTCCTTAAATTGACTGACATCCTAATAGCCGGAGATTTCAACAGTGACCTCCTTAGTCAAAGTAGTTTTTCTGAGGCTATGCTAAATCTTGGCTTATTTCCTGCAAACACGTCCACCCCTACGCATTTCACTCAATTTAGCTGCAGTCTTCTTGATGTTTTTTATGTAAGTGGAATGCCGAAAATCCTCATCTTTGATCAGCTTTCTGTAGCATGTTTTTCCAGGCATGACTTGATCAAACTACTTCATATTCATACCGTGACTTCATGCGCATAGACTATGATCGACTGGGGGAAGCAATAGACTCCACACCGTGGGATCTTCTTTATTGTCTTGAAAACCCTAATGAACAGATAGCTCTCCTTCAAGAGTATATCAACACACTCTTTACATAACATGTACCACTTGTTACTAAAGTCATCAACCCGCGAAAGACACCGTGGTTCAATAGCTACATAAAAAGCCTTATTCATAAGCGAAACGTTACGTACCGGAAATGAAAACGTTGCAAATCCATAGATACGTACCACGAGTTCAAAATTCTCAGAAGAAATGTCACTAAAGCCATTAAGCACAGAAAGTCTCAGTACTATGAGCAGCAGTTCAGCATGGCGGTGGGTTCCAATAAAACTTGGAAATGTATTCGCGATATTGGGATTGGCAATAAAAATAATTACGTGCATGATAACTTAGATGTGAATGAATTAAATGAGAAGTTCGTAAACTTGTCGGACCATCATAGTAATACATGTCATGAAAGATATAGTGATTGCTTGTTGGGATCCGCACCTGGTTTTCGGTTTAAGAACATTAACGATCTTGAAGCTGTTAAGTGTATACTTAGCGTCAAATCAAATGTCGTGGGCTTGGATGGTATCCATCCTAAGCTCTTTAAATGTATACTCCCCAAAATTCTACCGCACGTTACTTACGCCTTTAATACCATCCTGACCACATCCCTGTTCCCTGATTGCTGGAAAAGGGCCAAAATCATTCCAACTAAAAAGTCCGATGGAGCATATCGGCCTATAGCTATTTTTCCGTACCTTTCAAAAGTTCTTGATCGCATTATGGACTCTCAAATTAACTACTCCCTCAGCAGAAATCGTTTAGTAAGCACTCCCCAGTCTGGTTTCTCGTAACCCTCCTTACCCTTCTCGATCATTCTAAAGCATTTGACACTGTCGACCACGAACTTCTTGACTTGAAAATCAAAACCTTATTCAATTTGTCAGATCCAGCCCTGTGCTTACTGAAATCGTATCTCAGCGATCGTACACAAGCTGTATTTTCAGGCAGCAGCGTATTTAGTTACTTACCAATGAAAAGAGGTGTTCCCCAAGGCTCGATTCTAGGCCCTATTTATTTACTATTATTTGCATTATATATAAATGACATTCAAAATATCTTAAAGCACTGCAAAATTCATGTTTATTCCGACGATGTGCAATTATATATATGTGGTCCTATCATGTCCATCAACGACTGTATCGAGGAACTGAACGAAGACTTAGATCGAGTCGACGAGTGGGCATGTGACAACGGGCTGCTACTAAATCCAACCAAATCCCAGTGTTTAGTGATTTATAAAAAGCGTTTCAACTGAGTCAATGAAGTCAAAATAAACAATAATGTGATTAGATATGTGGACAAGGCAAAGAACTAAGGAGTAATTTTTAACAGAACACTGTCATGGAAAACACATATCCAAACTGCTATATCTTTATATCTTTATGGTCCATAGAATACTTTGTACCACTGAAAACGCGTTTGCTTTTGGCAAAAACATTTTTGATGCCTAAATTATTGTATGGATGTTAACTATATTCCAGCTGTGACAGTACGTTCCGAAGAAAACTTAATGTGCTTTACAATAACATTGCCAGATACATTTACCGCAAATAACGCCGTGAACACATATCCGTATTTTCCAAACAAATATGCACAATGAGATTTTGAAGTTGAAATGCTTAACAGCCCTCCACAAAGTTATATGCACTCAAGAGCCCGATTACCTTGCGGAACGAATTCATTTTAGTATATCGCCTCGATCGCTGAACTTTCTTAGTGTCAGATTTAGCTGCCTTGTAACAGAACGTCAATTTTTTGTGTTCGCCGTGCGTCTTTGGAACGCCCTGCCACAGTAGATTAAAATGGTCAGTAATCCACTGCACTTTAAAAAAGGACTCCTGCTATACTTTGCCCAATAGTTGTTGAAAGTTGATATGTATGAATATGCAAACAGTTTCCCTGCTCTCTTTCGCTCACCCCTTCCCTCTTCAAACCTTTCGGGTCAGCTTGTATTCCAATTATTATTCTTAATTTATATTTTGTAATTTCCGTCATTGTACGCTTTGTTGCTATAATGTTAGTATTAAGTTCATCTATTATTTATAAATTTTCAAACGCTGTAAAATTACTTTTTTGGTTGTGTGTTTGAAGTAAAATAAATAAAATAAATAAATAATATGAATCAAAAAAGTATTTTTGGGAAATTTATTTGATAAGTTGTGTGAAATATCACCTTTCCTAGATCTGCTCGGAATTGCTTTCGTGATTATTTCATTACTTGCTTCACATCATTTCAGGCAGAGAGATAGTCATAAAAGTGACAAAAATAATTATTTCATTTCAATAGATATTGCTGGCGCGGCGAAGTAGTTCCGACTACCCAAATATGTCTATCCGCATAATTGTCATTTGTATTCATACTATTTGTGCAACCATGTACTACTCTCTCATTGTATATGTATTATCACATGTCAATTACATTGCATATTCTCAGTCAGTTCTATGTAACCTTTACTGTGAAAAGTCATTAAATAGTTTATACATACAACTCAAAGGACTGTTATTTCCACAACACTCCCCAAAACCTTCGGGGAGTGATTTTGTTGCTAAAACAACAACAACAACATAAAACTCAAAGTGTCCTCGTTTTTATAGGTTACTAGCAGGAAACCCGCCGTTGCTCGGGATGTAAGTAGTTCATAAAATTCTGATACCCTCACTTGAGAAGACAATTTACAGGCAGAGAAGGTTCAGAACAATATTTTTTTCCCATATTCTATCCCGTTTATGTCTATGGCAACCAAATAAGGTAAAGGCGTTTTTTAATAGTCTAACTTAGACATTTTGTCATCTCCTTTCCATTTGACTTTTTAGTTGTGCCTAAACATTTCCCAAGTCATCCCCAGTCATTTCCCAATATACAGACACAACTTTTCTAGAGATTTATTAGCCGTGTTTTTTTTTATCGGCGTCTGCTTAGTATTTGTATGGACCGCTAAGCGCACAACTTTATCTGCAACTAAGAAATAGTGGCTGATAAAATCAGTACTTCCAAGAAGTTTCCATTCATTTTGCAAACTGCCTTACCAACTTCCAGCAATTTGTTTATCATCCCTTAATAATAACCGGAATGTCAACAGAGGAAATGTATGTACGTATGCGCGTTCATAATGGAATAAGCGCAATTGCATATGACCATTTTATTTTAGTCGCAGACGCAGATGTATATGCGTGTAAAAAAACAGGCCTATAATAGTGTAGATAAACCGCAATATCGAAAAGTGAAAGAAAAATGAAAGCTGTGGCCATGCCCTTCGTCAGCCAGTATGTAATAATACATAATAGGTTTCATGAATGAGGAAAGAATATTTATGTTTTTCAAAAACTCTTATTGAACTAAGGAAAATAAAAAGAAAAACCTACTTCAAATGTATTTTTATTTCGGTACTAAAAAAAAAAGTAAATGAGTGATAAGGCAACATATGCGAATAAATACAAAAAAATTTAGTACAATTTGAACGAAAAAAGTACGATTTTTGAGTAAATTTAGTACAATTCATAAAATGTCATTTCCCTACCCTGCCTTCAACCATTTTTGGGTAAATGCGCGAAATACTCACACATAAATTTTAAGTTACTGGATGTATAGAGTGTTTTAATTGTAGCTTTTTTTACCCTCACTGCTTGCAGCGAACTTAAGCAATCGTAGCAGTTATAATATAACTTATAAGTATACGGTGGCGCTCATATTTTTGTAGCTGTGCTAGCTGAGTACAAAAATAGAGTAAATGGAGAGCAATATGTGGTCTGTTGATGCTCTCTAAGCACAAACGACTGAATGGTAAAGCGTCCAAGCAAAGATGGGTTTTCATACAAAATTTATTTGAATTAAAAACGTGTTTAGTAAAATTTTTATTTAAAAAAAAAAGTATCTTTGGTTCTATTCTGGCTAGATTATGATGTATTAAAATTTGAAAGAAAAAAATCGGGCCAGTTTAGCTTTAACATAATTTCGAGTTTGAATTTTATATAATAGTATAGATAGATGCGCCCAGGTCCATCGCAATAGTTTCGCTGCTTTTACATTTGAAGCAAAAATAGACATCCCGCGGCGTTATATAAGAAAGCGAAACGCTTTACTTGAAGCGCGAACAATATAAAACATTGTGCAAAGAAAATATAAAGAATTGTCTGCAAAATGGCGGGAGTTGTTCGTATCGAGCCGCTAAACGCGGAAAACTACGATAATTGGAAACTACAAATGCACGCGATTCTAATAAAAAACGACCTGTAGGGTTACGTAAATGGTGACAAACCTTGCCCGACTGAAGCACCAGCAGCTGCATTATGGAAAATCAACGATGAAAAGGCCTGTGCTGATATAATGTTGTCCATAGTGCTACAGAATTAAATCAAATTGCTACACGTACAAATTCACAAAAAATGTGGCAAAAATTGCAAGCGACATACGAGCCAAAAGGTCCGGCTCGTAAAGCGACATTATTGAAGAGAGTCGCACTCTCACGTATGAAAGAAGGCGACATAGTAAGAAACCACCTAAATGAATTCTTCGATGCTGTCAGCAAATTAAAAGAAATCGGCGTCGAAATTGGTGATGAGTTACTCACAATTTTGTTGCTATACAGTTTACCAAATTCATATGAGACATTCCGTTGCGCGCTCGAAACTCGCGACGATTTACCTAAGCCAGAAGTTCTGCGCGTACAAATTATACAAGAGTGGGAATCACGAAAAGCACAAGGCGTACGAAGCGACAGCGATGCTTTGTATGTAAGCCAAACATGTATAACAAAAACAAGCACAATAATGATCGACAAAGCAATGGAAAGCGAACTCAAATAAAACGTAATTTTTGTTGTTACAAGTGCGGTAAGAACTGCCACTATGCCAAAGACTGTCGGTCCAAGAGTCAGTGCAAACAAAAGTGAAGAGAAAAATTCATCCTTAAGAGCAAATGAATCTGTTTTTCTCTGTCCAAGTGGAAATGAAAATTGGTGCTTAGATAGTGGGTGCACCTCTCAGATGAGCGCTGACAAAAACAATTTTGTCGAGATGGCTGAGCTTAACCAAGTGTTGAATTTAGCAAACAACAACTGCACAAAAATTACTGGCAGAGGTGATGTGAAAGTAAATGTAAATGAAAAGGGTTTTGATAAAAATATAACATTGAGAAATGTGCTTTATGTATCGGATCTGCGTACGAATTTACTTTCGATGTCTAAAATGAAAGACAAAAATTATGAAGTGCACTTCCCAAAAAATGATGCAATAGTTATTAATCAAAATGAAAACGTATTGTTTACTGCGGAACGAAGTGGAAATTTATATTTTATGAAGAGTAAAGGCTGGTTTTCATTAGGTCAAAATGACTGACCACAAAAACTGACTTAACTGACACTATGGCGAATTGGTGTCAAATGTGTTTTCATTACGACTTAAAAACTGACATGAAGTCGATAAAGCAGAGCGTGTTAAAGACTGACGTAAAATTGTGGTGTCAGACGATTGACATCCCGTTTTCACTACAGTTGCCCAGTCAGTTGTTTGACAAGCTACTCCACTATCAATTGTAGGGTAGCGAGTTCCCACCCCAACTTTTGTTAAATGTTTTTTAACTTTTTATTAACTTTTCTTTGTTTTTTAATTGCAAGTATTATTTTTTTTTATATATTTTCACTTTTTTGTTTTGTCCCCAACACAAAAATATACAAATTTGAGATATGAATATAACGTAGCCGACCACAATAATATCAAATGGAAAAAATATAAAAAATAATATAAAAAAGGAAAAAAAAAATTTTTCAGAAAATTTGGGGTGCGAACCCGACTCCACAAACGAATTGAAATAGATTTGCCAACATGTTGGCAATCGTGTCAATCGTTGCAAACTGCGCTGTCATACTGGAATTTGACAGTTTTCACATGCATGTCATTTTATATGACAAAGAGTCGTCAAAACTGACTGCAAACGCAATTGACTCCATATGCCATCCGTTTTCATTAGTATGCCACCATTTGATGTCATATTTTGACCTAATGAAAACCAGCCTTAATGTAAACAACTCATTTATGTCTGAAGCAGACCTTTAAAGTACTGAGGATATACTTGTACTAGTACAAAGTAAGTACAAGTACTCTAGTACTTAAAAATACTGAGTACAAAGTACAAGTATGATATTACTTGTACTTTGAATTCGAAAGTACAAGGACATGTACTTAGCAAGTATTTTCAAGTACTTTGTGGCTACGGGATGTCACATTGCTTCATAATTTTGGAATAGAAATGAACAACACCTATTCGAAAAGTTTTATTGCATAATATATAAATATTTGGAGACAATCTCATTTTAGCAGTTTTGTATTTGCATTCGTGATGACTAGTTGTTCAAACGAATATTCCGTGATTGATTGCCTTCAGGGAGCGTGAACAATGCCTGCCAAAGAAAACAAACGCTCTACTGGGGCGATGATAAGGGTGTTTTCATTTTAAATGATAGATCCTTCATAAGAGGATATTTATGAAGCATGTTGAAATCTGTTGACGCATCATATAGGTATTTGTGGAACTCTTCTTCATTTTATAAATTCCGTTTTTTTTTTTGTATATGCTGCGCCAGTACTTTGCATTTTCTTTGCATTTTAGCATTTAGCCCAAAATGAAGCATTTATTATAGCATTTTCCATACAAATTTTGATAGAAAAATGCAACTTTATTTTTGCATTAGCATTATAAATACAGAAATCAACCCTGTAACTTCGAAGAAAATCGCCATTCGAATTCAAAAGAGTGGCAATATTGGTAGATTTTACTTGGCATTCTCTCATCCTCTGTCTTTTGTAAACATTCAGCGCTTTGCTCGGATTTTCAATTTGTTTATGAGATCATGTTTTACTTAAGCTGTTTTGTAAAACTGGCAGTAAAAATGTTTGCAGGTTGTTTGTGCAAATTAAAACAAACTGGCTGTTAAGTTATTACTGACAAGAAAATAATCGGTATACGGGACGAAAACTGTTCAGTACTTATCGCAGTACTTCAAAAGTACTTACAAGTACCGTAGTTGTACTTCAATACTTGTACTTGTACTTATATTATCGAAGTACAAAGGTACTGGTACTTGTACTTTTACTGGTACTTACATTTTACAGGTCTGTCTGAAGCTAAAAGCGATATAAATTTGTGTCACTGTCGTATGGGCCACGGGTTGAAAATAAATCCTAAAGACGATTTACCGCATGCGAAGTGTGTGTGAGCCAGTAACAAAAACGTATAGCTTTTCCCAAGTGTAATGATAATCGCACCAAAGACTTATTAGAAATTGTGCACACCGATGTATGTGGCCCTATGCGGCGTACCTCAAATGGAGGCAAAAATTATTTCGTAACGTTTATAGACGATAAATCGCGCTGGTGTGAAATCTATTTTATTAAACAAAAATCCGAAGTATTAGAAACGTTTAAAAAATTTAAGAACGCGGCAGAACCCGACAATGGTCGTGAATATTGCAACCGTGAATTAGATTTATATTTACAATAAAATGGGATTAAGCGGACGGTTGACTGCTCCATACACTCCAGAGCAAAACGGAGTAGGTGAACGCAAGAACAGCACGCTTGTAGAGATGGCCAGGTGCCTCATAAAGCAAGCCGGCGTACCACCGTCGTTCTGGGCTGAAGCCGTAAATACTACGTGCTACATCCGAAATAGATGCATTACAAATCTACTGGAGAGGTCCCTCACAAAACATGGACTGGTAAAACTTCAACAGTTGCTCACATGAAAGTGTTTGGCACTAAAGCGTGTGTATTGAATAAGAAAAATTGAAAAGACAAATTCGAATCACGTTCCGAGCAGTGGATATTTATTGGTTATTGCTCCGAATCAAAAGCATACCGTCTATGGTCAAAAGAGAAAAAAAAACGTGCTAACTAGTCGCGATGTGTAATTTTTAGATGAACCTGGTTTCAAAGAAGAGTATGAAGAAATATATAAAATAAACACATTGAAATAGAATTACCACAAAATGAAAAATCTATACCGGCTCATGATAGCGACGAAGCAGCAAGTGACTTCGATACGTGTAACGAGAAAGTTAGTGATAAAAGCGTCAAGCGTGGTAAGAGTCGCCCAAAGCAAGTTAAGACAGGATCGCGTGGTAGGCCGAAAAATCTGAACCAAATCTTTAAATATATTGAAACCGACACTGAAACTAAAAATTAAAACGTAAAACAACACGAAAATGTAGAAGCATGCATTTGCTAGCATTGGTGAATCTCCAGCGACCTGGTCTGAATTGAAAAATGGTGATGATGCCGTAGAATGGGTAAGATCTATTGAAGATGAATATTTAGCTTCAATTGTAAATGAAACATGGGACATAGTAGAACAGCCCACTGATCGCAAAATAGTTGGAAGTCGTTTAGTGCTACGAACCAAAGAAGATGGTATGAGAAAATCACCTACTCGCCAGTAGCGCGTTATACGTCAATACGATTGCTCGAAGCAGCGGCAGCGGAGAAGGATTTAGAAATCCAACAAATGGACGTAGTCACCACTTACCTTAATGAGAAGCTAAATGAAACGGTATATATGGAAGTCCCAGAAATGTTAACAGAAGTCTTAAATTAAATTAAATCTGGTGAGCCCGTGGGCCATCAGCGCATAAGTAAGCACAGTAAACAAATTGGCATCTAACGACAAGTCGTGGCTTAAAAGCACTAAAGAAACATTAAGTGAATGTTTTTTAGATGAAAGACATTGGCCTGGCAAAGCGTTGCGTTGGAATTGACTTTCAGCAAAATCTTAAGTCACACCAAGTTCTATTATCACAACGAGATTACATACAATCAATATTGGCTCGCTATAATATGGCCGAATGTAAACCACTAAGCACACCTTTAGAAACAAACTTTAAAATCGGAAAACCAACCGAAGTAAACGAAGAAACGATGGCAAAATATCCATACCAAAGCCTAATAGGCGCACTCATATATCTGGCAGTCACAACCAGAGCAGATATAGCTTTTTCTGTAAACTACATGTGTCAATTCAATACAAATTACAACGAGGACCACTGGAAAGCGTCAAAACGTATTCTAAGGTACCTAAATGGCACAAAAGATCGCGGCCTTCTATACAAACAAACCAATGAGCAACTCTATGGCTTCGTCGATACGATCGACGATCATACAGTGGATATGCGTTCATATTGGCAGGCGCAGCAATCAGCACGCAAACAACGCACAGTGGCACTCTCCAACATTGAAGCCGACAGACATAGACAGTTCTGGCTATGACAGAAGCGACGAAAGAAGCGATGTATCTCTAAAGCATATTTAAGTGTTTGGATATGTCGTGTAAAAGCGTAACATTATTCAACGATAGCCAAAGCGCACAAAAACTCGTTCGACGTGCGCCAAAACTTTATCAAAGAATGTCACAAAAACGGAAAGATCGTACTCAAGTATATGCCGACCGAAGAAATGCCAGCAGACGTCCTAACCAAAAGTTTAAGTAGCATCAAGCACCTCAAATGCTCAACAGCACTAGGCATCACAAGTAGTCTCACTCCTTCGAGGGGAGGTGTTGGCGCGGCGAAGTAGTTCCTTCCACCCAAATATATCTATCCGCATAAATGTCATTTGTATTCATACTATTTGTGCAACCATGTACTACTCTCTCATTGTATATGTATTATCACATGTCAATTACATTGTCTGTTGTTGTTGTTGTTGTTAGCAGAGCTTCGCCTGGCCAAAGGGCCAGAAAACTCCTAGTTGTCATCGGGCTCTTCTAACGGAAGTCCAAGGAAACGCGCTGTTTCAACAGGGTTGGACCAAAGTGATAAGGGAGTTCGAAGAGTATGTTCCGAAGAACACGAAAAGAGATGTTGCGTGTCGTGGGGGGCCATACCGCATGCAGGGCATGTGTTCGGTATGGTAGGGTTCAGTCTGGACAAATAGGAGTTCAGCCTATTGCAATATCCAGACCGAAGTTGAGCCAGCATGACTCTAGTCTCCCTCGGAAGGACACGTTCTTCCTCAGCAAGAACGGGTGGTTGGGCACCAATAACGGGGTTCACAGGCCGGGATCTGAGGGATCTGTCCACCGACTCAGTGTGGAGGTCCTTTAGGGCCCCGCAGATCAAACGGCAACGAGATGTGATGCCGGATCTCATCATAATGCTTCCGGAGATGTTTCCTTATGTCTCTAGGGGGCGGAGTTTCATCCAATAGCTGTCGATTTGCATGACTGGGTCGGTGACAGTTCAGAAGGAACTGCCTACTTAAAAGTTCCGCCTGCTCGCGAACTTTGAGCATTTGAGCCTCCTGGTGAAGATGAGACTCAGGAGACATAAGCAAACAACCCGTCGCAGTTCTGATGGCGGTGTTTTGGCAGACCTGCAATTTCCTCCAGTTGGTGTCGTGAAGGTTAGGCGACCATATGGGCGCAGCATAATCAATAACCGGTCGGCCAATAGCCTTATAGGTGACCAGCAACGTTTCTTTATCTTTGCCCCAAGTACTGCCGGCCAGTGACTTGAGGATCTTGTTGCGGCTTTGTACCTTTGAAGCTATTGCGGTGGCATGATTACCGAAGGTGAGGCTATTGTCGAATGTAACCCCTAGAATTTTGGGGTGGTTGACAGTAGGTAGTGGAACACCATCTACGTGGACATTCAACTCCTGCCCCATCTGTGCATTCCACGTGGTGAACAACGTCGCCGTAGATTTAGTCGGGGACAGAGTCAGGTTCCGCTCTGTGAAGAAGCGGGAAAGATCGCACAGGTAGTCGTTTAGTCTGGTACAAAGTTCGTCCGTGGAAGGTCCTATGCCCGTTGCCATCACAGTGCAGTCGTCAGCGTACGAAACGATGGAGACCCCCCTAGTGGGGGAGGGAGGCTCGAGATGTAGAAGTTAAACAGAAGGGGTGAAAGGACACCACCTTGCGGAACCCCTTGTCTAATTCTTCTAGGTCTACATCTCTCGTTTCGAAACTGCACTGACGCCAGCCGACCGTTTAAATAGTTGGCGGTCCATCGTTTTAGGCCGGCAGGAAGCGGTGTCTCCTCCAGGTCTTTAAGGAGTGTGGCGTGAATGACTGTGTCAAAGGCTTTCGACAGGTCAAGTGCCACGAGCACCGCATGTTTCCAGATGTCTGGTATAACGAAGGTGGACAGTGAGAGGTTGAATAGAGCCGCCAAGTACTTGTGCCCCTCGTGGCAGAGGTGTTTCAGCATCTTCATGGCAATTCCGTCGGGTCCGAGTGATCTTGAAGGTTTAGCCTTCCTTATAGCTTCCTTAACCTCTGCAGTGGAGACGACAATGGGCGCGGCTGTGTGTTTGTGTTTGTGCGCGCGTCGGATGGCTTTTCTCTTAGCCCTATCCGCAGGAGAATGCAGTATAAATTGCCTTCAGAATGCGCTCGCGCACTTCCTGGGGTCCGACTTGACGTTATCGCCGAAAGCAATGGCGACCTTGTCATTGTATTTGGTAGGGTTGGATAGGGCCTTGACTGTCGACCATAATTTGCCGACACCGCCGGAGAGGTTGCATGACTCTAGGTGTTCTTTCCACTTTTTCAATTTATGATCATTGACAGTCCGACGGATTTCTGCGTTGAGATCCTTTATTCTTGGATCTGCGGGGTTCAAGAGTCTCACTTGGTCACGTTCTCTTGCCATTGCCGCTGCTTCCGCAGGGAAATTCGGCCGAATTTCCGGGATTCTGCCAGCAGGGATGGAGCGGCCAGAGGCTGAATCGATGACTTTGCGAAACTCTTTCTCATCTTTGCATACGTCCGTCGGTGTGGGTAGGTCAGCGAAGGAGTGCTCTGTAAAGTCCGTGAAGCGGTCCCAGTCCGCTTTACTGAAGTTGATGTACGTTCGTTTTTCTGTCGTTATGAAGTCGGATGGTCGTTCGATGTCTAGTAGGATGGGTAGGTGGTCTGATGCCAGTGTAAGCATAGATTGCCAGTTAACGTGGTTGATAAGGCCCGCACTTGAAATGGAGATGTCTGGCGAACTGTGGCAGTTACCTGCCACCCTAGTCGGGGCATCTCCATTCAATGTACAGAATACCGAATTATCTATTTGCTCTGCCAGTGCGTGCCCTCTGCTATCTGCTGGCAAGTTGGAGTGCCAGAGATCGTGATGTGCGTTGAAATCACCTAGGATGAGGCAGCTATCGCCCCTTAGCAACGCACTAATATCAGGGCGATAATCACGGGGACAGCACGTAACAGGGGGAATGTATATATTTAACACTCGCAGGTCGACGTCGCCTGTCCGGACTGCTATGCCCGGGCATTCAAGGGTAGAGTCCCTGGGGTCAACGTCAGGGGCAAACAGGTTATACTGTACAGTATGGTGTGTAATGAATGCGAGGCCGCCCCCATGACCGCTGGGACGGTCTTTCCTATGTACATTGTAGCCATCTCGAGTACGTAAGTCCGAGTTAGCATTCAGTTTGGTCTCCTGAATGGCGGCCAGTTTAATGTTGTTCGACTTCATAAAGTCTGTTATCTCCTCGATCTTTCCAGCTAACCCGTTGCAGTTCAGCTGTAGGATTTTGAAGTGTGTCGGGAGGGAGGGTGGAAGCATGCTGGGGGTAAGGGACGGATGCGGTTGCCTAGGTGGTGGTGGGCATAGTCCCAATCTGTGACGCAGTCTAGAGTTCAGCGCGCCTTGGCCGATGTTGTGTGGCGTGGAGGGCGGCTGAGTACTGCAGCAAGGGGCAATAAATGCATCCGTCCAAAGGTTCCTGTTTGCGAGCCCAGAGCACATATGGATGTGCCACAGGCCAAGGCAGTTATTGCACTTAACCGATGCCGCAGGCGTATATAGTCTTTGCCGACAAACAGTGCACGTGGTGAAAGGTACGAGGAGGTTATGTTCCTGACCCACGTGCATGCTGGAAGTAGGGGGGGACGATAGTGGGGACTGAGGTGAGGCGGGAGCAGCAAGGCTGCAGGTCGTGAAGACCGGGCCACTGTCGTGGCCATTTGATGATGGTAGGTGCGGTGTGTGTGCGCCGGAGCGACGAGAACCGCGGGACGCGCGGGTGCGCGAACAACATGGTGCCTCAAAAGTACTGAAAAAAGTACGGGTTCTGGGGATGGCAGGGTTAAGCCCTGAGCATCCAGATCTATGCAACCATCTCTTGCATTTACTGCATTGAACGGAATGTGAACGTTTTAAATATATTTTCTTCCAGCAGACGCAGCAGATCCAGTCTCTTGGTCCGGGGTTGGCTTCGATACCAGCCCGTAGCAAGAGACATTGGAGCAACCCTGCTGCAAGGGATTGCTCCGAGGATGACAATTTAGGAGTGGGACTGGACAAATTGGACAGGGTTACACTGAAATAACAGCCCTTGGCCGGGTAAAACCCGGGTCATTCCGGTACGTAGAACCGGCTGTTGTGGGAATGAATTACATTGTATATTCTCAGTCAGTTCTATGTAACCTTTACTGTAAAAAGTCATTAAATCGTTTATCCATAAAACTTAAAGTGTCCTCGTTTTTATAGATATATTTTTGAATATTGGTAAATTATTAGTATGCATTGAAAAACTAAAAATTGTTCACAATACTTATCGGTCGATTAATTCATAAAGTTGTGCGTAGAGATTAAAGAGGAGTGAAAAAAACGTGTTTCCAATCTACTTTCAAAATCTGGCTGGATATGCAAGTATGTCGTAACGTAAAGTAGCAATTGTACGTTCAAAGCTTATACAGCAAAGCAAGTCATTGTAGTGTGAACGCCAGATAAGCAGGGGACTATTTTTGACGTAGTTTGAATGACAATGAGGTAAATGAAAGGGGACGTCATCGATCTCTTTAGCCCACCTCTACACAAATCCTTACATACTCTTGGGTTTGTTAGTAATCGAAGAAATATGTATATTAAAACACAGTTTAGCATCAAAAAAGACACCTATATCGTCAACAATGGATATGAGTGTAGCGACAGCCTGTGTTAGTGCAACATTACCTAAGTCCGAACACTGCTGTATCTATGGTCTAATATCACCCCCATGTGTGTTAGTAACGTGAATAAGGCCAAATACATGTATTTAGATGTGTGACTATGTATCTGTTAGTGTGAGTGAAATTTTGATCGTGAAAGTATATCTGTCGTGTCCCGCCAAATCTGGATAGGTGTGTAAGTGTCCTTCGTCGTTGAGTGAAATTGGAAAATCGGAACTTTTCCGCTGATGGGGTACGATCGCCAAACGAACTTAGAGGATGTTTCAAATGTTAAGTGGAGTCTAGTGAGTGCGGAACCCTTTTACGCGTGTGAAATTAAGAAAATAAAAGGCTTTTTGTGTAAAAAGTAGAAAGTTGTTTTTTTTTTGCACCGCAATAACGGTCAGCAAAAGTACCGGTCCCTGTAGTGCGATTCTGTAACTTTTAACACCTTGCAGAGTGTTAAGCTTGTCGCCGATTTTTGGCGTTTGCTCTTAACGAAAGTGCGATTATGTAACTTTCCTTAACACTTTTTAGTGTTAGCTGTTTTATGTATGTATATCTGTTAAAATTGAGGGGAAAACTGCACTCATCTTAAGTGCAGCATTTGACAGCGCCGACGTTCATGTCGCAGTAGCGCAGGTTATAAGCGTTCGGACTACAACGTGCGCGTCGCGAGTTCGGTTTCATGTTCGGAGAACTTATTTTCTATAACTTTTAACACCACAAAGTTTTTTCGCGTTAACTAAGCTGTTAGCTAACACTTTTCGGTGTTAAGGGAAGTTAACGCTAACACTTGGCGTTAAAAAAGTTACAGAATCGCAAAAAGTGTTAAAAATGATGTTAAGCGAAGTTAACGCTAACACTTGGCGTTAAAAAAGTTACAGAATCGCGCTATTGAAGGCATCATATCAATCCTGTCCAGCGTTTAGGAAACTGCTAGATAGACAGTGGAAGAGGTTTCAAACCGCCGCCCATAGGCTGAGCGTTACGAAAAACAAAACAAAAACAACAAAGGATAATTCATTCAAACTGAATATTAACACATACGTATTCAAAGGGGTAAAAGGGGAACATATTGTTGCGCTGGACTCCGCGTTCGAAGACAACAAAGTATCCTAAACGTTCCTGCCACAGCTATCAACCATCACCAGCTAAAACATTCGGAAGAACAAGGAGAGAAATCGGCCGACCATTCAGTTCCTGTTTTTTTTTTATTAAAGTTTAAATTGCATAATTCTAATTGTTTTTTTTAATATCCCGAGGAAAATTGTGTCTCTTCTTTTTTTAGTATAATTTTTCCAAGTCTTTTTTTTTCTAATTTAGTTTTCTTAGTTCTTTTATTTTACCTTCTTGTTATAACCATCAAGAAGATTCTCTGCTAAGTTTAATATTTTTCGTTCATAATCCATTTAATTTCGATTTGTTTACACACTTATTAACGTACATTTCCTTTTGTTTTCACCTCACTCTCGCCTTTCGCATAATTTTTTTTTTTCTCTTTTTGTTCACGCGCAAACAAACCCCAAATTACCCGGTCTAACTTAGTTTGTCTTATCTTTCTTTTAATTTAAATTGGCGTGGCTACTTTTTTGGTTTATATTAATGCTGATTTCTAAATTTTCTTGGGCAAGGGCATTCATGTTAATTTGTGTGGACAAGTTCGTTTTGAGTAGTGGAATGCCTTTCCAATATTGCAATCTTTATGTATGTATGTACGTAACTTTCTATTCCAGCAACCCTCTCTACGCGACGCAGGCGCCACTGTCACAGGAAAGTTTGGTGAGTGCATAAGGTATATTTACCGAACATATATTGTGCATACGTATATATATATAGTTCTAGCAAGTGGAAAGCGCACAGTGGCCGTCCGATAAGCCACACTTTAAAAATTAGCATTGTTATAAATCGTGTTGACGTTTTTTATACCTTTCATGAACATGAAATGGTATTATAACTTTGGTCCGATGTTTGTAAGTATGAGAAGAAGAATAGATAGACCCACTATTATGTATACCGAAATGGTCAGGGCGACGAGCTGAGTTGATTTAGCCATGTCCGTCTGTCCGTCCGTCTGTCTGTTTGAACGCAAACTAGTCCCTCAATTTTAGAGATATCTCGATGAAATTTGGTATGGAGCTGCCCTTTTGTATTATATTAATCATTTGTCGGAACTAGTAAGATCGGACCAATACAACGCATAGCTCCCATACAACCGATTGTTCTGATAAATGGGTTTTGGCCTATAACTCGTGCAATCAAAAAGCTAGGAGAGCGAAATTTTGCAGGTTTAGTACATATTATATTTGTAACCTGTGTAGTGAAAATCACCCAGATCGGACAAACATTACATAGAGCTCCCATATAATCGATAGTTTCGATAAATGGGTTTTGGGCTATAAATTTTGCAGTTAAGAAGCTATGAACGTAAAATTTTGCAAAGTTGGTACTTATTATAAATGTGATGTGTGTAAAGAAAATCATACAGATCGGAGTAACATAACATATAGCTCCCATATAACCGACTGCTCCGATAAATGTGGTTTGGCCATGTAGGACACTTAAAAAAGATACGCGTATTCATGAAAGGTATAAAGCCTTCGGCACAGCCGAAGACAGTTCTTTCCTTACTTGTTTTTTATTGAATTTCCTTCCTTTTTTTGGAATTTTTGAATTATTTATGCTTGCTTGATGAAATTTCTATTGCATTAAGTTCGGTTCGGGTCCTATTCCCTTCTTTTTCTTCTTTTCTAATCTTCTTTTGTTTTGTTTTCAAAGCGGAAGTTTTCTAACTGAATTATTTATTTGTAAACTTATTTCTAAGAAATATTATTAAATACCTTGGACTTAAAATTAGGTGCGTAAGTTTTTCTTTGGGCTGAATTATTTTTTTTGTTATTCCTTACCTACTATTTTTTTAATATTTTTAAATAAACTCAGATTGTGAAATTCCATGTGAAATTTAATTGCCTTATAATTTTCGCGCCGTCGTTTGGTTTTCCTTGATTTATATGGGGTGAAATATTCACATTATGTCTGGCTAGGGTGAAGCAATTGGTGTGGGTGTTGCACTTCTAATCAGAGTCAAAGTGAAGTCCAAGGTTGTTCATGACCCATGGACAAGAGGGGTGGGATGACTCCACCTGACCGGACAGGCCTCTCTCTTGTATTCTTTCCATCCTTATAATGCACTTTCGTATGACACGCAGGTATGAACCTCTTTTTTTTGTTTGTATATCTGTAGGTAAGGCTGGTGAGCTAGCGGGTTTCCACCATGCCACCTGCCACCTTGGCCTTGCCCCAACAGCCAGTTATACAAAAATGGCGCCCAACGTTAATAGCCCAATTTTTAGTTTTAAAACCATCATTATCTTTTTCCCTTTTTTTATCACATTCTTCTAATCCATCCTTTTGTTTTTTTCTCTTTTTCTTTACTGTTCTACAACCTTTTTTTTTTTTTGTCTTTTCCTCCCGCATACGTTATTCGCTTTTAACTTACTTAATTTCCGTTTTTCTTCTCTGACCGGACTGACGACCGTTTTAGTGGCAACATCGATTGGGCCGCCCGATGTGATATGTGCCACTACAACAAACACTAGGGGAGATACTCGTCTTGCCGTAGAAGTTCCTTGTGACAGCTTCAACGCTTGCACAAGTGGTATTTGGCGGGAAGGTTAGTATATGGTGATATCAACGTTGTAGCGTGGACAACACTGTTTGTACTACCGTGTACGTAGTCCAGTACTGCGTAAGCGTGAGGTTTATATGATGGCTGTACGAAGGAGAAGGCAGTGTGGCAACCAAGCTTGAGGCCGGAGTTTATGGGCTTGTTGTGCCACACTGAATTAAACGAACAAATTGGGGAGAATTAGCTGAACAGGACGTAGACTAGTGACAAACGGACCACTCACATCCATTATGACCTTGCAAGGTGCAACATCAACACACACCAAACACAGATATTTTTATACCTTTCATGTACATGAAATGGTATTATAACTTTGGTCCGATGTTTGTAAGTATGAGAAGAAGAAGAGATAGACCCACCATTAAGTATACCGAAATGGTCAGGGCGACGAGCTGAGTTGATTTAGCCATGTCCGTTTGTCCGTCCGTCTGTCTGTTTGAACGCAAAATAGTCCCTCAATTTTAGAGATATCTCGATGAAATTTGGTATGGAGCTGCCATTTTGTATTATATTAATCATTTGTCGGAACCAGTAAGATCGAATCAATACAACGCATAGCTCCCATACAATCGATTGTTCCGATAAATGGGTTTTGGCCTATAACTCTTGCAATCAAAAAGCTAGGAGAGCGAAATTTCGCAGGTTTAGTACATATTATATTTGTAACCTGTGTAGTGAAAATCACCCAGATCGGACAAACATAACATATAGCTCCCATAGAATCGATAAATGGGTTTTGGGCTATACATTTTGCAGTTAAGAAGCTATGGACGTAAAATTTTGCAAAGTTGGTACTTATTATAAATGTGATGTGTGTAATGAAAATCATACAGATCGAAGTACCATAACATATAGCTCCCATATAACCGATTGCTCCGATAAATGTGGTTTGGCCATGTAGGACACTTAAAAAAGATATGCGTATTCATGAAAGGTATAAAGCCTTCGGCACAGCCGAAGACAGCCGTTTCCTTACTTGTTTTTAATAATTTAAAGGAAACTTAAGCAATTACGAAATCTAGAATAATAAATAAATTTGCTATAACTTGCTCTTTTTTTATACATATACTCACACCGGTTATAATTACTATTATTTCATCTCCACGTCTATTGCAATAATACACGTATATAACATTTTTTATAGGTACATGCACACATTATTATTTAATTATATATAACCTTTTATTCTACATTTTTTTTCAACTATTACATTTAACCCTTCGGCTATCTATTTTTCGGTTATGAATAGATTTTGCTTTTGGGTTTAATACTGAATTCAGGCTGGAATGGAGATAATTAAAAACCTTAGTTAAACTTTCAAAAAAAAAAAAAAACACTTTTGCTTTTACTTTTTATTAATTTTCTTTTATTCTTTTTCACCTTGGGTATTTGAATTACCTCGCGCTTGGAGTTTTTTATATATTTCTTAGTTAAGAATACATATATTTTGTAAGTTGAAAAATTTCAGATTGGATTTGGTTAGACTATCATTTGTCTTCCATTTTTTTTTCATTTCGTATAGGTTTATTTCAGTTGTTGCTATTCGAGATATTGGATTAAGGTATTCAATCTCAGTGGACAATTTTTTTTTTACCCTTATCTTGCAAACTTATTATTATCTTTTTTATTATTTTTGCTATTCTGAATTTTTTGTCTTGGAGTTTTATAACTCCTTCCTTTTTTTTGAATTTTCCTTAATCCACTGATATTGAATTGTTTCTCTAAAGAATTTTTTATTTTTTTTTGTGGTATCTTTCCACTCGACTTTAGAATTTTGAAATTTTTATCCTTTTTAGTTTTTTTATTTAAGTTTTTTTGTTTTAGTCTTAGTTACAAGCCCATTAGCCAGCTCGGATTTGTTTTGAATTTTTTTTGGATTTATGAATAAACCTCTGGCCTTCTTTCGTTGTTCGTATCCTGTGACCCTTAATCACTATAACCTCTTTCGGCCCTGACGACGTTTGGTGACGGGAACCATTTGTTTAGCATGAACAGGTATCTCTTGTATGGAGAGAGAGGAGGCACGGGAAGAAGTTGTGGGCAGATTGGGTTGAATACGGATAGGATAGTGACAAGGAGTATCACCAGGGCATTACGGGACGAGGTCGTCGGATCTATTTTTACCCGAATCGATACGGGCATACCTCATACCGATTGCTTTACAACGGACCTTCTTCACAGGTGCGCTTCGCGGGTTTTCAGGTCAACGGAAGAGCAGATAGTCCAATCAGTCCGTCCGTCTACTATTAGGGTAACCAATACATTTTCGTTTCCCGTGGGGGGGGTAGTTTTTCTAGAAAAATTGACGACCTCTTTAATATGTCCGATTCGGAGCAGGCTGAAGCTGTTGGGGGAGCTGTTGGCGGAGCAGCCCCGGGGCCATTCCTAAGCGCAAGGAGCCATCAAAGAGCCAGGATTCTGAGGGTGCGAAACAGCGGCAAGGCGGATCGGCTTCAACGGCCATCAACATAAATCAGCTGAGCCATATGATGGAGATGATGGCGCAACAAAATGAGGTGATGGTGCAATACATGGACGAGGTCCGTAATATTCGCGATAACATCTCAAACCTCAGTAGCCGAGTCGCTTTGATGGAAACCTCAGCGCACGGGTTAGGGAACCGACCTGCTCAGTCATCAACTCCTGAGAGAGATAATGGGAAGCAGCCAGCCAGCGTGTCGATACAAATGCTACGTTCGTGGGTCCAGGTTCATCGAGAAACACCCAGGACACACCGAAATGGAAGAAGTTGGACCTGGAAAAGTGGCATGTGAAGTTTGACGGTACCAAAAAAGGAATTACGGTGGAGAGCTGCATTTTCAGAATTGAGAAGTTGCGGCAGCAACACAATATATCCCACTTCCAGCTCTTCACCCATTTCCGTTGCCTCGTAACGGGCTCTGCCTTGAAGTGGTACTGGCAGGTGCTGGAAGACCATGCGGATGAACCTGACTTCGGTTACGTTGAACTCAAATCGGAGCTGCTAGCCCACTTCAAGACAGCAGAGTCCGATTACGAAATCATACGGGAGATCATGGAGCGCAAACAGCAGCCACAAGAAGGGTTCGACGACTTCTACGGTGAGGTCCATAATTTGACTTTTCGTCTACGGAAGAGTATACGTGAGAAGGAGTTAGTGGGGATAATTAGGGGGAACCTAAAACCCTCTCTAGCGAACTTGACGTTCGCATCGAAAATCGACACTTTGCCTGGACTTAAGGCTGAATGTAGGCGAGCTGAGCGGCTCATCAAAGAAAATAAGAGTAGGGCCAAGGCGGTTAGTGAGATCAGCTATCCCGAAGCGATACCTGGGCATGAGGAAGCAAACCAGGCTCCCGTAGACGCAATCAGCAATCCGATCCAGCGGAAAGCACCGTTCCAGCAGCAGGCGTCCACGGTGCAAGGGAATTCGCAGCCGAAGCCAAACCTTAACCTCAACCCACCAACAGTTCATTCTGTCCGTCCCCTTTCCATCTCATGCTATGTTTTTCGTGTGGAATGCCCGTTGACTTTTTTTTTTAAAACCCGTCCGAATTGAAAAAGGAGAATCATTGTAAGTCTTCGTTCCATAACATGGTGTGTTTTGCTTGTGGAGGTGATATGTCTTCTTGTGTTTATAAAACTGGGAAGGGAAACTCGCAACTGGCTGAGATTGCCAGGAGCTCTCGCCAGGGGACAGACTACCCGTAGTCCAACCCGGCTACCAGATTTTAAAGAGGGAGAGCGGGTGATAGGTACAGCAGAAGGGAAGAAGATCGAACCAAAAAGTCTACACCAGAGGAAAATGGAGTACGAAGAAGCTAGACGTAGGATATTTACGGAGGAAGTGTCAATAAATAATGGTCAAAATTTTAATAAAATAAAAAAATTCGAGAAAAAAGGAGAATCATGAGGAGGATACACCACAAGATAGTGTCCACTATTGTGACTCTCAAGGGAGACAACCGTTTCTTCGCGAAAACCAAGATTGGAGGAAAAGAGGTTCTAGCTTTATTAGATTGGGGGCTGGCGCGAATTGTCTAGGGAAAAAGTTCGAGCATTTGGTAGAAGGCAGAGAGGATAGCATCATTAAGTTGGCTAACCACAACATTCGAACGGCAAACGGGGGGCAAACGGCGGTGAAACGCCGGTAGTAGGTGCTATCACTCTGTCAGTTCTATGGGAAGAAGAAGTTAAAAATTTGGGATTTTTAATCGTACCAGGCCTCCAACAAGAAGTTTATTTATCTTTCGACGCCGTGCACCATGTCCTTACGAAAGATCAAAGTGTGGCCTTGGAAGGGATCAAGGCGCAGTTCCCATCTTTTGCTGTGATAGGGTTGGGGAAAACCGCAAGCAATAGAAGTTGGAGCGCTCCCGTATCTCTGGTGATAAAGGGTGAAAAGAAGCGTATCTATCTCGATGCGAGGAAGGTGAATGAGCGGACTATAAAGGACGCTTATCCTCTTCCGAACATTGACGGAATTCTCATCCGTCTCCAAAACACAGGGTTTATTTCTGCTATCGACCTAAAGGATGCTTTCTGGCAAATATCACTGGAGAAAAAGTCCAGAGAAAAGACCCCTTTTAAGGTGCCAGGTCGTCCCCTATACCATTATGCAGTCATGCCGTTTGGACTGTGTAATGAGGCGCAAAGGATGCGTAGACTAATGGACAAGGCTATACCCGCTTCTTTACTTGATAGTGTTTTTGTGTACTTAGACGATTTGTTAGTTTGTTCTGTAGATTTTGCTTCGTTTTATCCAGGACTACGCAACCATTGCAGCACCGCTGCATGACTGTCTCACGAAAGATAAGATTAGAAATTTACTATGACAGACGAGGCCAGAAAGTCGTTCGAGCGGCTGAAGGAGAGCTTAATCCCCGCTCCCGTACTGGTACACCCTGACTTTGACAGACGCTTTTACATCCAGTGCGATGCTACTATAGTATCACTGAGCGGGAGTGCTATGCTGCAGTAATAAGCGTCAAAAGGTTTAGACCGTATAAATGGTTAATGAACCAGAAAGACCTTTCTGGGAGACTTGCGAGGTGGAGCTTAAAACTTCAGGCGTACGACTTTCAGATCGAGCACAGAAAAGGGGCACTAAATGTGGTACCAGATAAGCTGTCGCGAGCGCACATGGAGGAAATGCTGCTATCAGACAGACTAATGGACATTGACTTAGACTCTAATTCCAGAACTATGCTTGTCGGACGAACTTCATCGGGGACGAACTTCATCAGGACCAAGCCTGGAGACTCTGGGTACCGTCAGAGTTGCGTGCCGGGTTGGTGCAATCCTCCCACAGTTCACCTTCAGCCGGACACGGAGACATCCATAAAACTATAGCTCGAATACGCGAGAGATACTCCTGGCCTGTTATGGTGGCGGATGTTCACAAGTTCCTAAAAGAGTGCGAGGTGTGTAAGGGAAATAAAATCCAAAACGTGTTTCACAAACCACCCATATGGAAACAACACGTAACCGAGAGACCTTTCCAACATTTGTTTATCGACTTTATAGGTCCTTACCCACGTACTATTGATGGTAATGTGTATTTGTTTGTGTGTCTTGATCATTTTTCCAAGTTTGTCTTTTCAAAACCTGTGCGTAAAGCCACGTCTGTAGATGTTATTAGATTTTTAGAAAAGGAGGTGTTTCACATCTTTGGGGTGCCGGAATATGTTCATTCCGATAATGGGAAACAGTTTGTCTCCGATATGTTTTCAACGTTTTTAAAGAAGTATGGGGCGAAACACATACGTACTGCGTTCTATTCACCGCAAGGGAATGCAGCGGAGAGGGTGAACCGCTCAGTGTTACAAATCGTAAGATCGTTTATAAAAGAAAATCAAAAGAATTGGGATAAGTCCATCAGCGATGCAGCTTTTGCCCTTCGCAGTGCGATACACACATCCTTAAACTGCTCTCCATACTATGCCACGTTTGGTATGCCCATGATGCAACACGGGGCATCATATGAAATATGCCGCAAATTGGGGGCAATGAAAGACACTGATTTAGAGATCGAGGCTAGAGTGGATGGGTTACAAAGAATTAGAGACCCAATAATGAAGAAGCTAAAACTACTCGAAGCAGAGATGTGAAATTCCAAACCGGACAAGTGGTTCGAAGATTGAAAACTACAACGCTAAGCTTGCGCCAAAGCAAGTTAGGTGTATAGTCCTGAAAGCTATTTGGAATTCAATGTACGAACTCGGTGATACTTACCCTTTTATTAACCCGCAAACTGTGATTAAATACTTACCTGTGATATAGCGTTAAGTTTAACCTGCATGACATGATAGTACTAACCTGTGGTATAGATTTTAGTAGTCAGTATACGGAATAATCAGGAGTGCCCGTAAGAACGCGCTACCTTAATCTCAATTAAGGATAAGTAAGGGGATAGCCCGGCTTTAGGTCGTGGGTCGAAGCCACACGTTGGGCACAACAAGGGCGAACAAGCCAGACTGCGTTTTGAATCTTTTTACGGACACGCTCCATGTTGCATGCAACATCGGCGACATCCGAGCCTGTAGCGACAGCCTGTGTTAGTGCAACATTACCTAAGTCCGAACACTGCTGTATCTATGGTGTAATATCACCCCCATGTGTGCTAGTAACGTGAATAAAGCCAAATACATGTATTTAGATGTGTGAATATGTATCTGTTAGTGTGAGTGAAATTTTGGTCGTGAAAGTATATCTGTCGTGTCCGGCCAAATCTGGATAGGTGTGTGAGTGTCCTTCGTCGTTGAGTGAAATTGGAAAAGCCGAACTTTTCCGCTGATGGGGTACGATCGCCAAACGAACTTAGAGGATGTTTCAAATGTTAAGTGGAGTCTAGTGAGTGCGGAACCCTTTTACGCGTGTGAAATTAAGAAAATAAAAGTCTTTTTGTGTAAAAAGTAGAAAGTTGTTTTTTTGCAACGCAATAACGGTCAGCAAAAGTACCGGTCCCTGAAGGCACCATAGCAATCCTGTCCAGCTTCTAGCGTTTAGGAAACTGCTAGATAGACAGTGGATGAGGTTTCAAACCGCCGCCCATAGGCTGAGCGTTACGAAAAACAAAACAAAAACAACAAAAGATAATGCATTCAAACTGAATATTAACACATAAGTATTCAAAGGGGTAAAAGGGGAACATATTGTTGCGCTGGACTCCGCGTTCGAAGACAACAAAGTGTCCTAAACGTTCTTGCCACAGCTATGACCCATCACCAGCTAAAACATTCGGAAGAACAAGGAGAGGGAGGAGAGAAAGCGGCCGATCATTCAGTTCCTGTTTTTTTTTATTAAAGTTTAAATTGAATAATTCTAATTGTTTTTTTTTTTTAATATCCCGAGGAAAATTGTGTCTCTTCTTTTTTTAGCATAATTTTTCCAAGTCTTTTTTTTTTCTAATTTAGTTTACCAAAAATTATCTCTTTATCACAGTATTATTTTTTTTTGCGCTACCCTAATGCCTTCTTATTTAATTAGTTCTTTTACACATGGTTTTTAGAATAGAGCATATTTAATTCCATTTTTGCCTTTGTTTCTGCATAATAATAATTCAACACTAAGTCGTTGCCCTTTGTATTGGATAATCTTTTTCTTTCCTGTATTTTTTTTATTCTATAACTTCTTTTAGCTCCAATTCCGCATCTATTATTTCTTTCTTTGTTCCCTTCATTTCTTCAGCCTAATTCTCTCTTGGTTCGCCCTATATTGGTTTTTTCTTAATCTCGCTAGTTACCGATTTTCGTGGTTTCTTTCGTTTTTTTTTATTCGGTGGAGTTCTCACGTTTTTCCTCTTAATTCTTTTATTTTACCTTCTTGTTATAACCATCAAGAAGATTCGCTGCTAAGTTTAATATTTTCGTTCATAATCCACTTAATTTCGATTTGTTTACACACTTATTAACGTACATTTTCTTTTGTTTTCACCTCACTCTCGCCTTTCGCATCATTTTTTTTTTCTCTTTTTGTTCACGCGCAAACAAACCCCAAATTACCCGGTCTAACTTAGTTTGTCTTATCTTTCTTTTAATTTAAATTGGCGTGGCTATTTTTTTTGGTTTATATTAATGCTGATTTCTAAATTTTCTTGGGCAAGGGCATTCATGTTAATTTGGGTGGACAAGTTTGTTTTGCGTTGATTCGGACGGCAGCAGCGCATCCGAATTACGTCCAGCCAAAAGTTGTTTAACTATCCTACCCACGCATGAGTAGTGGAATGCCTTTCCAATATTGCAATCTTTATGTATGTATGTATGTATGTATGTAACTTTCTATTCCAGCAACCCTCTCCGCGACGCAGGCGCCTCTGTCACAGGAAAGTTTGGTGAGTGCATAAGGTATATTTACCGAACATATATTGTATTATATTTGTCTACATAGTTCTAGCAAGTGGAAAGCGCACAGTGGCCGTCCGATAAGCCACACTTTAAAAATTAGCATTGTTATAAATCGTGTTGACGTTTTTTTTTTATTGAATTTCGTTCCTTTTTTTGAATTTTTGAATTATTTATGCTTACTTGATGAAATTTCTATTTCATTAAATTCGGTTCGAGTCCTATTCCCTTCTTTTTCTTCTTTTCTTATCTTATTTTTTTTTTTGTTTTCAAAGCGGAAGTTTTCTAACTGAATTATTTATTTGTAAACTTATTTCTAAGAAATATTATTAAATCCCTTGGACTTAAAATTAGGTGCGTAAGTTTTATTTTAGGCTGAATTATTTTTTTGGTTATTCCTTACCTACTCTTTTTTTAATATTTTTAAATAAACTAAGATTGTGAAATTGCATGTGAAATTTAATTGCCTTATAATTTTCGCGCCGTCGTTTGGTTTTCCTTGATTTATATGGGGTGAAATATTCACATTCATCCCAATTCGAAACGAAAAATCCGCACGTATTTTTCCGCTTCTCCCTATTCCCTTATTCTGAACATAAAATCCGCACGTATTTGTTCGCTTCTCGCTCTTCGCCTATTCTAAACGATGTTCGAAAAAGCGGAAAGCGGTTTGGCGAGTAAATTAGGTGTCATAAATGAAAAGAAAGGGGAGAATACACACCAGTTCTTCGGGAGATATTTCACCAGCCAATTTACGGTGAACGCTGAACAAAATGTAAGAAAATTTAACTTTTAATAATTAAAAACGTATTACACATTAATAACATATTGTTTTTGTATTTTCAGGGCGAAAAGTATAAATAATCAGCAAATAGACACTTTAATAAGCTTTATTCAAAAGCATCTGGAAATTCCTGCGCCTTCCTTAAAGGATGTTTGCAAAATGAGGATGAGGTAAATTCGGCCGGACCACCAGCAGAATGTATTGTGGAATCGAAAAAGGCACCATCTTATTAATAACACAGGGTTTATCAAGAGGGGCTTCTTTAGTGAAACCGCAAACTGTTTTAGGCTTATTGTGTGTATGCTGTTAAAATGTCCAACAAATATTTATATCCGACTTTATTTACCCAATAGTATTAAATACATCGGCAAAACAATTGAATCAATAAAATTTACTAAAAAGAGTTTTGTTAGCTCTTACAATGATTCCGGCAACTAAAGTGGGCTCATATCATCACGCAACCTTCTTGTTCTAGAGCTCTGTCACGCTCCCTGTGCTACAGAATCTTTCGTTTATACATATGCTACCATTCGAAAGGCAATACTATGCAATACTATGCATTTTTATTCTTAATTTATCTAATTTAACAACTTTATATCAAAAATTTTAATATTTTGCACAAAAAGAAGTACCAAAATCAAGCGTGAAATGGCAGCACAGCTGATTTCGAAAATTCGAAATTCCCCTTCGCCAATTTTTCTGTTCACTAGTGAAAGAGAATTGGCGGAAATTTTCCTGGCGAATAAAAATTTCCGCAAGGAAAGAAATCCGAGCGGATATTTAGAATCGGGCTGATTATGTCTGGCTAGGGTGAAGCAATTGGTGTGGGTGTTGCAGTTGTGCATTAGAAGGGACGTGAATGCGAGGCGACTTTGACTGACAGGACTGGTTAGGGAGATGGGGCGATAACGGACGACATACCTGTGTCAGGCTAAGGGGGCTCCACTCGGTAATCAGAGTCAAAGTGGAGTCCAAGGTTGGGGTGGGATGACTCCACCTGACCGGACAGGCCTCTCTCTTGTATTCTTTCCATCCTTATAATGCACTTTCGTATGACACGCAGGCATGCACCTCTTTTTTTTGTTTATATAGCTGTAGGTAAGGCTGGTGAGCAAAAATCCACCCCACTCGACGAGCTAGCGGGTTTCCACCATGCCACCTGCCACCTTGGCCTTGCCCCAACAGCCAGTTATACAACGTGAGTTCTCAGTCGGTATCATTTAATAAATAGGATGTCAGAACTGGCTTCGTTCTATGGAATGTCATTTGTTTACATTTGGAGCAATTTAACGCAAGTAAATTTACCGCGGACCAGCAATGGAATGAGTCCAAATCAGACTAGAGGCGAGCACCTGCCTACTTTTCAGGTGGACAACACGTGTAGCAAAGTTAAACATAATCCGCATACATAAAGGTTTTGGAATATGAGATAACCTGCGGTAAATCGTTTATGAACAGGGTAAACAGCAATGGGACCAAAGGGCTCCCCTGAGGCACACCTGAAGTTACGTCAATGGACTTGGAAATTGTGTGATTGAACATAACTCTTGAGTCCTGTTTGTAAAGGAACTTGTGAGCCATGCTAAAATTTGAACCGGAAAACCGAGTAAATCCAGTTTATGAACTAAAAGCTCATGATTCACAGAATCAAAAGCTTTGCTAAAGTCAGTGTAGATCACATCCGTTTGATTTCTTCTCAAAAACCCGTCGATTACTAAGTATGTGAACGCAATCAAGTTGACACGTTGATAATGAAGACGTACACTGATACTGAAGCTGTTTAGTAATGATCTGTTCAAAAGTTTTAGGAATAGCTGAAAGCTTAGCAATGCATCTGTAGATCTCAATATTTGATCTGCTACCTTTTTTATGCAAGAGAATAAAAAAAGATTATTTCCAGAGAGATGGGAATGATGCGGAATCAAGAGACAGATTAAATAGCATTAAGATAGCCCGATCGACCCCACCAGGACCCGGGGAGATTATGGGCTGCAGTGATTCAAGGCTCTGAACAACAATGTTAATATCAATAACAGGGTTCCTGATGTTATTGGAACTAACCAAATAATATGGATACTCCTTAACTTGGGAACTGCTAGAGGAGTATGTCGATTTAAATAATTCAGTAAATAATTCTGCAATATTGTCATCGGTATTAGCACTTTTTCACCCAAAGGTAAGCGACGATGGAAATCCAGAGACTTTGCGTTTAGTGTTAACAAAGCTATACAATTTTTTCGGATTGTTGAAAAATTGAGGGGATAGCCCGGCTTTAGGTCGTGGGTCGAAGCCACACGTTGGGCACAACAAGGGGGAACAAGCCAGACTTTGAATCTTTTTACGGACACGCTCCATGTTGCATGCAACATCGGCGACATCCGAGCCTGTAGCGACAGCCTGTGTTAGTGCAACATTACCTAAGTCCGAACACTGCTGTATCTATGGTGTAATATCACCCCCATGTGTGCTAGTAACGTGAATAAAGCCAAATACATGTATTTAGATGTGTGAATATGTATCTGTTAGTGTGAGTGAAATTTCGGTCGTGAAAGTATATCTGTCGTGTCCGGCCAAATCTGGATAGGTGTGTGAGTGTCCTTCGTCGTTGAGTGAAATTGGAAAAGCCGAACTTTTCCGCTGATGGGGTACGATCGCCAAACGAACTTAGAGGATGTTTCAAATGTTAAGTGGAGTCTAGTGAGTGCGGAACCCTTTTACGCGTGTGAAATTAAGAAAATAAAAGTCTTTTTGTGTAAAAAGTAGAAAGTTGTTTTTTTTTGCAACGCAATAACGGTCAGCAAAAGTACCGGTCCCTGAAGGCACCATAGCAATCCTGTCCAGCTTCTAGCGTTTAGGAAACTGCTAGATAGACAGTGGATGAGGTTTCAAACCGCCGCCCATAGGCTGAGCGTTACGAAAAACAAAACAAAAACAACAAAAGATAATGCATTCAAACTGAATATTAACACATACGTATTCAAAGGGGTAAAAGGGGAACATATTGTTGCGCTGGACTCCGCGTTCGAAGACAACAAAGTGTCCTAAACGTTCCTGCCACAGCTATGACCCATCACCAGCTAAAACATTCGGAAGAACAAGGAGAGGGAGGAGAGAAAGCGGCCGATCATTCAGTTCCTGTTTTTTTTTATTAAAGTTTAAATTGAATAATTCTAATTGTTTTTTTTTTAATATCCCGAGGAAAATTGTGTCTCTTCTTTTTTTAGTATAATTTTTCCAAGTCTTTTTTTTTCTAATTTAGTTTACCAAAAATTATCTCTTTATCACAGTATTATTTTTTTTTGCGCTACCCTAATGCCTTCTTATTTAATTAGTTCTTTTACACATGGTTTTTAGAATAGAGCATATTTAATTCCATTTTTGCCTTTGTTTCTGCATAATAATAATTCAACACTAAGTCGTTGCCCTTTGTATTGGATAATCTTTTTCTTTCCTGTATTTTTTTTATTCTATAACTTCTTTTAGCTCCAATTCCGCATCTATTATTTCTTTCTTTGTTCCCTTCATTTCTTCAGCCTAATTCTCTCTTGGTTCGCCCTATATTGGTTTTTTCTTAATCTCGCTAGTTACCGATTTTCGTGGTTTCTTTCGTTTTTTTTTATTCGGTGGAGTTCTCACGTTTTTCCTCTTAATTCTTTTATTTTACCTTCTTGTTATAACCATCAAGAAGATTCGCTGCTAAGTTTAATATTTTCGTTCATAATCCACTTAATTTCGATTTGTTTACACACTTATTAACGTACATTTTCTTTTGTTTTCACCTCACTCTCGCCTTTCGCATCATTTTTTTTTTCTCTTTTTGTTCACGCGCAAACAAACCCCAAATTACCCGGTCTAACTTAGTTTGTCTTATCTTTCTTTTAATTTAAATTGGCGTGGCTATTTTTTTTGGTTTATATTAATGCTGATTTCTAAATTTTCTTGGGCAAGGGCATTCATGTTAATTTGGGTGGACAAGTTTGTTTTGCGTTGATTCGGACGGCAGCAGCGCATCCGAATTACGTCCAGCCAAAAGTTGTTTAACTATCCTACCCACGCATGAGTAGTGGAATGCCTTTCCAATATTGCAATCTTTATGTATGTATGTATGTATGTATGTAACTTTCTATTCCAGCAACCCTCTCCGCGACGCAGGCGCCTCTGTCACAGGAAAGTTTGGTGAGTGCATAAGGTATATTTACCGAACATATATTGTATTATATTTGTCTACATAGTTCTAGCAAGTGGAAAGCGCACAGTGGCCGTCCGATAAGCCACACTTTAAAAATTAGCATTGTTATAAATCGTGTTGACGTTTTTTTTTTATTGAATTTCGTTCCTTTTTTTGAATTTTTGAATTATTTATGCTTACTTGATGAAATTTCTATTTCATTAAATTCGGCTCGAGTCCTATTCCCTTCTTTTTCTTCTTTTCTTATCTTATTTTTTTTTTGTTTTCAAAGCGGAAGTTTTCTAACTGAATTATTTATTTGTAAACTTATTTCTAAGAAATATTATTAAATCCCTTGGACTTAAAATTAGGTGCGTAAGTTTTATTTTAGGCTGAACTATTTTTTTGGTTATTCCTTACCTACTCTTTTTTTAATATTTTTAAATAAACTAAGATTGTGAAATTGCATGTGAAATTTAATTGCCTTATAATTTTCGCGCCGTCGTTTGGTTTTCCTTGATTTATATGGGGTGAAATATTCACATTCATCCCAATTCGAAATGAAAAATCCGCACGTATTTTTCCGCTTCTCCCTATTCCCTTATTCTGAACATAAAATCCGCACGTTTTGTTCGCTTCTCGCTCTTCGCCTATTCTAAACGATGTTCGAAAAAGCGGAAAGCGGTTTGGCGAGTAAATTAGGTGTCATAAATGAAAAGAAAGGGGAGAATACACACCAGTTCTTCGGGAGATATTTCACCAGCCAATTTACGGTGAACGCTGAACAAAATGTAAGAAAATTTAACTTTTAATAATTAAAAACGTATTACACATTAATAACATATTGTTTTTGTATTTTCAGGGCGAAAAGTATAAATAATCAGCAAATAGACACTTTAATAAGCTTTATTCAAAAGCATCTGGAAATTCCTGCGCCTTCCTTAAAGGATGTTTGCAAAATGAGGATGAGGTAAATTCGGCCGGACCACCAGCAGAATGTATTGTGGAATCGAAAAAGGCACCATCTTATTAATAACACAGGGTTTATCAAGAGGGGCTTCTTTAGTGAAACCGCAAACTGTTTTAGGCTTATTGTGTGTATGCTGTTAAAATGTCCAACAAATATTTATATCCGACTTTATTTACCCAATAGTATTAAATACATCGGCAAAACAATTGAATCAATAAAATTTACTAAAAAGAGTTTTGTTAGCTCTTACAATGATTCCGGCAACTAAAGTGGGCTCATATCATCACGCAACCTTCTTGTTCTAGAGCTCTGTCACGCTCCCTGTGCTACAGAATCTTTCGTTTATACATATGCTACCATTCGAAAGGGAATACTGTGCATTTTTATTCTTAATTTATCTAATTTAACAACTTTATATCAAAAATTTTAATATTTTGCACAAAAAGAAGTACCAAAATCAAGCGTGAAATGGCAGCACAGCTGATTTCGAAAATTCGAAATTCCCCTTCGCCAATTTTTCTGTTCACTAGTGAAAGAGAATTGGCGGAAATTTTCCTGGCGAATAAAAATTTCCGCAAGGAAAGAAATCCGAGCGGATATTTAGAATCGGGCTGATTATGTCTGGCTAGGGTGAAGAAATTGGTGTGGGTGTTGCAGTTGTGCATTAGAAGGGACGTGAATGCGAGGCGACTTTGACTGACAGGACTGGTTAGGGAGATGGGGCGATAACGGACGACATACCTGTGTCAGGCTAAGGGGGCTCCACTCGGTAATCAGAGTCAAAGTGGAGTCCAAGGTTGGGGTGGGATGACTCCACCTGACCGGACAGGCCTCTCTCTTGTATTCTTTCCATCCTTATAATGCACTTTCGTATGACACACAGGCATGCACCTCTTTTTTTTGTTTATATAGCTGTAGGTAAGGCTGGTGAGCAAAAACTCACCCCACTCGACGAGCTAGCGGGTTTCCACCATGCCACCTGCCACCTTGGCCTTGCCCCAACAGCCAGTTATACAACGTGAGTTCTCAGTCGGTATCATTTAATAAATAGGATGTCAGAACTGGCTTCGTTCTATGGAATGTCATTTGTTTACATTTGGAGCAATTTAACGCAAGTAAATTTACCGCGGACCAGCAATGGAATGAGTCCAAATCAGACTAGAGGCGAGCACCTGCCTACTTTTCAGGTGGACAACACGTGTAGCAAAGTTAAACATAATCCGCATACATAAAGGTTTTGGAATATGAGATAACCTGCGGTAAATCGTTTATGAACAGGGTAAACAGCAATGGGACCAAAGGGCTCCCCTGAGGCACACCTGAAGTTACGTCAATGGACTTGGAAATTGTGTGATTGAACATAACTCTTGAGTCCTGTTTGTAAAGGAACTTGTGAGCCATGCTAAAATTTGAACCGGAAAACCGAGTAAATCCAGTTTATGAACTAAAAGCTCATGATTCACAGAATCAAAAGCTTTGCTAAAGTCAGTGTAGATCACATCCGTTTGATTTCTTCTCAAAAACCCGTCGATTACTAAGTATGTGAACGCAATCAAGTTGACACGTTGATAATGAAGACGTACACTGATACTGAAGCTGTTTAGTAATGATCTGTTCAAAAGTTTTAGGAATAGCTGAAAGCTTAGCAATGCATCTGTAGATCTCAATATTTGATCTGCTACCTTTTTTATGCAGGAGAATAAAAAAAGATTATTTCCAGAGAGATGGGAATGATGCGGAATCAAGAGACAGATTAAATAGCATTAAGATAGCCCGATCGACCCCACCAGGACCCGGGGAGATTATGGGCTGCAGTGATTCAAGGCTCTGAACAACAATGCTAATATCAATAACAGGGTTCCTGATGTTATTGGAACTAACCAAATAATATGGATACTCCTTAACTTGGGAACTGCTAGAGGAGTATGTCGATTTAAATAATTCAGTAAATAATTCTGCAATATTGTCATAGGTATTAGCACTTTTTCACCCAAAGGTAAGCGACGATGGAAATCCAGAGACTTTGCGTTTAGTGTTAACAAAGCTATACAATTTTTTCGGATTGTTGAAAAATTGAGTTTTGCAACAAGTTAAGTCAGCCTTATAACGTAACTGATTCAGACGCTGAAAGTTAGAGCGGGCAACTAAATACTTCGAGTAGTCAGCAGATGTGCCAGATATCTTATTTCGCTTGTAAAGTCTAGATTTAATATTATTAAGTCTGTCAAGTGAACTTGAAAACCATGGTGCCTTCCTCGAATTAGCCTTGACGTAGCGAGATGGAACACAGCTTTCAAAGAAGCCATAAAGAGAAGTGTAAAATAAGGAAGTTGCTGATTCGATATCTGTACAGGCGTAAAGTTCGGACCAGTCGTTGTCAGCAATCAATTCGTTTAGCATAACGAAATCCGCTTTGTAAAAGCATCTAACACGGGGATGAGACTTCACCTTAGGTCCACTGGGCACGATTGGTCGGTTATTATCTACAGCTAACTCAATGGAGATATTCGAGTGAGCACATTGCCCTGCGAACTATCCACAAATACTAAGTCCAGTATCTTGTTTTTACTACTCAGTACATCGTTTACCTGCAGGAGAGGTAACTCAAACATGGCATTAAGGAAATCGTATTGGGTTGTTGCTACCATACAGTTTTTGGCACTACTAGTAACCCAGTTAACCGATGGGAAATTGAAGTCCCCAAGAACAACAAAAATATCTTTCTCTCGCAAGTGTGACTGTAAGCTATAAATAGCTGAGCTGTAGCTCATATAAACGCTAAGATTCGAACGAGGCGGAATGTACGAACAGCAAACGAGTATACTTAAATAAGAGAAAGCAAGTCTTACTGCTAAGAACTCAATATCGGGATCGATGTCCAATAAAACAAATTCGGATACAAAGCTTGAACCGACAGCAATAATGACGCCACCTGCTCTTGAGATGAAGTCACGTCGATAAATAACGTACTTACTGAATTAAAATTATTAGGCTTCAGCCATGTCTCCGTAAGAGCGCCAATTTGCGCTGTAAATTCGAAACTACTCAAAAAAAAGTATTTACTTTCGATTGTAGATCGCGTACATTTTGGTAGTGAACGATGAGGCAGCTCGAAACCAAGCCTGCGATTTCACCGCTATTGAAGCGTTCGTTGCCAAGTTTTTTGAAACACGATTAGCATTCGATTTTCTGTTGAACAGATGTACCACAGTATGCTCCGGCCAAAATGACGGGTCGAGCACGCTTTCGGGGAAGGAATCAGGAACCGTTATTTTGAATGAGGATTTCCTCTCTCTCATATAAAATTAAATTTATATACTATGAAGTTACTAGAAGAAGCAGCACGAAGCTTAGAGCAGATATGATTAAAAATATCCATCTCTGTCAACGACGAGTGAAGCCTAGATACGAAAATCTCTGTACGAGACGGCACAGCGGTCACCGCCCTTGGAGCAACAGACTCAGTTCCGGCGACTGCGGAAGGAGAAATTGTAGAGATACGAGGTGATATATTTCGAGAGGCTGTCGGTTTCGAAGGCCGTTGAACGGTAGTTCGACCGGTATTGGAGCTACTAGGGAGCATAAGTATCGCCGCGCGATATTTTTTTTTTTTTGCTGGAGCACTCCCTTATGCAACAATCTAGCATAGTGATAAGTGAAGAAGAAAACTAGATTTAAAAAGCATAAGCAAGGGTGGGCATCAGCTTAGCACCTGCTAAGTGACCATATACGTATACGAAAAGCGAGCGCACAGCGACTTCTTCGTCAAAATCAACGACAACCAACTTTATCGTTTTTTCATCAACGCTTAGGGTATTTACTTCTCTGTGTTGTGAAGCGAAATGCCTTGCTTGCTGACGTAAAGTTGCAAACAGCCACCGACGTGTCTAACGGACGGTGGCGGTGGACGTACACGAGCAAATTTGCGATTTTCTATGACCGTTGGGCTTACGTAGAAACATTCAATACAGTGTTACCATTCCTCAGTTTGCATGTATGCTTACCCAAACCTCTACTTTTGTATTTGTAATTTTTCATTTTGTAAAATGTCGAAAGTAATATTAAATAACTACATATAGTATATTTATTTATAAACTTTAACATAAGTCAAAAATTTTAAGATATTTCGACAATATTTAAAACTTTTTTGGGTATTTTTGTAAAATAATTGCAAACGGCCCAAACTCAACATGCAAATAGTTGAATAGGCAACACTGTGTGTCGAAGAGCGATCAGCTGACACGTTTCCTACGTAAAAATCAGAAATTTTTTGGTTTTGACGTAGCGACGTGCGTAAAACGTACGTCACGAACGTCGGTGAAAAATCGCTTACATGCAATTCCCATAAGGTAGATCGTGTCAGCTGACACGTCGTCCGTTTTCCGTCGGTGGCTGTTTGCAGCTTAATTCAATACTTTTCCGCAAATCAAGCATTGCGGCTTACTTATAGCGTTTAAAACAAAAAAAAACTCCATTTCCCATTCGACCTTAAACATTTTCGTAAACATGTACGTATTTTACGATCCCCCACTGTCTGACTTTGTTGTTGTTAGTCTGATAGCAACTGCGCGTGGTACGTGTTACCTTCGCAAGCGCTAAAATCAAACTGAATTAATAATTAGGGATGGCCAAAAAAGATCGGTGTTTAAAAAAAACCGGTTTTTTCTATTCGCGGTTTCGGTTTTTTCGATCTTTTTATCGCAACTGTCTTTAGTCGATCTTTTTTCAAAAAAACCGAAAACCGAACTATCGAATTCTATTCCATTGAATTGTAAATATTAAATTATTTTTCGCGATAAGTGATGGCCCCGCATCTAAAAAAAGCCCACTTTGGCAATATTTTGATGAAAAAGGGAATAAAGAAGTTTTATGCAAGCTGTGTGGGGCGGTAGTAAAACTGGGAGGTGGCACGTCCAACTTAAAAGGACACCTCCAGCGCAATCATGCCCGTTGGGATAGAAATTATTTACCTTGTAACACCAACAAGAGCTCCGATGATGTGTTGTGTTGTGATGATTCTAATTCGAATGAAGAAGTCAGAACTGTTGATAGGCAGCCACCAACTCCAGACAAGTTTTTGAAAACATGTTTACTGTGACTTTTTTGAATTCAAGCACCCACATTTATATGTATTAGTACAAAAAAGTATTATCTTTTTCAGAAGTTTGCTCTTTTAAAAATTTAACTGTATTAACTTGAACTGAAAAATAAGGTAATACTTTCCACCCAACGTCAAGTGTTAATACACGTCCAAAAATCTAGGTAGAGGTATCAATAGACGCGTCTTCACCTCCGTAACAATAATCTGGAGGGGGAAATCCGATATTTTTAGAATTTTGCGAGATATTTGCAGTTAAAGTTCACAATTTTTCTGTCATTTTCATGTGGTTGTTGTAATCACATTACCCTGTGACGTATGACGTGGATCGGGCCCCGAATTGGGGATCTGACCCGGGTCAATTTTCGGTTTTTCACTAATAACTTTTCACAGAAACAAAATATTGCTTTTCCCCCTTCGGATTATTGTTGCGGAGGTCAAGACGCGTCTTTTGATACCTCTCTCAAGATTTTTGGGCGTGTATTAACACTTGACGCTGGATGGAATGTATTGCCAAAAATAAATATTTGTTGAATTAGAACTTCTTGAGTTCTTTTAAAAATTTAAAGAGAAGAACCCTATAGTAAGTATCTACATTGCTGTATTTCTATAAATTTTCTTTTCGAAGTTTAAAATTGTGCAGGTTTTTCGAAAAACCGGTTTTTTCGTGTCCGGTTTTAAAAGCGGTTTAAAACCGGAATAAAAAACCGCGATTAATCACAAACCGGTTTTTTTTTCAACTTTGGCCATCCCTATTAATAATTCAATTTGCTTTCGTGGTCGATGCGTGATCGTGCCTACTAACACACTCGCATTTCTGCAAACGTATCTATGTGGTCGTGCCCACCCCTGAGCATAAGTGTTGTTCAGGAACACTGGCCTGTAAGTTATCCGGGAGTATTTTATTTAAAGCTATACAGACACACCGCAAAACTTTTCCCATAATAAGCGTGTTCCAGTTTGCTGACCTGGGTCGGATCACGGTCATAATTTAACAGGAACGATGCGGGTCAGCTGCATGAGAGTTGTTTGTGTAAATAAGTGTGTATACATAAGCATATTTGTGCTACTAAGCAAATAAGGGTTGGGTGTCAAAAAATCTAGAAAAATATCAAGATCACAGCGTTTACATGCAAAATTTTATACAGATCTGGGTTTGTGTTTAACTGGAACACGCCAAATATGTAGTATAGTCAGCAGTCCCTACACACAGCAGAAAAATATTATGCTGGAACTCTCCACAATTTCAACAGAGAATGTGCAGTTTGAATGCAGGAAATAAGGCAGAACGAGCGCCCAAAGCAGTAAACACAGAAGTGTGAGCGCACAATGATTTGCAAAACAAAAATTTTACTCAAAAAAGTCGCCCACTTTAGAATATTAAATACACAGCAAAGCTTTTAGCAAAAGATGTTGTGATGACAGTAGTCACTAAACACAGCAAAAAAGCACTGTTTCCACCGGAATTTCTAAATTTACTCTTTTCTAAGGACTCCCCCAAAATATTTCGAAAAAATATTAAGATTTACTGGAGCTAAACCGCGTTAAAAAACCGCTAAAAATATCCTTTTTTTTGTATAAAAGGAGTATGAAAAAATATTTTTTAAAAAAACCATCTGAGATGATGAATTATCTGGAGTGCAAAAGGAAAGCATAAAAAACCTTGAAAATTTTTGTGCTAATATTTGCAATGTGAAAAATTGGACCAAAAATTATTATTTGCAGAAATTACAACGTCTCGAAAATACCTTTCAAATGAGACCCTAATCGTCAATAATTCTCTGAGTTATTAAAATTTTCCACCCCTTTTTTATGCTTACCTTTTGTACTCCAGCTAATTCATCACCTCAGGTGCTTTTTATTAAAAAATATTTTTTCATACTCCTTTTATAAATATATCAAAACCATATAAAACGAATTGAGTCTATACAAAAGCAATTCCTAATTTTTGCCTTCCGCGAACTCAATTGGAACCCAAATATTAATCTACCTCCTTACAGAAACCGACTTCTTCTAATTAATTTACCCACTCTGGAAAACCGATTCATAAGCTGATTATTGGTGAAATTGACTTTTCTGAACTAGTGAGCAAATTAAATTTTTCTGTACCTGCTAGAAGGTCCAGACACTACGTCCCGTTTCATTTACCTCTTTGTCATTCAAACTTCGTCAACAATAGTCCCCTAGTTATCTAGTGTTCGTACTACAACGACTTGTCTGGGTATATAAGCTTTGAACGTACAAATGCCACTTTACGTAACGGCATACTTTTATTTCTTACCAGATCTTAAAAGTAGATTGGATACTCGTCCTTTTTCACTCCTCTTTAATCTCTACGCACAACTTTATGAATTCATCGACCGAAATTGACGGTGGATTGGAGACACGGCCTCTCCAACCATCCAGTGAATAGTCAAGATTCCTGAGCATATCCTTGCGTGAATACATCGACTGAATGTCAGGGTGGATTGGAGACTGGGCCTCTTCAACCATTCAATGTACAAACAGGAGCTCCAAGCACAGCTTAATTCAATATTTCGACCTTCCTGGAAGGTGGATTGGAGACTCGGCCTCTCCAACCATCCAGGGAAAGATCAGGATTCCTGAGCATATATTTGCATGAACACATGGACCGAATGGCAGGGTGGATTGGAGACTCGGCCTCTCCAACCAACCACTTGTGGAATACGTTAGACTTAAGTTTATTTTGCCATGTTAAGTTTACTTTTGTAATACTGTATAACTTATAATAGAATGTTTTATATTCGTAATTAGTCGACCGCTTTGTATTAGTGTCGACTTAAAATAAAATAAAATAAATAAAAAAGAATATTTTTATCGTTTAGCTCGAGTAAATCTTAATATTTTTCGAAATATTTTGACCAAGGTCTTAGAATACATTGAAGTTTATAATTCCGATGAAAAACAGGGTGTCCATTTTTTTGTATGGAGAGTGAGGCGCCTTAATATATATATATATAAAAGTAGATATCTAAAAGTAGTCTGCCTATGTAGGTTTGACAAATCTCCACCGTCGATGACGCTCTCATTCACTCGTGATTGAGGGCGGCGAGTGGATCTTCTGCCGAGATCGGTCAAACATAGGGTTTTGCGATGCGGAGGAACAACGTGGTCAGTACCAGTAAGACCACCAAAAAAAAAGCAACAAAAAATGTGTTTATCGATTTACACTAGATATCCTATGAATCTATAGTATAAATGCGCAAGTTAAGGGGAATTGTCCCACATTATGGCCAAGCTATACATCTAAGTTAAACAGTTATACACGTATGAATAAGTACGGCCAAGCTGAACGAAAGTTAATCAAAATAATTACAAACAAGTTAATTTTAATTCAAAAAAATCAATTTGAAAATTACACCAACACAGAAGCCACCTACATATCTGTTGTTGTATGAGCAGACATGTCATGCTTCTTACGACTCGTGTTATCGGCTCTCATTGTGAGTCCGAAGAGATGGTCGTGGACCAATGAAAAATAAGTATACACAATATAGTGTTACTGTTGTTTGAGTCAACGTGTCGTGCATTTTACCTTTAGCTGTTGTTATTGCATTGATCACTGGCTACGATAAGCAATGTCGGCGGCTCTCCTAAGTGCGCCAAAAGTTTTATGGTTGAATTTCAACCACGGGTGAGCTCTAGTTTAATATAATTGGCCAACCCGCAAGCTGAATGAACTTGTGGCCATATGTATATGGATTTAAAAAAAAACAATGCAAACTGAATGCAAAATAGTGAAACCAAAATAGCATAAAAAGGAAAAAAAAGAATCCTTCGAACTTAAACTTGAACTTAATAGTCAGCTAATTGGACTTAACTTTTAAATTTGGGTGATAAAGGGAACAACTAGAAATAAGACATAAAATTTAACTATAAATTGGCGTTTCGCTTATTACGACTGGTCCCCTCTTATGGCTTCGTGTTCTTTAATATATGTATAAATATATATACCTTCAACAAAGATAGTATTCAAGAGGTGTAGGCCTTTTCCTCGGTCCCGCAAAACATCTGTGGCAGGACTCGAACAGGTTACTCATTTCTTTCCCTTTTAGGTCGATCCTGTGTGATCCTTATATTTTTCATTCGTTTCCAAAACGGACGGTTGAAACAATTTTTTTCACCAATATAACACTCATAACCTTCCGCAGAACTTGTAAGATAAATAAGCACTTTATCGATTTCTTTGACTATGGTTTTTATTTTTCAGCTATGTGGTCAATTTGCCCTGGGTTCGTATCCATCAGCACTTTGCTACCGCTTTCTTGATATTTTACACACACACCAGTATAAACTACTTTCGTTCGCATCCACCCACACCGTTTAGTCAGATACCCATCCACGCATGTTGCACAACATGTGAAGATACACGGTTGCGATACATTACAAAAAAATTTAAACCGATCTGCTTGTAAACTAAAGGCTGGCGTAACAAGCTCGTATACGCCGATGGAGTCTGCATCATGGATCGTGTGCGTAAAAAAAATTCAAACGCATCCTGTATATTGTCATCTTTGTTTTTTGACTCAAGGTGTGGCTTCGACCCACGACTCATTGCCGGGCACTTAGGTTCTTTTAGTACATATACCTATCATCAACTCACAGAGTAAAAAAGTTAAATGGTCAATAGGTAAAAAATAGATTTGATGGGTTTAATGCGAAAGCAAAAAAAATTATATTAAAAAGAAAGAAAATATCACACCAAACTAAAAAAATGAGAAGAAAATAAAAGAAAATATCACAGTAGATTCTCAGGTTATCTATATAGGCTGTGTCGATAATTGAATAAATAGGTATATTGGAAAGATTTATAAATAATTAGGAAATAGTATAAATAAATGTATGTAAGGCATATTCAGGCATGGGCGTGAGCTTAGCACCTGCTAAGCGACCATATACGTATACGAATAGTGAGAGCACAACGATCTCTTCGTAAAAATCAACGACAAACCCATTTAGTTTACTTTCAGCATTCATACGGCACACATGGTACAGAGGATACTCGTTAATACGTACACATGAATGCAAAGCTTTTAGGTTGGGTATCTTTTTTTGCTTTAAATAAGCGGTTATGCTTTATTTTATTTCACTTAATTTTTATTTTATTTTATTTTGTTTTATCTTATTTTATTTTATTTTTTTTTTTATTTTATTTTATTTTATTTTATTTTAACGGCTACAGCCAAGTCCCTAAAAAAAGTACCATCTTCAAGTGGCTAGCTAAAGCAGCGCTTACAATACAAGAAGCCTTCAATTTTGCATTTGCAAAAACTCGAGCTTGAGTTCATAAAATTTTATAATATTTTCATCAGCGCTCAGATTATTTACGTCGCAGCAAAGCAAAATGTCGATCAAGGCTTTGATTGCACACGTAATTTAATATTTTTCCGCAAATCAAGCACTGCGGCTTATTTGCAGAATTTAAAACAAAAAAAATGCATGCTCCCACTCAACATTAAACATTTTGAATAGGTGTTTAGAAATCGACCTCCCACTGTATCAAATATATGTATGCCTGTATGACCAAACTGCGTGTGATACGTGTCAGGGTTGGGCCACTTTGAATAAAAAATTATTCATCATTTTTTAAGTTTTGAGTGATGAGTGACTGGTTATTTCTTATTCAAAAAAATCCAAGTGATAAATAACATGTTATTTTTATTCAAGAAGTGCTTGAATAAAAATAATATGTTATTCGTCACTCAAGAAATCCTGAGTGATGAATAACATGTTATTTTTATTTTTGGAATTCTTGAATAACGATAAAACTTCATTTTTATTCAGTTATTTAAAAATAAAAAATAAGTACCCTGAGATCCCGGAAAATTATACCCATATGCGCATTATATTTGTCGTCATTTTCGGTATCATTTCGGAACTGTTTCGGGATCATTTCGGGATTGTTTCGGGATTATTTCGGGACTATTTTCGGGATTGTTTCGGGACTATTTTCGGGATTGTTTCGGGATTATTTTGGGACTATTTTCGGGATTGTTTCGGGAATTTTTCGGGATCATTTCGGTACTATTTTCGGGATTGTTTCGGGACTTTTTCGGGACTATTTTCGGGACTTTTTCGGGATAATTTCGGTATTATTTCGGGACTATTTTCGGGATTGTTTCGGGACTTTTTCTGGATTGTTTCGTGACTTTTTCGGGACTATTTTCGGGATTGTTTCGGGAATTTTTCGGGATCATTTCGGGACTATTTTCGGGATTGTTTCGGGACTATTTTCGGGATTGTTTCGGGAATTTTTCGGGATCATTTCGGGACTATTTTCGGGATTGTTTCGGGAATTTTTCGGGATCATTTCGGGACTATTTTCGGGATTGTTTCGGGACTTTTTCGGCACTATTTTCGGGACTTTTTCGGGATAATTTCGGGATTATTTCGGGACTATTTTCGGGATTGTTTCGGGACTTTTTCTGGATTGTTTCGGGACTTTTTCGGGATCATTTCGGGATTGTTTCGGGACTATTTTCGGGACTATTTTCGGGATTGTTTCGGGAATTTTTCGGGATCATTTCGGGACTATTTTCGGGATGGTTTCGGGAATTTTTCGGGACCGAAAATAGTCCCGAAATAATCCCGAAACAATCCCGAAAATAGTCCCGAAAAATTCCCGAAACAATCCCGAAAATAGTCCCGAAATAATCCCGAAACAATCCCGAAATGATCCCGAAACAATCCCGAAAATAGTCCCGAAATAATCCCGAAACAATCCCGAAATTATCCCGAAATGATCCCGAAAAAGTCCCGAAACAATCCCAAAAATAGTCCCGAAAAAGTCCCGAAACAATCCCGAAAATAGTCCCGAAATAATCCCGAAATTATCCCGAAAAAGTCCCGAAAAAGTCCCGAAACAATCCCGAAAATAGTCCCAAAATAATCCCGAAACAATCCCGAAATTATCCCGAAATGATCCCGAAACAATCCCGAAATGATCCCGAAACAGTTCCGAAATGATACCGAAAATGACGACAAATATAATGCGCATATGGGTATAATTTTCCGGGATCTCAGGGTACTTCTTTTTTATTTTTAAATAACTGAATAAAAATGAAGTTTTATCGTTATTCAAGAATTCCAAAAATAAAAATAACATGTTATTCATCACTCAGGATTTCTTGAGTGACGAATAACATATTATTTTTATTCAAGCACTTCTTGAATAAAAATAACATGTTATTTATCACTTGGATTTTTTTGAATAAGAAATAACCAGTCACTCATCAATCAAATTTTTTTGAATAATGAATAAAAATTTATTTTTTATTTTTTCGTCACTCGTCACTCAAATTTTCTAATATTGCCCATCCCTGATACGTGTTCACTATGCAAGCGCTGAAATCATACTAAACATAGTTATATAGTAATAAAACTGTGGTGAATTGTACGTCATATTGGTGAATTTTTCAGGGTTGATATTCCTCGTAGTACGTGATCTCAAGGGCGCATAGTTGAATTTTCATACCAAAAAAAAACTTTAAAAATGTAATCACATAAGTGCATGTAGCGCATGTATTTTATGGCATATTCCGCCGCATATTCATGGCCAAGTATGTGTGTGTAAATATGAGAATCTCTGGGTTTAAAACAGACATGGGCGATTTGGCTCAAACGAGCAGTTACTCTCAGCACATGTATTCTTACGCTCTTATTTCAGTCGCTATTGAGAGCGAAAAAACCAGTTTGGCACTGTGGGATAAGGAATTGATTTTCCTGCCAGTCACGCTGCAGACAGCAACGAGGTAACATAGGTAGTCGGTATGTTGATGTTTTTTTATGTCGTAGTATATTTTTGCCCCATTTAAAATGTATCGGGTGTTTTTTTTAGGGGTATAGAACTTCGAATTGAAATAAAACACAAGAAAATCGTTTTAAGGTCCATCAATTTGGCTTTATTGGAAGTATAATTTTATGTCATTAATGTTTAAATATGATTTCGGGCATGTGGCCGCCGCGGCTGGCTCGAATAAAGCCAATTCTACAGGTCCAATTTTCAACCACTTTTTCGAGCATATGGGGCCGTATGTCGGCAATAACGCCACGAATGTTGGCTTCCAATTCCCCTAACGTTTCTGGTTTGTTGGTGTAGACGAGCGACTTCACATATCCCCAAAGAAAATAATCCAATGGTGTCAAATCACACGACCTTGGTGGCCAATTGACAGGTCCATTCCGCGAAATTATGCGCTCATCGAATGTTTCCTTCAATAAATCGATTGTGACGTGCGCTGTGTGGCATGTAGCGCCGTCTTGTTGGAACCACAACTCATCCACATTCATGCCATCCAATTCGGGAACAAAATAGTCGGTTATCATGGCTCTATACCGGTCTCCATTAACGGTAGCGGCATTCGGGTCCTCTTCAACACTTTGCTCTACAGCGGCAATTGTTTCTTCGGTGCGCACTGTTCGACGTCTCTGCGGATGCGTATTATCACATAGCGTAAACGTAGTGCGAAAACGATCCATGGTTAACCGAATTAATTGCTCTGATGGACGATTATGTCGACCATAAAATGGACGGAGCTCACGGTAAACTTCGCGAACTGAACCATTATTTTCGAAATAAATTTGCACGATTTGCAAGCGTTGTTCTTTTGTCAACCTGTTCATGATGAAATGGCAAACCAAACTGAACATAAATGACATTAGATTTGCCAGATTTGACGACAAAATGCCAGTTTTATCTCTATTCGAAAAACAAACTTGTAAAAAAAACACAAAAAACAGTCATTGATGACTGCAAATTTTGCCCCATATGCTTGGATGAAAGCACTGATATAAATGACATATGGCTGATTCCTTGGAAACTGATATATTTGTGTTCACCGACTTTAATGTCAAAATGTCTTATTAATCTCATCGAGTAATATAAATCAAGTGCAAAATTTAATCATTTAATACCATGGACCTCTTTAAAACACACAAAAAAGAAAAAAAAAGTCACAATTTATAGTGTCCCTTTGCTGAGGTCATGTTGTAGTGTGACGAACAGGCTGTTGACTTCAGAATATTTCGTCACAATAAACAAACACTAGTGACCTAGATAAATCATGAACTCAGCGGGAGTTCAACTTCACTAGCACATGCCGCATATTTGGTTACATATGACAGCACTTGATCGCAAAATGCTGACGCTAGACATTCACATATTTACACATGTACATATCTACATATTATACATACCCTGCAGCGATACCCCAAACTAGTCAGACAACATACTAGTATACAACTACAATTTTCTGGTTGAAATCATACTAGTCAGAAAAAGTCTATTCCATACTAGTATACAACTACAATTTTCTGGTTGAAATCATACTAGTCAGGAAAAGTCTATTCCATACTAGTATACAACTACAATTTTCTGGTTGAAATCATACTAGTCAGGAAAAGTCTATTCCATACTAGTATACAACTACAATTTTCTGGTTGAAATCATACTAGTCAGAAAAATTCTATTCCATACTAGTATACAACTACAATTTTCTGGTTGAAATCATACTAGTCAGGAAAAGTCTATTCCATACTAGTATACTACTACAATTTTCTGGTTGAAATCATACTAGGCAGAAAAAGTCTATTTCATACTAGTATACAACTACAATTTTCTGGTTGAAATCATACTATTCAGGAAAAGTCTATTCCATACTAGTATACAACTACAATTTTCTGGTTGAAATCATACTAGTCAGGAAAAGTCTATTCCATACTAGTATACAACTACAATTTTCTGGTTGAAATCATACTAGTCAGGAAAAGTCTATTCCATACTAGTATACAACTACAATTTTCTGGTTGAAATCATACTAGTCAGAAAAAGTCTATTCCATACTAGTATTCAACTACAATTTTCATGTTCAAATTGTTCTATTTTGAAATTGTTCAAACTCTAATTTCCTTATATGCATTCTTTTAACTATGAAGTTATTAAAACAAAGTTTGCTTTCAGTTTTTATTTATTCTTATAGCTATTATATGCAATTTTCAGTTGCATTGACCTTTTTCAATCAAAATTTTAAAATATCCTTCCAATTCTGCTTTAACCTCGTAACGACACTGTATAAGAATATTCCTTCTAATGTGAAAATGCATCGGGCATCTTGAATTGGGAATCAGTATGCAAAACTGAACTATTTAAGTGCTTTTTTTAAGATACAAGGTTACAGCAGAAATGTATGCAACGTTTAAAGAAAATACTGAAATAACAATACCATAATTTTACAATGTAATAATGAGTTTATTTTCGTATTTTACATATTATCTACAGGTTTCGGTCCCTTTTTGGATTAGAAAGGTTCAATCTTTTTCGAACTAGTTTGATACTAGTCCCACTGGGCTGAAATTTTACTAGTTCATTTCATTCCATTGTTAACTACTATGAAACTGGTATATTTCAACTATATGCAAACTAGTATGTATATACTAGTAGATGACTGGTATTTTCTGGTCGAAATCTGACAATTGAAATGTCGTAGGACATCAACATTGTAAAAATACCAGTTGGTTATATGAAAATATGACAGTTGGCTGACTAGTTGGGCTTAGTGCACATACTAGTTGTAAAGTAGTTTTCAACTAGTTGGTTTGATTGCAGGGTAATTACACATTAGGAAAGTAGTTTGTAAGTATTAGTGTTTAAGCTTATACGTGTAAGTCAATAATTTGTATAAAAAGAGAAATATTTTTTAATAAACACTCACTTTTGGATCACACGCTCAACTCCAGTGTTACTTCACTTACATGGCGATCCTGACCAGGCTTAATATCAGCCAGTCATAATCCCGCCAGGACAGCAAATTCTGATATTTTATATAGCGTTGACAAGTGTTGCGGCCATATTTGGACTTCTTTTCGGCAAATGTTTTTGAATGAAACCTACAACAGCAAACAGAGGACATCCAGAAGACTGGCAGCATAAGTATTTTTCGGCAAATATTTTTGAATGAACCCTCCAACACCAAACAGAAGACATCCAGAAGACTGGCAGAATAAAGATAAGTGTTGGAATGGTTTTACGTAAAATGGGTAACAGCATTAGCCCCACCGTGGAACTGAAAAAGGATGGTGATACTTACACCTTCACCACAAGCTCAACCTTCAAAACATCAACCATCAAAAATTTTTAGAACAAATTCCGGAAAGCCACACGGCAGCTTAACAATTAGCAAAAATGAAAATTTTTTCTTACGAAAAAATCAAAATTGGTTAGATAATTAGAAAATATTTTAAATATAAATTTTTATTTTATAAAGACAAAAAAAAAGAAAATAGATAGAAAAAAAGTTTAACCTTTATATTTAACTGGAGTAGCGCGATGCAAGAGATTTCTACAAAAGAAGAATTTGACAGGGTTTTCAAAAATGCGGAGACACAGTTAAAGAATTAATAGCAATTTCCACTAAATTACTTCAGGAAGATAGCAAGACAAACAGGGACCGAAACCGATCACCATAGAAGAATATCGGCAACAGAATAGAATCCTCAAACAGCTAAAATCCCACACAGGAAAAGAGGGGGCAAAGCTTTCAGAAAAAGGAAAGAATTAGCACTAACATATGTAAAACTAAATTTGGCCACTAGCGCCACAGGAAGAGCAAATTTACATAAAGAAATAAAAGAGCTAAGAAATACAAAATAAATAAATAAAAAATTTCTCATTGAAAAAAAAATAAAAATCTTTTATCTACTAATTTTATTCAAAATGGCATGGTGGAAAACCTCTCTACATGCGATACTTATACATAGGTTTGGCAGGATATGAAGTCGGTAAGGAAAATTCAGACAAAAAGAACTTAGATAACCAAGTAGTAAAATACGAGCAAAAAATTGTCACAGAAGAAACTGTTGACAAATGGCCAACTATTTACGTGTGCTTAATTGCGGTTTTAATTGTCACAAGCGCAATTCTTACTAAAAATTGCATAAAGAATAAAATTAGACAATTGAATAACGTACGGCAACGCATATAAACACAAAAAAAAAATTCTTTTTCTTTAAATTCTTGTACACCAAGAAATGATTAATTGGCAAGAAATCCATAAGGCACTAAACGAGGAAAAAATAAAAGCAGATAAAGCATACAAATGCATAAACAAGACCATCCCAATCAAAACGGAAACGATAATTAGACATTTCACTTGAATATTAGAAGCTTTAAATAGCATAAGACAGGTGGTCAATAGTGTAAACAGCTTACTTACAAAAGAACACCAAAACGAAGCCTACCAATTTTTTTCCACGGTACGAGATAAATTGTTGGCCTCCTTAGCTAGATACAATATTGAAGTAACAATACCCACCACAGTGGAGAATTAAATCGTCATCGATTTCAATTTAATAACATTAGATCCTACACAGAACCGGACCCCATCACCCGTTCCGAGCCAATCCTCATCTATAGGAGACAATAAGCCGGTAATTACCAAAAACCAAAACGTCCCAATGCCACAAACCATTGTGGACTTTATTGAAACTGCCTCATCAGTGCTACCAGAGTTTGATGGTAACCCAGAGAACTTACAAAGTTTCTTAGACGCCCTTGACATGCGCGATCAAATCAAAGAAGCCCACGAAGCCTTAGCGGTAACAATAATAAAAACCAAGCTAAAAGGCACAGCGAGAAACTTTATTTGTACTGAAAACACGATAACCCAAATAAAATCTGCAGTAAAAGGAGAATCAGTAGAAGTTTTAACAGCAAAACTCCTGAACATCCAACAACGCAGTACAACTGCAAATCAATATACAGCGGAAATAGAAAAAATTACCAGGTCATTGGAAGGAGCTTATATTTCGGATGGACTCAACCCAGACTTGGCAACGAAATATTCAACACAAGTAGCAGTCAAAGCTAAGTGTAAAAACAGCTTCAATGACAAGGTCAAAATGATCATGCAAGCTGGAACGTTCACCACAGTGAACGACGCAATTTCTAAATTCCAACAGCTGCACTGAAACAACAGGCAGCTCAAACACAATTCTGAATGTACAACGACAAGGTCTATACCGAAGTAATTTCCGTGGAGGTTATAGAGGTAACAACTATGGAAACTACCAAGGCAGGAGATTCAGACCGCAACCAAGATACAACAATAACTTTAGACAAAACAACAATTCCCAGAGAGGAGCACAAGCACAGAATGGCAACAGACCCTATAGCCAGACACGCAACGTGCGCAGTTGCAACCAGACGGAAAACCAAGAGACTCCACTTCAAGACCAATAAATAGAAAAATATGTGTACTAAACCTACACCTAAACAGTTTTATATCTACAAGGACATCATTAAATAATTCAATCTCAAATTTCTTAATTGACACAGGAGCCGATATCTCCATTATTAAAAAACATCAAATTAGCAGTAATAGAAAGATAAATACAGACCAAATAACAGATTTAAAGGGCATTGGTCAGGGTATAACTAGCACACTAGGTACAGTTAAAGCGGACTTAAAAGGCGATGATCTTCGAATTTACCATAAATTTCACGTCGTAGAAGACAATTTCCCAATTCCATGCGATGGAATAATAGGACTAGACTTTATAAAGATATACAATTGCATTTTAGACTATGGCGAAACAGAGGATAAATTAATCCTAAGACCATACGATTTCCCACAAACAATAACTATGAACCTAACAAATTGTCTGTCTGTCAAACAAACAATCACGATCCCAGCTAGGTCGGAAGTCATAAGGCAAGTTAAAGTAATTACAAATAACAAAAACATTTTTATACCACACCAACAATTATCAGAAGGCACCCTGCAGTGAAACATCAAGCCCAGCTAACCAAAAGTGCAAAAAAAGACTCATTTCGGAGCCATAAAACGCACATTTCTCAGAGCTTTACCCTCCGAAATGAGCTCCTTTCGGAGCCCAAATGAAGCGAAAAATCGTTCTACGCGGGCACTCCAAACGGAGTCATAAAAAAGAGTCCGAAATGAGTCCGATTCCGATGAATTTGGAGCGTTTTATGACTCTTTTTAAATGAACTTCGGAGCCTTTTTGGACTCTTTTCGGAGCCTGTTATCGATGCTTTTCTGAAGCTCATTTGGGGTAATTTTTTACTCCTTTTGGATCATTTTGGAGGTTCCTATAGGCATTTTTCTGAAGCTTTATAAATAATGAAAAGGAAAGACACCTTTTAAAGTTTTATGCAGATTTATTGTCACAATTCTGAAAATATAAAAACTGTTATGTTAAAATGTTTGGACAGTCGCCTACTGATAAGCGACATGAAATATGTGATCTTTACCTTCTGTTAGGTAAAGGAAAAAAAACCTCAGAAAATGCTCGCAAACATTCACATATTTGAACGTTGCCGCTCATCTGCTCTCCAAAGTTTATTTTCTCACAATTCTATGTACGCCTACAGCAAAAAGGGTCAGAAAACGCTCAAAATTGCTCATATAATTAAGCCTTGCAGTTCATTCGCTCTACAGTATTAATTTCTTCTCTCAACGCTCCGTAAATCTTCATTAAAAAGTGGTTCTTCGGTGTTCGAAAAAACTCCAATTACGGACTCTTTTTGAATGCTTTTTTCGGAGCGCTCCGACTTTGGTAAGCTGGGAAACTAGTCAGACAACATACTAGTATACAACTACAATTTTCTGGTTGAAATCATACTAGTCAGAAAAAGTCTATTCCATACTAGTATTCAACTACAATTTTCATGTTCAAATTGTTCTAGTTTGAAAAAGTTCAAACTCTAATTTCCTTATATGCATTCTTTTAACTATGAAGTTATTAAAACAAAGTTTACCTTTAGTTTTTATTTATTTTTATAGCTATTATATGCATTTTTCAGTGGCATTGACCTTTTCCAATCAAAATTTTAAAATATCCTTCCAATTCTTATTAAACCTCGTACGACACTGTATGAAACTAATGTGGAAATCGGGAATCTTGAATTGGGAATCAGTATGCAAAACTGAACTATTTAAGTGGTTTTTTTAAGATACGAGGTTACAGCAGAAATGAGACGAAATGCATTTTTTTAGACACTCGGAACGTAATGATTGATTTTTTTAGTGTGGTTTCCGTAGCTGTATAATTTTTTTGATCATCGTTTTCAACTTGGAAACCCCAATCCTTATACTTCTGCAAAAGGGTATTTTTTTTTTTTTCGAAACACATATTATCTCTCTCAATACCCTTATATTTCTCAAAGTCTTTATGGACGGTATTATAGTGCCTCCTAAATTATATTCCCGGGTCCCCTTTACACCTATGTTACCTCGTTCCTTATCCCACAGTGCCAAACTGGTTTTTTCGCTCTCAATAGCGACTGAAATAAGAGCGTAAGAATACGTGTGCTGAGAGTAACTGCTCGTTTGAGTCAAATCGCCCATGTCTGGTTTAAAACAAAAAGTTAGTAATCAACACAGTCTAATTGTAGTAGTAAAGAGGTAGGTTAATTAGGGTTTGATGCAGACACATGACCAACATTGAACATTTATCACCAGACATATAGTATGTACGTTACTTGGCGGCACAGTATAATACAGTAGTAAAACTGTGGTAAGATCCGCGGTTATATTCCTTTTTCGTGTACTTGGGGTTTCACTCAACTCCTTTTGAGCATTTTAGGGTGTTGTGTTGCAAATTGAATGAGGTGTATACATTATTTTGAGAAAGGAGAAATTGCTAAAAATACATTACGATATTTTTCATTTAAAGGTTAAAAATCATAACGCTATACTTCTATGTCAAAATGTTGCACAAATATATTTCTGTTGGTAGTTTCGGTGAATGATGTGTCTCATTTGCACACAGATTTACTTGAAATTAACTTTTAAACAAATTTGAAACATAATATGGCAAAGGTTGTTTAAAAAACAATTAGCTTTTATTTTCTAGATCTCTGATCGTAATGCCACGATTTTTGCAAAGATTTCACGTTTTAAAATCACATTTTTCAAAGGTGTTAGAACATTTTACCTGGAAATATGTATGCCGATTTCTATGTAATTTTAGCTTTTAATAGGTTTATAAATTGAAAATACATATGCTTGTAGTCTAACTATTTTGTTGTTTTTAAAAGTTTTAATAACAAAGACGGCCGCATAATCAAATAAATCATTTCATTTATGCCATAAAATATATGCGCTAAATGCACTTATGTGATTACATTTTTAAGTTTTTTTTGGTATGGAAATACAACTATGCGTCCTTGAGATCACGTACTACGAGGAATATCAACCATGAAAAATTCATCAATATGACGTACTTTCACCACAGTTTTATTACTATATCACTATGCTTGGCGGTATAAAACTAACGTATTTACTTCTCCTGCCATATGCTTCCTACCTAATCAATTGGAGTCTGTCTGCATTCACCGTCACCTCACAGCCAACATTCTTCAATGCGCCTAACTTCCGGTATAGCTCGTATGATCACGCGTCACATACATGCCGATCCCAATTATTTTGATTATCATTTATAAACGGTCTTATGATCTGTAATACTGATCCGTTCCGCGGCATTGAATTGGGGTGAGTAAAACGCAGCTTTGTGTTCATACTTTTCTAAAAAGGCGCTGATAGTTCCTGAGACAAATTGTTTTCCAATTTGCTAATGAGTATAATCCGAATATAGGGTAAACCTCTCGCTCAAAAAACTTTACTACCTCGGCTAAAGTAGCTTTTCGCATGGGTTTCAAAAACACAAACTGGGAAAAAATACTTTGCATTCTTTGATGGAGGCACAAACTCCTGCACCCAAAAAAAAGTTGTCATCAGGGCGATGCTATTTAGACATCAATATGAAATTTTCGAGTATTATTTTGGCTTCATTAAAGTTCTTATAAAATTGACATTTTCATTACAGTTTGATACTAATTATTATTGAGTTGATACTATTTTTTTCTTATCAATTTGATACTCCCAGGTATCGAATTGAGACCTATTTGTATCAAATCTAAATATCAACTTTAGTTTGTCAAATCGATCGCTATAATCAAATTTTTGGTATTAATTTGATACTTACTTCTTACCAAAAGGATAATTATTGTGTACTAATATGATACTTACTTTAATCGAGGGTTATTTTCAATAAATTTTGCTCCCCCAAAAATAAAGTCAGCTAATAACTAATTATCAGTTTTAAAACTTTTTTATTCGTACAAACAATATTCCTTTTGTATTTGAATATTTGACGACGGGGTTCTCGCGTAGCGGCGGTGGCTTAGAACACCGCGGTCGAATATATTTGCCAAGGAAAATAAAAGAAGTAGACGAGAATTCTCGTTATAATAGATGGCCGTTTTATTAGCGGGAATGTTGGTTAAATTACAATTGAGGTTACCTTTGACTTTGGCGGTGTAGAAATCCTGGGGCTGCGCTGATCTGGTTCCGTGCTCGATTGCTGGTAGAATAGGCAGTTGTCAGATCGTTGACAACCGTTGAACCGCAAAAACCTCCTCCGGTATTAGGGGAATTGAACTTACACATGCGCACCCACTTGCATGTATGTGTGTGCTGACAAAACACGAATAGTCATGCATGCACATACAGGTGGGTGGCAAAGGTGTGGGTGATTGGAAAGTAGCATTAGGGTGGCACATTTTTAATACTTTAGGCATCGGGCCTAAACATGCCGGCCCCCTTGCGACACGCAACCTTCGGAGCAGCCCCGGGATGTACTTCACGCCGTCTCTTATGCTAAGCTCTTAAGACTACTGTCGTATGCTGGATAGCACTTTGCCCGCCTTCCGCCTTCGAGCACCTTCCTGCGGTTGAGGTCTGTCAACACCGATAGTATGGCCGTGTCGTACCTAGCTGTCGAAAGAGAGGGAAGAGACTTGAAAATAAAAGTGGTATATTTCTTGCCATGAATACCGTAGTGCCATAATTGAGAAAAAAAGAAAAAAAATTTTTTTTTTTTTTTATTAAAAATTAAACTTAGACCTAAATTTACACCTAGACTTACATACTAGTAGCACCCGAAAGCACCCACCCAAAAATGGTGCTCTGGGCCACAAACGAGCCGAACGATGGTGGCAGAGTGCTCGGTAGGACGACGTCGGCATAGACATCGCCGCCGAGTACGAGCTGGATTGGCGTAGATATATAAAACTCCGGATCAGCCAGCCGGATATGCTCATAGGGAGCCGCCACTCTGGCGTCGATGGTCAGGGCTGGGCTGATCCGCTGCAGGTTGTCCATTAAGACGGCGTGCGTGGTGATCGTCGTGTGGTTCCCGTGCTTCCCTCGTACTCGAAGAAAACAACCGTGCTCTCCGCCAGAGTGGGTGGTAGGCAGCCCTAACGATTCCGCCAGGCCCCGGTCGATAACTGTGCGGGGGGAACATGCATCAATGAGCGCTCGAATGTAATAAAACCCACCCCCGGCTTCCAGTTTCACGAGCGCGGTCGGCGAAAGCGTAGTCATAGGGCGCAACGACGAGGCCACCCCGGCGAGAGCACGGTTCAGTCCGTCTCGGAACCCACTAATGGCTGGCAGCTGGCGCGGCTGAGTGGCCAGTCTGCTTTCTCGGTGGATCATGGAGCTGTTGGTGCGTAGCTGGCGCGGCTGAGTGGCCAGTCTACGCTCGTTGACGTACTCGTCTCGGCGATGTTTTTGTTGGTGGCGTAGCTGGCGCGGCTGAGTGGCCAGTCTACGGGCTTCGGCGTCGGGGAACCGTGGATTGCGAAGCTGGCGCGGCTGAGGGGCCAGTCTTCGCTTGCGGCTGTTGTCGTGAGCGCGGCGGGACGGAGGGCTGTTGTCGCGTTGCTGCCGTTTGGCGCGCTCGTGCGCTAGAAGGGGTCGGAACCGCCGTAGTTCCGCCACTCCTTGGACCGGGTGGAACGGCCGTGGTTCTGGTACCGGCTCTGGGATTTCGCCGTAATCTAGGGTCAGCCCCGCTTCAGAAGCCTGGATGGACAGCACTTCTTCTCGGCTCTCTTCTATCCTCCTCTCTGTGTCCCATGCAGCCCTCTCCGCCTCCTCCTCTGCTACTTGTTGGCTCCAGCTTTTGTACTCCATCGGCTGGGGCGGATGGTCGTCCGTTGGGAGGTGAATCGTAGTGTGGTGGTTGCCACCACATCGTCGGCACCTGGCGTCGCTTGTGCACTCCCTGGTCTTATGCACCATTGATAGGCAATTACCACAGTATCCCGCCCGGATAACCTCCTGAAGCCGCTTTAGGGGTGTCATCCCGTGATAACGGTCACATGACCGGAGGGGGTGGCTTTCACCACAAAGGGGGCATGGTTTTGGGTACCGGGCTGCCATACGTGCGGCGCGTTGACGTAGGGAAGCATGGCGAGTCATGCTGCGGAAGACCAAGAGAAAAGGAGAAATAAGAAAAAAAAAAAGAAAAATAGGTTGGAATTATGCATACAGTTGCCCATATACATACGTGGAATTGGAGGCGAGTAGCCGATCTAATGACGCAATTGGTCATTAATTAACTTAGGCGCTTTACTCTAGTACTCATGTCTCAGAAATTTCCCCCTACTTAACGCTTTCCCGTTTCCATAATCCGTTTGCTGCACTACTGTCGCGGCGACTTGTCGCTGCATCGCTGTTTGTCACGTGACCGAAATAAAAAATATCTGACGCGCCCTGTGTTTTTCTTTCCTTTGTGGCATTGATTTCGTTCACTGGTCCGCTAATGCTGCGTACAAGCAAGCCTTGTCGAACTTTCGGTACTCGATTTTGGTACCGATCCCGGTAGAGAGTGCTGGTGAGGCGGTTTCCTTTTTGTTGTTTTGTGGGTACAAAACAGTCCTACCCCCGAAAACCCAACCCGAAAAAATAAAGAAATAATAAAAAACACAAAAAAATTTGCTACTCAATCTTCCTTGATTGTTTTATTCGTCGTGTTGTTTTTCTTTTCATTTTTCGCAGTTTCACTAGATTTTTTGCGAAATTCATTGTTTATTTTTCGCTTCGATATTGCCCTACTGGGTGAAAGAGATCTTATTTCTCCCCCGTATTTGCCGATTCGGTATGCGGTACCGACCTTTGGTATATCGAGTTTTCGGTATCCGTTCGTGATGCCACTATTGCATCACTACCATACTGCAAAGTAATGCATCATGTGGTTATTTACAACTTTGCCAACAGGTTTGCAAATGAATGAAACGGAATAGTGGGAGCACAAAAACAATTCCTTTGTTCCTTTTTCTTTACAAGTGTAGAGAAAAAACAACTTTTCATTCATTTCCGGCAACACATGGCAGCAGCACACGATTGATGGTACGTAATATTTTCTTTTTATTGTACAACCATATGCTGTAATTTTTCCTTTTTCAGATTACAATAACTGTGCGCGTGAGTTTGTTGCGCACAGCAATCTGCGTGTCTTTTAACTATTTGACGTGAAAATAAGACATATTGCATATACATTTTTGATCTCGAAGAATCTATAAAAGATGCTAAGCCGCTTACCAATATAAATGTTTCGCCGCATTCAAATGGTGAACGGGTGATTGGCAACAGTTATCAACAGTTGAAGATTTTCATTCAACAGCGGCTCGTATTAAGATAGACATCTTCACCAAAAGCAATATTCAAATTATACTTGGTTACGTTTACTTCTACAAAGCTATTATTAAAGCTCGCGCCTTGGGGTGGAACTTGAAGGAAGTCCGCCGCAGCTTCCCAATTTATTGTTATTGGGCAGTGATGCCGGAAGCACTAATTTCTTGCCTGATCTCCTTTATTCGACTTTACCGCTAATTATTTTCCTTCCCTTTTACAGAGTCCCTTAAAGGCCATGCTGTACGCACAGGTAATTGGCTTGAATCAAACAAAATCATATTGCGTTAGCACACCAAAACCTAAGAAGAGTAGACATCGACGTGTTGGCTCTGGCAGCTTTGCCGCTGCGCCCAAATACAGTCCAAGTCGGGACCGACGCTACCAGAGGGAACCAGAAAATCGCACAAATGTAAAATTAGTAGACACTGAAACTCAGACTGATGCTATGGATATTAGTGAGACCGATATAAGTCCAAATGCCTGTTGTGCCATGCGTGATATCTCAATGGCGCTTAGTCCCGACATTGGTTTGCCATCGTACGAAGTTTTGTATGGCATGGAACGCATGAATGAGCGTCAGTTAGCTGTACCACAAACTGCGTTGCAAGATGATGATGCAGTACAGCCAGCGCAACAACATCTAAGGGAGCAACAACAACAAACGGATGTGCCATCAGAAACCGCCGTTACAACACCAACAAGCTTGAATGGTAATTCTATGACACCATCCGATGTCACATTCCAAGATGCATGCTCTAGTCCAGATCAGCTCGAGATCGACGATGTGATCAATAGCAACGAAAGACTTGATATACCCGATTACTGTAGTTCCAATGAACATCTCGAGCGTTTGGGTGAGAAGGTGATCAAATTTATTAACGAAAATCGTTTGAGCATACAAACAACAACGTCCTTGAGTAGTCATGGTGATGTGTCGACGGCAGTAGCACGTCTACAAGCTGACAACGGTAATGAAAATGTAAATGCGAATGTGAGCAGCACGACGACACAGGAACGCAAACGAGAATCATCGATGGAGCGTGCGAGCACAGCTGCTTCAAGGTTGAGTGGTAGCATGCGACGAAAACAACAGCCACAGCAACAAACGGCAATGATGGGCGAGGGTCAGGCACAGGCGCAGGCGCACAATAATGCACATGGCGAATCGAATGAAGATCTATTTGATGATAGCTGGTCGGATGAGGAGGGTGAAGAGGATCCAGATTACAATTATTGTTTGCGGCGTAGAAGGTAAGTGGATAGACTGGAGCTTGAGAGCAGAGTTGTCGTAAACCCTATTTAATTTATTTACATTTTCCACCCACAGCATTGGACGTCCACCCATTGGGTGTGGCATGCGTGCGCGTCGCTGCTATAAAATACCAATCATACCAAAAATTCCCATTCACAAACGTAATGTGACCGTGGTGTCGGATGAGGAGAACACCTCCGAGTATAGTCATTCACCATCTAGCCAACATTCCACACTTGAAAGTAATCCTGATGATGTACTCAAACAAATGAAAGCGACACAGACAAAATCTAAGCACAAATGCTAACAGCACTGATAGTGAGGGCGAGGAAGAGATCTCATCGAGTCGCAGCAGTGATGAGGCGGATAATGCGTTGGATGCGCAACTTGACCGTCGTACAACAGCAACAACGTCAATACAACGACAAAGACGCGTGTGATACGTGGCTCTTTGAGAGTTCATAGGTCCAGTTTGAAATCATTAAACTTTTTGTCGGGACTGCAAACAATTGCATTGGATCCTACTTATTTGGAAGCTGAAATCTATGGTATCGTTCTATATGACAGTGAGAATTTGAAAGAATTATGGCCTGCAGATAAGCTTGAGATTGTTCAAGGCAGTCTGTATATTCATTTAAATAAAAAGTTGTGCAATCGAAAGTTGCGTCATTTCACGCGAAACGTAGTGCATGATCGCTCGAAAGATACCATACAAGTTAACGATCAAGAGGTGTTGTGCGTTCTTACACCTTAGAGCTATACGAACTAAAAGATAATCAGACACTATTGGATCGTCGTGATTACTGTATTCAACAGAGTTATCTCTATAATATTTATGATTATACCAACAATGATGCAGATGATCTTGATACATGTTGTGCGCGTAAAGAAGAGGAAAAAGATGATGAACGTTTTTCAAAAACAATAGACAAAAATTGTATTCATGTGATGCCGATAATCGACATAATTGTTTAACTCACAAAATCAATGAAGAAATCATGCCGTCAACTAAAGTCTTATTAAGTAAAACGTTTGGGTATTACTTCCTGGTCACGTGGGCATTCGCGTCACACTTTGGGCATCAAGAATGTGGCTTTGACAATGGTAGTTTTCATTTTATTTTTCTATACTCTGCTTTACATAAACGACATGTATGGATACGTAGTTTTTAGAAAATGTTTAACAGTTGACTTTTCCCTTCTTGTTTTGAATTGAACGATACTGATTTTTCTTATTTTCAGGTATACTTAAATTGGCTAAAGTGCGATATGGCGGGATAGGTGTCCTCCAGGGCGAGTGACACTGGTAATTTTTATAACCATGTATATGTATTAGTATGTAATTAGGGGTATGTATACGAGGGTGGGTCCATCTGCTGCCAACTTGTCGTGGCCGATGGATTAATTTTCAGTGGCAGAAAGGTTCGCCTTTCTGCGTTAGGTCTTTCGGTGGCCTCGTTCGCGAGTGCAGTTAGGTTTTCTTTGGCAGAATGGCTCGACCTTCTGCGTTAGGCTTGATGTTGTCCTCGTTATGGGTGACGAGTGATTGGGGACATTTTGCTGAGGGATTTGAAAGGCATGGTTTAACGGATTGGAGGGAGATGAGAAGATTAGGAGGAGGCATCGGGCCTCTCACAATCCACTCCATCTGTCGGGAGCAGAATCAGTTTGACCAACGGTCTTCTGATCTGACCCTTCTCGGTCATGAGGTCGACGACACGTACTCGGTTATCTTCGCCGGGGTGTACGTTGGTGACTCGACCGAGCCTCCATTCGTTTGGAGATAAGTTGTCTTCTTTGATGACAACGAGATCCCCTACCTTAATGTTCTGTTTGGACTGCTTCCACTTCACTCGTTTTTGAAGTTCGGTCAAGTATTCAACTTTCCATCGTTTACAGAAGGTATGATGAAGGGCCTTGAGCTTTTGCCATCTGTTAATCATGGATGCAGAGCTTTCATTTACGTTTGGTTCTGGTGGAGCCATAAGATGGCTTCCAGTGAGAAAGTGCCCAGGGGTCAGTGGCTCTAAGTCGGAGGGGTCATTGGACGCGGGACTTAATGGACGCGAATTGAGGCATGCTTCAATCCTACATAGTAACGTGTGGAACTCTTCATGCGTGAATCTGTGAGGTGAGGCTACTTTCTTGAAGTGGTTTTTGAAGCTTTTTACTCCTGCCTCCCAGAGCCCCCCCATGTGTGGAGCCCCCGCGGGAATGAAATGCCATGTCATTAATTGATGGCTGTATTTGGAAATCGCTTGGTCGCGGGCGTCCGAGATAAAATTCTTAAATTCGGATCGTAAAGATCGTGAGGCTCCGACAAAGTTAGTACCATTGTCGGAGTAAATGTTTTTCGGACATCCTCTTCTTGCTATGAAACGCGAAAGTGCTGCTAGAAAGGATGGGGTACTCAGATCACTGGTCGCTTCCAGATGGATCGCTTTGGTGGTAAAACAGACGAAGAGGCACACGTAGCCTTTTGACAGTCGACACCCTCTCCCTCGGAAGCTTTTAATGTCGAATGGCCCTGCAAAATCTACTCCGGTATTAGTAAAAGCGCGCGAAAAAGTTGTCCGCTCGCGGGGTAGATCGCCCATAAGTTGGGTTTGCACCCGTTTTTTGTAAATAGTGCAAATCTTACAATTGTAGATGATGGCCCTAATCATGTTTTTGACATTCGGAATCCAATATTGGCTGCGGATGAGACGGAGCATTAGTTGGTTTTCCCCATGGAGAGAGATTTTGTGTATCATTTGTACAACTAGCCGCGTTAACCTACAATTATATGGGAGGATGATCGGATGACGCTCGTTGTAAGCGAGGTCTTCCGACGCCCCAAGACGACCCCCGGTCCGCATAATATCGTCCTTATCAAGGAACGGGTTAAGTGCCAATATCTCGCTTTTCCTATCGATAGCTGTTCCCTTCTTCAAATTTACATACTCCTCAAAATAATGTTGCTTCTGATACAGTTTGATCAAGACTTGAGTCGTCGTCTTGATCTCATCGGATGAGATTAAGCACGACTTTTCTTGAAAGGAAGCTTTTGTTGTGGGATGTGTTCTTCGAAAGAATCTCATAATGTATGATAGTACCCTCAAAGCCCTAGGTAAATCCGAAAACCGATCCAGAGTCTCGATTTCTTTTCGCTTCGATATTGCGTAGGTTTGCGCTCTCTTTTCCTCCACGGATGTGTGAAACTCGGTCTCTTGTGCTGGCCACCCTGACTTGTCTTCTTGTAACCAAGAAGGTCCCTGCCACCACAAGGAATTGTTGACCAAATCCGTTGCCGGTATTCCTCTGCTTCCTAAATCTGCGGGATTCGACTCAGAGTTGACATGATACCAGTCCTTACTTCCGACCAAGTCAATGATCTTGGTTATCCTATGTGCGACGAATGTTGACCAGGAACAGGGTGGTTTCCGTATCCATGCTAAAACGATGGTGGAATCCGTCCACAAATGTTGTTTTGCCTGTCCTAGTTTTATGTTTTGAAAAATAGACTCCAGTATCTCCGCCAAGAGTACAGCTCCGCAGAGTTCCAAGCGCGGCAGTGAAATCGTTTTCACCGGCGCTACTCTAGTCTTGGCTAGAAGTAGATTGACCGAGATCTGGTCACCCCTTTTGACGCGCATGTAGACGGCTGCAGCGTAGGCCTTTTCCGACGCGTCACAAAATCCATGGATTTCGATTTCCTCTTCTGGTGAAAAATTTACCCATCGGGGTATCCTGATTTTGTCGATTTCGTTGTAGTCCCTTTTAAAGTTCCCCCATCGTTCCAATGTGGTAGACGAGACTGGTTCATCCCAATCGGTGCCCTCCAGCCAGATATTCTGCATCAGTATTTTGGCCACAATGACCATCGGTGCAAGCCATCCTAAAGGGTCGAAGAGCTTAGCGATGGCGGATAATATTGCTCGTTTCGTGAGCTGTTCACGATCGTCCAGCGGTCCTGCTTTAAAATAGAAGAGGTCGGAATGAGCATTCCATCTAATGCCCAAAGCCTTAACGGTGCTGGTGTCTTCGAACGCCAGGAAGTCCTCGTGAAGCCGATCCGCTTTTGGGATGTCGTGGAGAATCTCCTCGGAGTTCGATGTCCATTTCCGAAGTGGGAAGCCAGCGGAGTGTAAGACCTGTCGAATTTCATCTCTCGCATGAATGGCCGATGCGAGTGTATGCCCTCCCGCTAATACATCATCCACGTACATCCCCTCCCTTAGTATATTCGATGCTGTTGGGAATGATGTTTCTACGTCATCAGCTAGTTGCAAAAGGGTTCGTATTGCAAGATACGGTGCGCAATTAACCCCGAACGTGACTGTCTTTAACTCATAAAGTCCGATCGGTTCTTGTGGCGATGAACGGTAGATAATTCGTTGAAATTTGGAATGATTTTCGTTCATCCAAATTTGTCTGTACATCTTCTCGATGTCACTATTGAAAACATACCTATATAATCTCCAACGCAGTATTAGGACTGGGAGATCTGCTTGAAGCACTGGCCCTGGCAGGAGAATGTCGTTGAGGCTTGTGCCGTTTGCCGTCGGGCTTGAGGCATTAAAAACGACCCGCACCTTTGTGGTGGTAGACTCCGCCTTTACTACGGCGTGATGGGGCAAGAAATAGTTATCACACGACTCAGCTGATATCATGGCAGTAATTTTCTCCATATGGCCTAATGTCTCGTATTCAGACAGGACCCTCTTATACTCTTTCCCTAATTCTGGGTCCTTTCCTAACCGTGTCTCATTCCTAAAGAACTGTGAGCACGCCCTCTTAAGAGACCCTCCTAACTTCAGTTGGTCAGGGTACTCCTGTCTGAATGGTAGCGAAACTACATATTTTCCATCTTCGTTCCTATGCGTAGTTTCCTTATATAGTTTTTCGCAGTATTTATCGTCTGCGTTTGGACTCTTTTGTTTAGGCAGATTTTCCAGCTCCCAGAACTTTGTGAGTTCTTTGTCCAAAGCGACTTCGCTGTAAAAGGACACGATATTTGTTGCTGGATTCGGTGGCTCTACGTGGCCGGTGAGTATCCAACCGAATACTGTTTCTTGTGCCAGAAGCGTATTCAGGCCATTCTTCTTCAGTCCACCTAGTATAATTTGCGGGTATACATCTCCGCCGAGTATGATGTCAACTTCCTCGTTGACGTAAAATCGATTATCTGCCAAGACTAAGTCTGAAAAGGCCTGCATAGTCATAGCGTCGACATGGCAGGATGGCAGCTTTCCAGTTAGTTTGGTCAGGATTAACACGTCTGTGGTTAGGCTGAAGTCAAGGTCCACTGTTGAACGCAGTTCGATGTTGGATGCCTCCTTGACTTGGGCTGACACGGCATTCGTTATACCCGATACGCGGGCATTCATTTTCTTTGCCGGTAAGTGGATTCTGCGCTTCAGACGTTCTGTCATAAAGGAACATTCTGACCCAGAATCTATCAGTGCTCGTGCTGGGAAGTCTTCACCATTATGACGAATGGTTACTCTCGCTGTCCCTAGCAGCACACCTGCGCTTGAATTTACATGGCAGGATTTTACGTCTCGATCGTTCGCCTCCCGTCTCCCTTGTGATCGCGTAGAAGTGGAAGCACCATTATCCATATTATAATGGGTGGTGTTATTTTTCTCCTGGTTCTGACGTGTTTCTATGTGTAGGAGCGTGTTGTGTCGAGAGTGGCACTTGCTGCAGTCATATGCGCTTGGGCACTTCGTCACGGTATGTCCTGGGGACAGGCAGTTCAAACACCCCTGGTTGCTTTTTATAAAATTAACCCGCTCTTCCGGAGTTAATCTCAAAAACCGGGTGCATGCTCGTAATTTATGGCGAGTTGATTTACATTTAGTACACATTAATTTTGTGACCTTTGCTTGGTACGTCCCAAGCTTTTTTGCAGGTGGTTCGTTCGCTTTTTTCGCCGTTTGTGGTTTTTGGCCCTGCGGACTTGCAGTTCCCACAAACCCAGACACTGTTTCGAGTGTCTGGAAACGATTCGACAAGAATTTGTCCATATCCTCCCATTTGGATATTTCCACCTTATGATCTATGCTTTGTTCCCATAGACCAAGCGTACTCTCTGGCAACTTAGTCGAGCACAGATAAGTGATTATCGCATCCCAGTTTGAAGTGTCAATTTTATGACTTTTTAAAGACGCAAGGCAATTATTTATTTGCCGTTGCAGGGTTTTTATCGCGCTACCACACTCACTCTCTACCTTTTCTAAATTGAACAAAATTTGCAATTGCGAGTTTACTAGGATACGTTTGTTTTCGTATCTCTCGCATAAATTTTTCCAGGCTGTGTCAAATCCCTCATTCGTGAGTGGACTTTTTTCCACTATATCCCTCGCCTCCCCTTTCGTCTTGTTGACGAGATGAAACAGTTTCTCAACTGGAGTTAGGCGTCTATTCAGAATATATATGGCCGTGAACATATCCCTAAATGTTGGCCATGAAAGGTAATCGCCCGTGAACACTTCAGTATCGCATGGAGGAAGGCGTATACTATGCTCACGTTCAGATGGTTCTACGGGGGTTTTCTCTGACTTCGTGAACGTTGCTTGGCGTGTAGCCATATTTGACATGCAACGTAAATAAATTGCATATGTGCTTTTGTACTTCTTTCTAACAGAAGCCATTTCGTCGGCGGTTGCCTTATCTGAGGACAGTAGCTCCTCATACGCTACTTTCGCTTTTCTCCAGTAAGACTTTAAGTCATCTTGTTGCAGACTTAACGTGTGTTTAGTATGCGTATCTATATCGGCTCCGTTATAGTCGCATTCGAACTCAGTGATATTGTCAGCTAATCTCATGAAAGTCTCCATGTTTTCTATCAACTGAGTGATGGATTTAGGCAGGGGCACGAAAGCGGCAGAGAAATGAAGGCTAAACGAGGGAGACTGCAGACAATGAAACTGTTCCGGGAACTTTCACCCCCAAATTAATATTATGACACAACTTCAATAAAAAAAACGTAGAGTTAAATAATTCTTTATGATTACTTTTAATCTTTCACTTGCTTTATTTTTGCAGACGTGGCCGTATTGTCTGACCCTTTGTTTCAAAAATATATATAAACCGACAACAACACTGGCTTACTCGCCACCCATACACGTATATATTGGTTATGGAATAATGTGATTTTCGCAAAATTAAATTAAAAGTGCGCGGTAAACACAAACAAGCGAAGAAGTGAGTTATAAGTGAAAGTCAGGACATTTAAATCTTAAAGTGAACGTCTAGCCTTCGATTGTGCTATTTTGTGCGCGTTTTAACCAAAAAATGTTGGAAGTCACAACGAAAAACAATAACAATCGAAAGGCTCAGTGAAATGTGAGGTTATGTTACCTTGAAAACCTGAAATTTAAACAATTGTGTGACCACTAAGTTATTAATTTCACTTTCACTTAAACTGGGAACACTTTCTTCGCACTTACGTTTGGGCGAACTCGCGGCACTTTTAAAAAATGAATATGTTTTACACTAACAAATAATTGGCAAGAAATATGACCAACTTACGTTGCTTTGATGTGGTGATCAGTTATATTAAGTGGCGGTGTTGTTGTTGTTTTGACAATTATTGTGGCAGAGTGCTTCCAAAACGGCTTTGTTTTAATGCTGCTTGTGTTTGTGGCTGTAGCTTGTGCGACTAGTGGGCTGTTTTTGTGTTTTCCTCGATTTTTGTGGCCGCTTAGTGGACTGTAGTTGGTTGGTGCTGGTTCTCTACGGTGAGATGGACCATGAATATTTGACGACGGGGTTCTCGCGTAGCGGCGGTGGCTTAGAACACCGCGGTCGAATATATTTGCCAAGGAAAATAAAAGAAGTAGACGAGAATTCTCGTTATAATAGATGGCCGTTTTATTAGCGGGAATGTTGGTTAAATTACAATTGAGGTTACCTTTGACTTTGGCGGTGTAGAAATCCTGGGGCTGCGCTGATCTGGTTCCGTGCTCGATTGCTGGTAGAATAGGCAGTTGTCAGATCGTTGACAACCGTTGAACCGCAAAAACCTCCTCCGGTATTAGGGGAATTGAACTTACACATGCGCACCCACTTGCATGTATGTGTGTGCTGACAAAACACGAATAGTCATGCATGCACATACAGGTGGGTGGCAAAGGTGTGGGTGATTGGAAAGTAGCATTAGGGTGGCACATTTTTAATACTTTAGGCATCGGGCCTAAACAGTATTATTGTACTTTTAAGAAGTTGTCTTTAGTACCAACTTCATAAAATTGGTAGTGCTCATTGAAACCTTTTATACCATAACATTCACTTACATCTTAATATATAAAAATCACGTGTCACATGTTCAATCAGGGTGAGCTCCTAAACTACTCAACCGATTTTAATGAAATTTGCACAGCATCTACAGTTTGATCCAACTTGAAAGATAGGATACCTTATATCTCAAGGGGGAGTGGAAATCGGTAAAAAACCATAAATTTTTTTGTTTACACAGCCACAAATCATAAACGGATCCACCGATTAGAATGAAACTTACTTGAAGTTAAACTTTGAAATATTTACTTTCGTTCTGCATCAAAAAAAATAGTTGATTCATATATTATTTAACCAAAATTGTTTAAACAATAGGAGCACCTTTTCTAAAAAAAGCTGTTTGTGTGTTTGTTCGCTGTCAACCAAATGAATCGATTTAAGTTAAGCGAGCGCTCGGTAGCGGTACTTCGCTTCGTACATACATACATATGTATGTATGTATGACGCTTTAAATAAAAACAAAATTAACATTCATATGTACATATGTACGTTTTCGTGTTGCTGAGGGATAAGTAAAAATCAAATCCATATATGTACATATTTTGTAGTGAACGCATTTTGTGAAACCCCGTTATTCGTATTTTATACAATTGCTTCATTGTTCAAAAATATTTAATTAAAATATATACATATGTACATGTAAGTATTATCACATAATTATATTATTAATTTCTTATTTCATATTAATCAATTCAAAAATGATAGGAAAAAAATGAGAACGGCTGGACAGATTTGACTCAAGTTTTTTTTCAGTTCTTCGTAATTGGTAACGCGGTGTTTCCACCAAACCAAACACCGTGTTTAAAAGGGTTTGGGTTATGTAGAAATGGTTATGTAGAAATGTCAAGTTGTTCTACTGAGAGTTTACCGGAAAATGGGTTTACACACACTAAATCGGAACGACGATCATAATAAATTGTTTAGTGGGTGTAAACCCATTTTCCGGCAAACTATCAGTGGAAAACTTGACATTTCTACATAACCCAAACCCTTTTAAACACGGTGTTTGGTTTGGTGGAAACATAGCATAAGAGAAGGTTTGTGTGAGGGAAAATTTTGGGAAATATTTCCGGATTTTCAAGATTTATGTAATTTTGGAAAAGTGGGCGGTGCCACGCCCACATTTTTTGTATTCAGTACTTTGTTTGTACTTCCATAATGTCCAAAGTTTATGGTTGATCTGTTTTAAACTTTTCCAATACGTGAAAATCTTCGTGGGGTACGACATACATACATTTGTAAATTTTTTGGAAAAGTGGTCAGTTCTAAGACCACAGCTAAGTAATATTTCAATTCGTTATATCCCTGAATGTATTTTCTTTAGTGACATTTTAACGTTCTTAAATCTTAATCAAAGCACTTAATTTTTTTGTTTGTTATTGCCGTTTATACATATCCAGAGTATTATAGGATTTCCATAAAATCATAATAGTGGCGTTAAGTGGTAGATATAGGATATAATTAAATAAATACTAACTACACATCTGCTCAGCAGCGCATAATGGTTTGTGTCATAGCCATTGAGTTCAAAAGATTCGTTTTTTAGTTGGACATCCAACAAATTTATTTGTTTATACCAAATACGTTAAAACCGGAAACATTTCATACTAAAGCACTGCAATAAATGGAATGTTAAAAATTAATAGAAAAATAGTTGAAAATGTATTTCTAGGGAAGTCACTGGTCAGGCAGAACAACGTCTGCCGGGTCTGCTAGTAAAGTATATATTTCAATTAAAAAGGCTGTATTGGCGAGTTTGACTCTATATATTTCTACGGAGCTCCAACTTATCACTGCAACACACGAGAAACAATTAAATACGAACAAGTGTCGTCTTATGCACGAGCGCTATTGTTCGAATTTTCGTTCAACCATACTTGCATAATGATACTTTCAAAGTGTCACTTTGATATTTTTGCTTATAAAATCTATTATATCAGTATTAGTTTGACATTGTGGAAGATCAATTTGATTACTTCATGTATCAAATTAAAAGAATAAATGCAAATGTAATAAATCAGTTGGAAAGCAAACATTTTGTATTGGTATCACTTTAATATTAGGCCTGTTTTTTTTACACGCATATACATCTGCGTCTGCGACTAAAAAAAAACGGTCATCCACAATTGCGGTTATTCCATTATCAACGCGCATACATACATACATTTCCTCTGTTGACATTTCGGTTATTATTAAGGGATGATAAACAGATTGCTGGAAGTTGGTAAGGCAGTTTGCAAAATGAATGGAAACTTCTTGGAAGTACTGATTTTATCAGCCACTATTTCGTAGTTGCAGATAAAGTTAGCGCTTAGCAGTCCATACAAATATTAAGCGCAAACGCATTTCCTTGGGCAAATTAATAACCACAATTCAAAATTGATATTTCTGACTATTTTCTTTTATATTATTAATCGTAGTATTGATACCAACAAAATGATAATGTTTAATTACGCGCGTATTAATTCAATAGTGGCACTGTTTTTTTTGGGCGTGACACCATGGCCAGTAGAACCTTTCACATAACCGATACAAGGTCTTATGGATACCACCGTGACCTGTTGAAAGAGAGCTGTGCGCCGATTGAACAAGTCCCGATCGGAGGTCCGACGGAACCCAAAGCTTCCAGGCATGGTCCGCTTGATGAACGTCCGCGGGTCATACTGCGTCCGTTTGTATACGGATCCATCATATACGTATACGTCAGGTAACCTTTCTTTATTATATGTAACCGTCTTTATTAACCCTTTATATTTGAAATATGGGTTTTGCAGGATATCAGGTACAACGTTTTGTAAACGCTTTCTGTGTTCGATAATAAAGTCGAAACTTTGTAGCTTAGTCGTCCGGAAAGATCTTTTTGATTCATGAGCTACTTTAGGTTCACGTGGACCGTTATAATCGTGAAGGGCAAGCCCTCAACATAAAGTAAAAATCTTTTTACACTTACTACTGCCGAATCGCATTCCAGCTCTGTAACGCTATAATTTTTCTTAGTTTTATTGAGTTTCGCTGACATGTATACTATCGGTCGTTCGCATATAGTCTCAGCCCACGCGTCTCATTGAATGTAAAAACGTCTGTTAAAGTCCGTATGCCGAAATTAAGCTCTGCTTAAGTTGGTTGAATGACCTTTTGGCATCTTTATCTTTTCCTTAGTAAGACAGTCGCGTAATCTTGTATGAAACTTTGGTGCCAGCCCGATATGCCTAAAAAACGTCGCAACTGTTTCGGGGTTTTCGGCTCAAGTACAACCGTCTCCTACAACATATCCAAGCAAAATTTCCTGTTTTTTGAAGTTTGTTGTTAAATTTGTTCGCGTAGACACCGATCAATCTTATCTAATAAACATAGGTATATGCGAAGAAAAGTCTGTAAAACACACTAACAAATTATCGAGGTACACAAACACACATTCACGTAATGAGGCGGGTATAACCTTGACCATTAGCCGACACATCCTTTGTGCCGCGTTGGACAGTCCGAATGGCCTAACTGTGAATTGGTATAGGGGTATTCCTGGCACAGTGAACGCTGCCTTCTCCCCAGACCTTTTTGCGTATTTATAAAATGCTCCTCACAGGCTATGTTTACCATTCAAGGACAAAAAATTATGTTTATTATTCGCTGATATCTCTCTGTGCCGGCAAACTTGATGTGGCACTTCTCGAGGTCCATCTTCTTCAACGTGGTGGCTCTTGTGTGACACGACCTCCTTGATGCGGGTGTTTAGTTTTCGGGCACACGGCCGCTGAGGTTAGCCACATAAGTTTCCATGTTGTGGAATTCGTTTGTAAACTGAGCCATCACGGCCTCAGTTGATGGGTTTTGGTGTCTGTACTGGCAGCTCCGTTTACCGCAGCCCTCGGAACCGTAGCTTCCGGACCGCCTCGTGCCTCATTATCCGTTGTATCTGCACCCCCACCCATACCGTCTTGAGAGAGCGCGTCTATCTTCTGCACAAAACTGAGACTGGATTCGGGATGGTTATTGGTAAGCTGGTTGACGGTGAACACACTAGCTTCGCTTCCAGACGCCGCTTGTAGTGAGCCAAAAATTTGGTTCGTACACCGGTAAAAATAATCCGTCGGTACAAAATCTACCCTGTGTCGATTTGATTGAGAGGTGGCCCAACCACCAAATTTCGAGGGCACGTGCGAGGCGCCTATCTCTCGTAAATAGTGCCAAACCCCCAGCCGGTCTTCTGTCCCTGTTGTCTTCTTCAAACATGTACGACTCTCTAAACTAACTCGTACGACCGCAATCCACCAACTTAAAGCAAAGACCAATTGTATGGCTTCCCGTATAATAACAAAGGCAAAAAAGCCAAAAATTCGATTTGAATAATCTTTTAGTTTAACCGCGGATAAACCACCATTCCCGCACAACCGACACGTGTGGCACATCCGCATAACACACGGCTTTTTTTTCATATAAGTATATTGCCGAGTCATTGAAAGGCAGGGGTTTGTTAAGTGTCGAGATCTAAAACTGCTCACCTACAGAGAAGTAATAGCTAAGGAACTATTGAATAAAAATAAATGTTATTTGTTAGAAGTATAAGAAAACAGTTGTATAATGCGCTGGAATGAGAGTCTCAGGAAAAGAGGTTCAAAATGTCTTGATGGCCGAAAGGGAACGTTAAAGTTCACTTCACTCAGCAGAAATGCACTAGACACCAATTCGTTTAATAATTTAATGATAAAAATGATTCCGAGCCTTTCCTTACGACTGTAGTGTGTGTGAAGGTGTATAACTTTCAAGAGATCTGCATAGCAGGCCTGTAAAATGTAAGTACCAGTAAAAGTACAAGTACCAGTACCTTTGTACTTCGATAATATAAGTACAAGTACAAGTACTTGTAAGTACTTTTGAAGTACTGCGATAAGTACTGAACTGTTTTCGTGCCGTATACCGAATTTTTTCTTGTCAGTAATAACTGAACATCCAGTTTGTTTTAATTTGAACAAACAACCTGCAAACATTTTTACTGCCAGTTTCACAAAACATCTTAAGTAAAACATGATCTCATAAACAAATTGAAAATTCGAGCAAATCGCTGAATGTTTACAAAATACAGATAATGAGAGAATGCGAAGTAAAATCTACAAATATTGCCACTCTTTTGAATTCGAATGGCGATTTTGTTCGAAGTTACAGGGTTGATTTCTGTATTTATAATGCTAATGAAAAAATTAAGTTGCATTTTTCTATCAAAATTTTTACGGAAAATGCTAAACTAAATGCTGCATTTTGGGCTAAATGCTAAAATGAAAAGAAAATGCAAAATACTGGCTCAGCATATACAAAAAAAAACGGAATTTATAAAATGAAGAAGAGTTCCACAAATACCTGTATGATGCGTCAACAGATTTCAACATGCTTCATAAATATCCTCTTATGAAGGATTTCTCATTTAAAATGAAAACACCCTTATCATCGCCCCAGTAGAGCGTTTGTTTTCTTTGGCAGGCATTGTTCATGCTCCCAGAACGCAATCAATCACGGAATATTTGTTTGAACAACTAGTCATCACGAATGCAAATACAAAACTGCTAAAATGAGATTGCCTCAAAATATTTATATATTATGCAATAAAACTTTTCGAATAGGTGTTGTTCATTTCTATTTCAAAATTATGAATTCGAATTCAAAATACAAGTAATATCATACTTGTACTTTGTACTCAGTATTTTTAAGTACTAGAGTACTTGTACTCACGATAGACGTGAACCTGGTACCTAGGATTCTTCAAAATCTGCTTCGATCTGAAATTTATTTATCATTATATGTTAGTATATACAATTTTCATATAGCAAAATAACACAAACAAGGGCGGATTTAGGGGTGCGGCACGGGGGCACGTGCCCCCCCCAGACGGGTTTTTTTGTACTGTTAATACTCCATCACAGAGCATTTTTAGTCGAAAAAGACTACAAATAATTGAATTTAGCAACATTTTCGGAATCGTGCCCCCCAGACGGTATTTTTGTACACTAGGTATGGAAATTCCATTAAATAGATGAAGAATCACTGAATTTTCGAAATCTATTGCATATTGGTTCAGATATATATGAGCCCTTTAAAGCACAAGTGGTATAACTCCCCTTTTTTTTTTTTTAGTTAGGCATGGTACTGTATGGAGAAAAATGTATTCTATGTAATGCAATAACGTGGTAGCTTCTAGTTCCCATAGCATCCTCATAAAAAGCAGAAATTACCTTTGGGCTCACTCCTGGTCCACGTTTTGGTCAATATTTTCGGAGCGGACTCACCTATGTACCTGAAAACCCCTCATTTTTAAAACCCCAAGCAACCCCTTTAATTTGATACCCATATCGCATAAAGACCTTCTAAGGTAACTCCGTCTCACATTTTGACCGATATCTCGAAATCTCGTATAATTTGTAAACTTTTTTTAACCTACAATCATGCCGAGCATCTAGAGAGTTAATGTTTCAAAATTTCATTAAAATCGGTAGAAAGGTTTGCAATTAGAAAACGAAACAGATTTCAAACTATGTTTAAGTTAAATGAAATCTTAAAATCGTTTACAGCACAAGTGGTATAATTAATTTTCGGTGCTCGATAAAACAAGAGTTAATGGACAAAAAGTTTGAAAAACATCAATTTAAGTTAAAGAAGACCTTTTTCTGAAGTTTTATTGAAAAAAGTAGTCCAAAAGTTCAATACTGATTTTTATATACAACTTTTAGCAAACCCTTTAATATCTCGATAGAAGAAAAAGTGGAGTTATACCACTTGTGCTTTAGAGGGCTCATATAAAACTCTGTGTAACGCAAACATCAAACTACATATTTTGATTATTCGTTTGGTTTGTACTGTGTGGATGCCTTGGTGCATGTGTAGGTACCCACCAAAAATTTCATTTCTTTTAGTTAGAAACCTTACATCGCTTGATTATACGGCTTACATAATTTAACCCTATTCATCAAAAATGAAATGGGTTTATAAAGCTTTTTACAATGACATTTTCATACAAATTTTGAATTATAACAGCTATTTAAAATATATATATATAATATATATGTATATATATGTATAAGAGGGTTAGGCTACGTTCAATTTAGGCCATAAACTCCATTTAAAAGGGGATTTTTTTTGTTAATTCATATTGTTGTGAGTTTATGGCTCAACGTGAACGTAATATAAGGCCTTAAATTTGTAACGAATTCCGTTGTATGCAAAATTACTTATAATATACATTTTTTTCTTTACTTATGTCATTAAGTAAGTCTTAAATGAAGATTAATTAAAAGTATCTCTCTCTGTGAGACAACCATACGCATAAGGCCTGATAGAACATGTAAGTTAGGCAATATTATAAAAAGAAAAGTGAATATAATGAACTTATTATAAGAATTGTTGTAAGGCCATAGCGGAACTATGATAAACTTATTATAATGTTGTACCAATTAATAAAACAATTGCGCTGATATTTTACGATTATGTTTAATTTATTAATTAGGCGTGTCTGCTCAGCTCGATTGCTTTCAACCGAAGTCCATACCATACCATTGGTGTATGAAAGTTATCGAACTATCGAACTGCACACAAATAATGCATAATGCATTGGTAATATTATACAGGTGTGTTCATTTTATAGATGTAACATAATAGATAATTTATGTGACTTACACCTAGTTCACATACTCAATACATGCTCTTTTTTTTTTTTTTTTTTTTTTTTTTTAATCATCCTCAAACCCATACAGCTTGGGAGGAATGACGAGACGTCCGCTTCGTGTTTGATAGTATGGCTGTGAACTCCTTGAGCCTGCATTCAGGGCGTCATCTCTTACTACAGTATTACTGTCAGGTACTGTAACTGTGTCATCGTTACTTATTGGCTCACAAGTCACAGGCATACTATTTCCGTTTAACGAGCAAGACGGAGCTTCTGAATCTCTCTCATCATTCCGCTCAAGCCTCGGTGTACATATTGGTGAATTTGCATTATAACGACTCGTGGCTTCTTCAACTAACATTTCTGAATCATTTCTTACACTATTCTTACTTTTTGCTATAAATCTTCGATTTCGTCTAAAATAATTGTTGTTACTATCTTTTATTACATACGACCTTCCATTAATATTTTGAACTATCTCGCCATAATACCATTTTTTGTCAGTTTTCTTAAATATAATTCTATCACCTAGCTGTAATTCCGGTAATGTCTTTGCATTGCGATCAAAATAATCTTTCTGCTTTTGCCGTTTTTTTTTAATCCTTTCCTCTATTTCTGACTCCTCTATTGATTTTCGGAACAAAAGTCGCTCTGCTGTTGGGAGTTTTGTTTTTATCAATCTCCCGAAGAATAGCTGAGTTGGGGCTAACTGCAAATCTGCCACTGGGGTGTTATTATATTCTAGAATATGATATTGAAAGTTATGCTTTTCATTGGCTTCAAAACACCTTTTCAACAAACCCTTAGCAATTGCTACCCCTTTCTCTGCTAATCCATTGCTTTGTGGGTATCTAGGACTCGAAAATTTTACCACAATATTAGCATCATTAAAGAAGTTTTCAATTTCTAACGAATTAAATGGATTGTTGTCACAGCGGATTATTGTGGGATATCCTACTTTCGTGAAAATTTTGTTTAACGTGTCAATAACGCAGCCCGCGGTTTTATGCGCAAGATTTTCCGACAACACAAGGTTTGAATAAGCATCGATCAAGGAGATATAATACCTTCCCGCGAATTCAAAAATATCAATCCCTACTATTTGAAAAGGATATTCAGGAACGTCGTCTTGTCTCAATGGCTCTTTTGCATTATTGCGTCTGAAAGTTTCACATACAACACATCCCAGGATTAGTTCCTTAATCTGTTCCGTCATGTTTGGCCAGAAATACAATGTTCTGGCCTTAGCTAAAGTTTTTTCTATTCCGAGGTGGGGCCTGTGCAACCATTTGCATACCACGGGTTGTAACGACGTTGGAATTATTAGTCTATGATTTTTAAGCAACATATTATTTTCGTAATGGATTTCAGACTAATATTTGTGAAACTTTTTGCTTAGCTCATTCAATTGGTGGTAACCGGGCCATCCCTGTTCCACGTATTGACATATTTTCTTGTAATCCTCATCCTGCTCCATATGCTTGCAATATAAGTCATAATTAGATTTAGAAATGCAAACTTTCCTTGATAGCGTATGAATGACTCCCTTAAGTTCAGCGATTTCAGCCGTTTCACCCAAAGGAGCCCGAGAAAGGCAATCGGCAACCAACATTTGCTTACCAGGAGTGTACACTACCTCCATCTTTGGATACTTGAGTAAAAACATGAACATAGCCTGAAGCCTAGGCGTGACCTCATCAATTTCTTTCCTCAGAAGGGATTCTAGCGGCTTATGGTCACTTTGTACAACAAATTCACGACCGTAGAGATAGTAATGAAACTTAATGCAGGAAAATACTATAGCTAGCAACTCTTTCTCTATTTGTGCCCATTTCTGTTCTGATTTACTGAGAGTTCGGGACGCATAAGCTATGGGATGTCCCTCTTGTAGTAAAACACAACCTAAGCCATCTTTTGAGGCGACCGTTTGCACTACAACCGGTTTTTCCTTGTCATATATTGCTAGTACTGGGTCGGATGTAATGATAGTAATGAGGTTTTGAAATTCCTCTTCATGAGCATCAGTCCACTGAAACTTAGCATTGTTATGAGTAAGCTCACGTAGCTTTGCCGATTGCTTTGATAAGTGTGGAATATATGCCGCCAGAAACTTTATCATACCCAGGAATCGCATTACCTCGCTTTTATTTTCTGGCTTTTTTAGCTTAGTTATGGCTTCACGATATTTTTCAACTGGTTTAATTTTACCTTTTGACACTACACGACCCGTGAATTTCATTTCCGTTTGACGGTATTGAATTTTATCTGGATTGAACCTTATGCCTTTGTCGATTGCTCGCTTCAAGACTTTTGCGAGAATCTCGTCATGTTGCTCCCAAGTTTCCGCTACAATTGCCATATCATCAAAGTATATTATGACACCAGGAATATCGCCGAAATGTTTGACCATTTCTTTCTGAAACATTTCTGGTGCACAATTTAAGCCAAAGGGTACGCGATTGAACTTATAGCGACCAAACGGTGTCATAAACGTGGTCAAATTTGAGCTTGGTTCATCCAACTCCATTTGCCAAAACCCACTACTGAGATCGAGTACAGTGAATATACATTTGTTTGCTAATTGACTAGTTACGTCATCGAAAGTCGGTATCAGAAAATGCTCTCGTTTTATACACTTTTTTAATGGCTTTGGATCCAGACAAACTCGAATGTCATTTTTCTTCTCTACTAACTGTACATTATGTACCCAGTCAGTAGGGTGATTGACTGGCGAGATAACTTTATTTTCTACCATCTCCTCAATTTTGCATTTGAAACGCTCTAACAGACTTAAGGGAATTCTCTTCTTATAATGCAGACAAGGCATAGACCCTTCCTTTAGTGTTATTGAAACAGTTCCTGGAAATTTACCTAGTCCACTGAAGACAGCACTAAATTGCTTAATTAATTCACTCTTACTTTTTGGTAAAGTCGCTATTCTAGACTCTATTGTACTGATATCCATCCGTTTTATGATTTTAAAATTTACACTAGTCTCTAGCCCTAAAATTGGTACGCTCGTATTATCTACAACAACAAATTCTGCCTTTTGTTCCGTATTCAAATCAGGATCAGTGCATTTTAAGACTACTGTGACATGAGTTTTTATTTTATTGCCACTATAATCGTACAAGGGATAATCGTTATATTTATTAATGAATTCAGTTTTAAGTTTTGAAAGATATTTGACAGGAATGCAATTGACATCGGATCCGGAGTCTATTTTGAATGAAACTGGGGTGTTTTGTATATAATATATCTTGGTCCACTTGCCTATTCCGTTATTACCGGTATTTATTCTATAAATATGAACATTACCTACTAAACTGGTTGATATAGTTGTTTTATTGCTAGCTTTACCTTCATCGTTCCAATTATAGTGATCTCCTACAGAGTGTACCTGTCCGTGCTGCTTGCCTAATCCGGGATTTGCTCTTTGTCCGTTGTTCGCTGCTTTCTTCTCCGGTGATTGCTGGTTTTTCTTTCCGCGACACATTTTGACGAAATGACCCTTTTTTCCGCAACCTCGGCAGGTAACTTCCTTTGCTTTGCATATATTTAAGTGACCAGTTGTAAATTGTTGCCCGTAATTGTAGCAAAAACGTGTAATTGCGTGCACAGATTCTTCGATCGCATTGATGGTTTTGGCATTTCCTTGTTCCAATAGCATTTTGTGAGAGTTTGCAGCTTCGTATACTTTGCACTTCTCAATTATATTTGTTAGTGGGTCATCTTTCCCGTCCAACAATTTAAGCTGTAGTGTTTTGTCATATACACCCAAGATGATTCGATCTCGTAACATGCGATCGCCGTACGATTGACCACACTTACAGTTGTATTCGCAATAACGTATTTGAGTGCGGAGTTCTGTTTCAAACTCAGAGAAAGGTTGTTTTTCTTTTTGTGATAGTGTATTGAATTTGAAAGATTCCATTGCCACGTTCTTTTTTGGAATGCAGTAATTATCAAAAGCAGTCAGCACGTTTGCTAATGACCGTGCACCCACACCGTCAGTACTATTACTTATACCAAGCAATTGCTCAGATGACCCATCATTTGGAAATAGCGTGTTATATATTTCCACAGCTTTTGGTCCTACGAGCCATAAGAATGTTGCAATTTTTACATCCTCTTTTTCTGCAAGTTTTCCGTTCGCATGTAGGTACATACAAAATGTTCCTCTCCATGTGGGCCAGTCTTTAGCAAGGTTACTGCAGTCCAATTCAGGCGGTAGCAAGGCGAATTTATACAGGTGGCCTTGGTAACATATATGTAAATTTCCCATGTATTTTGTTTTTGTATCTTTGAACCCATCTGTCAAAACCATAATTCGCCTTTTGAATTCGTCGAGCTCTGTTTCTTGAAAAGCGAATTCAATTGTATTGTAAATAATTTGTGTTAATGAAGTAAAACTGCAAAAAACTAAATAAAAGTGAATAAAATCAAAGTGCATGTTTTTACCACATAAACAGAGCAAAAGTGTGTTATAGATTAATGCGCGCTTTGGAAAACGAAGGTTGCGTGGTCACTTATTTGCCCGTGCAAGCTAGTGGCATAGTTGATATGAAACAATTAGTATTAGTATCTATAATGGCTGTAAACAATGAAATTGGTATGTATTCTTCATAATTTTGGATTGCATCAATTATAATTATCTCTTTAAACATTCAGTCGCAGATATTAGTTCACGTAAAATATTCTTCCATACAGACGCAAGGCGCCTTGGTTTCTTGTATCAGGACTAGAATACTTACATCACTGCCAGAATATTTACATCGCGTTTATTAGCTTATTATAATGATAAAAGGAATAAAGGGCAAATGTATACAAGCGCCATATTCACAGCCCCCGAAAAAACAGAGGCTTAAACGTTGGCTTATGCCTTGGATGAAAGCTACATATGTATTTGTCATCGGTAAGTGGTCTGCAAACGAAGAGAATTTGATTGTTGTGTAAAAAGTTTGATTTTTGTGCATAAACAATAGTTACCAGCAATTATGAATGCAAGGAGTGCACAATTGTTCGATTGAATCTGCAGCACTTGTATGACAATGAAGCCTTAGTGGAATATTGTTCTATTTTTACATCTCAGAACGATTTTGTTGTTTATATTTAATTGATGTTTTTGTATTATTATAGGACATATCGGAAGCTCCAGTTAATATTAAATCTTTTTACATGTCGAGATGTGCTGAAGATGCCAACTTAACGGAAAGTGTCGATGTTCTTTTACCCAATGTTGGTGAAATTGTTGGTGGCTCAATATTGATGAGCTACTTAAAGGCTATGAACGTGAAGGCATTGACCCTACACCATATTTCTGGTATACCGATCAAAGAGTATATGGTACACAACCACATGGTGGTTATGGACTTGGACTAGAATGTTTTCTTTAATACAATTATTTGACGCACTTTCATATCAAATGTTAGAGGTGCGGTATTGCTTTTGGCAACAATCTCGTATGTGTCCCAGTACAAATAATGTCATACGGGTATGTATATTTAACAAAATTGCATTGCATCAATTATAGTTATCCCTTTATGCAGGTGTTAAACAACCATTGTTCGATGTGGTTAGCGGGCAAACCTCACATAAAGTCATGGACGCTCACAGATCAAATGTAAATTGTTAATGTTAAAATTCCACAAATTGTGGAAAAGCAGACCAATGGCTCATGCCTTACAATGCACGTTATGTCCAAGACAATTTAAATTGGAAAGATCGCTTCAGCTGCATATGAATACAAAACTACGATGGTATCCAATGATGAAAATGAATTTGTTAAGTGCAGATATTGCCATAAAGACATATTAAAAAGCAATGTAATGAATGTGGCAAGGAATTCAACTCGCACAGGCAATTGAAACTTCATTCTTATAAGCATACTAAGATGCCATATAAAGGTAGTATATGTAATTATGGATGCGCACTGATGTGTAAGTTACTATACATTTAGTTTTACCAAATTTGCTTTATGTATTAATTTTCAGATTTAAAAAGCATTTGCTGCGAGTGCACGATACAACTATGACGGAAAAGGAATATTGTGCAATGTGCAAAGCAAATACTGGAAGAAATCCGATTGTTCGTACTTTAGAAGAATTACAAATGGAAGAAGCGGAAATTAATTAAAATTAGTATACAAAGTGATGTTATTTCCATACAAACATACATAATAAATGCATATAACATTATCGGGGTATATTGTACAAAGAAAGTCCTGCGTTTATTGAAGTCTACTGAAATAGAAGTTATGGGATATTATGGAAGAGCATTGAAAACTTTTGGCATATACATACATACATGTGTTAATCAAGTGACTGTCGTGGTCGCGATTTTGTATGACCAGTTGAACCTTCTAGGTCATGGCATCCCTCCTTTCGTAGAAAAAGAAAAGATGGGTAATGAAAAGTGAGAGGAGATCCATCAAGTTGCAAGTCATTAGCCTCGGTCGAGTAAAACGTTCATGGTTGCTTTGACCTTGAGTTGTAATACCTTAACAGTACTTGTAACAACATTTCTTCAATGATGAATTTTTTGAAAATTGGCAAATATTGGACCGGTTTTAACTATAAAAACTAATAGTTTGGTTACCAATCTCTAATGGAATTGTGAAAGCCCTGCAAATGTGGTAAAGAACAAAATTTTTTCTCTTTGGATTTTTTGGTAGCCCTGAAAAGGGCTGTTTGTTAGTCCTGAAAAGGACTGTTTGTTAGTCCTGAAAAGGACTGTTTGTTAGTCCTGAAAAGGACTGTTTGTTGTTCTCCCAATTCCACCTCCGAGTTTCTCTTGGTACTGCGATATAAATGAATTGGCTGTGAAAATACATAATAATGATTATTGTAAATACTGATAAAATATCGCAATAATAAAGACTTCACCTGTTCCAAACTTCAGTAATCATATATGGATTTTTATGAATTTTTTAAAGCCCATCAACCTTTGTTTTGCTTTTTGCACTCTAAGCCGTCTGTTCAAGCTTCGGATGCGAAAATATATGCGGCATTTGAAAAAGAGACGTTTCACGCTTTGTGGTACTTGAACATGCGCGCTAGAGTTTACCAATCGCTCATGTAGATTTTTGCAACTTGAGATTTCCGACTTGTTAACGCTTTCAAATATTTTCTCCATTGCTTTGACACCGTGTAAGAGATGTGGAGACGGCTTTTTCAAAAACCCTTTACTTACTTCGTCCACAAAACCGATAGATGGTCGAAAATCTCAGAGCTCTTCTAATCCCAGTTTTTTAATCATATACCCTGAGATATATGACAAAGCGTCCTCCTGTAAAACGCCGCAATCGTCCGGGTAGGATGAGTCTACCGCGCTGATGACATCCGCCACGTCTTCACTGCCACCATCTTCGGTTTCATTTTCAATGCCTACCATACTGGCACTTAAATTCGCACTGGTACTTGCCTTGTTGTTGTTGATGTTGTTGTTGTTAGCAGTTGTTGCCTTGAAGGGAGTTGATGTTCCCTGAGGGACCAGCCACCCGGTCGAATCTTTGCTAACATTTCCCGTACCCCGCAATGATTCCGTATTTCGAGCTGAAAAAAGAGAAAATAAAATTAAGACGTGTATCACATCCGTGTGATATAGGATCCATTTTACCCAAAATATATTTTCGCATCCTATATTCAAATTCTTTTGGTGTCGGGTGATCGTTCAAGCCGCCTTTACTTCGAATCGCACCAAAGAAATTTTCAAGAACGTCTTGGTTCAGGCGGTTTGTGAGCAGATATTCCACATTTGATTTGGTTTTCAGGTCGTTGTATAAACCAACTAACGCCCTATTGGTCATGAGAATACCTTTCTGGAAAAACTCAAGGCTCTTTTTTGTCGGAAGAATTGGCGACGACATGAATTCATTCATGCGATTTAAAACGTCCATTTGGTTCGTCAAATCTCTACCGAACGGTTCCTTGAGTTTTAAAGCAGCAAGAAAAATAAATAAAACCTTCAGTTATAAATAATAATACCTTTCCCGGATACGCAAAGGTTCCCATGTTGGAATTCAAAACGTCAAACCAGTCATTTACGAGCTGAATAAAGTCTGCAGTCTCCAATGGTTTGTACAGCTCAAACCCTACCGCATGACACCGACGGAGTGCACCGGCAACCGTGTTGGAAAACAACTGAGCGGCTGTTTTTACTTTTTGACGAGCTGAAATTATATATATATATATATATCTTACATAGTATTGTAATGGAGGATAGCTTTAGTATACAAGGGCAAGGAAAGTCAGCGGGCTACACTTCATAGAAAGCTTTAATTACCTGCTCCTTTCACTGCAAGATGATCGTGCGATATTTTGTAAGCTATGGAGACGTCAGAGCTCGAGGTGTGGTTTAGCAAATCGCAAATGGTTCTTGTGCTAAGCCGATTGTGGTTCCATATGATGTCGTCATCTATGTAGTGGTTTCTTATTAGTTTTAACAGATGAGGTGGATCTGCGAACACATATACGTTGGAGTCGTCCGATGGATGGCGAAACCATGGTGCATCTAAAGAAAATGGAAGTTACATGAAAAATGTGTTAGTATTAGATTGAAATGCTTTTTTTACCCTTGGTTATTTTAAGCGAAGTCCATAAAGTTCGATTTTGGGAACCCATATCGCTTACAACAGCTACCACTTGAAATTTTATATCTTTCAATGATATGATCATAGAGCATAGTATATCCTTGTTCATAGGAGTGTCAAAAGCATAGAAAATTGGTTGCTTCCATGACTTAAGCAACCCGCGCACCATTGCCACTTGCACCAATTTTGCTGGTTTTCTGACATAATCTCCCAGCTGATCATATTCAAACGTTTCTGCGATTTTCATTTCGTCGAATGAAATTACACATAGTTTGTCGTCATCACTCAGTTCAGACATTTGGTCCAATGCCTGAAATGATGCAGCCAGGAGACCCTCGCCCATGTCTATCTTCTGAGACCAGCGCTGCAACGTTGACACGTGAGGAAGTGGGAAGCCGTTGTCATATAAATGGTGATATGCTCTCGGTCCTGCCGCGTTCAAACAAATCGCACTGGATATATCTCGCCAGTCCCAATGTAAATTCTTATCTATGTGGATATTAGAGAATTAAAGTATGTATATACTTAAGGAAAAGAAAATTAATCATACCTGGCGCTGCCATCTTACGCATTTGACCTTCCGTGAATATTTTGCGAAAGTTGTCAAGCACCGTATTGCGTTGGTCTTGATTAGAGCGCAACTCCTTAACTTCCGCCTTCAGCATTTTTACTTCCGACTCCAAGTTTTTTATTACGGGACTCGCAAGGGCCTCGAAAATTACACAGCTGCAAGATAGTTTTAAAACATATTAAAATATTAATGTTAATCAGAAAATTTAGTTTTGTGTCCCTTACTTTGTTTGAGTTTCAGACTCTTCAAGGATCACACCAGTAGTCTGCGTTTGGGCATCAACTTTCGTCACAATCGAATGGCTGTCAACGTTGTTTTCGAAGCTATCTGTGTTGTTACCGCTGCTATTTATGTTGGAATTATAGGATTGAAGTTATTTTTTATATTATAGCACTACTTACTGATAACAATATACTTCTGAAGTTACGGCTGCTTGTATAGCCGGCTCGCATTTATTGCTTGTAGTGGTCACAAAGGGATGCGGTATTGCTTTTGGCAACAATCTCGTCTGTGTCCCAGTACAAACAATGTCTGCGCGTGAAAAATGATCTACGCAAATACGATTTTTCATACTTAATTGCATCCGGCAATTGTTTCCCCACACCAATCGCATGTGGTCGTCAACCGGCACCTTGAAAAACGGCCCAGTTCCCCGCTCCCATTTTTTTAAACAAATCGCGCACTTCACCATCACGAAAACACTTTTTATTTTGTATTTAAATATGAAATTGTTTTACAAAGCAATATTATTTATTCACAAATGCAAAATATCTAAAAAACACACGTCCCAATAAGCAAAGTAAACAAACAGTTTGAATTCGCCTTTAGTTTGACGTACGGGTCCAATTGGTAATAAAAAAAGTTGAATACATATATGTTACTGCGGCCACCTGTATAAATTCGCCTTGGGCGGTAGTCGATTTTCAGCCATTACGGCAATTTTCAATGGTTATTATATTTTATATGTATGTAGCGTGCCGTATTTTGGCCCACTTCTGACACCATGTAAGGTAAATGTCCATAATTTCGTGGTACTAAGGAATTTTCTGACTTTCTACCTCTCTTGAGTAAAAACGGATGAAGAAAAACTAAAAAAGTAAATTTTTCCCATTGAGTTGATCTATTAAGATAGCTTTCCACTTAATTTCAAACAAAACTAACAAATGTTTTTTTTTATATAAATAAAGATGTGTGAGTACCTCAAATGTCCCTAATTTCGTGGCAAAAATTTTCTGATGTACCTAACTTCGTGGTAAAGTGTCCCTAACTTCGTGGTATTTGGTTAAACTCTAATTTTGTGGAAAATAAAAGTTATTTTCAACGCAAATTCCTAAAGATACACAAATTTATTTATTAAAATTTATGTTTAAAAATTTAAAATTTTAAATAATTTTTTTATTGTTATTGTATTTATAAAAAGAAAGCGTTTTAAGACCAAGTAAGTAAGTAAAAAAAAACTTGTAACCAGACCTGTTAAATTTGATTAGTACTTAGTAATCAATTGATTAGACGGATTTTTTAATTGTTAATGATTATTTCAATTGGTTTTCGAGAAAAGGCAATTAGTAATTGATTACGATTGAAAAAAAAAACCAATAAAAATTAATTTAACTGATGTAATTTGTTACTTTTCTCAAAATTACTTTTATTTATTATTACTAAAAATGTTTTTTTTTTAATTTTTGTGTTTTTTGGTCTTTTAAGTTTTACAACAAAAATAAACAATAAAAAAAATTTATGCAATTGATGTAACTTTTTTTTTTTTAATAATTTCATATTTTTTTTTTTTTTTAATTTTTTTCGTGTGTTTTTAATTTTTTTTGTATTTTTAATTTTTAAATTTTTTTAAATTTAATTTGGTTTTTTTATTCTTTTTTTTTATTTTTGATTTCTTGTTAACAATGTATGTAAATGCGCAGTATACCACGAAATTAGGGGGCATGCAATAAAATTGATGTACGTAATTTCGTGGTATCGCTTTAAGCGGTAATATGAGTTTTATATTTAAATTTTTTTGTTTATTATCGCTATTCATTCATAACAAAAGCAAAAAAGTATAAATCTTGACATATTTTTTTAAATGAAATGAAAAATTATTGAATAAACAAAAGTTCTATAATGCCATTATTTCGTTAAAATGTTGTGGTTCGCAGAGCTTTTCGATTAAAATATTGACGAATGGGTTAATAAAAGTGTACCACGAAATTACGTCAAAATCTTCCTCAGGGGTTTCTTTAATAATTAAAATACTAAAAATAATAGGGTATCTTATGAAATGTGAAAGAAAATAAGGAAAACATAAAGTATTATATTCCCATAATTTCGTGGGTACCACGAAATTAGGTACATCACAAAAAACATGTGTCCCTAATTTCGTGGTATTTAAATATTAAATAAAATGTGAATGAAAAGTTATTGAAATAAGTTTTGCAGTAATAAAAACGTTTAAGAAATGTTAAATAAAACCAAAAAAATTATCATAAAAAAAAAAATGTAAAGATACAATTTTTACAGGCTTAACAAAATCGACTGGTCTCCTTAACAGTTTCCTTAAGAGGCCTCCCTACAAAAGGCTCATTTTCTGAGCTTCCAACTTTATAATGCTTGTTATTTAATAGGTTTAATTTTAAAAAATTTGTAAAATATCCATTATTACTCCCGAAAAGTTAATCTTTATTATGAAATTTTCAGTTTAAAAAAAAACTCCCCAAATTCCTTGTTTGAAAGAAAAAATCGAAATACCACGAAATAACGTACTACCACGAAATTATGGACATTTACCTTACCAATTAATAAAACAATTGCGCTGATATTTTACGATTATGTTTAATTTATTAATTAGGCGTGTCTGCTCAGCTCGATTGCTTTCAACCGAAGTCCATACCATACCATTGGTGTATGAAAGTTATCGAACTATCGAACTGCACACAAATAATGCATAATGCATTGGTAATATTATACAGGTGTGTTCATTTTATAGATGTAACATAATAGATAATTTATGTGACTTACACCTAGTTCACATACTCAATACAAATGTGATGCAGCCGTATACCTTATTCCTTATAATCCCTTATACGAATTTTTTGTGGGTATTGGCAATATTTGTTAACGGCTCATGCGACATCTGACTGAAACAACAACGGTTTGTGTATGAGGTTTGCTAAGTTTGCCCACAAGAACCCTTAAGGTTTTAAATTGCAATGCTGTTAAAATTTCAAATTCGAGTCTACGCGACCTCCCACGATGGGACATTTTGGAAAAACTTGCCTCAATTATTATTATTATTATTAACTTGCCTCAAAGTCAAATTTTTAGGGAACTTTTTAGAATCCATTTTCATACAAAGTTTTTCGAGCGTAAAACGCAGCATAATTTTGGCAAATGGTCAAAAACGAGTTGTCAAAGTTTAGTTGTGAAGTTTTTTGCAAAATTAATTTTTTTTTTTGGATTTCTGTAGTTTACAATGAATAACACTACTTTATAAGGTTCCTCATATGTATAAATATACATATGAAAGGCTGGGGTAGTTAAATGAAAAACGTATATTTAAAGTAAAAGTGTAAAAAAATATTGTATCTACAGTAAAAGTCAGACAAATTGCTTTTTTCATTTAAAGTCGGAAATATGGTTGGAAAAATAAAACATATCTCTTACTTTTAATGAAAAAACGATTAGCCTGACTTTTACTGCACAATCTTTATTTATGTGATTGTATCAAACATTTTATAAGGTTTGCTTCACTTGCATTAAACATATTTTTTACTTTTACTCCCAACCTTTCATACATATATAGGTATTTCGACTCATTTATTAACCTTAATTTTAGTTACATATCTCCCATTTTGTAAAGCATAAAAAGGGTTACTGCCACGCCTATTTCCGAGGGGTTGATCATCGCGAAATCGTTTGAGCAAATATTCATAGCAATAGCTATAGCACTCTACTGAAAAAAAAATTCCAAACGAAAATTTTTTGGCACCATGCATACATAAATCTACTCTTTTGATTTGCGAAAAATTTATTTTTGAGTCAAGTTTTATTAAGAATTCCCATAGTGCGATGCATAAAAATTCATATGAATTTGTACCGCAACGCCTACTACCTTTGTGCCGCAGGAGTGCTTTATTTTCTTATTTTATTGCGCTACAAGTTAACAAAAGTGATTAATTATTCGATTGGTCAAATAGTCCATGAAAAGTTGTGAAAAGTGATTATTGTTAGTGCTATCGTGTTTAAGTGATTTTGTTAAAAAAATGAGTGCCAGAAAAAGACAACAAAACTTAAGCGCGCTCTTCCATCCGAAGAAGCAAAGGTGTAATGATGTACTTCCTGATAAAGTGAGCGGTGTCCAATTACATTCCGCGGAGCCGGCGAGTACATCAGTGGCAACAGCCTCAACGAGCAACGCACTACAGGGATATAGGTGAGTAGTGTAATCCTTGTGGGTTTAGAAATTTTGTTTAGTTAAAAGTTGGATTGTATGGGAGGTACCACGCCCCTTTTTGGTTAACCACGAGTTTTATGGGTGAGAATGGTGCTGTCATCCTATAACTTTATACCAATTCTTATGTTCCTACTTTAAGCATTTTTAAAGAACAAATTGAGAAATTCCAAAACGGTTTGAAAATTTTAAAAGCTAATAAAATTTTCTGTAAGCCATGCATACAAAACTTTTCGCTAGGCCCTGTGGCTCGAAGATAATGAGCAATCAACACGGATTTTTACCTTTTTTTGAAAAATGTAAAAAATGTGTATTTTGCAGGAAAGGATATCGAAAACTTTTAATTTTGTTCCAGATGTTTTTTTCTCTCTGTAAGCTCTGTTTTATTACAAAACAAATGAGCTTTCATCCAAGAAAATCGATGGATTATTACAAAAGTTATTAATGGTTTTGGAATTGCTCAATTTATTCCTGAGCTATACATGATTAGGTGGAGCTAGGGTCGGCGCATAGGCGCAGATAAATGTTTGTTGAAAAACCTTGCCTTGATGCGGATTGCAGCGAGATGCTCGTCCACAGGGGTGAACGCTAGTAGTCTTACACCACGCGATTTGCTGTGTGTCTGGCCACTGTAGTATACGTCACAAGGTTCGATGGTCGTCTTTCCTTGTCCCGTCCATCGTATTTCCTGCAGGGCGGTGATGTCAGCGTTCGTGAGGACATCAACCAGTCGGGCAGCGGATCCTTCCCCGGAAAGGGGTTTTGGTTTCATTGGTGTTGGTTTTTACGTGGCTGGTCCCAAACCCAGCGCACAACCCTTTTCCGGGGTTTTGAAGTAAATTTACACATTTATATAGCGAGCCGCTTGAACCAAGACAGACACCCGCTTGCAACCGCACCTCCTGGTGTACAGACGCTGCGAAAAAGACCTCGGTGAGCCCTTAAACCAAATACGTCAGAGTGGCCCCACCGGGGCTCCCTCTCTTTCTGCCGCGAGCCTAGGAAGCCCACGTTGCCCAGAGTGTACGAAAGAGGACGCAAGAGTCGGGATTGAGCAAGGTCACTCAGCAACCACACCCAAATTATTTTTTTTGTTTGGCCGAGTCTAATGAAAACGATATTAAAATAATGTGTTTTTGAAGCCTTAATGGACTTTTTTGCGAACTTAGTATAAGCCGTTAGATAAAACTTTACCTAAAAATCGGCACAGATTACCGTTATCACATGTTATTTTAGGTTGAAACGCACCATTGTACTATATGCCAAGATTTACCTTTCTCTCCTTTTTATAAATTACGTACAATTTTGCTGCATTGTCTAATCCATTTATGATTTTAGGTTCTCTACTCGGCAGGCAAGGCGTGCTTTCTGATGAGGAACGGTACCAGTGGTTGAAGTATACCTGGCAACCTACTGCAGAATTTAAGTTTCCACTGAAGAGAGAGGGAAAAAAGAACCGGTCTTTTCAAAAAAGCTGGTTAAGGGACCATGAATGGCTAGCATATAGTAAAATTGCTGGCGGCGGATTATGCAAAGTGTGTGCTCTTTGGTCGACGTGAAGCGTTTACAAATGATGTGAAGCTGGGAAGACTGGTGTCGGAACCACTAGTAAAATATAAAAAGGCAATTGAGACGATCGCATACCATGAGAACGCGTATTACCACAAAGCGAACATGGTAGCATCCCAAAATTTTTTGATGGTGATGGAGGGAAAATCTTTAGATATAGTTGACCAAATGAGATCCCAGGAAAGGGAAATAATCGAAAATAATCGTAAAAAACTGATTCCCATTATAAAGACAGTGATATTTTGTGGTAGGCAAAACATACCTTTAAGAGGTCACAGAGATGACGGCGAATTAGACTTGCAAAGCTCTTCTAAACATGGGGAAGGAAACTTTAGAGCTTTGCTCAAATTTCGAATCGATGCTGGGGATGAAATACAGGGTGGCACAAAAGTAATCTACCGATGTTTTTTGGCTGTAATTAAAAAAAAAAAAGAAAAACTTTGATTCTTCTTGTGGATTATTTTTATTTGGTCTTTTAATTTTTTTTACATCAAGTCGAGAATATGATGTCATGTAAATGGCCGCGGCCACAGTTGATTGTCATTTGAGCCCTTTTTATGGCATTTTCCATCACTTTGGCCGCGATAGGTCCTCACATTCTTGACGGATATTGTCTTTAAGAGCTGCAAGAGTCTGAGGCTTGTTGACATAGACCCGCGACTTCAAAAAGCCCTACAAAAATAAATCTGGAGCGGTCAAATCAGGCGATCTTACTGGCCAATGCAAATCGCCAAAACGGGAGATTAGGCGCCCGGGAAATGCATCCTTCAGCATATCGGTTGTGGCACGTGCAGTGTGTGCTGTTGCACCGTCTTGTTGGAACCACATGTTTTCCAATCCCAATTCATCAATTTGCGGCATAAAGAACTCGTTGATCATTGCTCTGTAGCGCTCACCATTCACAGTAACAGTTTGGTCCGCGACCGAAGGTCCGATGACTCCTCCAGCGAAAACAGCACACCATACAGTGACTTTGAGCGGGTGTAATGGCTCTTCGTGGGTTACACGCGGATTTTCAGTGCCCCAGAAGCGAGAATTTTGCTTATTTACGTACCCACTAAGATGGAAAGGGGCCTCATCACTCATGATTATTTTTGATGAAAAATCATCTTCCTCTTCAAGTCAGCAATATTCCGCGTTCTGGAGCAGTGTAGCGTAACATTGTTTATTAAGGTGTATTTTGCATGTGTTTACTACACAAATGTCAAAACAGAATTGATTTTAGGGGCCAATCGCAAAATTTATAGCATTTTCTGATAGGAAGATTACTTTTGCGCCACTTTGTACTTAAGGAACATATAAGACATAGCGCTAAAAATGCTTCGTATATAAGTAAGTCAACACAAAATGACTTAATTGAATGCTGTGGCGAGTTGATCAGCAATAAAATAGTGACCAAAATTTAAAAATCCAAATATTTTACCATTATGGCTGATGAGACCACAGATGTTTCCGTTTGTGAACAGTTATCAATTAGTATTCGCTATTTCGATGTGGATGAAATCGAAATAAAGGAAGATTTTCTTATGTTCATTGAAGTTGTCGAAACCACTCGTGAAAGCATTGCACAAACTATTCTGAATGCATTAGAAAAGCATGACCTTGACATTAAAATGTGCCGTGGTCAAGTTTATGATGGAGGAGCAAACATGAGCAGCAAACTAAAAGGTGTTCAGGCACGTATATTAAATGTTCAGCCCTTAGCCTTCTTTACCCACTGCGCAAGCCACCGGCTTAACTTTGCTATTAGCTCAGCCTGCACCGTACCCAGTGTAAGAAATGCAGTAGGGGTTATAGCAAGTACTGCCACTTTCTTCCGTGAATCGGCCAAACGAATACATCTTCTTAGAGAAGAAATACAATCTAATCTGCCACAAGACAAACAAAATATGTTAAAAAAATGTGTGAGACAAGATGGGTTGAGAGGCATGGAGCGGTTTTGACCTTTATGGACGTGTTGCCATGTCTCCCTCCAATATTACAAAAAATGGCTGATCAGCAATATGGGAGCAGAACAAATTCCGTACTGCCATTTTCTTTGCTGCAATCCATGACTTCGTCAGAATTCCTAATAAGCTTGGTGATCCAGATTTCAGATATTTTAGGAATAACCGTGTCCTTATCTCGATCGCTTCAAGCCAAAGATATTGACATATTTTCTGCAGTTCAGCTTATTACTACGACCACAACAAGTTTGCAGAGGCAGCGTGAATCTAGCAATGACACATTTAAAAAACTGTTCGACCAGGCTGAGGCCATTGCAAATGAACTTGGTACAGAAATCACAGCCCGTAGAACCACCGGTCGTCAAATCAATCGATCAAACATTCAGACTGAATCAGTTGAAGAATATTACCGACTTTCAGTTTATATTAAATTTCTAGACTTCATGTTGAGTGAAATGTCAACCAGGTTCCCTAGCGCTCCTCTACAAAGAATCGGACAGTTGCAAAAGTTGCTGTCGCATAACTTTAACGACGAAGATTTAGATAATGTTTTGCAAGGTGCTGAAGTTTATAAAGAAGATCTCCCTTGTTTTTTAGCTTTAAAGGGAGAGCTAAAAATTTGGCAACAGATGACTGAAAATATACCAGAAACTCCAGCAGATGCCTACAAACGAGCCACGATGCTGCCAAATATTAGAACCCTTTGTCAATTGCTGTGCACGTTTCCAGTGACAACCAGCACTGCCGAGCGATCTTTTTCTACCTTAGGCTGATTAAAATCATATCTTCGAAACAGCATGACAGAAGAGCGTTTGAATGGATTGGCTTTAATGCATATCCATGGAGATATTGCGGCACAAATGGAGGCTGATGAAGTTTTGGACGTTTTCACCAGGAAACACAGAAGAAAACTGTCTTTATTAAACATGTAATCATGGATGGAATATAATAAAACTGCTATTACTAAACGGAAATGCTGTTTTTTATTATTTTGACTTTGATGTAAGTTCTTAATATCCGTGTATTTGTGAAGATAAAATAAGCATATTTCAGTTGTTGATTTTTTTGCATGTTGGGCGCCCCCCCCCCCCCCCTAAAAAAAATCCTGGATCCGCCCTTGAACACAAATATAGCAAAAGTACTACGAGTACTAGTACTAGTTTACATGAAAATCTGACTACCAAAAATTAAGTTTTTAAGACCTACGGTCACAACTGCAAACTAGTGTTCTTAATAGGCATTTTTTTGTCCACAAGTTGTTGAAAAGATCATTTGTTTCTATAAAGGTAACAAATGAAACCACAAAAGGCTGTGGTCAAAAACACAACTGTGTCCAAAAAATAGACCAAGGCTTTCGTTTATTTTGTTGCATATACATATGTACACTTCACTTTATTTTTCAAAACGCATTAATACACATTAAGAACACGATTTATTTATCAAAATATGTGTTATTTAATTATTTTACTCACCTTTTCACAACTTTAGTTTTATATACATACCAACCAATATACATATACCTATAATACCAACTTATCACTGCAACACACGAGAAACAATTAAATTCGAACAAGTGTCGTCTTATGCACGAGCGCTATTGTTCGAATTTTCGTGCAACCATACTGTACTAGCCCAAATAAAACGCAATCAACGATGTTGGTCGTTCAAGTATATTAATTGAAGTGAATATAAATTTCAAACGAAGGTTTGCTTCAACTCTCTTTGTGACCAATAATGTGTACATATATACATACAAGTTAAATGGTCCCGTAATATGGCGTGATTTTGAGTGCAAGACTTAAAAAAAAGAATAATACAATTATTGGACTGATTCTGACCCCATTGAAATGCCAGCGTTTCAATCAGAAATTGGTAAAGGATCTATTTTGCGCAGAGTACGAAAGAAAACTATATTGTACAGTACTATTTCATTTTGTTTCTTACTTTCATAATTCAAAACAAAACAAAAGCCAACGCTCAGTTCACTTTTCAATTATAAAATACTTTTTTTGAAAATTACAGGAAAATCAGAAAACAAAACTAAACAACTTTTTATGTACTCATGCATTTGTTGTGATTATAACAGCAAATTGACACTCTTTTTGACCGTACTTATAACGCTTAGTAAAGCTCAGCATGCACATTTCAAGTGGAGGCATCCTTTGGCTGCCGTTACACGCTCAATAAATACTGTCAGTATTTGTATCACGATACTGGATCACGATATTTACTGACCGTGTAACATCAAATACTGATGGATCGTGATATTTACCGCAAAATATCTAGAAATCCTGAAATCCAATTTTGTGATCAAAATACTGACAGTATTTGCTGACCATGTAACATCATTTTCACGATACGTCAGTATTTATAGATTTTCATATGAAATGCACGTGCGGTCGCTATAAGTGAATGTTTATTTTTGTAAACATAATGTGAACATAGTGTAGACATAATGTGAACATAGCATAAGATAAGCTAGTTAAGGTAACCCTACAATGTATCGAACTCTTTATATATTCATTAAGTGATGGCAATAATAAAAAGGAGGAAGAAGCCACTTCCGGATAGATACTAAACTTGAAAGAACGTGTTTTATTAACAGAAAAGTAGATCATCAAATATCTAACTAATCAATTCACATTTTAAAGTTCAGGTGTGGACTCCCAACCAACATTAATCGTTTAATTACTGAATTTCGTAAAATAAACATGGCAAATACGAAGGAAGAAATAATAAACGCCCTTAAAGACGCCAATGTGGATTTCCCACCGTCTGCTTCGATGGGGCAGCTTCGCAATTTGCTACGGAGCGTTATAGGTGAGAAAGCTTCACGATTAGATGAATCCACAACAAATAATGACGCTGACGACTCAAATGCTAACGTAGTAAGTACCTATGGAGACATTGCTGGTGTTGAGAATTCCGCTACTGCCGTTGCCAAAAATATTGACACTGCCGCTGGTGTAAATGCCGACACTGCCGCTAATGTAAATGCCGACGCTGCCGCTGGTGTAAATGCCGAAACTGCCGCTGATGTAAATGCCGACACTGCCGCTGATGTAAATGCCGACACCGCCCCTGATGTAAATGCCGACACTGCCACTGCTGGAAATAAAAGTTGTGCTGAATCTGCCGCCGCCGTTGCCGTTTTGAAGAAAAGTACAGATGTAAGTGCCGGATGTGTACCGCGGTCATTAGGAAACATAGACCAAGATGTTTTAGCTCTACGCAAACGTCTCGAAATGTTACAGTTGATGCAGCAAATAGAAAAACTCGAAAACCTTAAGATCACTGGTAGTCAACGCCGCTTAGACTTTTGTGAAATTGAACATTCACTGCCGAAATTTAGCGGGGACGATATAACTTACCCGGTTCAACATTTTATGCGAGATTTCGAAGAGATTTTGGACTCCACAGGCAGCAACAACAATTTTAAACTTCTCGCTCTTCGTCGCTGTTTAACTGGCACAGCGCGGGTGTTTTTAAATACAACAAAAGCACTATGTTATGATGAACTAAAAAGAGCTATTATAAAAGAATTTGATTTTGAGGTGTCCCGGCAGGAAATTTACAAAATGTTGGCCCAGCGGAAGTGGAAGAAAAAAGATGAAACATTGCATCGGTACGTCTTAAACATGCAAGCAATTGCAAAGCGAGCTAACATAACAGAGGCAGAGGTAATTGACTTTGTGATCGACGGAATAGGGAATGCTGTGCCAAATGCACACCTATTGCTAGCGGCGCGCAGTATTGAAGAGCTTAAAACCCTAATAAGTCGATACCAGAACAAATATTTTATGGTTGGCAATCCAACAACACCAACAACGAGCCAGAGGGTACAGCAGGTAAGCCAACAAAAAACCGAGGTGAAACAGCAGTGTTATAACTGCTCTCAGTATGGGCACATAAAACCGAGCTGCCCGTTCCCACTAAGGCCAGAGAACGCTTGTTTTAAATGCTGGAAAACTGGCCACGATCACCGCAGTTGCCCAAACCCGAAAAAAGTGCTGAAACGTAGAGACCAGGTTGCTGCCGTATTTGATGAAGAAGCCGAAGACTTCGCTGAAGTGGATACGTATAATTATGTAAGCATAGAATATAAAATAGCTAGTAATGTAGTATTTAATACAGTGTTTGCCCTTTTTGATACTGGTAGTCCGGTTAGTTTCATACGAAAGTCAGATGTCCCAAAGCAACTGGTAAATGGAATAAAGAGTGAAACAACATCCAACTACAAAGCGATTGGAGGAAACAAATTGAATTTTCTTGGTAATATTATACTTTCTGTAAGATTTAAAAATAAAATAAATGCTGTTGAATTCAAAATAGTGTCAGATGGGTACATGTCTTTGCCAGTTATTTTGGGACGTGACTTTTTAGCATTATTTAATATAAAACTATTCAAAGTTGACTCTGATAGCCCGATTAAGAGAGATTTTTATGTGAAACCAGAGGCCAAGGAGATAATTAATTTTGTGAGTGTCCTTGAGAACCATTCCGCACTTATCGGGGTATGTGCCGAAAAAGAGCTGGAGAAATTTCCAAAGTATACAAATGCCTCGGATGACATACCAGACGTGTTTAGTATAGACATAGAGTTTGACAGAGATGTTATCGACATAGATACCACGCTATCGAGCACTAGCCAGTTAGAATTAAAACGAATAATTGATGAATCATATTTAAATACAACTATTAAGGTAGAACCGTATATGTATGAAATCAAGATACACCTCACAACTGATGTTCCTTTTCACTGTAATCCCAGACGCCTCTCTTATTCAGAACGTAGTGAGGTGCAATCAATGATAGACGAAATGTTAAAAGAAAATATAATTAGGCCAAGTAACTCTCCGTATGCTTCTGCAATTGTGTTGGTGAAAAAGAAAAATGGTAAGACTCGTATGTGCATCGACTACAGGGCCTTGAACAAAATAACAGTTAGAGATAACTACCCCTTGCCGTTAATTGACGACTGTATTGAGTTTCTCGAAAATAAAAAGGTTTTTTCGCTATTAGACTTAAAGAGTGGGTTTCACCAAATACAAATGGAGCCCAGTTCGATTCCGTACACTGCTTTCGTAACACCAAATGGCCAGTACGAATACTTGAAAATGCCATTTGGCCTAAAAAATGCCCCGCTGTTTTTCAACGCTTCATTAATAATATATTCCGTGACTTGATTGATAGTAGGAAGCTTATAGTCTACATGGACGATATTCTTATAGCTAGCCATGATTTTGAAGAACACAAAACTTTACTAAAAGCAGTTCTGGAACGATTATCCCTACGAGGACTAAAACTTAATCTTGATAAATCGCAATTCGGATACTGCGAAATAAACTACTTGGGCTATGAAGTATCACAATCTGGAATCAGGCCAAATGATTCGCACATTAAGAGTATACGCGATTTTCCGATAGTTGTGAATCAGAAACAGTTGCAATCCTGTATAGGACTGTTCTCATATTTCCGTCGCTTTGTCCCGTCTTTTTCGCAAATAGCAAAACCACTCCAAAACCTCCTTAAAAGGAATTCCGATTTTAATTTTGATGGGAACTGCCTCAATGCTTTTAACGAATTAAAATCCCGATTGTCCAACAGTCCAGTCCTTGCAATATACAACCGCGATAGGGAGACGGAATTGCATTGTGACGCAAGTGCAATTGGATTTGGCGCTGTATTGCTGCAAAGGCAAGACGACAGCAGATTTCATCCAATCTCGTATTTCTCAAAGACTGCATCAAACGCCGAATCCAGATACCATAGCTTCGAGCTTGAAACTTTGGCAATCATTTACGCTTTAAGAAGATTTAGAACTTATTTGGAAGGTATGCCGTTTAAAATAGTCACGGACTGTAATTCATTAGCCATGACTCTAGAAAGAAGACAGCTGAATTCAAGAATTGCTAGGTGGGCCCTTGAACTAGAGAACTATAATTACAAAATACAACACAGGAAAGGGACTTCAATGGGACATGTTGACGCTTTAAGTCGGGTGGAGATAGCATTAATTATCGACTCCAATGACATCGAATTTCAAATCCAAATAGCGCAAGAAAGGGATGAAACAATTGCTTCTTTGAGGAACCGCCTCACCAATGGCCCGGTTGAAGGGTTCGACCTAATAGATGGCTTAGTATATAAGCTAAAAGCTGACAAGAATAAAAGGCTGTATGTACCCGCCGAAATGGAAGCAAATGTCACAAGAGTAATTCACGAAAAATTAGGACATCAATCTGTCGATAAAACACTTAGTAAATTAGATATGTATTATTGGTTTCCAAGTAGGAGGTCGAAAGTAGAAGCGTTTATCAGAAACTGTCTGAAGTGCCTGATGTATGCTAGTCAACCCAGAGCCAAAGAGAAAAATTTTCATCCAATACCAAAGGTTCCACTTCCCTTTGATACGTTGCATATTGACCATTTCGGCCCTTTGCCATCTATAAACTCAAAAAGGAAGCACATTTTAGTAATAGTTGATGCTTTTACCAAATTTGTTAAGCTGTACCCGACCAATTCCACTAGCACGCGAGAAGTTACTGCTGCCCTTGAAAAGTATTTTAATTACTATAGCCGACCCAGACGAATTATCAGTGATAGAGGAACAAGTTTTACATCTTTAGAATTTAGCGGCTTTGTTTCTAAACGAAATATAAAACATGTTAAGGTTGCCGTTGCCTCTCCGCAGGCTAATGGGCAAGTTGAACGCGTAAACAGGATTATTAAATCTATGTTAGGAAAGTTAACGGACCCAATAAATCATGCCGACTGGTGTAAAAAGCTACTGGAGGTCGAGTACGCTATAAATAACTCAGTTCATAGCACCTGTCGTGACACACCCAGTCGGCTTCTCTTTGGGGTGGAGCAAAAAGGAACCTTCATTGATGAATTCACGGAATATTTTCAGGATAAACTCTATTCCGATGCAAAGCGAGATTTAGGTACTATTCGTGAAAATGCATCTCAGGAAATTAAAAATAAGCAAGATTATGAATCAAAACGACTCTCTGCGGGAGAAACCAAATGTAAAAGATATGAGGTAGGAGACTATGTAGTCATAAGAAATGTCGATACGTCTGTTTGTGTTAACAAGAAATTTCTGCCTAAATATAAGGGTCCTTATGTAGTGCATAAAGTGTTAGGGAATGATCGCTATGTCATCCGAGACATTGAAAACTGTCACGTGTAGTACCATGTCAGGCCGAAGGTGCTTGTCAGAGGCAACCTTATTTATGGCACGATAGACATATGATGCTATGCGAAGCAAGCGATAGTGTGATGAGTTACGATCGATTATTGCATTAATGATGACTCCCTCGTTGCTACTATTACTACACTTGAAGGATACGGCTTTTCGACGTTCTAGGTCTTGGTTGGTAACGTTGTCTATCTTTTTTTGACCGGCCATTCTGGAAACTCCTTTGATAAAAAGGCTGGTCCTGTGAACCAGATGGTTTCAGAGAGATTGGCGGCGCTTGATCCACCTGAGACGATATCCGCTGGGTTGTCCTTGCTCGGAACGTGCTTCCAAATAATTTCTTTGGTATTTTCTTGAAGTTCTGAGACTCTATTTGCTACGAAGCAGTTAAAGGTTGACGAGTGGGTTTGTAGCCATTGAAGAACAATCTCGGAATCTGTCCAAAAATAAACATTAGAACAATATTGATTTAAATTCTTTTGAATTTTTTGCCAAATTCGACTAAGCAAAACCGCGGCACATAACTGGGAGTGATTGTGCCTTGATGGTTGCTACCTTGGATTTAGCAATGAGCAATATTGTTTTGTATATGCCTCCTACCTTTGATCGGACATAAATGCAGCATCCATAAGCTCGAGTAGATGCGTCGGCGAAACCATGAAATTCGCTAAGTGACCTTGATGAAGTGCCAACGTGGCGAGGTAATTGCATGTTGTTGATAAATTGTAAATCAGACTTCATTTGTAGCCATGTGTTCTGCAAATCTTGTGGAAGAGTTTCATCCCACTGCAATTTTCGAATCCAAATCTCTTGTAGCAATATTTTACCTCGAATAACAATTGGAGCCAATAAACCAAGAACATCAAACATTTTTGCTAAAATTGATAAGACAGATCTCTTGGTGACTGGTTGGGCCTCTGCCAAGTCAAACCGAAAGCAGAATGTGTCTGCTGATGGTTTCCAGGAAGTACCTAAAGCTTTAGTAATATCCTCCTCGTTTGTTTTAATGGCAATTTCGCTACAAGAATCATCGGACAGTTGTGGGGAGTTTGAATGCCACTGAGTAAGAGACAGACCAGCACCTTTAATGCCTTCAATGATTTCAACCTTTAGTGAAATTAATTCTTCTATGGTTTCTGCACCAGTCAGTAAATCATCGACATAAAAGTTGGGTAATGAGAGGTGGGAGGCATCATATCCGTAGATCAACCATCGAGTTGCACATCATTACCTTTGTGCATATTGGTCGCCTCTTACGACCGGTATGCCTACCGCGGGCATATTCTAAGCCCCTCCCACCTCTCATTACCCATCTTCTCTTTCCTTTCGGAAGTAGGGATGCCATGACCTAGAAGGTTGCACTGGTCATACCAAATCGCTCCCACGACAGTCGGGCAGTACCGCAAGGGAGTACCGGAGCGTACCGGATTCATATCCGGCCAAGGACTGTTATTTCGACAACACTCCCCAAAACAACAACAACAACATAAAAGTTGGGTCGAATGGCGGATGCGCCTGCTGGATAAACCTTCTCATTGAGGTCGGCGATAAGAACCAAACTTCGAATTGCAAGAAATGGTGCAGCGGCTAAGCCATATGTGACGGTATTAAGTTGGAATAGCCGTAATGGTTCATGTGTCTCATGTCTCCAGAGGATAACTTGATAGCGCCGATCTTCCTCGGCAACTAAAAACTGTCTATACATTTTAGACACATCAGCAGTTAATTCATAACGATGCAAACGAAATGATAAAAGATTAATTATTAGTTCAGGTTGAATAGTAGGTCCAACCATAAGTATAACATTCAAAGAATAAGTTGACGTTGTACGCGCAGAGGCGTCAAAGACTACACGAAGCTTAGTGGTGCTGCTTTGTGGCTTGAGAACACAATGATGTGGAATGATATAATAAGCACTTTCCAAATTGAGACTAGTTATTGGAGACATGTGACCAAGCTCCACATATTCATTAATGAAATCAGAGTACATGCCCTTTAAAGCTTTATCGCGTAGTAAGCGACGCTCAAGGGAGAAAAACCGCCCTTTTGCGTTTTCGAATGAGTTTCCTAACATTTTTGGCGAACATTTAAAAGGTAACCTCACCTGTATACGCCCATTGCCTTGTACCTTCACGTTTTCACTGAAATATTGCTCGCATATACGCTGTTCTTCAGACAATATTATTACCGAATGGACAAATTTCTCAATCTCCCAAAATCGCTGTAGATAATGAACAATGTCAAGTGGTTTTGAGCTTAATGCGACGTTACATACAAAAGGACGAGGGTTTGAGGCCCGTTCGAGTTAACCTCCAACTATCCAACCGATCTTAGAGTTGTGCAAAACTGGTAGACCGTCCCAAAGAGATATTGTACCATCCTGAAGACATGAGAAAAATACTTCTGTTTTTAGTACTAGATCAATGCGTTGTGGCTTGTGGAACAATGGGTCTGCAAGTTGGATTTCTGGAGATATGCGCCAATGGGTAGTGTCGATGAGTTCATATGGGTGTTGTGCGGCGATACGTTTTGTTATGGCGAATTCAGATACCCAGCTAAAGTCTCCAATGCGAGATTTGATGGTTGCGTTCACTGCGAAATTTATGTTAGTTTGTATATCAGAAATACCTGACACCTCCAGAGCTGAGGTGATCCTTTTAAGTTGTAAGCGTTTGGCCGTTTCTTCAGTTATAAAATTCAATTCTGAGCATGAGTCCAAAAGAGCGCGAACAGGCTGCATTTGACCAAATTTGTCTTGAATGAAAATTAGAGCGGTGGGTATCAAAGCTGTTTTATGCGAACGTGTGCTTAATGAAACTGCCGATTTAACTTGAGAATTTTCTGACGAATTCGTTGAGCCAGACGTTGATGACGATTGATTTGTTGCGTTTGAATTTGTCGATTGTGTGGATTCCGGAGTTGTTGCTGAAACAGAGGGAAAATGCAAAGTAGAGTGATGAGATTGTTTACAAACGAGGGGCAGCTGTTGACGTAGTGCTCATCGCTCTTGCAATGCAAACAGCTAGATTTAGCGCTAACAAAGGAGTTGGCAGTTCGCTTACCATTTGGTTTATTTTCTCGGGGAGATACCTTAGGAATTTCCTTTTTTGGGCAGGTTTCTAAATATTGACAATGACGACTTAACCACTTGTAGCAATCGTCCCACGATGGTAGCGTTTCAAACCCTTGTTTTTGATTATAGGCAGCCTTCGAATCTGTATCTATTTTGGATAAAACTATATAAATAAACATTGAATTTATTATGTCCTTTTCTGATCCCAACGAGAGAAGGGAACCTCGAACTGCTGCAATAGTGCCGATAACGTTTCGCAAGTTTACGGGGTCTGAACTCTTCATCATCGGAATGCTAAAGAGTGATGATATGTAATCTCTGAAGATTAACACATTATTATCATACCTTTCCTTAAGCCGTTGTAGGGCCTTTGTATAATTTTCTTCAGTTACCTGGAATGGCTCAATAACACTTAAAGCAGGTCCTGAAAGACAATTCAATAGATAGTTAAATTTATCAACTTTGGGAATAAGTGGGTCATCATGGACCAGGTTAGAAAAGGTGCGAATAAACCGCTTGTATTCCGCATACTTTCCGTCAAACTTCGGCAATTTTAGTGTGGGTAAACGGTTGTGATGGGGGTTCACTCCAAGAGCTGTTGCATTAATCATAGTATTATTAAAGTCGTTGACGCGGTTCCGAGAACTGATGAGCGACAGAATTTTCGACTTGGTTGAAATATATGTTTCTTCTATTTCTGTTCGCGAATTAGCAAAGGGGGCCAGTGTTTCAATATTATTTTGCAGCTCAGAGATTTGTTGAAATTAAGACTCAACAATCTGCAGGCGGCATTTGAGGACAGCGGTGTCGATTTCCCCATCTTCTTCGCCGATCCGCTGATGCATGCTACGTATATTGCGAAGAACAGTTGATCTCCTTTGCTTAAACGAGTTCAAAAGTACGTGATCATCCGAGACTTCACCCATAGTTCCAGCACTGTTATCCGCCACATGTTGCTCATCATTATTTCCGACATTTTGATATTAACTACCTAGCTGTGAAAATCTATAATATATTAATAGGCTAACACTCTCCCCATAGTAATTTTCGCAACCCAACTTCATATAGTATTTATAGATAGATCCCTATAAAAGTTATATTGCCATCTTGGTATGGACTATTTCTACTATCTCGCGAAAAAAAATTTTGAAAATTATGCTTTGTTTATTTGTTATTAAACAAAAAAGAAGCCTACAAACTTTTCAGAACTCTCCAACTATTTTGTAATCTCCAACAGCACAACATATGTATATAAAAGCTTTTACCAACAGCCAAAACTACAGTATCTAACTGTTTCGATGTACGCTAGATGGACCCGTGCACGCATGGTGTAAAGAATTTCCCCACTACCCTTCGCGACATCTACAACCCAGTAGATAAAGTCTCTGATTCACAACAGAAATGATATACATTATACAGCAGTGGTAAAGGTGCCGGCTCTGATGCGTGCGTTTACAGGTTCAAAAGCACGGGTTTGAGGCAGGTGAAGTTTTTTTTTTTTTATAAATTATATTTGCCTTGAAACATATAGTAACATATGAAAACCTATTATCATAATATTTTTTTTTTTTAATTTATTTAAGATTGGCCAGAAAAATATTACCAATTGTCTCATTTAGAGCAAAGCTGTAAATAGACGCTGGAAAGTATAAGTAGTTGCTGGCGTCATTTTAAATAATTTTCCTTGCTTTAAAAGAATTAAAAAAAAAAACAATTTCCATTTTTGTCTTCACCGAGAATCAAAGTTAGGTGTCCTGCAATTAGTATACATTTATACCCATTTTGGTAGAAAAAGGGTACAATTAGTGCCTTCATAGACATGCTCGAACAAATGTGACCAATTTATTCCATTATTATAAAAAAGTAGTAGTCTACTACAATAAAATATTGGAAAAGTATATTTTCTAAGCAGAAAATGTATTTTTCATACTAAGAATGAAGTTAGGTATATAGAATAAAATATTTTGATAGCAATACCAGAAGAGGAATTTTCAAAAATACAAGAGCAGGAGTTATTACCTTTCAAATGTTGTTGAAAATAATCTGTAGCCTTACTACAAGCCGAAATCTAATCACTTCAGTTGGTGCATGTTTTCATTACCTTATGAAAAATTTCGGCAGTATCTATAATATATTAATAGGCTAACACTCTCCCCATAGCAATTTTCGCAACCCAACTTCATATAGTATTTATAGATAGATCTCTATAAAAGTTATATGGCCATCTTGGTATGGACTATTTCTACTGTCTCGCGAAAAAAATTTTTGAAAATTATGCTTTGTTTATTTGTTATTAAACAAAAAAGAAGCCTACAAACTTTTCAGAACTCTCCAACTATTTTGTAATCTCCAACAGAACAACATATGTATATAAAAGCTTTTACCAACAGCCAAAACTACAGTATCTAACTGTTTCGATGTACGCTAGATGGACCCGTGCACGCATGGTGTAAAGAATTTCCCCACTACCCTTCGCGACATCTACAACCCAGTAGATAAAGTCTCTGATTCACAACAGAAATGATATACATTATACAGCAGTGGTAAAGGTGCCGGCTCTGATGCGTGCGTTTACAGGTTCAAAAGCACGGGTTTGAGGCAGGTTAAGGTTTTTTTTTTTATAAATTATATTTGCCTTGAAACATATAGTAACATATGAAAACCTTTTATCATAATATTTTTTTTTTTTAATTTATTTAAGATTGGCCAGAAAAATATTACCAATTGTCTCATTTAGAGAAAAGCTGTAAATAGACGCTGGAAAGTATAAGTAGTTGCTGGCGTCATTTTAAATAATTTTCCTTGCTTTAAAAGAATTAAAAAAAAAACAATTTCCATTTTTGTCTTCACCGAGAATCAAAGTTAGGTGTCCTGCAATTAGTATACATTTATACCCATTTTGGTAGAAAAAGGGTACAATTAGTGCCTTAATAGACATGCTCGAACAAATGTGACCAGTTTATTCCATTATTATAAAAAAGTAGTAGTCTACTACAATAAAATATTGGAAAAGTATATTTTCTAAGCAGAAAATGTATTTTTCATACTAAGAATGAAGTTAGGTATATAGAATAAAATATTTTGATAGCAACACCAGAAGAGGAATTTTGAAAAATACAAGAGCAGGAGTTATTACCTTTCAAATGTTGTTGAAAATAATCTGTAGCCTTACTACAAGCCGAAATCTAATCACTTCAGTTGGTGCATGTTTTCATTACCTTATGAAAAATTTCAGCAGTATATATATTAATACCCTAAGTCTGTTGTACTACTTTACTGCATCACCCTAATGAGTGAAAACTTTGAGTGGCATCACCACCTCGCAAAATTTCGCACTTTTTAAAAACTACGAAAACCACACAAACCCCTCTGCTATCATTCATATGCAGTAATTCAGGAGCTGCCACTTGCTTTTATTTGTGTGTCCAAAAAATTGTGCTAAATCCTGTACAACATCATTTGAAACCTAAGAAATCCATCTTAACTACTCATGGCTTTAGCTTACACGCTCACGCATATGGGCAATCCTGTAAGCTCAACAATTTTAAAACTCATTCATTTTACATACATACATACATACATATACATACTTATGAGGAGAAGCCATGCGATTATAAACGTTACCGAAAAACTGAGAAATCGTCATTCTCTCTGCCGAAAATTTCTGCGCATTTGGTTTCTTCTACTCGGTGCGTGAAACACTTGCTCAAATTTTCAAATATTTTGCCCTCATTCCTTTTACTAACACGCTCACGCATATGGACAATCCTGTATGCTCAAAGATTTTAAAACTCATTCATTTTACATACATACATACATACATATACATACATACTTATGAGGAGAAGCCATGCGATTATAAGCGTTACCGAAAAATTGAGAAATCGTCATTCTCTCTGCCGAAAATTTCTGCGCATTTGGTTTCTTTACTCGGTGCGTGAAACATATACATATGTATATGTAGTTATGTATATAAATGTGAGGGGAAGTCAAAAGAGTATAACCGCTATTTTCGAAAATTCGACAAATGGTCAATCTCTCTGCCAAAAATTCTGCGCATTTAGTTTGATAACGGTTAAAGTGTCCTTCATATATACATATATGTATTTCCACGCACTCTATTTGGTATATACATATGTACATATGAAGGAGATTTTAACCGTTATCTTCGAACAACTAAAAAATAGTCAATCTCTTTGCGTGAAATATCTGCTCATTCGGTTTCTTCTACTTGGTGCGTAAACATATCGGAAAAAATATTAATAAGTTATTTGTATTCAATATTTTGTACAGTGTTTAGTGAAAGTTAATATTGGTCTTGCTTTTCCCATGCTTATATGCGTCGTGCTAAAATTTTGAATGGAAAATAAGCGCAAACGTATATGCACATGAGAAAACCCGGCCTCTTATTAGTAAATAGAATAATAAATAAAAAAATATTAATAAATAAAATATATATATTACCAAAAAAAATTCAAATCAATTTTAAATAGCTCTCCATTTATAAATTTATATCTAATATTTTGTTTATTACTATTTTTTTATTCAATATTTTATTTATAAATTAAATGTTTGGCGTTTGTTCAGAAAATGCTGTGTTTAGTGAAAGTGAATAGTGGCTCTGCTTTTCGCATGCGCATATTAGGTTGTGCTTAAATTTTGTGTGGAACATAATGGTGGCGTGTTTCTTTCTCCATACAAAATTTAAGCGTACGTATATGCACATGAAAAAATCCATCCCCTTATTAATAAATAAAATAATAAATAAAAAAATATTGATAACTAAAATATTAAAAATATATTGACAAAAATATCCAGGTCAATTCTAAATAATTTTTCATTTATAAATATATATCAAAAATTTTTTTATTATTATTTTATTTATGTTTTATTAATTTAATTTCATCTACTTGGTGCGTTGCACATTATTTGTTGAGCATTTGAAAAACTAAATATTAACTGCAAATAAATCATTACATTTCACAGGTAAGTGTTATAATAAATTTACACTGCATCAAATGCCTTTGTACGAGGGAAAGGGCGCAGCTGGGTATTTTCACCAAATTTGGTGCAGTGAGCCTACATACATATGTTAACATTCGAATTCTGTTTTCTTCATAAATTATCAATATTGATAAATAATTAAGAAAAAAATATTTTTATTGAAGTTTGCTTCAAACACAATTGATAAAAATATTTCTTCTTTATTATTTATGAAGATTGACAAATTTATCAAGAACAGGATCGGCCGGTAACTTTACTTTTTTTACGAAAAACACATTTTTACTTTGGTTATTTTATATTCTAAGCTGTTCTCGATTTTTCAAAAGTTTAATTTACTTACGAAATTTTTAGGGGGTTAAATGGAATAATTTTTCATGTACATATATTTTTCATACAGTTGAAGATTGGCCAGAAAAATATTACCAATTGTCTCATTTAGAGCAAAGCTGTTAATAGACGCTGGAAAGTATAAGTTGTTGCTGGCGTCATTTTAAATAATTTTCCTTGCTTTAAAAGAATTAGAATAAAAAATTTCCACTTTTGTTTCACCGAGAATCCCGAGAATTGAAGTCAGGTGTCCTGCAAGTAGTATACATTTATACACATTTTGGTATAAAAAGGGTACAATTAGTGTCTTCATAAAAACATTTTTTTCCCTGATTATTTATTAAGATTGACAAATTTATCAATGACACAGAATCGGCCGGTAACTTTACTTTTTTTACGAAAAACACATTTTTACTTTGGTTATTTTATATTCTAAGCTTTTCTCGATTATTCAAAAGTTTAATTTACTTATGAAATTTTTAGGGGGTTAAATGGAAAAATATCTCATATTCATATATTTTTCATACAGTTATAAAGCAGGAGTTATTAGCTTTCAAATGTTGTTGAAAATTCACTTCAGTTGGTGCATGTTTTCATTACCTTATGACAAATTTCAGCAGTATCTATCTATAATATATTAATAGGCTAACACTCTCCCCATAGTAATTTTCGCAACCCAACTTCATATAGTATTTATAGATAGATCCCTATAAAAGTTATATTGCCATCTTGGTATGGACTATTTCTACTATCTCGCGAAAAAAAATTTTGAAAATTATGCTTTGTTTATTTGTTATTAAACAAAAAAGAAGCCACGCATATGGACAATCCTGTATGCTCAAAGATTTTAAAACTCATTCATTTTACATACATACATACATACATATACATACATACTTATGAGGAGAAGCCATGCGATTATAAGCGTTACCGAAAAATTGAGAAATCGTCATTCTCTCTGCCGAAAATTTCTGCGCATTTGGTTTCTTTACTCGGTGCGTGAAACATATACATATGTATATGTAGTTATGTATATAAATGTGAGGGGAAGTCGAAAGAGTATAACCGCTATTTTCGAAAATTCGACAAATGGTCAATCTCTCTGCCAAAAATTCTGCGCATTTAGTTTGATAACGGTTAAAGTGTCCTTCATATATACATATATGTATTTCCACGCACTCTATTTGGTATATACATATGTACATATGAAGGAGATTTTAACCGTTATCTTCGAACAACTAAAAAATAGTCAATCTCTTTGCGTGAAATATCTGCTCATTCGGTTTCTTCTACTTGGTGCGTAAACATATCGGAAAAAATATTAATAAGTTATTTGTATTCAATATTTTGTACAGTGTTTAGTGAAAGTTAATATTGGTCTTGCTTTTCTCATGCTTATATGCGTCGTGCTAAAATTTTGTATGGAAAATAAGCGCAAACGTATATGCACATGAGAAAACCCGGCCTCTTATTAGTAAATAGAATAATAAATAAAAAAATATTAATAAATAAAATATAAAATACTAGCAGGGTACCCGGCGTTGCTCGGGATGTAAGTAGTTCATAAATTCCTGCTATCCTCAATTGCGAAGACAATTTACACGCTGAGAAGGTTCAGAAAAATATTTATTTTCGCACTTTATATCCGGTTATTGTATGGCAACCAACTAAAGTAAAAGCGTTTTTAATAGTCGAACTTCGACATTTTGTCATCTCCCTTCCATTTGACTCTTAAGCTGTGCCAATCTCTATTCTATTATCTCTTTCTGCACCCCTTTTCCCTGTACTCTTCTCTCTTTCCCCATCTTTCTATTAGCATATATTTACTTCAGTTAATTGACGCATATATACTTACAAATTCTGTTAATTTATCGGAAAATAAAATAAAGTTTTATAATTTTTTGTACATATTTTTTTAAGTTGATTTTTTTTTTTAATTTTACAATGCTTTAATATACATGTGTACACATTTTACAAAAAAAGACCAAATTCACAAATTCTATACGAAAACCTTAACTTAGTCAATTTTTAAATAATTAATTTTGCTTTTTAAGTGTGATTATAGCATGCATTAACTACAATTATTTAGAAATATTAAAAAATCCTATCAGCTACATACATACATATGTAAGTACAAATGTGTTTACTGCTATTTTCGTTTTGTGGCACGGTAATGATGTTCACGAAGGCAGTATTGCTCGATATTTTGCAGTTGTGACATTGTGATGATGTTGAAGAAGGCAGTATTGCTCGATATTTTGCAGGGTACCCGGCGTTGCTCGGGATGTAAGTAGTTCATAAATTCCTGCTATCCTCAATTGCGAAGACAATTTACACGCTGAGAAGGTTCAGAAAAATATTTATTTTCGCACTTTATATCCGGTTATTGTATGGCAACCAACTAAAGTAAAAGCGTTTTTAATAGTCGAACTTCGACATTTTGTCATCTCCCTTCCATTTGACTCTTAAGCTGTGCCAATCTCTATTCTATTATCTCTTTCTGCACCCCTTTTCCCTGTACTCTTCTCTCTTTCCCCATCTTTCTATTAGCATATATTTACTTCAGTTAATTGAGGCATATATACTTACAAATTCTGTTAATTTATCGGAAAATAAAATAAAGTTTTATAATTTTTTGTACATATTTTTTTAAGTTGATTTTTTTTTTTAATTTTACAATGCTTTAATATACATGTGTACACATTTTACAAAAAAAGACCAAATTCACAAATTCTATACGAAAACCTTAACTTAGTCAATTTTTAAATAATTAATTTTGCTTTTTAAGTGTGATTATAGCATGCATTAACTACAATTATTTAGAAATATTAAAAAATCCTATCAGCTACATACATACATATGTAAGTACAAATGTGTTTACTGCTATTTTCGTTTTGTGGCACGGTAATGATGTTCACGAAGGCAGTATTGCTCGATATTTTGCAGTTGTGACATTGTGATGATGTTCAAGAAGGCAGTATTGCTCGATATTTTGCAGTTGTGGCATTGTGATGATGTTCAAGAAGGCAGTATTGCTCGATATTTTGCAGTTGTGGCATTGTGATCATGTTGAAGAAGGCAGTATTGCTCGATATTTTGCAGTTGTGGCATTGTGATGATGTTCAAGAAGGCAGTATTGCTCGATATTTTGCAGTTGTGGCATTGTGATCATGTTGAAGAAGGCAGTATTGCTCGATATTTTGCAGTTGTGTCATTGTGATGATGTTCAAGAAGGCAGTATTGCTCGATATTTTGCAGTTGTGGCATTGTGATGATGTTCACGAAGGCAGTATTGCTCGATATTTTGCAGTTGTGGCATTGTGATGATGTTCAAGAAGGCAGTATTGCTCGATATTTTGCAGTTGTGGCATTGTGATCATGTTGAAGAAGGCAGTATTGCTCGATATTTTGCAGTTGTGTCATTGTGATGTTGTTTACAATGACAGTGTTGCTCAATCTATAAAACGATATTTTGCAGTTGCGACATTGTGATGATGTTCACGAAGGCAGTATCGCTCGATATTTTGCAGTTGTGGCATTGTGATGATGTTCACGAAGGCAGTATTGCTCGATATTTTGCAGTTGTGGCATTGTGATGATGTTCACGAAGGCAGTATTGCTCGATATTTTGCAGTTGTGGCATTGTGATGATGTTCAAGAAGGCAGTATTGCTCGATATTTTGCAGTTGTGACATTGTGATGATGTTGAAGAAGGCAGTATTGCTCGATATTTTGCAGTTGTGTCATTGTGATGTTGTTTACAATGACAGTGTTGCTCAATCTATAAAACGATATTTTGCAGTTGCGACATTGTGATGATGTTCACGAAGGCAGTATCGCTCGATATTTTGCAGTTGTGGCATTGTGATCATGTTGAAGAAGGCAGTATTGCTCGATATTTTGCAGTTGTGTCATTGTGATGATGTTTACAATGAAAGTGTTGCTCAATCTATAAAACGATATTTTGCAGTTGTGGCATTGTGATGATGTTGAAGAAGGCAGTATTGCTCGATATTTTGCAGTTGTGACAGGGTGATGATGTTGAAGAAGGCAGTATTGCTCGATATTTTGCAGTTGTGGCATTGTGATCATGTTGAAGAAGGCAGTATTGCTCGATATTTTGCAGTTGTGGCATTGTGATCATGTTGAAGAAGGCAGTATTGCTCGATATTTTGCAGTTGTGTCATTGTGATGATGTTTACAATGAAAGTGTTGCTCAATCTATAAAACGATATTTTGCAGTTGTGGCATTGTGATGATGTTGAAGAAGGCAGTATTGCTCGATATTTTGCAGTTGTGACAGGGTGATGATGTTGAAGAAGGCAGTATTGCTCGATATTTTGCAGTTGTGGCGTTGTGATCATGTTGAAGAAGGCAGTATTGCTCGATATTTTGCAGTTGTGACAGGGTGATGATGTATTGCTCAATCTATAAAACGATATTTTGCAGTTGCGACATTGTGATGATGTTCAAGAAGGCAGTATTGCTCGATATTTTGCAGTTGTGACAGGGTGATGATGTATTGCTCAATCTATAAAACGATATTTTGCAGTTGCGACATTGTGATGATGTTCAAGAAGGCAGTATTGCTCGATATTTTGCAGTTGTGGCGTTGTGATCATGTTGAAGAAGGCAGTATTGCTCGATATTTTGCAGTTGTGGCGTTGTGATCATGTTGAAGAAGGCAGTATTGCTCGATATTTTGCAGTTGTGACAGGGTGATGATGTATTGCTCAATCTATAAAACGATATTTTGCAGTTGCGACATTGTGATGATGTTCAAGAAGGCAGTATTGCTCGATATTTTGCAGTTGTGTCATTGTGATCATGTTGAAGAAGGCAGTATTGCTCGATATTTTGCAGTTGTGGCATTGTGATCATGTTGAAGAAGGCAGTATTGCTCGATATTTTGCAGTTGTGTCATTGTGATGATGTTTACAATGAAAGTGTTGCTCAATCTATAAAACGATATTTTGCAGTTGTGGCATTGTGATGATGTTGAAGAAGGCAGTATTGCTCGATATTTTGCAGTTGTGTCATTGTGATGTTGTTTACAATGACAGTGTTGCTCAATCTATAAAACGATATTTTGCAGTTGCGACATTGTGATGATGTTCACGAAGGCAGTATCGCTCGATATTTTGCAGTTGTGGCATTGTGATCATGTTTACAATGACAGTGTTGCTCAATCTATAAAACGATATTTTGCAGTTGCGACATTGTGATGATGTTCACGAAGGCAGTATCGCTCGATATTTTGCAGTTGTGTCATTGTGATGATGTTTACAATGACAGTGTTGCTCAATCTATAAAACGATATTTTGCAGTTGCGACATTGTGATGATGTTCACGAAGGCAGTATCGCTCGATATTTTGCAGTTGTGGCATTGTGATCATGTTGAAGAAGGCAGTATTGCTCGATATTTTGCAGTTGTGTCATTGTGATGATGTTTACAATGAAAGTGTTGCTCAATCTATAAAACGATATTTTGCAGTTGTGGCATTGTGATGATGTTGAAGAAGGCAGTATTGCTCGATATTTTGCAGTTGTGACAGGGTGATGATGTTGAAGAAGGCAGTATTGCTCGATATTTTGCAGTTGTGGCGTTGTGATCATGTTGAAGAAGGCAGTATTGCTCGATATTTTGCAGTTGTGGCATTGTGATCATGTTGAAGAAGGCAGTATTGCTCGATATTTTGCAGTTGTGACAGGGTGATGATGTATTGCTCAATCTATAAAACGATATTTTGCAGTTGCGACATTGTGATGATGTTCAAGAAGGCAGTATTGCTCGATATTTTGCAGTTGTGGCGTTGTGATCATGTTGAAGAAGGCAGTATTGCTCGATATTTTGCAGTTGTGGCGTTGTGATCATGTTGAAGAAAGCAGTATTGCTCGATATTTTGCAGTTGTGACAGGGTGATGATGTATTGCTCAATCTATAAAACGATATTTTGCAGTTGCGACATTGTGATGATGTTCAAGAAGGCAGTATTGCTCGATATTTTGCAGTTGTGACAGGGTGATGATGTATTGCTCAATCTATAAAACGATATTTTGCAGTTGCGACATTGTGATGATGTTCAAGAAGGCAGTATTGCTCGATATTTTGCAGTTGTGGCGTTGTGATCATGTTGAAGAAGGCAGTATTGCTCGATATTTTGCAGTTGTGGCATTGTGATCATGTTGAAGAAGGCAGTATTGCTCGATATTTTGCAGTTGTGACAGGGTGATGATGTATTGCTCAATCTATAAAACGATATTTTGCAGTTGCGACATTGTGATGATGTTCAAGAAGGCAGTATTGCTCGATATTTTGCAGTTGTGTCATTGTGATGATGTATTGCTCAATCTATAAAACGATATTTTGCAGTTGCGACATTGTGATGATGTTCAAGAAGGCAGTATTGCTCGATATTTTGCAGTTGTGACAGGGTGATGATGTATTGCTCAATCTATAAAACGATATTTTGCAGTTGTGGCATTGTGATGATGTTGAAGAAGGCAGTATTGCTCGATATTTTGCAGTTGTGTCATTGTGATGTTGTTTACAATGACAGTGTTGCTCAATCTATAAAACGATATTTTGCAGTTGCGACATCGTGATGATGTTCACGAAGGCAGTATCGCTCGATATTTTGCAGTTGTGGCATTGTGATCATGTTGAAGAAGGCAGTATTGCTCGATATTTTGCAGTTGTGTCATTGTGATGATGTTTACAATGACAGTGTTGCTCAATCTATAAAACGATATTTTGCAGTTGCGACATTGTGATGATGTTCACGAAGGCAGTATCGCTCGATATTTTGCAGTTGTGGCATTGTGATCATGTTGAAGAAGGCAGTATTGCTCGATATTTTGCAGTTGTGTCATTGTGATGATGTTTACAATGAAAGTGTTGCTCAATCTATAAAACGATATTTTGCAGTTGTGGCATTGTGATGATGTTGAAGAAGGCAGTATTGCTCGATATTTTGCAGTTGTGACAGGGTGATGATGTTGAAGAAGGCAGTATTGCTCGATATTTTGCAGTTGTGGCGTTGTGATCATGTTGAAGAAGGCAGTATTGCTCGATATTTTGCAGTTGTGGCATTGTGATCATGTTGAAGAAGGCAGTATTGCTCGATATTTTGCAGTTGTGACAGGGTGATGATGTATTGCTCAATCTATAAAACGATATTTTGCAGTTGCGACATTGTGATGATGTTCAAGAAGGCAGTATTGCTCGATATTTTGCAGTTGTGGCGTTGTGATCATGTTGAAGAAGGCAGTATTGCTCGATATTTTGCAGTTGTGGCGTTGTGATCATGTTGAAGAAGGCAGTATTGCTCGATATTTTGCAGTTGTGACAGGGTGATGATGTATTGCTCAATCTATAAAACGATATTTTGCAGTTGCGACATTGTGATGATGTTCAAGAAGGCAGTATTGCTCGATATTTTGCAGTTGTGACAGGGTGATGATGTATTGCTCAATCTATAAAACGATATTTTGCAGTTGCGACATTGTGATGATGTTCAAGAAGGCAGTATTGCTCGATATTTTGCAGTTGTGGCGTTGTGATCATGTTGAAGAAGGCAGTATTGCTCGATATTTTGCAGTTGTGGCATTGTGATCATGTTGAAGAAGGCAGTATTGCTCGATATTTTGCAGTTGTGACAGGGTGATGATGTATTGCTCAATCTATAAAACGATATTTTGCAGTTGCGACATTGTGATGATGTTCAAGAAGGCAGTATTGCTCGATATTTTGCAGTTGTGTCATTGTGATGATGTATTGCTCAATCTATAAAACGATATTTTGCAGTTGCGACATTGTGATGATGTTCAAGAAGGCAGTATTGCTCGATATTTTGCAGTTGTGTCATTGTGATGATGTATTGCTCAATCTATAAAACGATATTTTGCAGTTGCGACATTGTGATGATGTTCAAGAAGGCAGTATTGCTCGATATTTTGCAGTTGTGGCGTTGTGATCATGTTGAAGAAGGCAGTATTCCTCGATATTTTGCAGTTGTGACAGGGTGATGATGTATTGCTCAATCTATAAAACGATATTTTGCAGTTGCGACATTGTGATGATGTTCAAGAAGGCAGTATTGCTCGATATTTTGCAGTTGTGGCATTGTAATCATGTTGAAGAAGGTAGTATTGCTCGATATTTTGCAGTTGTGACAGGGTGATGATGTATTGCTCAATCTATAAAACGATATTTTGCAGTTGCGACATTGTGATGATGTTCAAGAAGGCAGTATTGCTCGATATTTTGCAGTTGTGGCGTTGTGATCATGTTGAAGAAGGCAGTATTGCTCGATATTTTGCAGTTGTGTCATTGTGATGATGTTTACAATGACAGTGTTGCTCAATCTATAAAACGATATTTTGCAGTTGTGGCATTGTGATGATGTTCAAGAAGGCAGTATTGCTCGATATTTTGCAGTTGTGTCATTGTGATGATGTATTGCTCAATCTATAAAACGATATTTTGCAGTTGTGGCATTGTGATGATGTTCAAGAAGGCAGTATTGCTCGATATTTTGTAGTTGTGGCGTTGTGATCATGTTGAAGAAGGCAGTATTGCTCGATATTTTGCAGTTGTGTCATTGTGATGATGTTTACAATGAAAGTGTTGCTCAATCTATAAAACGATATTTTGCAGTTGTGGCATTGTGATGATGTTGAAGAAGGCAGTATTGCTCGATATTTTGCAGTTGTGACAGGGTGATGATGTTGAAGAAGGCAGTATTGCTCGATATTTTGCAGTTGTGGCATTGTGATCATGTTGAAGAAGGCAGTATTGCTCGATATTTTGCAGTTGTGGCATTGTGATCATGTTGAAGAAGGCAGTATTGCTCGATATTTTGCAGTTGTGTCATTGTGATGATGTTTACAATGAAAGTGTTGCTCAATCTATAAAACGATATTTTGCAGTTGTGGCATTGTGATGATGTTGAAGAAGGCAGTATTGCTCGATATTTTGCAGTTGTGGCATTGTGATCATGTTGAAGAAGGCAGTATTGCTCGATATTTTGCAGTTGTGTCATTGTGATGATGTTTACAATGACAGTGTTGCTCAATCTATAAAACGATATTTTGCAGTTGCGACATTGTGATGATGTTCACGAAGGCAGTATCGCTCGATATTTTGCAGTTGTGGCATTGTGATCATGTTGAAGAAGGCAGTATTGCTCGATATTTTGCAGTTGTGTCATTGTGATGTTGTTTACAATGACAGTGTTGCTCAATCTATAAAACGATATTTTGCAGTTGCGACATTGTGATGATGTTCACGAAGGCAGTATCGCTCGATATTTTGCAGTTGTGGCATTGTGATCATGTTGAAGAAGGCAGTATTGCTCGATATTTTGCAGTTGTGTCATAGTGATGATGTTTACAATGACAGTGTTGCTCAATCTATAAAACGATATTTTGCAGTTGTGGCATTGTGATGATGTTCAAGAAGGCAGTATTGCTCGATATTTTGCAGTTGTGTCATTGTGATGATGTATTGCTCAATATATAAAACGATATTTTGCAGTTGCGACATTGTGATGATGTTCAAGAAGGCAGTATTGCTCGATATTTTGCAGTTGTGTCATTGTGATGATGTATTGCTCAATCTATAAAACGATATTTTGCAGTTGCGACATTGTGATGATGTTCAAGAAGGCAGTATTGCTCGATATTTTGCAGTTGTGGCATTGTGATCATGTTGAAGAAGGCAGTATTGCTCGATATTTTGCAGTTGTAACAGGGTGATGATGTATTGCTCAATCTATAAAACGATATTTTGCAGTTGCGACATTGTGATGATGTTCAAGAAGGCAGTATTGCTCGATATTTTGCAGTTGTGGCATTGTGATCATGTTGAAGAAGGCAGTATTGCTCGATATTTTGCAGTTGTGACAGGGTGATGATGTATTGCTCAATCTATAAAACGATATTTTGCAGTTGCGACATTGTGATGATGTTCACGAAGGCAGTATTGCTCGATATTTTGCAGTTGTGGCATTGTGATGATGTATTGCTCAATCTATAAAACGATATTTTGCAGTTGCGACATTGTGATGATGTTCAAGAAGGCAGTATTGCTCGATATTTTGCAGTTTTGACAGGGTGATGATGTATTGCTCAATCTATAAAACGATATTTTGCAGTTGCGACATTGTGATGATGTTCACGAAGGCAGTATTGCTCGATATTTTGTAGTTGTGGCATTGTGATGATGTTCAAGAAGGCAGTATTGCTCGATATTTTGCAGTTGTGACAGGGTGATGATGTATTGCTCAATCTATAAAACAATATTTTGCAGTTGCGACATTGTGATGATGTTCAAGAAGGCAGTATTGCTCGATATTTTGCAGTTGGGACAGGGTGATGATGTTCAAGAAGGCAGTATTGCTCGATATTTTGCAGTTGTGGCATTGTGATGATGTATTGCTCAATCTATAAAACGATATTTTGCAGTTGTGACATTGTGATGATGTTCAAGAAGGCAGTATTGCTCGATATTTTGCAGTTGTGGCATTGTGATGATGTTCAAGAAGGCAGTATTGCTCGATATTTTGCAGTTGTGACAGGGTGATGATGTATTGCTCAATCTATAAAACAATATTTTGCAGTTGCGACATTGTGATGATGTTCAAGAAGGCAGTATTGCTCGATATTTTGCAGTTGTGACATTGTGATGATGTTCAAGAAGGCAGTATTGCTCGATATTTTGCAGTTGTGGCATTGTGATGATGTATTGCTCAATCTATAAAACGATATTTTGCAGTTGTGACATTGTGATGATGTTCAAGAAGGCAGTATTGCTCGATATTTTGCAGTTGTGGCATTGTGATGATGTATTGCTCAATCTATAAAACGATATTTTGCAGTTGTGGCATTGTGATCATGTTAACAATGACAAACTCTTAAGCCGAATAGTTAAGAAGAGCCTTACCAAGATAAGACAATTTGCCATCAATCTAACACACTTCTATAAACAACATTGTACGATTTATTATTTTCCGCAAACACATACAAACTTTTTGCATTTGAAACACGAGAGCAACCGACATATAGCTGACCATGTGAGAAGCATGGAGCGCCTAAATGTATCCCAGCTACTTTTAGTGTCTGACCTTGCGATTTGTTTATTGTCATAGAAAACGCCAATTTCAATGGAAACTGCAGCCTTTTAAAAAGAAAAGGTAAGTTGTTTGGAATGATGGGTATACGCGGAATTAAAACGCTCTCTCCCGTGGCAAGTCCTGTAATTATAGTAGCTTTTATTACGTTGGCGCCAAGCTCTGTTATACGCAGTCTGGTACCATTGCATAACCGAGGTGCATCAAGGTTTCTCATTAGTATGACAGGAACACCAATCTTGAGTACCAAGTTATGAGATGGCACACCTGCTAACTCTAATGAGTTTAGAAACTCGATGGGGTATGTTGTGCTATCATCAGTAGCCATTGTGGTATCCATGGACTTGTATAGTTTAGAGTTTCCTGATATTGTGTCTATAATTTTTAGGTTTATTTTATTCACCCATTCGTTTGTTGGGGATAGCACTGCCCTCTCGCGTAACCATTGTGTGTTTTCTAAATTATTTTCAAGATCAGGGAAAACTTTATTAATAAGATCATTTTCTGTTGCTACTGGAGTAGAAAATTCATTACGGAACAGAATTTTACCTTCTGAATCTGAATTAAGGCGACCTTCTCCAATCTCTAGTAGCTTATTTGCAAATAAACCTGATGCATGGTCGTTGTACAGCTGAACTCGCATGTTACATGTAAGGTTAAGCTTTTCTGTTCTTAGCCACAACGGTGATGACTTCAGGCATGCATTGATTTCATCGGCAGGTGTGCCTCTCTCAATAACAGGTAATGTCTGTCTAAAATCGCCTGCAAGCAAAATGATAACACCTCCCATTACGCTTCTAGGGCATGTTTGTGAGACATTGTGCATTCGTCCCAAACTATGAGTTTGCATTGCTGCAAAAGACGCCCTCGTGCACTGTTTTTTGAAATATTGCATGTTGGTGTATCCTCGGTTGCAAGATTAAGTGGCAGTTTGAAGACGGAATGGGCTGTACGACCGCCGTCAAGTAGCGTTGCAGCAATACCCGAGGATGCTACAGCCAAGGCGATATTGCGGTTCATGCGCACGTGAGCTAGCAATAGATTTAGCACAAATGTTTTTCCTGTTCCGCCGGGAGCGTCAAGGAAAAAAAGTCCTTCTCCTCCGCTACTTACTCTATTTAATATTACATTGACAACTGCACGTTGTTCAGGAAGCAGTTTCGGTGTTGTTTCATTGACATGCGATTGTAAAACTGTTATATCGTAGTTAAGCTCTCGTGCAACATCGGTTGATATTTCCCCTCTTCTCTGTGGTGTAGGTAGGCCAAAATCTGCAAGGCATTTACCAGATATGGTAAGCATTTTATCTTCAATGAATACCAAGGCTTCGTTGTAAATAATATCGATGTGGGTATCTTGCAACCTATACGCTATATCTTCTGATAAATCGGTCTTGTATTTATTCCACAAATTAAGTGGATTCGATAAACCACATGTGCTTACTAAGATCGCAAATAATTCTCTTAGTTTAGCTGCAGAGCGACAAAGAACGGCTTCGGCCATAGTATCATCCCAATGGTTGTCATTTTCCAGCAAACCTCTTGCCTCACATGCTTCTCTGAATGTTGCTTGTTCTTCGTCGTTGACGGTTTTAAGCATCTGGAAGCTTGTAGGGCCCCGCACCTCATTGAGTAACATCCGCAAGCAAAAACATTCAAAATTACTGACATGCACAGTATATATTCGACCCAATGCGTCACCTGCTTTAACACCTGGCCATCCTTGAACAGCTGTTCCTTGTAAACGGCGTTTCCACTCTTTTCTGGGTATATTCCAAGTGTAGTATCGCGGTACTTCACTATATAGCAAAGTTCTGGCAAAGTTGTCACTCTCGCATAAATTGAAAAAAGCAGTGAGGGTTGTCTTTGGCGGTGATACTACTCTATCCTGAAAGTTGCCTTGTGTAAAGAACACTCGCTCTCCGTTAGGTAAATGAACTGCAAGGTGCGTGACAGTGGGGTACCTTTCGTGCAACGGTAATGAAAAAATTCTCCACGCTGCTTCGTTACTGCTTACATATCTACCTGCACGAAAAAGCTGGACTTCATCTCGATCGTTAATATTGGTGTTACCCTGCTGGACACTAAATACGGCTTGGTCGTTTCCTTTACATATGTATTTGCAAATGTATTTAATAGCTTGTACGGAACTGCAAAACTCGACGTTAAGATGTGCATTAAATATTTTAGACAGCAGTGGTGAATATGGCACAACCCAACTATTGTCTACTTCAACCTCCTCATCTACACCACGAATTTTAATTTTAATTACTCTACCCCCTTGGTCGGGTGATCGGCGCCTATATAAAGGATAACCGTTGACATTCGTTTGTGTGTTTTCCAATAATGCCCTAGGATATTTTTTAGTACATTTACCGTCTTTCATGCAGGGTGACTGCTGGTTGTGAACACCACAGGGCCCATGTATCATATTTTTAACAATTATTTCATGCAACGATTCGTCTATACCCGGATCAGGAATCTCAGCGCTTATAATATCGTCTATTTGGCTGGGACGTAGTTTTTCATTCAACCAAACTAATAGATGCACGTGTGGTAATCCACGTTTTTGCCATTCAATGGAGTATAAAAAACATCTCACCTCTCCAAATATTTGTCCCTTTTTAAGAAGAGCAACTAACTTCTGGACCTTTAAGTTAAAAACTCTGGCTACAATATCATGCCTATCGATCGCCTTTTGACCTGGCATAAGTGCTTGAGCAATTTCTGTCCAATTAGGGTTACATGTTAGGGTTATGAATAAATCTGGTCGGACGTAGTTACGAACATATGCAAATGCATCCTGTGTGTACTCATGCAAATACCTTGGACTGTTTACAAAAGAGGAGGGAAGTATGATCATTCGTCCTAAATTGTTAGGATTTACATTACCATCGGCTCTTATTGCATCTTGCAAATGTATATAGTTTTCAGCTCGCATCTTAGTCTGATTCAGTGTTACATATCTCAACCGTTCGCTCTCTATTTTCACATACATATCTACCAGAAATTGATGAAAAAGTAGCTTACATCGCATGATTAAGTTGAAGTCATTTCGCCTGACCATCATGTGATAAGCGTAAAAATCTTTGCAAGACACTTTTTTATTCGGTATTGGACAGCCGGTGGTTGGATTGACTAAAGGGATGTCAAAGTGATAGCCTTCTTGTCCCTTCCAAAATATTATGGGATATTCCAACGCATCGTAGAATCGGTGCGTGTCAGGGATTCTCGAAAGCGTACCATCCCGCGTTCGTAGAACAATATCTCTAGCAATGGTTTGTTCATTAGCAGCGATGACGACTGCTATTTCGTTAGTTGTTGGTGCATTGTACCGTCGTTCGTGTTGTCCACGTGGTACGCAGTCAGGGTGAATGACTATTTTACAGCTATCGTTAGGCATATTTTCAAGTGCAGTTTTAAACTCTCTGACTAATGCGTTATTTTCGTGTAGCACGCGCTGTATTTTTCGCACTATTTCGGTATCAACGCCTTGAATAATTCTGGACCGTCGTTCAGTTTCAGCTTCTTCGTTGCCCATAAAATAAACCTGCAAATATTGTGGCTCCATATTAGTAGGCGGCAATAGAGATCCGAGTCTATGGTAGACCTGGCCTTGTACTGTAAAAGTTGGTGAAAATCCCGGCATTGAAATTATCTTATCTGCACCAAAAGACGTCATATGAAAACTTGAATTATATTTTCTTATATTACTTAAAAATATACGTGACTCCGCATTTTCGTAGTTAAACAATTGCTTCAACGGCTCGACCGGCTCTTCTATTAAATTAAGAGAAACTTTTCCTCCAGAGCAACACATTCCTGGCCTTTCGTCTTTCCATAAAAGTGCCTTACAAAACTTACACTCTTTGCTTAGATTTTCTATATTTATAAGCCTGTGGTCAGCGTAGTTAAGCGAAGGGTCGTATTCAAATGCTGCCTTTTCAAATACAGACCATGCGTTTCGTGTAAAAGTCCGTCGGCGTTGAGCTGCTCTTTCAGAAAGTATTTGGCGGCGGTTGGATGCTTCCTCAGTGGTTTCATGAGAGCGTTGCCGGACCAAGTACTGCGCATGTTGTTGAAGACGTTGCTGTGTTGTTTCCGGTGTTTCATTAGCACGTTGCGTGGATTCATATGCTTGTTGTTGTAGGCGACGTAATCGTGTTTGTTCTGGAGTCTCTGCCGCTCGTTTGTCTTGCATATATAAGGTGTGTTGTTGAAGCCGTTGCTGAGTTGTTTCCGATGTTTCATTAGCACGTTGCGTGGATTCATATGCTTGTTGTTGTAGGCGACGTAATCGTGTTTGTTCTGGAGTCTCTGCAGCTCGTTTGTCTTGCATATATAAGGCGTGTTGTTGAAGCCGTTGCTGAGTTGTTTCCGATGTTTCATTAGCACGTTGCGTGGATTCATATGCTTGTTGTTGTAGGCGACGTAATCGTGTTTGTTCTGGAGTCTCTGCAGCTCGTTTGTCTTGCATATATAAGGTGTGTTGTTGAAGCCGTTGCTGAGTTGTTTCCGATGTTTCATTAGCACGTTGCGTGGATTCATATGCTTGTTGTTGTAGGCGACGTAATCGTGTTTGTTCTGGAGTCTCTGCAGCTCGTTTGTCTTGCATATATAAGGTGTGTTGTTGAAGCCGTTGCTGAGTTGTTTCCGATGTTTCATTAGCACGTTGCGTGGATTCATATGCTTGTTGTTGTAGGCGACGTAATCGTGTTTGTTCTGGAGTCTCTGCAGCTCGTTTGTCTTGCATATATAAGGTGTGTTGTTGAAGCCGTTGCTGAGTTGTTTCCGATGTTTCATTAGCACGTTGCGTGGATTCATATGCTTGTTGTTGTAGGCGACGTAATCGTGTTTGTTCTGGAGTCTCTGCAGCTCGTTTGTCTTGCATATATAAGGTGTGTTGTTGAAGCCGTTGCTGAGTTGTTTCCGATGTTTCATTAGCACGTTGCTGGGATTCATATGCTTGTTGTTGTAGGCGACGTAATCGTGTTTGTTCTGGAGTCTCTGCAGCTCGTTTGTCTTGCATATATAAGGTGTGTTGTTGAAGCCGTTGCTGAGTTGTTTCCGATGTTTCATTATTCTAAGCCCCTCCCACCTCTCATTACCCATCTTCTCTTTCCTTTCGGAAGTAGGGATGCCATGACCTAGAAGGTTGCACTGGTCATACCAAATCGCTCCCACGACAGTCGGGCAGTACCGCAAGGGAGTACCGGAGCGTACCGGATTCATATCCGGCCAAGGACTGTTATTTCGACAACACTCCCCAAAACAACAACAACAACATAAAAGTTGGGTCGAATGGCGGATGCGCCTGCTGGATAAACCTTCTCATTGAGGTCGGCGATAAGAACCAAACTTCGAATTGCAAGAAATGGTGCAGCGGCTAAGCCATATGTGACGGTATTAAGTTGGAATAGCCGTAATGGTTCATGTGTCTCATGTCTCCAGAGGATAACTTGATAGCGCCGATCTTCCTCGGCAACTAAAAACTGTCTATACATTTTAGACACATCAGCAGTTAATTCATAACGATGCAAACGAAATGATAAAAGATTAATTATTAGTTCAGGTTGAATAGTAGGTCCAACCATAAGTAAAACATTCAAAGAATAAGTTGACGTTGTACGCGCAGAGGCGTCAAAGACTACACGAAGCTTAGTGGTGCTGCTTTGTGGCTTGAGAACACAATGATGTGGAATGATATAATAAGCACTTTCCAAATTGAGACTAGTTATTGGAGACATGTGACCAAGCTCCACATATTCATTAATGAAATCAGAGTACATGCCCTTTAAAGCTTTATCGCGTAGTAAGCGACGCTCAAGGGAGAAAAACCGCCCTTTTGCGTTTTCGAATGAGTTTCCTAACATTTTTGGCGAACATTTAAAAGGTAACCTCACCTGTATACGCCCATTGCCTTGTACCTTCACGTTTTCACTGAAATATTGCTCGCATATACGCTGTTCTTCAGACAATATTATTACCGAATGGACAAATTTCTCAATCTCCCAAAATCGCTGTAGATAATGAACAATGTCAAGTGGTTTTGAGCTTAATGCGACGTTACATACAAAAGGACGAGGGTTTGAGGCCCGTTCGAGTTAACCTCCAACTATCCAACCGATCTTAGAGTTGTGCAAAACTGGTAGACCGTCCCAAAGAGATATTGTACCATCCTGAAGACATGAGAAAAATACTTCTGTTTTTAGTACTAGATCAATGCGTTGTGGCTTGTGGAACAATGGGTCTGCAAGTTGGATTTCTGGAGATATGCGCCAATGGGTAGTGTCGATGAGTTCATATGGGTGTTGTGCGGCGATACGTTTTGTTATGGCGAATTCAGATACCCAGCTAAAGTCTCCAATGCGAGATTTGATGGTTGCGTTCACTGCGAAATTTATGTTAGTTTGTATATCAGAAATACCTGACACCTCCAGAGCTGAGGTGATCCTTTTAAGTTGTAAGCGTTTGGCCGTTTCTTCAGTTATAAAATTCAATTCTGAGCATGAGTCCAAAAGAGCGCGAACAGGCTGCATTTGACCAAATTTGTCTTGAATGAAAATTAGAGCGGTGGGTATCAAAGCTGTTTTATGCGAACGTGTGCTTAATGAAACTGCCGATTTAACTTGAGAATTTTCTGACGAATTCGTTGAGCCAGACGTTGATGACGATTGATTTGTTGCGTTTGAATTTGTCGATTGTGTGGATTCCGGAGTTGTTGCTGAAACAGAGGGAAAATGCAAAGTAGAGTGATGAGATTGTTTACAAACGAGGGGCAGCTGTTGACGTAGTGCTCATCGCTCTTGCAATGCAAACAGCTAGATTTAGCGCTAACAAAGGAGTTGGCAGTTCGCTTACCATTTGGTTTATTTTCTCGGGGAGATACCTTAGGAATTTCCTTTTTTGGGCAGGTTTCTAAATATTGACAATGACGACTTAACCACTTGTAGCAATCGTCCCACGATGGTAGCGTTTCAAACCCTTGTTTTTGATTATAGGCAGCCTTCGAATCTGTATCTATTTTGGATAAAACTATATAAATAAACATTGAATTTATTATGTCCTTTTCTGATCCCAACGAGAGAAGGGAACCTCGAACTGCTGCAATAGTGCCGATAACGTTTCGCAAGTTTACGGGGTCTGAACTCTTCATCATCGGAATGCTAAAGAGTGATGATATGTAATCTCTGAAGATTAACACATTATTATCATACCTTTCCTTAAGCCGTTGTAGGGCCTTTGTATAATTTTCTTCAGTTACCTGGAATGGCTCAATAACACTTAAAGCAGGTCCTGAAAGACAATTCAATAGATAGTTAAATTTATCAACTTTGGGAATAAGTGGGTCATCATGGACCAGGTTAGAAAAGGTGCGAATAAACCGCTTGTATTCCGCATACTTTCCGTCAAACTTCGGCAATTTTAGTGTGGGTAAACGGTTGTGATGGGGGTTCACTCCAAGAGCTGTTGCATTAATCATAGTATTATTAAAGTCGTTGACGCGGTTCCGAGAACTGATGAGCGACAGAATTTTCGACTTGGTTGAAATATATGTTTCTTCTATTTCTGTTCGCGAATTAGCAAAGGGGGCCAGTGTTTCAATATTATTTTGCAGCTCAGAGATTTGTTGAAATTAAGACTCAACAATCTGCAGGCGGCATTTGAGGACAGCGGTGTCGATTTCCCCATCTTCTTCGCCGATCCGCTGATGCATGCTACGTATATTGCGAAGAACAGTTGATCTCCTTTGCTTAAACGAGTTCAAAAGTACGTGATCATCCGAGACTTCACCCATAGTTCCAGCACTGTTATCCGCCACATGTTGCTCATCATTATTTCCGACATTTTGATATTAACTACCTAGCTGTGAAAATCTATAATATATTAATAGGCTAACACTCTCCCCATAGTAATTTTCGCAACCCAACTTCATATAGTATTTATAGATAGATCCCTATAAAAGTTATATTGCCATCTTGGTATGGACTATTTCTACTATCTCGCGAAAAAAAATTTTGAAAATTATGCTTTGTTTATTTGTTATTAAACAAAAAAGAAGCCTACAAACTTTTCAGAACTCTCCAACTATTTTGTAATCTCCAACAGCACAACATATGTATATAAAAGCTTTTACCAACAGCCAAAACTACAGTATCTAACTGTTTCGATGTACGCTAGATGGACCCGTGCACGCATGGTGTAAAGAATTTCCCCACTACCCTTCGCGACATCTACAACCCAGTAGATAAAGTCTCTGATTCACAACAGAAATGATATACATTATACAGCAGTGGTAAAGGTGCCGGCTCTGATGCGTGCGTTTACAGGTTCAAAAGCACGGGTTTGAGGCAGGTGAAGTTTTTTTTTTTTTATAAATTATATTTGCCTTGAAACATATAGTAACATATGAAAACCTATTATCATAATATTTTTTTTTTTTAATTTATTTAAGATTGGCCAGAAAAATATTACCAATTGTCTCATTTAGAGCAAAGCTGTAAATAGACGCTGGAAAGTATAAGTAGTTGCTGGCGTCATTTTAAATAATTTTCCTTGCTTTAAAAGAATTAAAAAAAAAAACAATTTCCATTTTTGTCTTCACCGAGAATCAAAGTTAGGTGTCCTGCAATTAGTATACATTTATACCCATTTTGGTAGAAAAAGGGTACAATTAGTGCCTTCATAGACATGCTCGAACAAATGTGACCAATTTATTCCATTATTATAAAAAAGTAGTAGTCTACTACAATAAAATATTGGAAAAGTATATTTTCTAAGCAGAAAATGTATTTTTCATACTAAGAATGAAGTTAGGTATATAGAATAAAATATTTTGATAGCAATACCAGAAGAGGAATTTTCAAAAATACAAGAGCAGGAGTTATTACCTTTCAAATGTTGTTGAAAATAATCTGTAGCCTTACTACAAGCCGAAATCTAATCACTTCAGTTGGTGCATGTTTTCATTACCTTATGAAAAATTTCGGCAGTATCTATAATATATTAATAGGCTAACACTCTCCCCATAGCAATTTTCGCAACCCAACTTCATATAGTATTTATAGATAGATCTCTATAAAAGTTATATGGCCATCTTGGTATGGACTATTTCTACTGTCTCGCGAAAAAAATTTTTGAAAATTATGCTTTGTTTATTTGTTATTAAACAAAAAAGAAGCCTACAAACTTTTCAGAACTCTCCAACTATTTTGTAATCTCCAACAGAACAACATATGTATATAAAAGCTTTTACCAACAGCCAAAACTACAGTATCTAACTGTTTCGATGTACGCTAGATGGACCCGTGCACGCATGGTGTAAAGAATTTCCCCACTACCCTTCGCGACATCTACAACCCAGTAGATAAAGTCTCTGATTCACAACAGAAATGATATACATTATACAGCAGTGGTAAAGGTGCCGGCTCTGATGCGTGCGTTTACAGGTTCAAAAGCACGGGTTTGAGGCAGGTTAAGGTTTTTTTTTTTATAAATTATATTTGCCTTGAAACATATAGTAACATATGAAAACCTTTTATCATAATATTTTTTTTTTTTAATTTATTTAAGATTGGCCAGAAAAATATTACCAATTGTCTCATTTAGAGAAAAGCTGTAAATAGACGCTGGAAAGTATAAGTAGTTGCTGGCGTCATTTTAAATAATTTTCCTTGCTTTAAAAGAATTAAAAAAAAAACAATTTCCATTTTTGTCTTCACCGAGAATCAAAGTTAGGTGTCCTGCAATTAGTATACATTTATACCCATTTTGGTAGAAAAAGGGTACAATTAGTGCCTTAATAGACATGCTCGAACAAATGTGACCAGTTTATTCCATTATTATAAAAAAGTAGTAGTCTACTACAATAAAATATTGGAAAAGTATATTTTCTAAGCAGAAAATGTATTTTTCATACTAAGAATGAAGTTAGGTATATAGAATAAAATATTTTGATAGCAACACCAGAAGAGGAATTTTGAAAAATACAAGAGCAGGAGTTATTACCTTTCAAATGTTGTTGAAAATAATCTGTAGCCTTACTACAAGCCGAAATCTAATCACTTCAGTTGGTGCATGTTTTCATTACCTTATGAAAAATTTCAGCAGTATATATATTAATACCCTAAGTCTGTTGTACTACTTTACTGCATCACCCTAATGAGTGAAAACTTTGAGTGGCATCACCACCTCGCAAAATTTCGCACTTTTTAAAAACTACGAAAACCACACAAACCCCTCTGCTATCATTCATATGCAGTAATTCAGGAGCTGCCACTTGCTTTTATTTGTGTGTCCAAAAAATTGTGCTAAATCCTGTACAACATCATTTGAAACCTAAGAAATCCATCTTAACTACTCATGGCTTTAGCTTACACGCTCACGCATATGGGCAATCCTGTAAGCTCAACAATTTTAAAACTCATTCATTTTACATACATACATACATACATATACATACTTATGAGGAGAAGCCATGCGATTATAAACGTTACCGAAAAACTGAGAAATCGTCATTCTCTCTGCCGAAAATTTCTGCGCATTTGGTTTCTTCTACTCGGTGCGTGAAACACTTGCTCAAATTTTCAAATATTTTGCCCTCATTCCTTTTACTAACACGCTCACGCATATGGACAATCCTGTATGCTCAAAGATTTTAAAACTCATTCATTTTACATACATACATACATACATATACATACATACTTATGAGGAGAAGCCATGCGATTATAAGCGTTACCGAAAAATTGAGAAATCGTCATTCTCTCTGCCGAAAATTTCTGCGCATTTGGTTTCTTTACTCGGTGCGTGAAACATATACATATGTATATGTAGTTATGTATATAAATGTGAGGGGAAGTCAAAAGAGTATAACCGCTATTTTCGAAAATTCGACAAATGGTCAATCTCTCTGCCAAAAATTCTGCGCATTTAGTTTGATAACGGTTAAAGTGTCCTTCATATATACATATATGTATTTCCACGTACTCTATTTGGTATATACATATGTACATATGAAGGAGATTTTAACCGTTATCTTCGAACAACTAAAAAATAGTCAATCTCTTTGCGTGAAATATCTGCTCATTCGGTTTCTTCTACTTGGTGCGTAAACATATCGGAAAAAATATTAATAAGTTATTTGTATTCAATATTTTGTACAGTGTTTAGTGAAAGTTAATATTGGTCTTGCTTTTCCCATGCTTATATGCGTCGTGCTAAAATTTTGAATGGAAAATAAGCGCAAACGTATATGCACATGAGAAAACCCGGCCTCTTATTAGTAAATAGAATAATAAATAAAAAAATATTAATAAATAAAATATAAAATATATATATTACCAAAAAAAATTCAAATCAATTTTAAATAGCTCTCCATTTATAAATTTATATCTAATATTTTGTTTATTACTATTTTTTTATTCAATATTTTATTTATAAATTAAATGTTTGGCGTTTGTTCAGAAAATGCTGTGTTTAGTGAAAGTGAATAGTGGCTCTGCTTTTCGCATGCGCATATTAGGTTGTGCTTAAATTTTGTGTGGAACATAATGGTGGCGTGTTTCTTTCTCCATACAAAATTTAAGCGTACGTATATGCACATGAAAAAATCCATCCCCTTATTAATAAATAAAATAATAAATAAAAAAATATTGATAACTAAAATATTAAAAATATATTGACAAAAATATCCAGGTCAATTCTAAATAATTTTTCATTTATAAATATATATCAAAAATTTTTTTATTATTATTTTATTTATGTTTTATTAATTTAATTTCATCTACTTGGTGCGTTGCACATTATTTGTTGAGCATTTGAAAAACTAAATATTAACTGCAAATAAATCATTACATTTCACAGGTAAGTGTTATAATAAATTTACACTGCATCAAATGCCTTTGTACGAGGGAAAGGGCGCAGCTGGGTATTTTCACCAAATTTGGTGCAGTGAGCCTACATACATATGTTAACATTCGAATTCTGTTTTCTTCATAAATTATCAATATTGATAAATAATTAAGAAAAAAATATTTTTATTGAAGTTTGCTTCAAACACAATTGATAAAAATATTTCTTCTTTATTATTTATGAAGATTGACAAATTTATCAAGAACAGGATCGGCCGGTAACTTTACTTTTTTTACGAAAAACACATTTTTACTTTGGTTATTTTATATTCTAAGCTGTTCTCGATTTTTCAAAAGTTTAATTTACTTACGAAATTTTTAGGGGGTTAAATGGAATAATTTTTCATGTACATATATTTTTCATACAGTTGAAGATTGGCCAGAAAAATATTACCAATTGTCTCATTTAGAGCAAAGCTGTTAATAGACGCTGGAAAGTATAAGTTGTTGCTGGCGTCATTTTAAATAATTTTCCTTGCTTTAAAAGAATTAGAATAAAAAATTTCCACTTTTGTTTCACCGAGAATCCCGAGAATTGAAGTCAGGTGTCCTGCAAGTAGTATACATTTATACACATTTTGGTATAAAAAGGGTACAATTAGTGTCTTCATAAAAACATTTTTTTCCCTGATTATTTATTAAGATTGACAAATTTATCAATGACACAGAATCGGCCGGTAACTTTACTTTTTTTACGAAAAACACATTTTTACTTTGGTTATTTTATATTCTAAGCTTTTCTCGATTATTCAAAAGTTTAATTTACTTATGAAATTTTTAGGGGGTTAAATGGAAAAATATCTCATATTCATATATTTTTCATACAGTTATAAAGCAGGAGTTATTAGCTTTCAAATGTTGTTGAAAATTCACTTCAGTTGGTGCATGTTTTCATTACCTTATGACAAATTTCAGCAGTATCTATCTATAATATATTAATAGGCTAACACTCTCCCCATAGTAATTTTCGCAACCCAACTTCATATAGTATTTATAGATAGATCCCTATAAAAGTTATATTGCCATCTTGGTATGGACTATTTCTACTATCTCGCGAAAAAAAATTTTGAAAATTATGCTTTGTTTATTTGTTATTAAACAAAAAAGAAGCCTACAAACTTTTCAGAACTCTCCAACTATTTTGTAATCTCCAACAGCACAACATATGTATATAAAAGCTTTTACCAACAGCCAAAACTACAGTATCTAACTGTTTCGATGTACGCTAGATGGACCCGTGCACGCATGGTGTAAAGAATTTCCCCACTACCCTTCGCGACATCTACAACCCAGTAGATAAAGCCTCTGATTCACAACAGAAATGATATACATTATACAGCAGTGGTAAAGGTGCCGGCTCTGATGCGTGCGTTTACAGGTTCAAAAGCACGGGTTTGAGGCAGGTTAAGGTTTTTTTTTTATAAATTATATTTGCCTTGAAACATATGAAAACCTTTTATCATAATATTTTTTTTTTTTTAATTTATTTAAGATTGGCCAGAAAAATATTACCATTTGTCTCATTTAGAGCAAAGCTGTAAATAGACGCTGGAAAGTATAAGTAGTTGCTGGCGTCATTTTAAATAATTTTCCTTGCTTTAAAAGAATTAAAAAAAACAATTTCCATTTTTGTCTTCACCGATAATCAAAGTTAGGTGTCCTGCAATTAGTATACATTTATACCCATTTTGGTAGAAAAAGGGTACAATTAGTGCCTTCATAGACATGCTCGAACAAATGTGACCAATTTATTCCATTATTATAAAAAAGTAGTAGTCTACTACAATAAAATATTGGAAAAGTATATTTTCTAAGCAGAAAATGTATTTTTCATACTAAGAATGAAGTTAGGTATATAGAATAAAATATTTTGATAGCAACACCAGTAGCCCGTTTCTGTAACTTTGCGTTAACTTAACGAATGAGTTTTTATCGCATGGCTCGTAACGAATTCGTTATGAAAAGTGTTTCTGTATGAAAAAAATTCACCTTTCGATATGTTCGTGGTGTGTTATGTAAAAATGATAAAATGCTAGCCCACAAAGCTTAGGTGCCAAATAGAACATTTGACGCACGCCAAGCAACTGTCTTAATAGCCTAGTAGTTGTGATGTTGCCCTAACCAGCGGGGGATTCCGAGTTCGAATCATGGCAAGTTTTTCTTTTTTCAACTTTTTTTAAATATTTTTTTTTGTTTTTATATTTTTTTAAGAATTAACTTTTAGTAAATATTAATAACGTTAAAAATTTGCACACAATGCAATTATTTAGGATTCTACGCTTGTTATCACTGCCACTATAGGCTGCGTTAATTTTATCGATCGGCGTAACGAAAATACATTTCTACCACGCTTATAGAAACACTGCTCAGCGATAACTACATAACAGGGTTGCACTTTGCGTTAAAAATCGTATCGATGGGATACAGAAACGGGCTACAGAAGAGGAATTTTGAAAAATACAAGAGCAGGAGTTATTACCTTTCAAATGTTGTTGAAAATAATCTGTAGCCTTACTACAAGCCGAAATCTAATCACTTCAGTTGGTGCATGTTTTCATTACCTTATGAAAAATTTCAGCAGTATATATATTAATACCCTAACTCTGTTGTACTACTTTACTGCATCACCCTAATGAGTGAAAACTTTGAGTGGCATCACCACCTCGCAAAATTTCGCACTTTTTAAAAACTACGAAAACCACACAAACCCCTCTGCTATCATTCATATGCAGTAATTCAGGAGCTGCCACTTGCTTTTATTTGTGTGTCCAAAAAATTGTGCTAAATCCTGTACAACATCATTTGAAGCCTAAGAAATCCATCTTAACTACTCATGGCTTTAGCTTACACGCTCACGCATATGGGCAATCCTGTAAGCTCAACAATTTTAAAACTCATTCATTTTACATACATACATACATATACATACACACTTATGAGGAGAAGCCATGCGATTATAAGCGTTACCGAAAAATTGAGAAATCGTCATTCTCTCTGCCGAAAATTTCTGCGCATTTGGTTTCTTTACTCGGTGCGTGAAACATATACATATGTATATGTAGTTATGTATATAAATGTGAGGGGAAGTCGAAAGAGTATAACCGCTATTTTCGAAAATTCGACAAATGGTCAATCTCTCTGCCAAAAATTCTGCGCATTTAGTTTGATAACGGTTAAAGTGTCCTTCATATATACATATATGTATTTCCACGCACTCTATTTGGTATATACATATGTACATATGAAGGAGATTTTAACCGTTATCTTCGAACAACTTAAAAATAGTCAATCTCTTTGCGTGAAATATCTGCTCATTCGGTTTCTTCTACTTGGTGCGTAAACATATCGGAAAAAATATTAATAAGTTATTTGTATTCAATATTTTGTACAGTGTTTAGTGAAAGTTAATATTGGTCTTGCTTTTCTCATGCTTATATGCGTCGTGCTAAAATTTTGTATGGAAAATAAGCGCAAACGTATATGCACATGAGAAAACCCGGCCTCTTATTAGTAAATAGAATAATAAATAAAAAAATATTAATAAATAAAATATAAAATATATATATTACCAAAAAAAATTCAAATCAATTTTAAATAGCTCTCCATTTATAAATTTATATCTAATATTTTGTTTATTACTATTTTTTTATTCAATATTTTATTTATAAATTAAATGTTTGGCGTTTGTTCAGAAAATGCTGTGTTTAGTGAAAGTGAATAGTGGCTCTGCTTTTCGCATGCGCATATTAGGTTGTGCTTAAATTTTGTATGGAACATAAGGGTTGCGCGCTTTTCTCTCCATACAAAAGTTAAGAATACGTATATGCACATGAAAAAACCGTCCTCTTATTAATAAATAAAATAATAAATAAAAAAATATTAATAACTAAAATATTAGATATATATTGACAAAAATATCCAGGTCAATTCTAAATAAGTTTCCACTCAAATATATATCTAATATTTTATTCATTAATTTTTTTATTCAATATTTTACTTAGAAATTAAGTGTTTAGTGAAAGTGCATATTGAGAGCATATGCGTTTGTTCAAAAAATGCAGTGTTTAGTGAAAGTGAATAGTGGCTCTGCTTTTCGCATGCGCATATTAGGTTGTGCTTAAATTTTGTGTGGAACATAATGGTGGCGTGTTTCTTTCTCCATACAAAATTTAAGCATACGTATATGCACATGAAAAAATCCATCCCCTTATTAATAAATAAAATAATAAATAAAATAATAAATAAAAAAATATTAATAACTAAAATATTAAAAATATATTGACAAAAATATCCAGGTCAATTCTAAATAATTTTTCATTTATAAATATATATCAAAACTTTTTTTATTATTATTTTATTTATGTTTTATTAATTTAATTTCATCTACTTGGTGCGTTGCACATTATTTGTTGAGCATTTGAAAAAATAAATATTAACTGCAAATAAATCATTACATTTCACAGGTAAGTGTTATAATAAATTTACACTGCATCAAATGCCTTTGTACGAGGGAAAGGGCGCAGCTGGGTATTTTCACCAAATTTGGTGCAGTGAGCCTACATACATATGTTAGCATTCGAATTCTGTTTTCTTCATAAATTATCAATATTGATAAATAATTAAGAAAAAAATATTTTTATTGAAGTTTGCTTCAAACACAATTGATAAAAATATTTCTTCTTTATTATTTATGAAGATTGACAAATTTATGAAGAATAGGATCGGCCGGTAACTTTACTTTTTTTACGAAAAACACATTTTTACTTTGGTTATTTTATCTTCTAAGCTGTTCTCGATTTTTCAAAAGTTTAATTTACTTACGAAATTTTTAGGGGGTTAAATGGAATAATTTTTCATGTACATATATTTTTCATACAGTTGAAGATTGGCCAGAAAAATATTACCAATTGTCTCATTTAGAGCAAAGCTGTTAATAGACGCTGGAAAGTATAAGTTGTTGCTGGCGTCATTTTAAATAATTTTCCTTGCTTTAAAAGAATTAGAATAAAAAATTTCCACTTTTGTTTCACCGAGAATCCCGAGAATTGAAGTCAGGTGCCCTGCAAGTAGTATACATTTATACACATTTTGGTATAAAAAGGGTACAATTAGTGTCTTTATAAAAACATTTTTTTCCCTGATTATTTATCAAGATTGACAAATTTATCAATGACACAGAATCGGCCGGTAACTTTACTTTTTTTACGAAAAACACATTTTTACTTTGGTTATTTTATATTCTCGGCTTTTCTCGATTATTCAAAAGTTTAATTTACTTATGAAATTTTTAGGGGGTTAAATGGAAAAATATCTCATATTCATATATTTTTCATACAGTTGTAAAGCAGGAGTTATTAGCTTTCAAATGTTGTTGAAAATAATCTGTAGCCTTACTACAAGCCGAAATCTAATCACTTCAGTTGGTGCATGTTTTCATTACCTTATGAAAAATTTCAGCAGTATCTATAATATATTAATAGGCTAACACTCTCCCCATAGTAATTTTCGCAACCCAACTTCATATAGTATTTATAGATAGATCCCTATAAAAGTTATATTGCCATCTTGGTATGGACTATTTCTACTGTCTCGCGAAAAAAAATTTTGAAAATTATGCTTTGTTTATTTGTTATTAAACAAAAAAGAAGCCTACAAACTTTTCAGAACCCTCCAACTATTTTGTAATCTCCAACAGCACAACATATGTATATAAAAGCTTTTACCAACAGCCAAAACTACAGTATCTAACTGTTTCGATGTACGCTAGATGGACCCGTGCACGCATGGTGTAAAGAATTTCCCCACTACCCTTAGCGACATCTACAACCCAGTAGATAAAGTCTCTGATTCACAACAGAAATGATATGCATTATACAGCAGTGGTAAAGGTGCCGGCTCTGATGCGTGCGTTTACAGGTTCAAAAGCACGGGTTTGAGGCAGGTTAAGGTTTTTTTTTTTATAAATTATATTTGCCTTGAAACATATAGTAACATATGAAAACCTTTTATCATAATATTTTTTTTTTTAAATTTATTTAAGATTGGCCAGAAAAATATTACCAATTGTCTCATTTAGAGCAAAGCTGTAAATAGACGCTGGAAAGTATAAGTAGTTGCTGGCGTCATTTTAAATAATTTTCCTTGTTTTAAAAGAATTAAAAAAAAAACAATTTCCATTTTTGTCTTCACCGAGAATCAAAGTTAGGTGTCCTGCAATTAGTATACATTTATACCCATTTTGGTAGAAAAAGGGTACAATTAGTGCCTTCATAGACATGCTCGAACAAATGTGACCAATTTATTCCATTATTATAAAAAAGTAGTAGTCTACTACAATAAAATATTGGAAAAGTATATTTTCTAAGCAGAAAATGTATTTTTCATACAAAGAATGAAGTTAGGTATATAGAATAAAATATTTTGATAGCAACACCACAAGAGGAATTTTGAAAAATACAAGAGCAGGAGTTATTACCTTTCAAATGTTGTTGAAAATAATCTGTAGCCTTACTACAAGCCGAAATCTAATCACTTCAGTTGGTGCATGTTTTCATTACCTTATGAAAAATTTCAGCAGTATCTATAATATATTAAGAGGCTAACACTCTCCCCATAGTAATTTTCGCAACCCAACTTCATATAGTATTTATAGATAGATCCCTATAAAAGTTATATGGCCATCTTGGTATGGACTATTTCTACTGTCTCGCGAAAAAAAATTTTGAAAATTATGCTTTGTTTTTTTGTTATTAAACAAAAAAGAAGCCTACAAACTTTTCAGAACTCTCCAACTATTTTGTAATCTCCAACAGAACAACATATGTATATAAAAGCTTTTACCAACAGCCAAAACTACAGTATCTAACTGTTTCGATGTACGCTAGATGGACCCGTGCACGCATGGTGTAAAGAATTTCCCCACTACCCTTCGCGACATCTACAACCCAGTAGATAAAGTCTCTGATTCACAACAGAAATGATATACATTATACAGCAGTGGTAAAGGTGCCGGCTCTGATGCGTGCGTTTACAGGTTCAAAAGCACGGGTTTGAGGCAGGTTAAGGTTTTTTTTTTATAAATTATATTTGCCTTGAAACATATGAAAACCTTTTATCATAATATATTTTTTTTTTAATTTATTTAAGATTGGCCAGAAAAATATTACCAATTGTCTCATTTAGAGCAAAGCTGTAAATAGACGCTGGAAAGTATAAGTAGTTGCTGGCGTCATTTTAAATAATTTTCCTTGCTTTAAAAGAATTAAAAAAAACAATTTCCATTTTTGTCTTCACCGAGAATCAAAGTTAGGTGTCCTGCAATTAGTATACATTTATACCCATTTTGGTAGAAAAAGGGTACAATTAGTGCCTTCATAGACATGCTCGAACAAATGTGACCAATTTATTCCATTATTATAAAAAAGTAGTAGTCTACTACAATAAAATATTGGAAAAGTATATTTTCTAAGCAGAAAATGTATTTTTCATACTAAGAATGAAGTTAGGTATATAGAATAAAATATTTTGATAGCAACACCAGAAGAGGAATTTTGAAAAATACAAGAGCAGGAGTTATTACCTTTCAAATGTTGTTGAAAATAATCTGTAGCCTTACTACAAGCCGAAATCTAATCACTTCAGTTGGTGCATGTTTTCATTACCTTATGAAAAATTTCAGCAGTATATATATTAATACCCTAACTCTGTTGAACTACTTTACTGCATCACCCTAATGAGTGAAAACTTTGAGTGGCATCACCACCTCGCAAAATTTCGCACTTTTTAAAAACTACGAAAACCACACAAACCCCTCTGCTATCATTCATATGCAGTAATTCAGGAGCTGCCACTTGCTTTTATTTGTGTGTCCAAAAAATTGTGCTAAATCCTGTACAACATCATTTGAAGCCTAAGAAATCCATCTTAACTACTCATGGCTTTAGCTTACACGCTCACGCATATGGGCAATCCTGTAAGCTCAACAATTTTAAAACTCATTCATTTTGCATACATACATACATACATACATATACATACTTATGAGGAGAAGCCATGCGATTATAAACGTTACCGAAAAACTGAGAAATCGTCATTCTCTCTGCCGAAAATTTCTGCGCATTTGGTTTCTTCTACTCGGTGCGTGAAACACTTGCTCAAATTTTCAAATATTTTGCCCTCATTCCTTTTACTAACACGCTCACGCATATGGACAATCCTGTATGCTCAAAGATTTTAAAACTCATTCATTTTACATACATACATACATACATATACATACATACTTATGAGGAGAAGCCATGCGATTATAAGCGTTACCGAAAAATTGAGAAATCGTCATTCTCTCTGCCGAAAATTTCTGCGCATTTGGTTTCTTTACTCGGTGCGTGAAACATATACATATGTATATGTAGTTATGTATATAAATGTGAGGGGAAGTCGAAAGAGTATAACCGCTATTTTCGAAAATTCGACAAATGGTCAATCTCTCTGCCAAAAATTCTGCGCATTTAGTTTGATAACGGTTAAAGTGTCCTTCATATATACATATATGTATTTCCACGCACTCTATTTGGTATATACATATGTACATATGAAGGAGATTTTAACCGTTATCTTCGAACAACTAAAAAATAGTCAATCTCTTTGCGTGAAATATCTGCTCATTCGGTTTCTTCTACTTGGTGCGTAAACATATCGGAAAAAATATTAATAAGTTATTTGTATTCAATATTTTGTACAGTGTTTAGTGAAAGTTAATATTGGTCTTGCTTTTCTCATGCTTATATGCGTCGTGCTAAAATTTTGTATGGAAAATAAGCGCAAACGTATATGCACATGAGAAAACCCGGCCTCTTATTAGTAAATAGAATAATAAATAAAAAAATATTAATAAATAAAATATAAAATACTAGCAGGGTACCCGGCGTTGCTCGGGATGTAAGTAGTTCATAAATTCCTGCTATCCTCAATTGCGAAGACAATTTACACGCTGAGAAGGTTCAGAAAAATATTTATTTTCGCACTTTATATCCGGTTATTGTATGGCAACCAACTAAAGTAAAAGCGTTTTTAATAGTCGAACTTCGACATTTTGTCATCTCCCTTCCATTTGACTCTTAAGCTGTGCCAATCTCTATTCTATTATCTCTTTCTGCACCCCTTTTCCCTGTACTCTTCTCTCTTTCCCCATCTTTCTATTAGCATATATTTACTTCAGTTAATTGACGCATATATACTTACAAATTCTGTTAATTTATCGGAAAATAAAATAAAGTTTTATAATTTTTTGTACATATTTTTTTAAGTTGATTTTTTTTTTTAATTTTACAATGCTTTAATATACATGTGTACACATTTTACAAAAAAAGACCAAATTCACAAATTCTATACGAAAACCTTAACTTAGTCAATTTTTAAATAATTAATTTTGCTTTTTAAGTGTGATTATAGCATGCATTAACTACAATTATTTAGAAATATTAAAAAATCCTATCAGCTACATACATACATATGTAAGTACAAATGTGTTTACTGCTATTTTCGTTTTGTGGCACGGTAATGATGTTCACGAAGGCAGTATTGCTCGATATTTTGCAGTTGTGACATTGTGATGATGTTGAAGAAGGCAGTATTGCTCGATATTTTGCAGGGTACCCGGCGTTGCTCGGGATGTAAGTAGTTCATAAATTCCTGCTATCCTCAATTGCGAAGACAATTTACACGCTGAGAAGGTTCAGAAAAATATTTATTTTCGCACTTTATATCCGGTTATTGTATGGCAACCAACTAAAGTAAAAGCGTTTTTAATAGTCGAACTTCGACATTTTGTCATCTCCCTTCCATTTGACTCTTAAGCTGTGCCAATCTCTATTCTATTATCTCTTTCTGCACCCCTTTTCCCTGTACTCTTCTCTCTTTCCCCATCTTTCTATTAGCATATATTTACTTCAGTTAATTGAGGCATATATACTTACAAATTCTGTTAATTTATCGGAAAATAAAATAAAGTTTTATAATTTTTTGTACATATTTTTTTAAGTTGATTTTTTTTTTTAATTTTACAATGCTTTAATATACATGTGTACACATTTTACAAAAAAAGACCAAATTCACAAATTCTATACGAAAACCTTAACTTAGTCAATTTTTAAATAATTAATTTTGCTTTTTAAGTGTGATTATAGCATGCATTAACTACAATTATTTAGAAATATTAAAAAATCCTATCAGCTACATACATACATATGTAAGTACAAATGTGTTTACTGCTATTTTCGTTTTGTGGCACGGTAATGATGTTCACGAAGGCAGTATTGCTCGATATTTTGCAGTTGTGACATTGTGATGATGTTCAAGAAGGCAGTATTGCTCGATATTTTGCAGTTGTGGCATTGTGATGATGTTCAAGAAGGCAGTATTGCTCGATATTTTGCAGTTGTGGCATTGTGATCATGTTGAAGAAGGCAGTATTGCTCGATATTTTGCAGTTGTGGCATTGTGATGATGTTCAAGAAGGCAGTATTGCTCGATATTTTGCAGTTGTGGCATTGTGATCATGTTGAAGAAGGCAGTATTGCTCGATATTTTGCAGTTGTGTCATTGTGATGATGTTCAAGAAGGCAGTATTGCTCGATATTTTGCAGTTGTGGCATTGTGATGATGTTCACGAAGGCAGTATTGCTCGATATTTTGCAGTTGTGGCATTGTGATGATGTTCAAGAAGGCAGTATTGCTCGATATTTTGCAGTTGTGGCATTGTGATCATGTTGAAGAAGGCAGTATTGCTCGATATTTTGCAGTTGTGTCATTGTGATGTTGTTTACAATGACAGTGTTGCTCAATCTATAAAACGATATTTTGCAGTTGCGACATTGTGATGATGTTCACGAAGGCAGTATCGCTCGATATTTTGCAGTTGTGGCATTGTGATGATGTTCACGAAGGCAGTATTGCTCGATATTTTGCAGTTGTGGCATTGTGATGATGTTCACGAAGGCAGTATTGCTCGATATTTTGCAGTTGTGGCATTGTGATGATGTTCAAGAAGGCAGTATTGCTCGATATTTTGCAGTTGTGACATTGTGATGATGTTGAAGAAGGCAGTATTGCTCGATATTTTGCAGTTGTGTCATTGTGATGTTGTTTACAATGACAGTGTTGCTCAATCTATAAAACGATATTTTGCAGTTGCGACATTGTGATGATGTTCACGAAGGCAGTATCGCTCGATATTTTGCAGTTGTGGCATTGTGATCATGTTGAAGAAGGCAGTATTGCTCGATATTTTGCAGTTGTGTCATTGTGATGATGTTTACAATGAAAGTGTTGCTCAATCTATAAAACGATATTTTGCAGTTGTGGCATTGTGATGATGTTGAAGAAGGCAGTATTGCTCGATATTTTGCAGTTGTGACAGGGTGATGATGTTGAAGAAGGCAGTATTGCTCGATATTTTGCAGTTGTGGCATTGTGATCATGTTGAAGAAGGCAGTATTGCTCGATATTTTGCAGTTGTGGCATTGTGATCATGTTGAAGAAGGCAGTATTGCTCGATATTTTGCAGTTGTGTCATTGTGATGATGTTTACAATGAAAGTGTTGCTCAATCTATAAAACGATATTTTGCAGTTGTGGCATTGTGATGATGTTGAAGAAGGCAGTATTGCTCGATATTTTGCAGTTGTGACAGGGTGATGATGTTGAAGAAGGCAGTATTGCTCGATATTTTGCAGTTGTGGCGTTGTGATCATGTTGAAGAAGGCAGTATTGCTCGATATTTTGCAGTTGTGACAGGGTGATGATGTATTGCTCAATCTATAAAACGATATTTTGCAGTTGCGACATTGTGATGATGTTCAAGAAGGCAGTATTGCTCGATATTTTGCAGTTGTGACAGGGTGATGATGTATTGCTCAATCTATAAAACGATATTTTGCAGTTGCGACATTGTGATGATGTTCAAGAAGGCAGTATTGCTCGATATTTTGCAGTTGTGGCGTTGTGATCATGTTGAAGAAGGCAGTATTGCTCGATATTTTGCAGTTGTGGCGTTGTGATCATGTTGAAGAAGGCAGTATTGCTCGATATTTTGCAGTTGTGACAGGGTGATGATGTATTGCTCAATCTATAAAACGATATTTTGCAGTTGCGACATTGTGATGATGTTCAAGAAGGCAGTATTGCTCGATATTTTGCAGTTGTGTCATTGTGATCATGTTGAAGAAGGCAGTATTGCTCGATATTTTGCAGTTGTGGCATTGTGATCATGTTGAAGAAGGCAGTATTGCTCGATATTTTGCAGTTGTGTCATTGTGATGATGTTTACAATGAAAGTGTTGCTCAATCTATAAAACGATATTTTGCAGTTGTGGCATTGTGATGATGTTGAAGAAGGCAGTATTGCTCGATATTTTGCAGTTGTGTCATTGTGATGTTGTTTACAATGACAGTGTTGCTCAATCTATAAAACGATATTTTGCAGTTGCGACATTGTGATGATGTTCACGAAGGCAGTATCGCTCGATATTTTGCAGTTGTGGCATTGTGATCATGTTTACAATGACAGTGTTGCTCAATCTATAAAACGATATTTTGCAGTTGCGACATTGTGATGATGTTCACGAAGGCAGTATCGCTCGATATTTTGCAGTTGTGTCATTGTGATGATGTTTACAATGACAGTGTTGCTCAATCTATAAAACGATATTTTGCAGTTGCGACATTGTGATGATGTTCACGAAGGCAGTATCGCTCGATATTTTGCAGTTGTGGCATTGTGATCATGTTGAAGAAGGCAGTATTGCTCGATATTTTGCAGTTGTGTCATTGTGATGATGTTTACAATGAAAGTGTTGCTCAATCTATAAAACGATATTTTGCAGTTGTGGCATTGTGATGATGTTGAAGAAGGCAGTATTGCTCGATATTTTGCAGTTGTGACAGGGTGATGATGTTGAAGAAGGCAGTATTGCTCGATATTTTGCAGTTGTGGCGTTGTGATCATGTTGAAGAAGGCAGTATTGCTCGATATTTTGCAGTTGTGGCATTGTGATCATGTTGAAGAAGGCAGTATTGCTCGATATTTTGCAGTTGTGACAGGGTGATGATGTATTGCTCAATCTATAAAACGATATTTTGCAGTTGCGACATTGTGATGATGTTCAAGAAGGCAGTATTGCTCGATATTTTGCAGTTGTGGCGTTGTGATCATGTTGAAGAAGGCAGTATTGCTCGATATTTTGCAGTTGTGGCGTTGTGATCATGTTGAAGAAGGCAGTATTGCTCGATATTTTGCAGTTGTGACAGGGTGATGATGTATTGCTCAATCTATAAAACGATATTTTGCAGTTGCGACATTGTGATGATGTTCAAGAAGGCAGTATTGCTCGATATTTTGCAGTTGTGACAGGGTGATGATGTATTGCTCAATCTATAAAACGATATTTTGCAGTTGCGACATTGTGATGATGTTCAAGAAGGCAGTATTGCTCGATATTTTGCAGTTGTGGCGTTGTGATCATGTTGAAGAAGGCAGTATTGCTCGATATTTTGCAGTTGTGGCATTGTGATCATGTTGAAGAAGGCAGTATTGCTCGATATTTTGCAGTTGTGACAGGGTGATGATGTATTGCTCAATCTATAAAACGATATTTTGCAGTTGCGACATTGTGATGATGTTCAAGAAGGCAGTATTGCTCGATATTTTGCAGTTGTGTCATTGTGATGATGTATTGCTCAATCTATAAAACGATATTTTGCAGTTGCGACATTGTGATGATGTTCAAGAAGGCAGTATTGCTCGATATTTTGCAGTTGTGGCGTTGTGATCATGTTGAAGAAGGCAGTATTCCTCGATATTTTGCAGTTGTGACAGGGTGATGATGTATTGCTCAATCTATAAAACGATATTTTGCAGTTGTGGCATTGTGATGATGTTGAAGAAGGCAGTATTGCTCGATATTTTGCAGTTGTGTCATTGTGATGTTGTTTACAATGACAGTGTTGCTCAATCTATAAAACGATATTTTGCAGTTGCGACATTGTGATGATGTTCACGAAGGCAGTATCGCTCGATATTTTGCAGTTGTGGCATTGTGATCATGTTGAAGAAGGCAGTATTGCTCGATATTTTGCAGTTGTGTCATTGTGATGATGTTTACAATGACAGTGTTGCTCAATCTATAAAACGATATTTTGCAGTTGCGACATTGTGATGATGTTCACGAAGGCAGTATCGCTCGATATTTTGCAGTTGTGGCATTGTGATCATGTTGAAGAAGGCAGTATTGCTCGATATTTTGCAGTTGTGTCATTGTGATGATGTTTACAATGAAAGTGTTGCTCAATCTATAAAACGATATTTTGCAGTTGTGGCATTGTGATGATGTTGAAGAAGGCAGTATTGCTCGATATTTTGCAGTTGTGACAGGGTGATGATGTTGAAGAAGGCAGTATTGCTCGATATTTTGCAGTTGTGGCGTTGTGATCATGTTGAAGAAGGCAGTATTGCTCGATATTTTGCAGTTGTGGCATTGTGATCATGTTGAAGAAGGCAGTATTGCTCGATATTTTGCAGTTGTGACAGGGTGATGATGTATTGCTCAATCTATAAAACGATATTTTGCAGTTGCGACATTGTGATGATGTTCAAGAAGGCAGTATTGCTCGATATTTTGCAGTTGTGGCGTTGTGATCATGTTGAAGAAGGCAGTATTGCTCGATATTTTGCAGTTGTGGCGTTGTGATCATGTTGAAGAAGGCAGTATTGCTCGATATTTTGCAGTTGTGACAGGGTGATGATGTATTGCTCAATCTATAAAACGATATTTTGCAGTTGCGACATTGTGATGATGTTCAAGAAGGCAGTATTGCTCGATATTTTGCAGTTGTGACAGGGTGATGATGTATTGCTCAATCTATAAAACGATATTTTGCAGTTGCGACATTGTGATGATGTTCAAGAAGGCAGTATTGCTCGATATTTTGCAGTTGTGGCGTTGTGATCATGTTGAAGAAGGCAGTATTGCTCGATATTTTGCAGTTGTGGCATTGTGATCATGTTGAAGAAGGCAGTATTGCTCGATATTTTGCAGTTGTGACAGGGTGATGATGTATTGCTCAATCTATAAAACGATATTTTGCAGTTGCGACATTGTGATGATGTTCAAGAAGGCAGTATTGCTCGATATTTTGCAGTTGTGTCATTGTGATGATGTATTGCTCAATCTATAAAACGATATTTTGCAGTTGCGACATTGTGATGATGTTCAAGAAGGCAGTATTGCTCGATATTTTGCAGTTGTGTCATTGTGATGATGTATTGCTCAATCTATAAAACGATATTTTGCAGTTGCGACATTGTGATGATGTTCAAGAAGGCAGTATTGCTCGATATTTTGCAGTTGTGGCGTTGTGATCATGTTGAAGAAGGCAGTATTCCTCGATATTTTGCAGTTGTGACAGGGTGATGATGTATTGCTCAATCTATAAAACGATATTTTGCAGTTGCGACATTGTGATGATGTTCAAGAAGGCAGTATTGCTCGATATTTTGCAGTTGTGGCATTGTAATCATGTTGAAGAAGGTAGTATTGCTCGATATTTTGCAGTTGTGACAGGGTGATGATGTATTGCTCAATCTATAAAACGATATTTTGCAGTTGCGACATTGTGATGATGTTCAAGAAGGCAGTATTGCTCGATATTTTGCAGTTGTGGCGTTGTGATCATGTTGAAGAAGGCAGTATTGCTCGATATTTTGCAGTTGTGTCATTGTGATGATGTTTACAATGACAGTGTTGCTCAATCTATAAAACGATATTTTGCAGTTGTGGCATTGTGATGATGTTCAAGAAGGCAGTATTGCTCGATATTTTGCAGTTGTGTCATTGTGATGATGTATTGCTCAATCTATAAAACGATATTTTGCAGTTGTGGCATTGTGATGATGTTCAAGAAGGCAGTATTGCTCGATATTTTGTAGTTGTGGCGTTGTGATCATGTTGAAGAAGGCAGTATTGCTCGATATTTTGCAGTTGTGTCATTGTGATGATGTTTACAATGAAAGTGTTGCTCAATCTATAAAACGATATTTTGCAGTTGTGGCATTGTGATGATGTTGAAGAAGGCAGTATTGCTCGATATTTTGCAGTTGTGACAGGGTGATGATGTTGAAGAAGGCAGTATTGCTCGATATTTTGCAGTTGTGGCATTGTGATCATGTTGAAGAAGGCAGTATTGCTCGATATTTTGCAGTTGTGGCATTGTGATCATGTTGAAGAAGGCAGTATTGCTCGATATTTTGCAGTTGTGTCATTGTGATGATGTTTACAATGAAAGTGTTGCTCAATCTATAAAACGATATTTTGCAGTTGTGGCATTGTGATGATGTTGAAGAAGGCAGTATTGCTCGATATTTTGCAGTTGTGGCATTGTGATCATGTTGAAGAAGGCAGTATTGCTCGATATTTTGCAGTTGTGTCATTGTGATGATGTTTACAATGACAGTGTTGCTCAATCTATAAAACGATATTTTGCAGTTGCGACATTGTGATGATGTTCACGAAGGCAGTATCGCTCGATATTTTGCAGTTGTGGCATTGTGATCATGTTGAAGAAGGCAGTATTGCTCGATATTTTGCAGTTGTGTCATTGTGATGTTGTTTACAATGACAGTGTTGCTCAATCTATAAAACGATATTTTGCAGTTGCGACATTGTGATGATGTTCACGAAGGCAGTATCGCTCGATATTTTGCAGTTGTGGCATTGTGATCATGTTGAAGAAGGCAGTATTGCTCGATATTTTGCAGTTGTGTCATAGTGATGATGTTTACAATGACAGTGTTGCTCAATCTATAAAACGATATTTTGCAGTTGTGGCATTGTGATGATGTTCAAGAAGGCAGTATTGCTCGATATTTTGCAGTTGTGTCATTGTGATGATGTATTGCTCAATATATAAAACGATATTTTGCAGTTGCGACATTGTGATGATGTTCAAGAAGGCAGTATTGCTCGATATTTTGCAGTTGTGTCATTGTGATGATGTATTGCTCAATCTATAAAACGATATTTTGCAGTTGCGACATTGTGATGATGTTCAAGAAGGCAGTATTGCTCGATATTTTGCAGTTGTGGCATTGTGATCATGTTGAAGAAGGCAGTATTGCTCGATATTTTGCAGTTGTAACAGGGTGATGATGTATTGCTCAATCTATAAAACGATATTTTGCAGTTGCGACATTGTGATGATGTTCAAGAAGGCAGTATTGCTCGATATTTTGCAGTTGTGGCATTGTGATCATGTTGAAGAAGGCAGTATTGCTCGATATTTTGCAGTTGTGACAGGGTGATGATGTATTGCTCAATCTATAAAACGATATTTTGCAGTTGCGACATTGTGATGATGTTCACGAAGGCAGTATTGCTCGATATTTTGCAGTTGTGGCATTGTGATGATGTATTGCTCAATCTATAAAACGATATTTTGCAGTTGCGACATTGTGATGATGTTCAAGAAGGCAGTATTGCTCGATATTTTGCAGTTTTGACAGGGTGATGATGTATTGCTCAATCTATAAAACGATATTTTGCAGTTGCGACATTGTGATGATGTTCACGAAGGCAGTATTGCTCGATATTTTGTAGTTGTGGCATTGTGATGATGTTCAAGAAGGCAGTATTGCTCGATATTTTGCAGTTGTGACAGGGTGATGATGTATTGCTCAATCTATAAAACAATATTTTGCAGTTGCGACATTGTGATGATGTTCAAGAAGGCAGTATTGCTCGATATTTTGCAGTTGGGACAGGGTGATGATGTTCAAGAAGGCAGTATTGCTCGATATTTTGCAGTTGTGGCATTGTGATGATGTATTGCTCAATCTATAAAACGATATTTTGCAGTTGTGACATTGTGATGATGTTCAAGAAGGCAGTATTGCTCGATATTTTGCAGTTGTGGCATTGTGATGATGTTCAAGAAGGCAGTATTGCTCGATATTTTGCAGTTGTGACAGGGTGATGATGTATTGCTCAATCTATAAAACAATATTTTGCAGTTGCGACATTGTGATGATGTTCAAGAAGGCAGTATTGCTCGATATTTTGCAGTTGTGACATTGTGATGATGTTCAAGAAGGCAGTATTGCTCGATATTTTGCAGTTGTGGCATTGTGATGATGTATTGCTCAATCTATAAAACGATATTTTGCAGTTGTGACATTGTGATGATGTTCAAGAAGGCAGTATTGCTCGATATTTTGCAGTTGTGGCATTGTGATGATGTATTGCTCAATCTATAAAACGATATTTTGCAGTTGTGGCATTGTGATCATGTTAACAATGACAAACTCTTAAGCCGAATAGTTAAGAAGAGCCTTACCAAGATAAGACAATTTGCCATCAATCTAACACACTTCTATAAACAACATTGTACGATTTATTATTTTCCGCAAACACATACAAACTTTTTGCATTTGAAACACGAGAGCAACCGACATATAGCTGACCATGTGAGAAGCATGGAGCGCCTAAATGTATCCCAGCTACTTTTAGTGTCTGACCTTGCGATTTGTTTATTGTCATAGAAAACGCCAATTTCAATGGAAACTGCAGCCTTTTAAAAAGAAAAGGTAAGTTGTTTGGAATGATGGGTATACGCGGAATTAAAACGCTCTCTCCCGTGGCAAGTCCTGTAATTATAGTAGCTTTTATTACGTTGGCGCCAAGCTCTGTTATACGCAGTCTGGTACCATTGCATAACCGAGGTGCATCAAGGTTTCTCATTAGTATGACAGGAACACCAATCTTGAGTACCAAGTTATGAGATGGCACACCTGCTAACTCTAATGAGTTTAGAAACTCGATGGGGTATGTTGTGCTATCATCAGTAGCCATTGTGGTATCCATGGACTTGTATAGTTTAGAGTTTCCTGATATTGTGTCTATAATTTTTAGGTTTATTTTATTCACCCATTCGTTTGTTGGGGATAGCACTGCCCTCTCGCGTAACCATTGTGTGTTTTCTAAATTATTTTCAAGATCAGGGAAAACTTTATTAATAAGATCATTTTCTGTTGCTACTGGAGTAGAAAATTCATTACGGAACAGAATTTTACCTTCTGAATCTGAATTAAGGCGACCTTCTCCAATCTCTAGTAGCTTATTTGCAAATAAACCTGATGCATGGTCGTTGTACAGCTGAACTCGCATGTTACATGTAAGGTTAAGCTTTTCTGTCCTTAGCCACAACGGTGATGACTTCAGGCATGCATTGATTTCATCGGCAGGTGTGCCTCTCTCAATAACAGGTAATGTCTGTCTAAAATCGCCTGCAAGCAAAATGATAACACCTCCCATTACGCTTCTAGGGCATGTTTGTGAGACATTGTGCATTCGTCCCAAACTATGAGTTTGCATTGCTGCAAAAGACGCCCTCGTGCACTGTTTTTTGAAATATTGCATGTTGGTGTATCCTCGGTTGCAAGATTAAGTGGCAGTTTGAAGACGGAATGGGCTGTACGACCGCCGTCAAGTAGCGTTGCAGCAATACCCGAGGATGCTACAGCCAAGGCGATATTGCGGTTCATGCGCACGTGAGCTAGCAATAGATTTAGCACAAATGTTTTTCCTGTTCCGCCGGGAGCGTCAAGGAAAAAAAGTCCTTCTCCTCCGCTACTTACTCTATTTAATATTACATTGACAACTGCACGTTGTTCAGGAAGCAGTTTCGGTGTTGTTTCATTGACATGCGATTGTAAAACTGTTATATCGTAGTTAAGCTCTCGTGCAACATCGGTTGATATTTCCCCTCTTCTCTGTGGTGTAGGTAGGCCAAAATCTGCAAGGCATTTACCAGATATGGTAAGCATTTTATCTTCAATGAATACCAAGGCTTCGTTGTAAATAATATCGATGTGGGTATCTTGCAACCTATACGCTATATCTTCTGATAAATCGGTCTTGTATTTATTCCACAAATTAAGTGGATTCGATAAACCACATGTGCTTACTAAGATCGCAAATAATTCTCTTAGTTTAGCTGCAGAGCGACAAAGAACGGCTTCGGCCATAGTATCATCCCAATGGTTGTCATTTTCCAGCAAACCTCTTGCCTCACATGCTTCTCTGAATGTTGCTTGTTCTTCGTCGTTGACGGTTTTAAGCATCTGGAAGCTTGTAGGGCCCCGCACCTCATTGAGTAACATCCGCAAGCAAAAACATTCAAAATTACTGACATGCACAGTATATATTCGACCCAATGCGTCACCTGCTTTAACACCTGGCCATCCTTGAACAGCTGTTCCTTGTAAACGGCGTTTCCACTCTTTTCTGGGTATATTCCAAGTGTAGTATCGCGGTACTTCACTATATAGCAAAGTTCTGGCAAAGTTGTCACTCTCGCATAAATTGAAAAAAGCAGTGAGGGTTGTCTTTGGCGGTGATACTACTCTATCCTGAAAGTTGCCTTGTGTAAAGAACACTCGCTCTCCGTTAGGTAAATGAACTGCAAGGTGCGTGACAGTGGGGTACCTTTCGTGCAACGGTAATGAAAAAATTCTCCACGCTGCTTCGTTACTGCTTACATATCTACCTTCACGAAAAAGCTGGACTTCATCTCGATCGTTAGTATTGGTGTTACCCTGCTGGACACTAAATACGGCTTGGTCGTTTCCTTTACATATGTATTTGCAAATGTATTTAATAGCTTGTACGGAACTGCAAAACTCGACGTTAAGATGTGCATTAAATATTTTAGACAGCAGTGGTGAATATGGCACAACCCAACTATTGTCTACTTCAACCTCCTCATCTACACCACGAATTTTAATTTTAATTACTCTACCCCCTTGGTCGGGTGATCGGCGCCTATATAAAGGATAACCGTTGACATTCGTTTGTGTGTTTTCCAATAATGCCCTAGGATATTTTTTAGTACATTTACCGTCTTTCATGCAGGGTGACTGCTGGTTGTGAACACCACAGGGCCCATGTATCATATTTTTAACAATTATTTCATGCAACGATTCGTCTATACCCGGATCAGGAATCTCAGCGCTTATAATATCGTCTATTTGGCTGGGACGTAGTTTTTCATTCAACCAAACTAATAGATGCACGTGTGGTAATCCACGTTTTTGCCATTCAATGGAGTATAAAAAACATCTCACCTCTCCAAATATTTGTCCCTTTTTAAGAAGAGCAACTAACTTCTGGACCTTTAAGTTAAAAACTCTGGCTACAATATCATGCCTATCGATCGCCTTTTGACCTGGCATAAGTGCTTGAGCAATTTCTGTCCAATTAGGGTTACATGTTAGGGTTATGAATAAATCTGGTCGGACGTAGTTACGAACATATGCAAATGCATCCTGTGTGTACTCATGCAAATACCTTGGACTGTTTACAAAAGAGGAGGGAAGTATGATCATTCGTCCTAAATTGTTAGGATTTACATTACCATCGGCTCTTATTGCATCTTGCAAATGTATATAGTTTTCAGCTCGCATCTTAGTCTGATTCAGTGTTACATATCTCAACCGTTCGCTCTCTATTTTCACATACATATCTACCAGAAATTGATGAAAAAGTAGCTTACATCGCATGATTAAGTTGAAGTCATTTCGCCTGACCATCATGTGATAAGCGTAAAAATCTTTGCAAGACACTTTTTTATTCGGTATTGGACAGCCGGTGGTTGGATTGACTAAAGGGATGTCAAAGTGATAGCCTTCTTGTCCCTTCCAAAATATTATGGGATATTCCAACGCATCGTAGAATCGGTGCGTGTCAGGGATTCTCGAAAGCGTACCATCCCGCGTTCGTAGAACAATATCTCTAGCAATGGTTTGTTCATTAGCAGCGATGACGACTGCTATTTCGTTAGTTGTTGGTGCATTGTACCGTCGTTCGTGTTGTCCACGTGGTACGCAGTCAGGGTGAATGACTATTTTACAGCTATCGTTAGGCATATTTTCAAGTGCAGTTTTAAACTCTCTGACTAATGCGTTATTTTCGTGTAGCACGCGCTGTATTTTTCGCACTATTTCGGTATCAACGCCTTGAATAATTCTGGACCGTCGTTCAGTTTCAGCTTCTTCGTTGCCCATAAAATAAACCTGCAAATATTGTGGCTCCATATTAGTAGGCGGCAATAGAGATCCGAGTCTATGGTAGACCTGGCCTTGTACTGTAAAAGTTGGTGAAAATCCCGGCATTGAAATTATCTTATCTGCACCAAAAGACGTCATATGAAAACTTGAATTATATTTTCTTATATTACTTAAAAATATACGTGACTCCGCATTTTCGTAGTTAAACAATTGCTTCAACGGCTCGACCGGCTCTTCTATTAAATTAAGAGAAACTTTTCCTCCAGAGCAACACATTCCTGGCCTTTCGTCTTTCCATAAAAGTGCCTTACAAAACTTACACTCTTTGCTTAGATTTTCTATATTTATAAGCCTGTGGTCAGCGTAGTTAAGCGAAGGGTCGTATTCAAATGCTGCCTTTTCAAATACAGACCATGCGTTTCGTGTAAAAGTCCGTCGGCGTTGAGCTGCTCTTTCAGAAAGTATTTGGCGGCGGTTGGATGCTTCCTCAGTGGTTTCATGAGAGCGTTGCCGGACCAAGTACTGCGCATGTTGTTGAAGACGTTGCTGTGTTGTTTCCGGTGTTTCATTAGCACGTTGCGTGGATTCATATGCTTGTTGTTGTAGGCGACGTAATCGTGTTTGTTCTGGAGTCTCTGCCGCTCGTTTGTCTTGCATATATAAGGTGTGTTGTTGAAGCCGTTGCTGAGTTGTTTCCGATGTTTCATTAGCACGTTGCGTGGATTCATATGCTTGTTGTTGTAGGCGACGTAATCGTGTTTGTTCTGGAGTCTCTGCAGCTCGTTTGTCTTGCATATATAAGGCGTGTTGTTGAAGCCGTTGCTGAGTTGTTTCCGATGTTTCATTAGCACGTTGCGTGGATTCATATGCTTGTTGTTGTAGGCGACGTAATCGTGTTTGTTCTGGAGTCTCTGCAGCTCGTTTGTCTTGCATATATAAGGTGTGTTGTTGAAGCCGTTGCTGAGTTGTTTCCGATGTTTCATTAGCACGTTGCGTGGATTCATATGCTTGTTGTTGTAGGCGACGTAATCGTGTTTGTTCTGGAGTCTCTGCAGCTCGTTTGTCTTGCATATATAAGGTGTGTTGTTGAAGCCGTTGCTGAGTTGTTTCCGATGTTTCATTAGCACGTTGCGTGGATTCATATGCTTGTTGTTGTAGGCGACGTAATCGTGTTTGTTCTGGAGTCTCTGCAGCTCGTTTGTCTTGCATATATAAGGTGTGTTGTTGAAGCCGTTGCTGAGTTGTTTCCGATGTTTCATTAGCACGTTGCGTGGATTCATATGCTTGTTGTTGTAGGCGACGTAATCGTGTTTGTTCTGGAGTCTCTGCAGCTCGTTTGTCTTGCATATATAAGGTGTGTTGTTGAAGCCGTTGCTGAGTTGTTTCCGATGTTTCATTAGCACGTTGCTGGGATTCATATGCTTGTTGTTGTAGGCGACGTAATCGTGTTTGTTCTGGAGTCTCTGCAGCTCGTTTGTCTTGCATATATAAGGTGTGTTGTTGAAGCCGTTGCTGAGTTGTTTCCGATGTTTCATTAGCACGTTGCGTGGATTCATATGCTTGTTGTTGTAGGCGACGTAATCGTGTTTGTTCTGGAGTCTCTGCAGCTCGTTTGTCTTGCATATATAAGGTGTGTTGTTGAAGCCGTTGCTGAGTTGTTTCCGATGTTTCATTAGCACGTTGCGTGGATTCATATGCTTGTTGTTGTAGGCGACGTAATCGTGTTTGTTCTGGAGTCTCTGCAGCTCGTTTGTCTTGCATATATAAGGTGTGTTGTTGAAGCCGTTGCTGAGTTGTTTCCGATGTTTCATTAGCACGTTGCGTGGATTCATATGCTTGTTGTTGTAGGCGACGTAATCGTGTTTGTTCTGGAGTCTCTGCAGCTCGTTTGTCTTGCATATATAAGGCGTGTTGTTGAAGCCGTTGCTGAGTTGTTTCCGATGTTTCATTAGCACGTTGCGTGGATTCATATGCTTGTTGTTGTAGGCGACGTAATCGTGTTTGTTCTGGAGTCTCTGCAGCTCGTTTGTCTTGCATATATAAAGTGTGTTGTTGAAGGCGCCATTGAAGTTTTTTTCCGGTTTCAGCGGCGCGTTGAAGTGCTTTATATTTTGCTTGTTGTAGACGGCGTTGTTTGGCTTGTTCTGACGTTTCAAGAAAGCGATTGTTTTGATTGCATTCGGTCACCATAAGTCTTGGAAGGACTTGTTCTGATTCAAGACCGCGATATCTTTCAATGTATTGGGCCACCATACTCCTTTGTCGGCTCTGTTCTGATGTTTCAGGACAACTATTGTTTTCAATGTATTCTGCCACCATACGTATTTGTCGTGCTTGTTGTGTTGTAACAGTACCAAGGTTGTTTTGAATATATTCGGCTACCTTAAGTCTTTCACGTGCTTGTGCTGACGTTTCAGGACCGCAATAAGATTTAATGTATTCGACCACAAATAGTCTTTCTGTGGCCTGTTCTGATGTTTGAATACAACTATTACTTTGAATTTCTTCGTCTTGCTGTAGAACGCGCTGTTGTGTTTGTTGCGGCGTTTCAGTAGCTTGCGAATTATTATATCCATTACTTTGCCTAGCTGATTTCACTGATCGAGCTTTTTTGCTTTTGCGGTAAAGACTTGATTTGCGTTTTGGCATTTTAAATGCTGCGGAGAAGTTTTTATTAAATTTTACAATTTATCGAAATTCTCATCAAAAGGTAAATGTGGTTTTATCAAATAAAAAACGTTGGAAGATAAATAATATACTTAAAACTTTCACATTTATTTAATAATTATTGCCTACTGAAGAATTTACCTAATTCGAATATTGCTAAAATTTTGAAAAAAAGAGTATTGAAATACGGTTTTCAAACATTTTCTTTTGCTTTATTTTATTTTATTTTCTTCTATTTCATTTATTTAGTTAAATTTAATTTAAATAATATACTTAAAACTTTCACATTTATTTAATATTATTGCCTACTGAAGAATTTACCTAATTCGAATATTGCTAAAATTTTGAAAAAAAGAGTATTCAAAAACGGTTTTCAAACATTTTCTTTTGCTTTATTTTATTTTATTTTCTTCTATTTCATTTATTTAGTTAAATTTAATTTAAATAATATACTTAAAACTTTCACATTTATTTAATATTATTGCCTACTGAAGAATTTACCTAATTCGAATATTGATAAAATTTTGAAAAAAAGAGTATTGAAAAACGGTTTTCAAACATTTTCTTTTGCTTTATTTTATTTTATTTTCTTCTATTTCATTTATTTAGTTAAATTTCATTTAAATAATATACTTAAAACTTTCACATTTATTTAATATTATTGCCTACTGAAGAATTTACCTAATTCGAATATTGATAAAATTTTGAAAAAAAGAGTATTGAAAAACGGTTTTCAAATATTTTCTTTTGCCTTATTTTATTTTATTTTCTTCTATTTCATTTATTTAGTTAAATTTAATTTAAATAATATACTTAAAACTTTCACATTTATTTAATATTATTGCCTACTGAAGAATTTACCTAATTCGAATATTGATAAAATTTTGAAAAAAAGAGTATTGAAAAACGGTTTTCAAACATTTTCTTTTGCTTTATTTTATTTTATTTTCTTCTATTTCATTTATTTAGTTAAATTTAATTTAAATAATATACTTAAAACTTTCACATTTATTTAATATTATTGCCTACTGAAGAATTTACCTAATTCGAATATTGATAAAATTTTGAAAAAAAGAGTATTGAAAAACGATTTTCAAACATTTTCTTTTGCTTTATTTTATTTTATTTTCTTCTATTTCATTTATTTAGTTAAATTTAATTTAAATAATATACTTAAAACTTTCACATTTATTTAATATTATTGCCTACTGAAGAATTTACCTAATTCGAATATTGATAAAATTTTGAAAAAAAGAGTATTGAAAAACGGTTTTCAAATATTTTCTTTTGCCTTATTTTATTTTATTTTCTTCTATTTCATTTATTTAGTTAAATTTAATTTAAATAATATACTTAAAACTTTCACATTTATTTAATATTATTGCCTACTGAAGAATTTACCTAATTCGAATATTGATAAAATTTTGAAAAAAAGAGTATTGAAAAACGGTTTTCAAACATTTTCTTTTGCTTTATTTTATTTTATTTTCTTCTATTTCATTTATTTAGTTAAATTTAATTTAAATAATATACTTAAAACTTTCACATTTATTTAATATTATTGCCTACTGAAGCATTTACCTAATTCGAATATTGCTAAAATTTTGAAAAGAAGAGTATTGAAAAACGGTTTTCAAACATTTTCTTTTGCCTTATTTTATTTTATTTTCTTCTATTTCATTTATTTAGTTAAATTTAATTTAAATAATATACTTAAAACTTTCACATTTATTTAATATTATTGCCTACTGAAGAATTTACCTAATTCGAATATTGATAAAATTTTGAAAAAAAGAGTATTGAAAAACGGTTTTCAAACATTTTCTTTTGCTTTATTTTATTTTATTTTCTTCTATTTCATTTATTTAGTTAAATTTAATTTAAATAATATACTTAAAACTTTCACATTTATTTAATATTATTGCCTACTGAAGAATTTACCTAATTCGAATATTGATAAAATTTTGAAAAAAATAGTATTGAAAAACGGTTTTCAAATATTTTCTTTTGCCTTATTTTATTTTATTTTCTTCTATTTCATTTATTTAGTTAAATTTAATTTAAATAATATACTTAAAACTTTCACATTTATTTAATATTATTGCCTACTGAAGAATTTACCTAATTCGAATATTGATAAAATTTTGAAAAAAAGAGTATTGAAAAACGGTTTTCAAACATTTTCTTTTGCTTTATTTTATTTTATTTTCTTCTATTTCATTTATTTAGTTAAATTTAATTTAAATAATATACTTAAAACTTTCACATTTATTTAATACTAGCAGGGTACCCGGCGTTGCTCGGGATGTAAGTAGTTAGGGGGCCTTTCAAAATCAATAATATACTTTAAGATTTCATATTTATATAGATAAAATATAGCTGACCCGGCAAACTTCGTTCTTCCCAAAATAGATTTTTTTTATTAATTTTTCACTACTTCATTGTGCATACAACTTCAAAAATATAAAATTTTAGTATTCCGTTTAAGGCTACACGATACACAAAATTTTTAGTTTTCTGTCCCGGAGCATAAGTAAATAGCGAAAAAATTTTCCTACACGGGAACTATTGATATCATTAATCTCCTGATCAATTTTCAGGTCCTAACTTTAAACACTTTTACGATAACCCCACTTTTATGCGCGAAAATTGTTTTGATATCATTTGGCTCTATACCAATTTCCAGGTTCCTGCCTTAAATACTTTTGGAGATATTTAGCTTGAAAAATTAGTATGGGAGGTGCCACGCCCCCATTTTCGTTAACCCCAATTTTTTTGGAGGTGGTAGGGATCGATCTCGTATAACCCCTCACCAAATTTCAGTGGTGTAACCCGAATACTTCCACATTTGTGTGGGAGGTGCCACGCCCCCATTTTCGTTAACCCCAATTTTTTTGGAGGTGGTAGGGATCGCTCTCGTATAACCCCTCACCAAATTTCAGTGGTGTAACCCGAATACTTCCACATTTGTGTGGGAGGTGCCACGCCCACACTGTCGTTATCCCCAGATTTTTTTGGAGGTGGTAGGGATCGATTCCATATAACCCCTAACCAAGTTTCAATGATCTAACCTAAATACGTCCAGAGATATCGACTAAGAAGTATTTCATTCGTATGGGAGGTGCCACGCCCACACTGTCGTTATCCCCAGTTTTTTTGGAGGTGGTAGGGATCGATTCCATATAATCTCTCACCAAATTTCAGTGGTCTAACCTAAATACTTCCAAAGATATCGACTAAGAAGTATTTCATTCGTATGGGAGGTGCCACGCCCCCTTTTTCGTTATCCCCAGTTTTTTTGGAGGTGGTAGGGATCGATTGCATATAACCCCTAACCAAGTTTCAATGATCTAACCTAAATACTTACAGAGATATCGACTAAGAAGTATTTCATTCGTATGGGAGGTGCCACGCCCACACTGTCGTTATCCCCAGTTTTTTTGAAAGTGGTAGGGATCGATTCCATATAACCCCTAACCAAGTTTCAATGATCTAACCTCAATACTTCCAGAGATATCGACTAAGAAGTATTTCATTCGTATGGGAGGTGCCACGCCCACACTGTCGTTATCCCCAGTTTTTTTTGGAGGTGGTAGGGATCGATTCCATATAACCCCTTACCAAATTTCAGTGGTCTAACCTAAATAGTTCCAGAGATATCGACTAAGAAGTATTTCATTCGTATGGGAGGTGCCACGCCCACTTTGTCGTTATCCCCAGTTTTTTTGGAGGTGGTAGGGATCGATTCCATATAACCCCTAACCAAATTTCAGTGGTCTAACCTAAATAGTTCCAGAGATATCGACTAAGAAGTATTTCATTCGTATGGGAGGTGCCACGCCCACTTTGTCGTTATCCCCAGTTTTTTTGGAGGTGGTAGGGATCGATTGCATATAACCCCTTACCAAGTTTCAATGATCTAACCTAAATAGTTCCAGAGATATCGACTAAGAAGTATTTCATTCGTATGGGAGGTGCCACGCCCACTTTTTCGTTATACCCAGTTGTTTTGGAGGTGGTAGGGATCGATCCCATATAACCCCTCATCGAGTTTCAATGGTCTAACATAAATACTTCCGGAGATACGGACAATGGAAAATTCCATTTGTATGGGAGGTGCCACGCCCCCTATATATATAAAAATATTTTTTAGCCTGTGACCATCCCTGGAAGATGTACAGTGGGTGTGTAAAATTTGGTTACGATCGGTTTATAAGTTTAGGACGCAAGTCGATCTATACCTACATACATACATACATATATATTTACATAATTTGAATTTTATATATATAGATTATTGCCTACTGAAGAATTTACCAAATTCGAATATTTTGAAAAAAGAGTATTAAAAACCGGTTTTCAAAAATTTTCTTTTGCCGTAATCGTTGGTAACATTAGGGGGCCTTTCAAGAATTCAATTTTGACAAATTGTGTCAGGATGAATAGAAATTCAAAAGCTGATTTGATACCATATTGTAGGTAAATTTTAAGGCAATCACATTCTCACCGATAACTAAATTAACGATAAATTTATTGAAATATATCGAAGTAAAAATGAAACCCGGGACCATCCCCATTCGTTTGATACCCATATTGTAGGGTAATATTTAGGTTTTCGGGAATTCGCATTTTGACCGATAACTCAATTATCGATCAATTTATCGAAATATATCGAAGTCCAAATGAAACCTGGAGCTTTTCCCTTTCGTTTGATACCCATATTGTAGGGCAAGTTTAAGGTTTTTGGGCAATCACATTTTCACCGATAACTCATCATCGATACATTTATCGAAACCAATCGAAGTCTAAATGAAACCTGCGTCCTTCTCCTTTCGTTTTATACCCATATTATGGGGTAATGTTAAGTTTTTTGGGCAATCACCGATAACTCAGATATCGATAAACTTATCGAAATATATCAAAGTCCAAAAGAAACCTGGAGCTATCTCATTTCGTTTGATACACATATTGTAGGGTAATATTAAGGTTTTCGGGCAATCGCATTTTGACCGATGACTCAGTTATCGATAAACTTATCGAAAAATATTGAAGTACAAATGAAACCTGGGGCCTTCCCCTTATTGTAGGCCATTTTTAAGGTTTTTGTGCAATCATATTTTGACCGATAACTCAGCTATGGAAAAATGTATCGAAATATATCGAAGTATAAATGAAACCTTTGGACCTCCCCTTTCATTTGATATCCATATTGCAGGGAAATTTTAAGATTTTTGGATTTTCTGACGTATAATTAAGTTATCGATAAATTTATCGAATTATATCGAAGTTTAAATGAAAAAAGGGGACTTCCTCTTTCGGTTGATACTCAAATTGTAGGAAAGTTTTGAGGTTTTAGGGCAACCTTATTTTCGCCGATAACTCTGTTATCGATTAACTTATCAAACAAATATCATCTCCATGAATCCTTCCAGGTCACAGAGAAAATGTGTACAAAGTTTCATACTGCTAGGTGCCTTAGTTTTGGCGTGAAAACGTAACAAACTTTGTTACTTTCCACATAGCGCGGCAGTGTACCTATGCAATTGATTTTTGATTTAGCAGACATTGAAAAAAAAGTAATCAAAAATTTTAGAAAGGCACGCTTAGTTTTTTTTTGACAAACTAAGTGAATTTTTCTTCATATAAATTTATTTTAAAAAAAAAATTTCATAGGTTCCTCCCTAAAAATTAGTATATCTTTTTTGTTCGATTTTGATAAAACAAAGTGCAGATCCCTTTCTAAGCTTCAAGCAGTATATTTGTGAAAGTCTCATCAAAATCCATTGCTTAGTTTCCGAGATCCTTAAGTTCAAACAGACAAACAGACAGACGATAATTCTAAAAATGGGTCAGATGAACTCTATAGTATTCCCCAAGTCACCCCCAGTAATTTTTTCAAAGAAATTTTCAATGCACAGACACGACTTTTCTAGAGTTTTATTAAAGATATGCTGATACCCACATACATAAATATTTATTTAAATTTATTTAAGAAAAAAATTTCATAGGTTCCTCCCTAAAAATTAGTATATCTTTTTTGTTTGTGGTCCGATTTTGATAAAACAAAGTGCAGATCCCTTTCCAAGCTTCAAGCAGTATATTTGTGAAAGTCTCATCAAAATCCATTGCTTAGTTTCTGAGATCCTTAAGTTCAAACAGACAAACAGACAAACAGACAGACAATAATTTTAAAAATGGGTCAGATGAACTCTGTAGCATTCCCCAGGTCATCCCCAGTCATCTTTTCAAAGAAATTTTCAATGTACAGACACTACCCTTCTAGAGATTTACTCGTATTATAGTATAGATATGCTGATACCCACATACATAAATATTTATTTAAATTTATTTATACATAAATATTTATTTAAATTTATTTAAGAAAAAAAATTTCATAGGTTCCTTCCTAAAAATTAGTATATCTTTTTTGTTTGTGGTCCGATTTTGATAAAACAAAGTGCAGATCCCTTTCTAAGCTTCAAGCAGTATATTTGTGAAAGTCTCATCAAAATCCATTGCTTAGTTTCCGAGATCCTTAAGTTCAAACAGACAAACAGACAGACGATAATTCTAAAAATGGGTCAGATGAACTCTATAGTATTCCCCAAGTCACCCCCAGTAATTTTTTCAAAGAAATTTTCAATGCACAGACACGACTTTTCTAGAGTTTTATTAAAGATATGCTGATACCCACATAAATATTTATTTAAATTTATTTAAGAAAAAAAATTTCATAGGTTCCTCCCTAAAAATTAGTATATCTTTTTTGTTTGTGGTCCGATTTTGATAAAACAAAGTGCAGATCCCTTTCTAAGCTTCAAGCAGTATACTTGTGAAAGTCTCATCAAAATCCATTGCTTAGTTTCCGAGATCCTTAAGTTCAAACAGACAAACAGACAGACAATAATTTTAAAAATGGGTCAGATGAACTCCATAGCATTCCCCAGGTCATCCCCAGTCATCTTTTCAAAGAAATTTTCATTGTACAGACACGACCCTTCTAGAGATTTATTATAGTATAGATATGCTGATACCCACATAAATATTTATTTAAATTTATTTAAGAAAAAAAATTTTATAGGTTCCTCCCTAAAAATTAGTATATCTTTTTTGTTTGTGGTCCGATTTTGATAAAACAAAGTGCAGATCCCTTTCTAAGCTTCAAGCAGTATATTTGTGAAAGTCTCATCAAAATCCATTGCTTAGTTTCCGAGATCCTTAAGTTCAAACAGACAAACAGACAAATAGACAAACAGACAAACAGACAAACAGACAAACAGACAGACAATAATTCTAAAAATGGGTCAGATGAACTCTATAGTATCCCCCAAGTCACCCCCAGTCATCTTTTCAAAGAAATTTTCAATGTACAGACACGACCCTTCTAGAGATTTATTATAGTATAGATTATTGCCTACTGAAGAATTTACCTAATTCGAATATTGATAAAATTTTGAAAAAAAGAGTATTGAAAAACGGTTTTCAAACATTTTCTTTTGCTTTATTTTATTTTATTTTCTTCTATTTCATTTATTTAGTTAAATTTAATTTAAATAATATACTTAAAACTTTCACATTTATTTAATATTATTGCCTACTGAAGCATTTACCTAATTCGAATATTGCTAAAATTTTGAAAAGAAGAGTATTGAAAAACGGTTTTCAAACATTTTCTTTTGCCTTATTTTATTTTATTTTCTTCTATTTCATTTATTTAGTTAAATTTAATTTAAATAATATACTTAAAACTTTCACATTTATTTAATATTATTGCCTACTGAAGAATTTACCTAATTCGAATATTGATAAAATTTTGAAAAAAAGAGTATTGAACAACGGTTTTCAAATATTTTCTTTTGCCTTATTTTATTTTATTTTCTTCTATTTCATTTATTTAGTTAAATTTAATTTAAATAATATACTTAAAACTTTCACATTTATTTAATATTATTGCCTACTGAAGAATTTACCTAATTCGAATATTGCTAAAATTTTGAAAAGAAGAGTATTGAAAAACGGTTTTCAAACATTTTCTTTTGCCTTATTTTATTTTATTTTCTTCTATTTCATTTATTTAGTTAAATTTAATTTAAATAATATACTTAAAACTTTCACATTTATTTAATATTATTGCCTACTGAAGAATTTACCTAATTCGAATATTGCTAAAATTTTGAAAAAAAGAGTATTGAAAAACGGTTTTCAAACATTTTCTTTTGCTTTATTTTACTTTATTTTCTTCTATTTCATTTATTTCGTTTACTCCTTCGAACCGCATGAAAATGTGGATTTTGCTAAGAACGGGATTTAGCAGGTATTTTACGCAAGCTTGGAGTATAGCAAAGGCGAAATTAAACATGTGCTACTTCACTTTAGTTGTATTGAGAATTTATAAAAAAGCTTATTACATTACCACATTTTTTTTCTTTTTTGAAGTTTTACTTACATTATGATATTTTTCTATTTTCTCCACAGAGTTATTTGTTAAATATATTCACTTATATTCACTTGACACAGTTTATTAATTGGAAATTGACACAATTTGTAGTTTATTTATATTTCAAATATATTCACTCAAAAATTTAATTGAAATTGAATATCTGAATTTTTAAACTTTTTTCTTGGAAATGACACCAAATTTTTTGACATTTTTATTTAATTTTGACAGTAAATTCTTTTTGACTAATTGTGTCAGGATGAATGGAAATTCAAAAGTTGATTTGATACCATATTGTAGGTAAATTTTAGGGTTTTAGGGCAATCACATTCTCACCGATAACTTAATTAACGATAAATTTATCGAAATATATCGAAGTAAAAATGAAACCCGGGACCATCCCCATTCGTTTGATACTCATATTTTGGGGTAATATAGAGGTTTTCGGGCAATCGCATTTTGACCGATAACTCATCATCGATAAATTTATCGAAACCTATCGAAGTCCAAATGAAACCTGGGGCCATCCCCTTTCGTTTGATACCCATATTGTAGGGTAATATTAAGGTTTATGGGCAATCGAATTTTGACCGATAACTTAGTTATCGATCAATTTATCGAAATATATCGAAGCCAAAATGAAACCTGGGGCCCTCCCCTTTCGTTTGATACCCATATTATAGGATAATGTTAAGTTTTTTGGGCAATCACCGATAACTCAGTTATTGATAAATTTATCGAAATATATCGAAAAAATTTGAAAAAGAGAGTATTGAAAAACGGTTTTCAAACATTTTCTTTTGCTTTATTTTATTTTATTTTCTTCTATTTCATTTATTTAATTAAATTTAATTTAAATAATATACTTAAAACTTTCACATTTATTTAATATTATTGCCTACTGAAGAATTTACCTAATTCGAATATTGCTAAAATTTTGAAAAAAAGAGTATTGAAAAACGGTTTTCAAACATTTTCTTTTGCTTTATTTTACTTTATTTTCTTCTATTTCATTTATTTAGTTAAATTTAATTTAAATAATATACTTAAAACTTTCACATTTATTTAATATTATTGCCTACTGAAGAATTTACCTAATTCGAATATTGCTAAAATTTTGAAAAAAAGAGTATTCAAAAACGGTTTTCAAACATTTTCTTTTGCGGTGTTCGTTGGTATTTCAAAATTAGCGGTTAAATTAGCATAAAAAAGTGTTGAAAGGGTGTAAGTTTCTAAGCAAATTAATCAAAAAAGCTTTAAAAAAAGCATTTTATTTTATGTTATTTTATTAGTTTATTTTATATTACTTTATTTTATTTTATTTTCTTCTATTTCATTTATTTAGTTAAATTTAATTTAAATAATATACTTAAAACTTTCACATTTATTTAATATTATTGCCTACTGAAGAATTTACCTAATTCGAATATTGCTAAAATTTTGAAAAAAAAGAGTATTGAAAAACGGTTTTCAAACATTTTCTTTTGCTTTATTTTACTTTATTTTCTTCTATTTCATTTATTTCGTTTACTCCTTCGAACCGCATGAAAAAGTGGATTTTGCTAAGAACGGGATTTAGCAGGTATTTTACGCAAGCTTGGAGTATAGCAAAGGCGAAATTAAACATGTGCTAATTCAATTTAGTTGTATTGAGAATTTATAAAAAAGCTTATTCCATTACCACATTTTTTTTCTTTTATGAAGTTTTACTTACATTATGATATTTTTCTATTTTCTCCACACAGTTATTTGTTAAATATATTCACTTATATTCACTGGACACAGTTTATTAATTGGAAATTGACATAATTTGTAGTTTATTTATTTCAAATATATTCACTCAAAAATTTAATTGAAATTGAATATCTGAATTTTTAAACTTTTTTCTTGGAAATGACACCAAATTTTTTGACATTTTTATTTAATTTTGACAGTAAATTCTTTTTGACTAATTGTGTCAGGATGAATGGAAATTCAAAAGTTGATTTGATACCATATTGTAGGTAAATTTTAGGGTTTTAGGGCAATCACATTCTCACCGATAACTTAATTAACGATAAATTTATCGAAATATATCGAAGTAAAAATGAAACCCGGGACCATCCCCATTCGTTTGATACTCATATTTTGGGGTAATATAGAGGTTTTCGGGCAATCGCATTTTGACCGATAACACATCATCGATAAATTTATCGAAACCTATCGAAGTCCAAATGAAACCTGGGGCCATCCCCTTTCGTTTGATACCCATATTGTAGGGTAATATTAAGGTTTATGGGCAATCGAATTTTGACCGATAACTTAGTTATCGATCAATTTATCGAAATATATCGAAGCCAAAATGAAACCTGGGGCCCTCCCCTTTCGTTTGATACCCATATTATAGGATAATGTTAAGTTTTTTGGGCAATCACCGATAACTCAGTTATTGATAAATTTATCGAAATATATCGAAAAAATTTGAAAAAAAGAGTATTGAAAAACGGTTTTCAAACATTTTCTTTTGCTTTATTTTATTTTATTTTCTTCTATTTCATTTATTTAATTAAATTTAATTTAAATAATATACTTAAAACTTTCACATTTATTTAATATTATTGCCTACTGAAGAATTTACCTAATTCGAATATTGCTAAAATTTTGAAAAAAAGAGTATTGAAAAACGGTTTTCAAACATTTTCTTTTGCTTTATTTTACTTTATTTTCTTCTATTTCATTTATTTAGTTAAATTTAATTTAAATAATATACTTAAAACTTTCACATTTATTTAATATTATTGCCTACTGAAGAATTTACCTAATTCGAATATTGCTAAAATTTTGAAAAAAAGAGTATTCAAAAACGGTTTTCAAACATTTTCTTTTGCGGTGTTCGTTGGTATTTCAAAATTAGCGGTTAAATTAGCATAAAAAAGTGTTGAAAGGGTGTAAGTTTCTAAGCAAATTAATCAAAAAAGCTTTAAAAAAAGCATTTTATTTTATGTTATTTTATTAGTTTATTTTATATTACTTTATTTTATTTTATTTTCTTCTATTTCATTTATTTAGTTAAATTTAATTTAAATAATATACTTAAAACTTTCACATTTATTTAATATTATTGCCTACTGAAGAATTTACCTAATTCGAATATTGCTAAAATTTTGAAAAAAAAGAGTATTGAAAAACGGTTTTCAAACATTTTCTTTTGCTTTATTTTACTTTATTTTCTTCTATTTCATTTATTTCGTTTACTCCTTCGAACCGCATGAAAAAGTGGATTTTGCTAAGAACGGGATTTAGCAGGTATTTTACGCAAGCTTGGAGTATAGCAAAGGCGAAATTAAACATGTGCTAATTCAATTTAGTTGTATTGAGAATTTATGTATAAAAAAGCTTATTCCATTACCACATTTTTTTTCTTTTATGAAGTTTTACTTACATTATGATATTTTTCTATTTTCTCCACACAGTTATTTGTTAAATATATTCACTTATATTCACTGGACACAGTTTATTAATTGGAAATTGACACAATTTGTAGTTTATTTATTTCAAATATATTCACTCAAAAATTTAATTGAAATTGAATATCTGAATTTTTAAACTTTTTTCTTGGAAATGACACCAAATTTTTTGACATTTTTATTTAATTTTGACAGTAAATTCTTTTTGACTAATTGTGTCAGGATGAATGGAAATTCAAAAGTTGATTTGATACCATATTGTAGGTAAATTTTAGGGTTTTAGGGCAATCACATTCTCACCGATAACTTAATTAACGATAAATTTATCGAAATATATCGAAGTAAAAATGAAACCCGGGACCATCCCCATTCGTTTGATACTCATATTTTGGGGTAATATAGAGGTTTTCGGGCAATCGCATTTTGACCGATAACTCATCATCGATAAATTTATCGAAACCTATCGAAGTCCAAATGAAACCTGGGGCCATCCCCTTTCGTTTGATACCCATATTGTAGGGTAATATTAAGGTTTATGGGCAATCGAATTTTGACCGATAACTTAGTTATCGATCAATTTATCGAAATATATCGAAGCCAAAATGAAACCTGGGGCCCTCCCCTTTCGTTTGATACCCATATTATAGGATAATGTTAAGGTTTTTGGGCAATCACCGATAACTCAGTTATTGATAAATTTATCGAAATATATCGAAAAAATTTGAAAAAAAGAGTATTGAAAAACGGTTTTCAAACATTTTCTTTTGCTTTATTTTATTTTATTTTCTTCTATTTCATTTATTTAATTAAATTTAATTTAAATGATATACTTAAAACTTTCACATTTATTTAATATTATTGCCTACTGAAGAATTTACCTAATTCGAATATTGCTAAAATTTTGAAAAAAAGAGTATTGAAAAACGGTTTTCAAACATTTTCTTTTGCTTTATTTTACTTTATTTTCTTCTATTTCATTTATTTAGTTAAATTTAATTTAAATAATATACTTAAAACTTTCACATTTATTTAATATTATTGCCTACTGAAGAATTTACCTAATTCGAATATTGCTAAAATTTTGAAAAAAAGAGTATTCAAAAACGGTTTTCAAACATTTTCTTTTGCGGTGTTCGTTGGTATTTCAAAATTACCGGTTAAATTAGCATAAAAAAGTGTTGAAAGGGTGTAAGTTTCTAAGCAAATTAATCAAAAAAGCTTTAAAAAAAGCATTTTATTTTATGTTATTTTATTAGTTTATTTTATATTACTTTATTTTATTTTATTTTCTTCTATTTCATTTATTTAGTTAAATTTAATTTAAATAATATACTTAAAACTTTCACATTTATTTAATATTATTGCCTACTGAAGAATTTACCTAATTCGAATATTGCTAAAATTTTGAAAAAAAAGAGTATTGAAAAACGGTTTTCAAACATTTTCTTTTGCTTTATTTTACTTTATTTTCTTCTATTTCATTTATTTCGTTTACTCCTTCGAACCGCATGAAAAAGTGGATTTTGCTAAGAACGGGATTTAGCAGGTATTTTACGCAAGCTTGGAGTATAGCAAAGGCGAAATTAAACATGTGCTAATTCAATTTAGTTGTATTGAGAATTTATAAAAAAGCTTATTCCATTACCACATTTTTTTTCTTTTATGAAGTTTTACTTACATTATGATATTTTTCTATTTTCTCCACACAGTTATTTGTTAAATATATTCACTTATATTCACTGGACACAGTCTATTAATTGGAAATTGACACAATTTGTAGTTTATTTATTTCAAATATATTCACTCAAAAATTTAATTGAAATTGAATATCTGAATTTTTAAACTTTTTTCTTGGAAATGACACCAAATTTTTTGACATTTTTATTTAATTTTGACAGTAAATTCTTTTTGACTAATTGTGTCAGGATGAATGGAAATTCAAAAGTTGATTTGATACCATATTGTAGGTAAATTTTAGGGTTTTAGGGCAATCACATTCTCACCGATAACTTAATTAACGATAAATTTATCGAAACCTATCGAAGTCCAAATGAAACCTGGGGCCATCCCCTTTCGTTTGATACCCATATTGTAGGGTAATATAGAGGTTTATGGGCAATCGAATTTTGACCGATAACTTAGTTATCGATCAATTTATCGAAATATATCGAAGCCAAAATGAAACCTGGGGCCCTCCCCTTTCGTTTGATACCCATATTATAGGATAATGTTAAGTTTTTTGGGCAATCACCGATAACTCAGTTATCGAAAATTTATCGAAATATATCGAAGTCCAAATGTAACCTGGAGCTATCTCCTTTTGTTTGATACCCACATTGTAGGGCAATTTTAAGGTTTTTGTGCAATAACATTTTCACCAATAACTCAGTTATCGATAAATTTATCGAAATATATCGAAGCCCAAATGAAACCTGGGGCCATCCCCTTTCGTTTGATACCCATATTGTAGGGTAATATAGAGGTTTATGGGCAATCGAATTTTGACCGATAACTTAGTTATCGATCAATTTATCGAAATATATCGAAGCCAAAATGAAACCTGGGGCCCTCCCCTTTCGTTTGATACCCATGTTATAGGGTAATGTTAAGTTTTTTGGGCAATCACCGATAACTCAGTTATCGAAAAATTTATCGAAATATATCGAAGTCCAAATGTAACCTGGAGCTATCTCCTTTTGTTTGATACCCACATTGTAGGGCAATTTTAAGGTTTTTGTGCAATAACATTTTCACCAATAACTCAGTTATCGATAAATTTATCGAAATATATCGAAGCCCAAATGAAACCTGGGGCCACCCCCTTTCGTTTGATACCCATATTGTAGGGTAATATTAAGGTTTATGGGCAATCGAATTTTGACCGATAACTTAGTTATCGATAAATTTATCGAAATATATCGAAGCCAAAATGAAACCTGGGGCCCTCCCCTTTCGTTTGATACCCATATTATAGGATAATGTTAAGTTTTTTGGGCAATCACCGATAACTCAGTTATCGATAAATTTATCGAAATATATCGTAGTCCAAATGTAACCTGGGGCTATCCCCTTTCGTTTGATACCCATATTGTAGGGCAATTTTAAGGTTTTTGTGCAATAACATTTTCACCGAAGACTCAGTTATCGATAAATTTATCGAAATATATCGAAGCCCAAATGAAACCTGGGGCCATCCCCTTTCGTTTGATACCCATATTGTAGGGTAATATTAAGGTTTATGGGCAATCGAATTTTGACCGATAACTTAGTTATCGATCAATTTATCGAAATATATCGAAGCCAAAATGAAACCTGGGGCCCTCCCCTTTCGTTTGATACCCATATTATAGGGTAATGTTAAGTTTTTTGGGCAATCACCGATAACTCAGTTATCGATAAATTTATCGAAATATATCGAAGTCCAAATGTAACCTGAAGCCAAAATGAAACCTGGGGCCCTCCCCTTTCGTTTGATACCCATATTATAGGGTAATGTTAAGTTTTTTGGGCAATCACCGATAACTCAGTTATCGAAGTCCAAATGTAACCTGGAGCTATCCCCTTTCGTTTGATACCCATATTGTAGGGCAATTTTAAGGTTTTTGTGCAATAACATTTTCTCCGATAACTCAGTTACCGATAAATTTATCGAAATATATCGAAGCCCAAATGAAACCTGGGGCCATCCCCTTTCGTTTGATACCCATATTGTAGGGTAATGTTAAGTTTTTTGGGCAATCACCGATAACTCAGTTATCGATAAATTTATCGAAATATATCGAAGTCCAAATGTAACCTGGAGCTATCCCCTTTCGTTTGATACCCATATTGTAGGGCAATTTTAAGGTTTTTGTGCAATAACATTTTCACCGATAACTCAGTTACCGATAAATTTATCGAAATATATCGAAGCCCAAATGAAACCTGGGGCCATCCCCTTTCGTTTGATACCCATATTGTAGGGTAATATTAAGGTTTATGGGCAATCGAATTTTGACCGATAACTTAGTTATCGATCAATTTATCGAAATATATCGAAGCCAAAATGAAACCTGGGGCCCTCCCCTTTCGTTTGATACCCATATTATAGGGTAATGTTAAGTTTTTTGGGCAATCACCGATAACTCAGTTATCGATAAATTTATCGAAATATATCGAAGTCCAAATGTAACCTGGAGCTATCCCCTTTCGTTTGATACCCATATTGTAGGGCAATTTTAAGGTTTTTGTGCAATAACAGTTTCACCGATAACTCAGTTATCGATAAATTTATCGAAATATATCGAAGCCCAAATGAAACCTGGGGCCATCCCCTTCCCTTTGATACCCATACTGTAGGGTAATATTAAGGTTTTCGGGCAATCGAATTTAGACCGATAACTTGGTTATCGATAAATTTATCGAAATATATCGAAGCCAAAATGAAACCTGGGGTCATCCCCTTTCGTTTGATACCCATATTGTACGATCTTTCTATACCTATATGCGAAATATCATAAGTATAGGTTCAATATACTTAGAGTTATATGGAATAAAAAAAATTTCGAAAAGTAACGGTCCCTAGCAGGGTCGGAACCCCCAAAATTAAAAAAAAAAAATAGCCTATAGCTCCTTCCAGACTATAACCTGTAGGCGTGCCAAATTTCAACAAAATCCGTCCAGCCATTCTCAAGTTTTTAGGGAACAAAAGCAAACGTCTGGACATCCAAACATCCAAACATCCAAACATCCAAACATCCAAACATCGCTACATTCACATTTATAATATTAGTAGGATATATATATTACCAAAAAAAATTCAAATCAATTTTAAATAGCTCTCCATTTATAAATTTATATCTAATATTTTGTTTATTACTATTTTTTTATTCAATATTTTATTTATAAATTAAATGTTTGGCGTTTGTTCAGAAAATGCTGTGTTTAGTGAAAGTGAATAGTGGCTCTGCTTTTCGCATGCGCATATTAGGTTGTGCTTAAATTTTGTATGGAACATAAGGGTTGCGCGCTTTTCTCTCCATACAAAAGTTAAGAATACGTATATGCACATGAAAAAACCGTCCTCTTATTAATAAATAAAATAATAAATAAAAAAATATTAATAACTAAAATATTAGATATATATTGACAAAAATATCCAGGTCAATTCTAAATAAGTTTCCACTCAAATATATATCTAATATTTTATTCATTAATTTTTTTATTCAATATTTTACTTAGAAATTAAGTGTTTAGTGAAAGTGCATATTGAGAGCATATGCGTTTGTTCAAAAAATGCAGTGTTTAGTGAAAGTGAATAGTGGCTCTGCTTTTCGCATGCGCATATTAGGTTGTGCTTAAATTTTGTGTGGAACATAATGGTGGCGTGTTTCTTTCTCCATACAAAATTTAAGCATACGTATATGCACATGAAAAAATCCATCCCCTTATTAATAAATAAAATAATAAATAAAATAATAAATAAAAAAATATTAATAACTAAAATATTAAAAATATATTGACAAAAATATCCAGGTCAATTCTAAATAATTTTTCATTTATAAATATATATCAAACATTTTTTTATTATTATTTTATTTATGTTTTATTAATTTAATTTCATCTACTTGGTGCGTTGCACATTATTTGTTGAGCATTTGAAAAACTAAATATTAACTGCAAATAAATCATTACATTTCACAGGTAAGTGTTATAATAAATTTACACTGCATCAAATGCCTTTGTACGAGGGAAAGGGCGCAGCTGGGTATTTTCACCAAATTTGGTGCAGTGAGCCTACATACATATGTTAGCATTCGAATTCTGTTTTCTTCATAAATTATCAATATTGATAAATAATTAAGAAAAAAATATTTTTATTGAAGTTTGCTTCAAACACAATTGATAAAAATATTTCTTCTTTATTATTTATGAAGATTGACAAATTTATCAAGAATAGGATCGGCCGGTAACTTTACTTTTTTTACGAAAAACACATTTTTACTTTGGTTATTTTATATTCTAAGCTGTTCTCGATTTTTCAAAAGTTTAATTTACTTACGAAATTTTTAGGGGGTTAAATGGAATAATTTTTCATGTACATATATTTTTCATACAGTTGAAGATTGGCCAGAAAAATATTACCAATTGTCTCATTTAGAGCAAAGCTGTTAATAGACGCTGGAAAGTATAAGTTGTTGCTGGCGTCATTTTAAATAATTTTCCTTGCTTTAAAAGAATTAGAATAAAAAATTTCCACTTTTGTTTCACCGAGAATCCCGAGAATTGAAGTCAGGTGCCCTGCAAGTAGTATACATTTATACACATTTTGGTATAAAAAGGGTACAATTAGTGTCTTCATAAAAACATTTTTTTCCCTGATTATTTATCAAGATTGACAAATTTATCAATGACACAGAATCGGCCGGTAACTTTACTTTTTTTACGAAAAACACATTTTTACTTTGGTTATTTTATATTCTAAGCTTTTCTCGATTATTCAAAAGTTTAATTTACTTATGAAATTTTTAGGGGGTTAAATGGAAAAATATCTCATATTCATATATTTTTCATACAGTTGTAAAGCAGGAGTTATTAGCTTTCAAATGTTGTTGAAAATAATCTGTAGCCTTACTACAAGCCGAAATCTAATCACTTCAGTTGGTGCATGTTTTCATTACCTTATGAAAAATTTCAGCAGTATCTATAATATATTAATAGGCTAACACTCTCCCCATAGTAATTTTCGCAACCCAACTTCATATAGTATTTATAGATAGATCCCTATAAAAGTTATATTAAAAAAATTTTGAAAATTATGCTTTGTTTATTTGTTATTAAACAAAAAAGAAGCCTACAAACTTTTCAGAACCCTCCAACTATTTTGTAATCTCCAACAGCACAACATATGTATATAAAAGCTTTTACCAACAGCCAAAACTACAGTATCTAACTGTTTCGATGTACGCTAGATGGACCCGTGCACGCATGGTGTAAAGAATTTCCCCACTACCCTTAGCGACATCTACAACCCAGTAGATAAAGTCTCTGATTCACAACAGAAATGATATGCATTATACAGCAGTGGTAAAGGTGCCGGCTCTGATGCGTGCGTTTACAGGTTCAAAAGCACGGGTTTGAGGCAGGTTAAGGTTTTTTTTTTTATAAATTATATTTGCCTTGAAACATATAGTAACATATGAAAACCTTTTATCATAATATTTTTTTTTTTTTATTTATTTAAGATTGGCCAGAAAAATATTACCAATTGTCTCATTTAGAGCAAAGCTGTAAATAGACGCTGGAAAGTATAAGTAGTTGCTGGCGTCATTTTAAATAATTTTCCTTGTTTTAAAAGAATTAAAAAAAAAACAATTTCCATTTTTGTCTTCACCGAGAATCAAAGTTAGGTGTCCTGCAATTAGTATACATTTATACCCATTTTGGTAGAAAAAGGGTACAATTAGTGCCTTCATAGACATGCTCGAACAAATGTGACCAATTTATTCCATTATTATAAAAAAGTAGTAGTCTACTACAATAAAATATTGGAAAAGTATATTTTCTAAGCAGAAAATGTATTTTTCATACAAAGAATGAAGTTAGGTATATAGAATAAAATATTTTGATAGCAACACCACAAGAGGAATTTTGAAAAATACAAGAGCAGGAGTTATTACCTTTCAAATGTTGTTGAAAATAATCTGTAGCCTTACTACAAGCCGAAATCTAATCACTTCAGTTGGTGCATGTTTTCATTACCTTATGAAAAATTTCAGCAGTATATATATTAATACCCTAACTCTGTTGTACTACTTTACTGCATCACCCTTATGAGTGAAAACTTTGAGTGGCATCACCACCTCGCAAAATTTCGCACTTTTTAAAAACTACGAAAACCACACAAACCCCTCTGCTATCATTCATATGCAGTAATTCAGGAGCTGCCACTTGCTTTTATTTGTGTGTCCAAAAAATTGTGCTAAATCCTGTACAACATCATTTGAAACCTAAGAAATCCATCTTAACTACTCATGGCTTTAGCTTACACGCTCACGCATATGGGCAATCCTGTAAGCTCAACAATTTTAAAACTCATTCATTTTACATACATACATACATACATATACATACTTATGAGGAGAAGCCATGCGATTATAAACGTTACCGAAAAACTGAGAAATCGTCATTCTCTCTGCCGAAAATTTCTGCGCATTTGGTTTCTTCTACTCGGTGCGTGAAACACTTGCTCAAATTTTCAAATATTTTGCCCTCATTCCTTTTACTAACACGCTCACGCATATGGACAATCCTGTATGCTCAAAGATTTTAAAACTCATTCATTTTACATACATACATACATACATATACATACATACTTATGAGGAGAAGCCATGCGATTATAAGCGTTACCGAAAAATTGAGAAATCGTCATTCTCTCTGCCGAAAATTTCTGCGCATTTGGTTTCTTTACTCGGTGCGTGAAACATATACATATGTATATGTAGTTATGTATATAAATGTGAGGGGAAGTCAAAAGAGTATAACCGCTATTTTCGAAAATTCGACAAATGGTCAATCTCTCTGCCAAAAATTCTGCGCATTTAGTTTGATAACGGTTAAAGTGTCCTTCATATATACATATACATATGTATTTCCACGCACTCTATTTGGTATATGGGTCAATTTCAAAAAAAACGTACACAACGAGTTTTTTTTTGCTTATTTTTAAAGTTTTTCCAATTCGCCTGTAAGAGTGGCCAATTTATGTAGAAATTGATGAAGAATCCGGTGGGACCTTTAGGCTCTCAAAAAAATCAATATTTTTGGTTTTTTTTAGGTTTTCTATGATTTCTATCTTGAGCGTCACACACCAAATAGGTATAAAAAATCGCTGAAAATGCAAAAATATTTGAAATTCAAGTTTACTATGTTGTTCTTTTGTTTTTCAAGATTCACTTCTGCCAAAATCACCTTATCGATTATAAACACAAAATCACGATTCACCTTGATTTATTTTTTTTTTTAAGTGACTAGTTATTTTCAAATTTTAAGATGAAAATATGTAAATTATTGTTAAAAAGAGACTTGAACTAAGGGGTTACTTGCAAACTAATAGGCTTCTAACAATGTATTTTAAAAAAACTGCATTTATAAGCGTTTTAAGGAAAAAAACTGAGTGTGACGCTCAAGATATTTTGTGACGATCAAGATGAAAATATGTAAATTTTTGTTAAAAAAAGACTTGAACTAAGGGGTTACTTGCAAAGTAATAGTCTTGTAACAATGAATTTAAAAAAAACTGCAAATATAAGCGTTTTAAGGAAAAAAAAACTAAGTGTGACGCTCAAGATATTTTGTGACGATCAAGAGATTTTGTTGCACGTAAACAAGAAATAATGCCAAATTTAAAGTGTAACGAAGAAAAGTTTATTTTTTACAAAAAGTAAATAAAAGAAAACAAAAATTCTTCAAAAAACAAAAATTTTCATACGAAACTAAACATGTACATATTCTTTGATGTCTTTAACAAAATTTTAAAAAAGGAAGTAATTCTTGAAGAAACTTATACACATACGCGCTTTATCGAGCTTTATTTTCTCGCGATATTTCCGTGCTCTTTCAGCCGCCGTTAATTTTGTTGTTTTACTCTTGAAAATTAAAAAATAAAATCAAAATTAAGCATTTTAAGCTATGAAGCAATATGTATGAAAAGTGATGCTCATGAAATGTTTGCCTATTTTGGTTTTTTCCGTAGGCAATTTATTTCCCAAATTCACAAATTATAAAAAAATGAGTTGAGACCATGTAAACAATGATTGTCAACTTTAATTTATTACATTTAATATATTCACTTTTAAAAAAATTAGCGTGACGCTCAAGAATTTTTATCGCGCCCTTACCATGGTGTTCACAAAAACTACGCAAATCCACACTTTTTTTAATAGTTTTTGTTTTCGCTTTTTCACTAATGTAATAATTAAAGTTTGTACTTTTCTTACGTTATTTACTTTATTTAAATGAAAATTGAAAACTGCTAATATTTCTTGATTTATAAAAAAGTGACGCTCAATGCAAATTGTGGGGACAACTTTTCTTTTCAACGCCAAATTCGCACTAATTAATTTTTGACAACTGTAACAAATCAAAACAAAAGAAAGAAACCCAATAATTCGAAAACTGTTATTAAATGTTGCCCAGTAACTTTTTTCTTGATTTTATTTTATTTTGTTTACTAAAAATTCTAACGGGGGACACATGCTTTTGTATGAAAGGAGTCAGAGGGAGAAACAAAACACCATACTGAATAAACGAAAAAACAAATATACAAATTTGGGAATTATGTTTTTTTGTTACATATTCCTCGGTGATCACTGTCCCATTTTTGTTTTTTTTGTTTAAATTTGTTTTTACCTAAAATAGTAGTGTAAAGTGCGGGGACACAAAAATTACGTTTTTTTTGAAATTGACCCATATACATATGTACATATGAAGGAGATTTTAACCGTTATCTTCGAACAACTAAAAAATAGTCAATCTCTTTGCGTGAAATATCTGCTCATTCGGTTTCTTCTACTTGGTGCGTAAACATATCGGAAAAAATATTAATAAGTTATTTGTATTCAATATTTTGTACAGTGTTTAGTGAAAGTTAATATTGGTCTTGCTTTTCCCATGCTTATATGCGTCGTGCTAAAATTTTGTATGGAAAATAAGCGCAAACGTATATGCACATGAGTAAACCCGGCCTCTTATTAGTAAATAGAATAATAAATAAAAAAATATTAATAAATAAAATATAAAATATATATATTACCAAAAAAAATTCAAATCAATTTTAAATAGCTCTCCATTTATAAATTTATATCTAATATTTTGTTTATTACTATTTTTTTATTCAATATTTTATTTATAAATTAAATGTTTGGCGTTTGTTCAGAAAATGCTGTGTTTAGTGAAAGTGAATAGTGGCTCTGCTTTTCGCATGCGCATATTAGGTTGTGCTTAAATTTTGTGTGGAACATAATGGTGGCGTGTTTCTTTCTCCATACAAAATTTAAGCGTACGTATATGCACATGAAAAAATCCATCCCCTTATTAATAAATAAAATAATAAATAAAAAAATATTAATAACTAAAATATTAAAAATATATTGACAAAAATATCCAGGTCAATTCTAAATAATTTTTCATTTATAAATATATATCAAAAAATTTTTTATTATTATTTTATTTATGTTTTATTAATTTAATTTCATCTACTTGGTGCGTTGCACATTATTTGTTGAGCATTTGAAAAACTAAATATTAACTGCAAATAAATCATTACATTTCACAGGTAAGTGTTATAATAAATTTACACTGCATCAAATGCCTTTGTACGAGGGAAAGGGCGCAGCTGGGTATTTTCACCAAATTTGGTGCAGTGAGCCTACATACATATGTTAGCATTCGAATTCTGTTTTCTTCATAAATTATCAATATTGATAAATAATTAAGAAAAAAATATTTTTATTGAAGTTTGCTTCAAACACAATTGATAAAAATATTTCTTCTTTATTATTTATGAAGATTGACAAATTTATCAAGAATAGGATCGGCCGGTAACTTTACTTTTTTTACGAAAAACACATTTTTACTTTGGTTATTTTATATTCTAAGCTGTTCTCGATTTTTCAAAAGTTTAATTTACTTACGAAATTTTTAGGGGGTTAAATGGAATAATTTTTCATGTACATATATTTTTCATACAGTTGAAGATTGGCCAGAAAAATATTACCAATTGTCTCATTTAGAGCAAAGCTGTTAATAGACGCTGGAAAGTATAAGTTGTTGCTGGCGTCATTTTAAATAATTTTCCTTGCTTTAAAAGAATTAGAATAAAAAATTTCCACTTTTGTTTCACCGAGAATCCCGAGAATTGAAGTCAGGTGTCCTGCAAGTAGTATACATTTATACACATTTTGGTATAAAAAGGTTACAATTAGTGTCTTCATAAAAACATTTTTTTCCCTGATTATTTATCAAGATTGACAAATTTATCAATGACACAGAATCGGCCGGTAACTTTACTTTTTTTACGAAAAACACATTTTTACTTTGGTTATTTTATATTCTAAGCTTTTCTCGATTATTCAAAAGTTTAATTTACTTATGAAATTTTTAGGGGGTTAAATGGAAAAATATCTCATATTCATATATTTTTCATACAGTTGTAAAGCAGGAGTTATTAGCTTTCAAATGTTGTTGAAAATAATCTGTAGCCTTACTACAAGCCGAAATCTAATCACTTCAGTTGGTGCATGTTTTCATTACCTTATGAAAAATTTCAGCAGTATCTATAATATATTAATAGGCTAACACTCTCCCCATAGTAATTTTCGCAACCCAACTTCATATAGTATTTATAGATAGATCCCTATAAAAGTTATATTGCCATCTTGGTATGGACTATTTCTACTGTCTCGCGAAAAAAAATTTTGAAAATTATGCTTTGTTTATTTGTTATTAAACAAAAAAGAAGCCTACAAACTTTTCAGAACTCTCCAACTATTTTGTAATCTCCAAGAGCACAACATATGTATATAAAAGCTTTTACCAACAGCCAAAACTACAGTATCTAACTGTTTCGATGTACGCTAGATGGACCCGTGCACGCATGGTGTAAAGAATTTCCCCACTACCCTTCGCGACATCTACAACCCAGTAGATAAAGTCTCTGATTCACAACAGAAATGTTATACATTATACAGCAGTTGTAAAGGTGCCGGCTCTGATGCGTGCGTTTACAGGTTCAAAAGCACGGGTTTGAGGCAGGTTAAGGTTTTTTTTTTTATAAATTATATTTGCCTTGAAACATATAGTAACATATGAAAACCTTTTATCATAATATTTTTTTTTTTTTATTTATTTAAGATTGGCCAGAAAAATATTACCAATTGTCTCATTTAGAGCAAAGCTGTAAATAGACGCTGGAAAGTATAAGTAGTTGCTGGCGTCATTTTAAATAATTTTCCTTGCTTTAAAAGAATTAAAAAAAAAACAATTTCCATTTTTGTCTTCACCGAGAATCAAAGTTAGGTGTCCTGCAATTAGTATACATTTATACCCATTTTGGTAGAAAAAGGGTACAATTAGTGCCTTCATAGACATGCTCGAACAAATGTGACCAATTTATTCCATTATTATAAAAAAGTAGTAGTCTACTACAATAAAATATTGGAAAAGTATATTTTCTAAGCAGAAAATGTATTTTTCATACTAAGAATGAAGTTAGGTATATAGAATAAAATATTTTGATAGCAACACCAGAAGAGGAATTTTGAAAAATACAAGAGCAGGAGTTATTACCTTTCAAATGTTGTTGAAAATAATCTGTAGCCTTACTACAAGCCGAAATCTAATCACTTCAGTTGGTGCATGTTTTCATTACCTTATGAAAAATTTCAGCAGTATCTAGTTATAATATATTAATAGGCTAACACTCTCCCCATAGTAATTTTCGCAACCCAACTTCATATAGTATTTATAGATAGATCCCTATAAAAGTTATATTGCCATCTTGGTATGGACTATTTCTACTGTCTCGCGAAAAAAAATTTTGAAAATTATGCTTTGTTTATTTGTTATTAAACAAAAAAGAAGCCTACAAACTTTTCAGAACTCTCCAACTATTTTGTAATCTCCAACAGCACAACATATGTATATAAAAGCTTTTACCAACAGCCAAAACTACAGTATCTAACTGTTTCGATGTACGCTAGATGGACCCGTGCACGCATGGTGTAAAGAATTTCCCCACTACCCTTCGCGACATCTACAACCCAGTAGATAAAGTATCTGATTCACAACAGAAATGATATACATTATACAGCAGTGGTAAAGGTACCGGCTCTGATGCGTGCGTTTACAGGTTCAAAAGCACGGGTTTGAGGCAGGTTAAGGTTTTTTTTTTTATAAATTATATTTGCCTTGAAACATATAGTAACATATGAAAACCTTTTATCATAATATTTTTTTTTTTAATTTATTTAAGATTGGCCAGAAAAATATTACCAATTGTCTCATTTAGAGCAAAGCTGTAAATAGACGCTGGAAAGTATAAGTAGTTGCTGGCGTCATTTTAAATAATTGTCCTTGCTTTAAAAGAATTAAAAAAAAAAACAATTTCCATTTTTGTCTTCACCGAGAATCAAAGTTAGGTGTCCTGCAATTAGTATACATTTATACCCATTTTGGTAGAAAAAGGGTACAATTAGTGCCTTCATAGACATGCTCGAACAAATGTGACCAATTTATTCCATTATTATAAAAAAGTAGTAGTCTACTACAATAAAATATTGGAAATGTATATTTTCTAAGCAGAAAATGTATTTTTCATACTAAGAATGAAGTTAGGTATATAGAATAAAATATTTTGATAGCAACACCAGAAGAGGAATTTTGAAAAATACAAGAGCAGGAGTTATTACCTTTCAAATGTTGTTGAAAATAATCTGTAGCCTTACTACAAGCCGAAATCTAATCACTTCAGTTGGTGCATGTTTTCATTACCTTATGAAAAATGTCAGCAGTATCTATAATATATTAATAGGCTAACACTCTCCCCATAGTAATTTTCGCAACCCAACTTCATATAGTATTTATAGATAGATCCCTATAAAAGTTATATTGCCATCTTGGTATGGACTATTTCTACTGTCTCGCGAAAAAAAATTTTGAAAATTATGCTTTGTTTATTTGTTATTAAACAAAAAAGAAGCCTACAAACTTTTCAGAACTCTCCAACTATTTTGTAATCTCCAACAGCACAACATATGTATATAAAAGCTTTTACCAACAGCCAAAACTACAGTATCTAACTGTTTCGATGTACGCTAGATGGACCCGTGCACGCATGGCGTAAAGAATTTCCCCACTACCCTTCGCGACATCTACAACCCAGTAGATAAAGTCTCTGATTCACAACAGAAATGATATACATTATACAGCAGTGGTAAAGGTGCCGGCTCTGATGCGTGCGTTTACAGGTTCAAAAGCACGGGTTTGAGGCAGGTTAAGGTTTTTTTTTTATAAATTATATTTGCCTTGAAACATATAGTAACATATGAAAACCTTTTATCATAATATTTTTTTTTTTAATTTATTTAAGATTGGCCAGAAAAATATTACCAATGTCTCATTTAGAGCAAAGCTGTAAATAGACGCTGGAAAGTATAAGTAGTTGCTGGCGTCATTTTAAATAATTTTCCTTGCTTTAAAAGAATTAAAAAAAAAACAATTTCCATTTTTGTCTTCACCGAGAATCAAAGTTAGGTGTCCTGCAATTAGTATACATTTATACCCATTTTGGTAGAAAAAGGGTACAATTAGTGCCTTCATAGACATGCTCGAACAAATGTGACCAATTTATTCCATTATTATAAAAAAGTAGTAGTCTACTACAATAAAATATTGGAAAAGTATATTTTCTAAGCAGAAAATGTATTTTTCATACTAAGAATGAAGTTAGGTATATAGAATAAAATATTTTGATAGCAACACCAGAAGAGGAATTTTGAAAAATACAAGAGCAGGAGTTATTACCTTTCAAATGCTGTTGAAAATAATCTGTAGCCTTACTACAAGCCGAAATCTAATCACTTCAGTTGGTGCATGTTTTCATTACCTTATGAAAAATTTCAGCAGTAAATATATTAATACCCTAACTCTGTTGTACTACTTTACTGCATCACCCTAATGAGTGAAAACTTTGAGTGGCATCACCACCTCGCAAAATTTCGCACTTTTTAAAGACTACGAAAACCACACAAACCCCTCTGCTATCATTCATATGCAGTAATTCAGGAGCTGCCACTTGCTTTTATTTGTGTGTCCAAAAAATTGTGCTAAATCCTGTACAACATCATTTGAAGCCTAAGAAATCCATCTTAACTACTCATGGCTTTAGCTTACACGCTCACGCATATGGGCAATCCTGTAAGCTCAACAATTTTAAAACTCATTCATTTTACATACATACATACATACATATACATACTTATGAGGAGAAGCCATGCGATTATAAACGTTACCGAAAAACTGAGAAATCGTCATTCTCTCTGCCGAAAATTTCTGCGCATTTGGTTCCTTTACTCGGTGCGTGAAACATATACATATGTATATGTAGTTATGTATATAAATGTGAGGGGAAGTCAAAAGAGTATAACCGCTATTTTCGAAAATTCGACAAATGGTCAATCTATCTGCCAAAAATTCTGCGCATTTAGTTTGATAACGGTTAAAGTGTCCTTCATATATACATATATGTATTTCCACGCACTCTATTTGGTATATACATATGTACATATGAAGGAGATTTTAACCGTTATCTTCGAACAACTAAAAAATAGTCAATCTCTTTGCGTGAAATATCTGCTCATTCGGTTTCTTCTACTTGGTGCGTAAACATATCGGAAAAAATATTAATAAGTTATTTGTATTCAATATTTTGTACAGTGTTTAGTGAAAGTTAATATTGGTCTTGCTTTTCCCATGCTTATATGCGTCGTGCTAAAATTTTGTATGGAAAATAAGAGTAAACGTATATGCACATGAGAAAACCCGGCCTCTTATTAGTAAATAGAATAATAAATAAAAAAATATTAATAAATAAAATATAAAATATATATATTACCAAAAAAAATTCAAATCAATTTTAAATAGCTTTCCATTTATAAATTTATATCTAATATTTTGTTTATTACTATTTTTTTATTCAATATTTTATTTATAAATTAAATGTTTGGCGTTTGTTCAGAAAATGCTGTGTTTAGTGAAAGTGAATAGTGGCTCTGCTTTTCGCATGCGCATATTAGGTTGTGCTTAAATTTTGTATGGAACATAAGGGTTGCGCGCTTTTCTCTCCATACAAAAGTTAAGAATACGTATATGCACATGAAAAAACCGTCCTCTTATTAATAAATAAAATAATAAATAAAAAAATATTAATAACTAAAATATTAGATATATATTGACAAAAATATCCAGGTCAATTCTAAATAAGTTTCCACTCAAATATATATCTAATATTTTATTCATTAATTTTTTTATTCAATATTTTACTTAGAAATTAAGTGTTTAGTGAAAGTGAATATTGAGAGCATATGCGTTTGTTCAAAAAATGCAGTGTTTAGTGAAAGTGAATAGTGGCTCTGCTTTTCGCATGCGCATATTAGGTTGTGCTTAAATTTTGTGTGGAGCATAATGGTGGCGTGTTTCTTTCTCCATACAAAATTTAAGCATACGTATATGCACATGAAAAAATCCATCCCCTTATTAATAAATAAAATAATAAATAAAAAAATATTAATAACTAAAATATTAAAAATATATTGACAAAAATATCCAGGTCAATTCTAAATAATTTTTCATTTATAAATATATATCAAACATTTTTTTATTATTATTTTATTTATGTTTTATTAATTTAATTTCATCTACTTGGTGCGTTGCACATTATTTGTTGAGCATTTGAAAAACTAAATATTAACTGCAAATAAATCATTACATTTCACAGGTAAGTGTTATAATAAATTTACACTGCATCAAATGCCTTTGTACGAGGGAAAGGGCGCAGCTGGGTATTTTCACCAAATTTGGTGCAGTGAGCCTACATACATATGTTAACATTCGAATTCTGTTTTCTTCATAAATTATCAATATTGATAAATAATTAAGAAAAAAATATTTTTATTGAAGTTTGCTTCAAACACAATTGATAAAAATATTTCTTCTTTATTATTTATGAAGATTGACAAATTTATCAAGAACAGGATCGGCCGGTAACTTTACTTTGTTTACGAAAAACACATTTTTACTTTGGTTATTTTATATTCTAAGCTGTTCTCGATTTTTCAAAAGTTTAATTTACTTACGAAATTTTTAGGGGTTAAATGGAATAATTTTTCATGTACATATATTTTTCATACAGTTGAAGATTGGCCAGAAAAATATTACCAATTGTCTCATTTAGAGCAAAGCTGTTAATAGACGCTGGAAAGTATAAGTTGTTGCTGGCGTCATTTTAAATAATTTTCCTTGCTTTAAAAGAATTAGAATAAAAAATTTCCACTTTTGTTTCACCGAGAATCCCGAGAATTGAAGTCAGGTGTCCTGCAAGTAGTATACATTTATACACATTTTGGTATAAAAAGGTTACAATTAGTGTCTTCATAAAAACATTTTTTTCCCTGATTATTTATCAAGATTGACAAATTTATCAATGACACAGAATCGGCCGGTAACTTTACTTTTTTTACGAAAAACACATTTTTACTTTGGTTATTTTATATTCTAAGCTTTTCTCGATTATTCAAAAGTTTAATTTACTTATGAAATTTTTAGGGGGTTAAATGGAAAAATATCTCATATTCATATATTTTTCATACAGTTGTAAAGCAGGAGTTATTAGCTTTCAAATGTTGTTGAAAATAATCTGTAGCCTTACTACAAGCCGAAATCTAATCACTTCAGTTGGTGCATGTTTTCATTACCTTATGAAAAATTTCAGCAGTATCTATCTATCTATCTATAATATATTAATAGGCTAACACTCTCCCCATAGTAATTTTCGCAACCCAACTTCATATAGTATTTATAGATAGATCCCTATAAAAGTTATATTGCCATCTTGGTATGGACTATTTCTACTGTCTCGCGAAAAAAAATTTTGAAAATTATGCTTTGTTTATTTGTTATTAAACAAAAAAGAAGCCTACAAACTTTTCAGAACTCTCCAACTATTTTGTAATCTCCAACAGCACAACATATGTATATAAAAGCTTTTACCAACAGCCAAAACTACAGTATCTAACTGTTTCGATGTACGCTAGATGGACCCGTGCACGCTTGGTGTAAAGAATTTCCCCACTACCCTTCGCGACATCTACAACCCAGTAGATAAAGTCTCTGATTCACAACAGAAATGATATACATTATACAGCAGTGGTAAAGGTGCCGGCTCTGATGCGTGCGTTTACAGGTTCAAAAGCACGGGTTTGAGGCAGGTTAAGGTTTTTTTTTTTATAAATTATATTTGCCTTGAAACATATAGTAACATATGAAAACCTTTTATCATATTTTTTTTTTTTAATTTATTTAAGATTGGCCAGAAAAATATTACCAATTGTCTCATTTAGAGCAAAGCTGTAAATAGACGCTGGAAAGTATAAGTAGTTGCTGGCGTCATTTTAAATAATTGTCCTTGCTTTAAAAGAATTAAAAAAAAAACAATTTCCATTTTTGTCTTCACCGAGAATCAAAGTTAGGTGTCCTGCAATTAGTATACATTTATACCCATTTTGGTAGAAAAAGGGTACAATTAGTGCCTTCATAGACATGCTCGAACAAATGTGACCAATTTATTCCATTATTATAAAAAAGTAGTTGTCTACTACAATAAAATATTGGAAAAGTATATTTTCTAAGCAGAAAATGTATTTTTCATACTAAGAATGAAGTTAGGTATATAGAATAAAATATTTTGATAGCAACACCAGAAGAGGAATTTTGAAAAATACAAGAGCAGGAGTTATTACCTTTCAAATGTTGTTGAAAATAATCTGTAGCCTTACTACAAGCCGAAATCTAATCACTTCAGTTGGTGCATGTTTTCATTACCTTATGAAAAATTTCAGCAGTATCTATAATATATTAATAGGCTAACACTCTCCCCATAGTAATTTTCGCAACCCAACTTCATATAGTATTTATTGATAGATCCTTATAAAAGTTATATTGCCATCTTGGTATGGACTATTTCTACTGTCTCGCGAAAAAAAATTTTGAAAATTATGCTTTGTTTATTTGTTATTAAACAAAAAAGAAGCCTACAAACTTTTCAGAACTCTCCAACTATTTTGTAATCTCCAACAGCACAACATATGTATATAAAAGCTTTTACCAACAGCCAAAACTACAGTATCTAACTGTTTCGATGTACGCTAGATGGACCCGTGCACGCATGGTGTAAAGAATTTCCCCACTACCCTTCGCGACATCTACAACCCAGTAGATAAAGTCTCTGATTCACAACAGAAATGATATGCATTATACAGCAGTGGTAAAGGTGCCGGCTCTGATGCGTGCGTTTACAGGTTCAAAAGCACGGGTTTGAGGCAGGTTAAGGTTTTTTTTTTATAAATTATATTTGCCTTGAAACATATAGTAACATATGAAAACCTTTTATCATAATATTTTTTTTTTTTAATTTATTTAAGATTGACCAGAAAAATATTACCAATTGTCTCATTTAGAGCAAAGCTGTAAATAGACGCTGGAAAGTATAAGTAGTTGCTGGCGTCATTTTAAATAATTTTCCTTGCTTTAAAAGAATTAAAAAAAAAACAATTTCCATTTTTGTCTTCACCGAGAATCAAAGTTAGGTGTCCTGCAATTAGTATACATTTATACCCATTTTGGTAGAAAAAGGGTACAATTAGTGCCTTCATAGACATGCTCGAACAAATGTGACCAATTTATTCCATTATTATAAAAAAGTAGTAGTCTACTACAATAAAATATTGGAAAAGTATATTTTCTAAGCAGAAAATGTATTTTTCATACTAAGAATGAAGTTAGGTATATAGAATAAAATATTTTGATAGCAACACCAGAAGAGGAATTTTGAAAAATACAAGAGCAGGAGTTATTACCTTTCAAATGTTGTTGAAAATAATCTGTAGCCTTACTACAAGCCGAAATCTAATCACTTCAGTTGGTGCATGTTTTCATTACCTTATGAAAAATTTCAGCAGTATCTATATCTATAATATATTAATAGGCTAACACTCTCCCCATAGTAATTTTCGCAACCCAACTTCATATAGTATTTATAGATAGATCCCTATAAAAGTTATATTGCCATCTAGGTATGGACTATTTCTACTGTCTTGCGAAAAAAATTTTGAAAATTATGCTTTGTTTATTTGTTATTAAACAAAAAAGAAGCCTACAAACTTTCCAGAACTCTCCAACTATTTTGTAATCTCCAACAGCACAACATATGTATATAAAAGCTTTTACCAAAAGCCAAAACTACAGTGTCTAACTGTTTCGATGTACGCTAGATGGACCCGTGAACGCATGGCGTAAAGAAATTCCCCACTACCCTTAGCGACATCTACAACCCAGTAGATAAAGTCTCTGATTCATAACAGAAATGATATACATTATACAGCAGTGGTAAAGGTGCCGGCTCTGATGCGTGCGTTTACAGGTTCAAAAGCACGGGTTTGAGGCAGGTTAAGGTTTTTTTTTTTTATAAATTATATTTGCCTTCAAACATATAGTAACATATGAAAAAATTTTATCATAATATTTTTTTTTTTTTTATTACCAATTGTCTCATTTAGAGCAAGGCTGTAAATAGACGCTGGAAAGTATAAGTAGTTGCTGGCGTCATTTTAAATAATTTTCCTTGCTTTAAAAGAATTAAAAAAAAACAATTTCCATTTTTGTCTTCACCGAGAATCAAAGTTAGGTGTCCTGCAATTAGTATACATTTATACCCATTTAGGTAGAAAAAGGGTACAATTAGTGCCTTCATAGGACATGCTTGAACAAATGTGACCAATTTATTCCATTATTATAAAAAAGTAGTAGTCTACTACAATAAAATATTGGAAAAGTATATTTTCTAAGCAGAAAATGTATTTTTCATACTAAGAATGAAGTTAGGTATATAGAATAAAATATTTTGATAGCAACACCAGAAGAGGAATTTTCAAAAATACAAGAGCAGGAGTTATTACCTTTCAAATGTTGTTGAAAATAATCTGTAGCCTTACTACAAGCCGAAATCTAATCACTTCAGTTGGTGCATGTTTTCATTACCTTATGAAAAATTTCAGCAGTATCTATCTATCTATAATATATTAATAGGCTAACACTCTCCCCATAGTAATTTTCGCAACCCAACTTCATATAGTATTTATAGATAGATCCCTATAAAAGTTATATTGCCATCTTGGTATGGACTATTTCTACTGTCTCGCAAAAAAAATTTTTGAAAATTATGCTTTGTTTTTTTGTTATTAAACAAAAAAGAAGCCTACAAACTTTCCAGAACTCTCCAACTATTTTGTAATCTCCAACAGCACAACATATGTATATAAAAGCTTTTACCAAAAGCCAAAACTACAGTATCTAACTGTTTCGATGTACGCTAGATGGACCCGTGCACGCATGGCGTAAAGAATTTCCCCACTACCCTTAGCGACATCTACAACCCAGTAGATAAAGTCTCTGATTCATAACAGAAATGATATACATTATACAGCAGTGGTAAAGGTGCCGGCTCTGATGCGTGCGTTTACAGGTTCAAAAGCACGGGTTCGGGGCAGGTTAAGTGTTTTTTTTTTATAAATTAAATTTGCCTTGAAACATATAACATATGAAAACCTTTTATCATAATATTTTTTTTATTTTTTATTACCAATTGTCTCATTTAGAGCAAGGCTGTAAATAGACGCTGGAAAGTATAAGTAGTTGCTGGCGTCATTTTAAATAATTTTCCTTGCTTTAAAAGAATTAAAAAAAAACAATTTCCATTTTTGTCTTCACCGAGAATCAAAGTTAGGTGTCCTGCAATTAGTATACATTTATACCCATTTAGGTAGAAAAAGGGTACAATTAGTGCCTTCATAGGACATGCTTGAACAAATGTGACCAATTTATTCCATTATTATAAAAAAGTAGTAGTCTACTACAATAAAATATTGGAAAAGTATATTTTCTAAGCAGAACATGTATTTTTCATACTAAGAATGAAGTTAGGTATATAGAATAAAATATTTTGATAGCAACACCAGAAGAGGAATTTTCAAAAATACAAGAGCAGGAGTTATTACCTTTCAAATGTTGTTGAAAATAATCTGTAGCCTTACTACAAGCCGAAATCTAATCACTTCAGTTGGTGCATGTTTTCATTACCTTATGAAAAATTTCAGCAGTATCTATCTATAATATATTAATAGGCTAACACTCTCCCCATAGTAATTTTCGCAACCCAACTTCATATAGTATTTATAGATAGATCCCTATAAAAGTTATATTGCCATCTTGGTATGGACTATTTCTACTGTCTCGCGAAAAAAATTTTTGAAAATTATGCTTTGTTTTTTTGTTATTAAACAAAAAAGAAGCCTACAAACTTTCCAGAACTCTCCAACTATTTTGTAATCTCCAACAGCACAACATATGTATATAAAAGCTTTTACCAAAAGCCAAAACTACAGTATCTAACTGTTTCGATGTACGCTAGATGGACCCGTGCACGCATGGTGTAAAGAATTTCCCCACTACCCTTCGCGACATCTACAACCCAGTAGATAAAGTCTCTGATTCACAACAGAAATGATATACATTATACAGCAGTGGTAAAGGTGCCGGCTCTGATGCGTGCGTTTACAGGTTCAAAAGCACGGGTTTGAGGCAGGTTAAGGTTTTTTTTTATAAATTATATTTGCCTTGAAACATATAGTAACATATGAAAACCTTTTATCATAATATTTTTTTTTTTTAATTTATTTAAGATTGGCCAGAAAAATATTACCAATTGTCTCATTTAGAGCAAAGCTGTAAATAGACGCTGGAAAGTATAAGTAGTTGCTGGCGTCATTTTAAATAATTTTCCTTGCTTTAAAAGAATTAAAAAAAAAACAATTTCCATTTTTGTCTTCACCGAGAATCAAAGTTAGGTGTCCTGCAATTAGTATACATTTATACCCATTTTGAAGGAAAAAGGGTACAATTAGTGCCTTCATAGACATGCTCGAACAAATGTGACCAAATTATTCCATTATTATAAAAAAGTAGTAGTCTACTACAATAAAATATTGGAAAAGTATATTTTCTAAGCAGAAAATGTATTTTTCATACTAAGAATGAAGTTAGGTATATAGAATAAAATATTTTGATAGCAACACCAGAAGAGGAATTTTGAAAAATACAAGAGCAGGAGTTATTACCTTTCAAATGTTGTTGAAAATAATCTGTAGCCTTACTACAAGCCGAAATCTAATCACTTCAGTTGGTGCATGTTTTCATTACCTTATGAAAAATTTCAGCAGTATCTATAATATATTAATAGGCTAACACTCTCCCCATAGTAATTTTCGCAACCCAACTTCATATAGTATTTATAGATAGATCCCTATAAAAGTTATATTGCCATCTAGGTATGGACTATTTCTACTGTCTTGCGAAAAAAAATTTTGAAAATTATGCTTTGTTTATTTGTTATTAAACAAAAAAGAAGCCTACAAACTTTCCAGAACTCTCCAACTATTTTGTAATCTCCAACAGCACAACATATGTATATAAAAGCTTTTACCAAAAGCCAAAACTACAGTATCTAACTGTTTCGATGTACGCTAGATGGACCCGTGAACGCATGGCGTAAAGAAATTCCCCACTACCCTTAGCGACATCTACAACCCAGTAGATAAAGTCTCTGATTCATAACAGAAATGATATACATTATACAGCAGTGGTAAAGGTGCCGGCTCTGATGCGTGCGTTTACAGGTTCAAAAGCACGGGTTTGAGGCAGGTTAAGGTTTTTTTTTTTTATAAATTATATTTGCCTTCAAACATATAGTAACATATGAAAAAATTTTATCATAATATTTTTTTTTTTTTTATTACCAATTGTCTCATTTAGAGCAAGGCTGTAAATAGACGCTGGAAAGTATAAGTAGTTGCTGGCGTCATTTTAAATAATTTTCCTTGCTTTAAAAGAATTAAAAAAAAACAATTTCCATTTTTGTCTTCACCGAGAATCAAAGTTAGGTGTCCTGCAATTAGTATACATTTATACCCATTTAGGTAGAAAAAGGGTACAATTAGTGCCTTCATAGGACATGCTTGAACAAATGTGACCAATTTATTCCATTATTATAAAAAAGTAGTAGTCTACTACAATAAAATATTGGATAAGTATATTTTCTAAGCAGAAAATGTATTTTTCATACTAAGAATGAAGTTAGGTATATAGAATAAAATATTTTGATAGCAACACCAGAAGAGGAATTTTCAAAAATACAAGAGCAGGAGTTATTACCTTTCAAATGTTGTTGAAAATAATCTGTAGCCTTACTACAAGCCGAAATCTAATCACTTCAGTTGGTGCATGTTTTCATTACCTTATGAAAAATTTCAGCAGTATCTATCTATAATATATTAATAGGCTAACACTCTCCCCATAGTAATTTTCGCAACCCAACTTCATATAGTATTTATAGATAGATCCCTATAAAAGTTATATTGCCATCTTGGTATGGACTATTTCTACTGTCTCGCGAAAATTTTTTTGAAAATTATGCTTTGTTTTTTTGTTATTAAACAAAAAAGAAGCCTACAAACTTTCCAGAACTCTCCAACTATTTTGTAATCTCCAACAGCACAACATATGTATATAAAAGCTTTTACCAAAAGCCAAAACTACAGTATCTAACTGTTTCGATGTACGCTAGATGGACCCGTGCACGCATGGCGTAAAGAATTCCCCCACTACCCTTAGCGACATCTACAACCCAGTACATAAAGTCTCTGATTCATAACAGAAATGATATACATTATACAGCAGTGGTAAAGGTGCCGGCTCTGATGCGTGCGTTTACAGGTTCAAAAGCACGGGTTCGGGGCAGGTTAAGTTTTTTTTTTTTATAAATTAAATTTGCCTTGAAACATATAACATATGAAAACCTTTTATCATAATATTATTTTTTTTTAATTTATTGAAGATTGGCCAGAAAAATATTACCAATTGTCTCATTTAGAGCAAAGCTGTAAGTAGACGCTGGAAAGTATAAGTAGTTGCTGGCGTCATTTTAAATAATTTTCCTTGCTTTAAAAGAATTAAAAAAAAAACAATTCCCTATTTTGTCTTCACCGAGAATCCCGAGAATCGAAGTCAGGTGTCCTGCAAGTAGTATACGTTTATACCCATTTTGGTATAAAAATTGTACAATTATACACGCTCACGCATATGGGCAATCCTGTAAGCTCAAAGATTTTAAAACTCATTCATTTTACATACATACATTCATATATGTACATATGTACATACTTATGAGGGGAAGCCATGCGAAAATTTCTGCGCATTTGGTTTCTTCTACTCGGTGCGTGAAACACTTGCTCAAATTTTCAAATTTTTTGCCCTCATTCCTTTTACTAACCATAGATAAATAGATTTGAGACTCTTCGTTTCGAGAGAGCGCTGTCAAAATGCACATTTTTTATAACATTTGTCATTGGTGCCACTCCGTGAAAGTGGAGTAAAACTGAGTAATGGTATTTTCATCATATATTTTGGGAATTTTAAAGGTTTTGCTTTTAATTGGACTTTTGAAGGGGTAAATAAATTTTTCGAAACTTATATTATAAAAAATATGACAAATTAACGTATCTGCAGGCATAAATAAACAAAAATATATGTACAAATGAAGTTTAAACGCATCATATAACACTGCCATGAGTTGATAATGAAATATTGAATTTATTGGTAAATATGGATTGATAGGATCAAAAGCACTATAAAAACCGTTGTTGAGTGCATGGGGGCTGGTCCTTTACTTAAAATTTCTGAAGTTCTTCTAACAAAATCTATAACATAAGGCCAAGTAAAAAATGTACTTAAGGTTTTTTGTTGATAAATTTTGACTGGCTTATAGTATTGACCTTCCGCCTGCATATTATTATCAGGGACACCGAACCGCATGTTTTGATGTAGCACTCAACATTTTTCATAACTTCTACCCTTTGACCCCAAAGCTAAAGAGTTCCCGACTATTTCGGTACATTTTTTCGAAAATAAGTATTTTATTTCAAAGTTTTATTTTTAGAGGAGCTGAAGAAAATTTAAATTGGTCGAATTTCGACCACGGGCGATACTAGTATATATTAATACCCTAACTCTGTTGTACTACTTTACTGCATCACCCTAATGAGTGAAAACTTTGAGTGGCATCACCACCTCGCAAAATTTCGCACTTTTTAAAGACTACGAAAACCACACAAACCCCTCTGCTATCATTCATATGCAGTAATTCAGGAGCTGCCACTTGCTTTTATTTGTGTGTCCAAAAAATTGTGCTAAATCCTGTACAACATCATTTGAAGCCTAAGAAATCCATCTTAACTACTCATGGCTTTAGCTTACACGCTCACGCATATGGGCAATCCTGTAAGCTCAACAATTTTAAAACTCATTCATTTTACATACATACATACATACATATACATACTTATGAGGAGAAGCCATGCGATTATAAACGTTACCGAAAAACTGAGAAATCGTCATTCTCTCTGCCGAAAATTTCTGCGCATTTGGTTCCTTTACTCGGTGCGTGAAACATATACATATGTATATGTAGTTATGTATATAAATGTGAGGGGAAGTCAAAAGAGTATAACCGCTATTTTCGAAAATTCGACAAATGGTCAATCTATCTGCCAAAAATTCTGCGCATTTAGTTTGATAACGGTTAAAGTGTCCTTCATATATACATATGTACATATGAAGGAGATTTTAACCGTTATCTTCGAACAACTAAAAAATAGTCAATCTCTTTGCGTGAAATATCTGCTCATTCGGTTTCTTCTACTTGGTGCGTAAACATATCGGAAAAAATATTAATAAGTTATTTGTATTCAATATTTTGTACAGTGTTTAGTGAAAGTTAATATTGGTCTTGCTTTTCCCATGCTTATATGCGTCGTGCTAAAATTTTGTATGGAAAATAAGAGTAAACGTATATGCACATGAGAAAACCCGGCCTCTTATTAGTAAATAGAATAATAAATAAAAAAATATTAATAAATAAAATATAAAATATATATATTACCAAAAAAAATTCAAATCAATTTTAAATAGCTTTCCATTTATAAATTTATATCTAATATTTTGTTTATTACTATTTTTTTATTCAATATTTTATTTATAAATTAAATGTTTGGCGTTTGTTCAGAAAATGCTGTGTTTAGTGAAAGTGAATAGTGGCTCTGCTTTTCGCATGCGCATATTAGGTTGTGCTTAAATTTTGTATGGAACATAAGGGTTGCGCGCTTTTCTCTCCATACAAAAGTTAAGAATACGTATATGCACATGAAAAAACCGTCCTCTTATTAATAAATAAAATAATAAATAAAAAAATATTAATAACTAAAATATTAGATATATATTGACAAAAATATCCAGGTCAATTCTAAATAAGTTTCCACTCAAATATATATCTAATATTTTATTCATTAATTTTTTTATTCAATATTTTACTTAGAAATTAAGTGTTTAGTGAAAGTGAATATTGAGAGCATATGCGTTTGTTCAAAAAATGCAGTGTTTAGTGAAAGTGAATAGTGGCTCTGCTTTTCGCATGCGCATATTAGGTTGTGCTTAAATTTTGTGTGGAGCATAATGGTGGCGTGTTTCTTTCTCCATACAAAATTTAAGCATACGTATATGCACATGAAAAAATCCATCCCCTTATTAATAAATAAAATAATAAATAAAATAATAAATAAAAAAATATTAATAACTAAAATATTAAAAATATATTGACAAAAATATCCAGGTCAATTCTAAATAATTTTTCATTTATAAATATATATCAAACATTTTTTTATTATTATTTTATTTATGTTTTATTAATTTAATTTCATCTACTTGGTGCGTTGCACATTATTTGTTGAGCATTTGAAAAACTAAATATTAACTGCAAATAAATCATTACATTTCACAGGTAAGTGTTATAATAAATTTACACTGCATCAAATGCCTTTGTACGAGGGAAAGGGCGCAGCTGGGTATTTTCACCAAATTTGGTGCAGTGAGCCTACATACATATGTTAACATTCGAATTCTGTTTTCTTCATAAATTATCAATATTGATAAATAATTAAGAAAAAAATATTTTTATTGAAGTTTGCTTCAAACACAATTGATAAAAATATTTCTTCTTTATTATTTATGAAGATTGACAAATTTATCAAGAACAGGATCGGCCGGTAACTTTACTTTGTTTACGAAAGACACATTTTTACTTTGGTTATTTTATATTCTAAGCTGTTCTCGATTTTTCAAAAGTTTAATTTACTTACGAAATTTTTAGGGGGTTAAATGGAATAATTTTTCATGTACATATATTTTTCATACAGTTGAAGATTGGCCAGAAAAATATTACCAATTGTCTCATTTAGAGCAAAGCTGTTAATAGACGCTGGAAAGTATAAGTTGTTGCTGGCGTCATTTTAAATAATTTTCCTTGCTTTAAAAGAATTAGAATAAAAAATTTCCACTTTTGTTTCACCGAGAATCCCGAGAATTGAAGTCAGGTGTCCTGCAAGTAGTATACATTTATACACATTTTGGTATAAAAAGGTTACAATTAGTGTCTTCATAAAAACATTTTTTTCCCTGATTATTTATCAAGATTGACAAATTTATCAATGACACAGAATCGGCCGGTAACTTTACTTTTTTTACGAAAAACACATTTTTACTTTGGTTATTTTATATTCTAAGCTTTTCTCGATTATTCAAAAGTTTAATTTACTTATGAAATTTTTAGGGGGTTAAATGGAAAAATATCTCATATTCATATATTTTTCATACAGTTGTAAAGCAGGAGTTATTAGCTTTCAAATGTTGTTGAAAATAATCTGTAGCCTTACTACAAGCCGAAATCTAATCACTTCAGTTGGTGCATGTTTTCATTACCTTATGAAAAATTTCAGCAGTATCTATAATATATTAATAGGCTAACACTCTCCCCATAGTAATTTTCGCAACCCAACTTCATATAGTATTTATAGATAGATCCCTATAAAAGTTATATTGCCATCTTGGTATGGACTATTTCTACTGTCTCGCGAAAAAAAATTTTGAAAATTATGCTTTGTTTATTTGTTATTAAACAAAAAAGAAGCCTACAAACTTTTCAGAACTCTCCAACTATTTTGTAATCTCCAAGAGCACAACATATGTATATAAAAGCTTTTACCAACAGCCAAAACTACAGTATCTAACTGTTTCGATGTACGCTAGATGGACCCGTGCACGCATGGCGTAAAGAATTTCCCCACTACCCTTCGCGACATCTACAACCCAGTAGATAAAGTCTCTGATTCACAACAGAAATGATATACATTATACAGCAATGGTAAAGGTGCCGGCTCTGATGCGTGCGTTTACAGGTTCAAAAGCACGGGTTTGAGGCAGGTTAAGGTTTTTTTTTTATAAATTATATTTGCCTTGAAACATATAGTAACATATGAAAACCTTTTATCATAATATTTTTTTTTTTTAATTTATTTAAGATTGGCCAGAAAAATATTACCAATTGTCTCATTTAGAGCAAAGCTGTAAATAGACGCTGGAAAGTATAAGTAGTTGCTGGCGTCATTTTAAATAATTTTCCTTGCTTTAAAAGAATTAAAAAAAAAACAATTTCCATTTTTGTCTTCACCGAGAATCAAAGTTAGGTGTCCTGCAATTAGTATACATTTATACCCATTTTGGTAGAAAAAGGGTACAATTAGTGCCTTCATAGACATGCTCGAACAAATGTGACCAATTTATTCCATTATTATAAAAAAGTAGTAGTCTACTACAATAAAATATTGGAAAAGTATATTTTCTAAGCAGAAAATGTATTTTTCATACTAAGAATGAAGTTAGGTATATAGAATAAAATATTTTGATAGCAACACCAGAAGAGGAATTTTGAAAAATACAAGAGCAGGAGTTATTACCTTTCAAATGTTGTTGAAAATAATCTGTAGCCTTACTACAAGCCGAAATCTAATCACTTCAGTTGGTGCATGTTTTCATTACCTTATGAAAAATTTCAGCAGTATCTATAATATATTAATAGGCTAACACTCTCCCCATAGTAATTTTCGCAACCCAACTTCATATAGTATTTATAGATAGATCCCTATAAAAGTTATATTGCCATCTTGGTATGGACTATTTCTACTGTCTCGCGAAAAAAAATTTTGAAAATTATGCTTTGTTTATTTGTTATTAAACAAAAAAGAAGCCTACAAACTTTTCAGAACTCTCCAACTATTTTGTAATCTCCAACAGCACAACATATGTATATAAAAGCTTTTACCAACAGCCAAAACTACAGTATCTAACTGTTTCGATGTACGCTAGATGGACCCGTGCACGCATGGTGTAAAGAATTTCCCCACTACCCTTCGCGACATCTACAACCCAGTAGATAAAGTCTTTGATTCACAACAGAAATGATATACATTATACAGCAGTGGTAAAGGTGCCGGCTCTGATGCGTGCGTTTACAGGTTCAAAAGCACGGGTTTGAGGCAGGTTAAGGTTTTTTTTTTTATAAATTATATTTGCCTTGAAACATATAGTAACATATGAAAACCTTTTATCATAATATTTTTTTTTTTTAATTTATTTAAGATTGGCCAGAAAAATATTACCAATTGTCTCATTTAGAGCAAAGCTGTAAATAGACGCTGGAAAGTATAAGTAGTTGCTGGCGTCATTTTAAATAATTTTCCTTGCTTTAAAAGAATTAAAAAAAAAACAATTTCCATTTTTGTCTTCACCGAGAATCAAAGTTAGGTGTCCTGCAATTAGTATACATTTATACCCATTTTGGTAGAAAAAGGGTACAATTAGTGCCTTCATAGACATGCTCGAACAAATGTGACCAATTTATTCCATTATTATAAAAAAGTAGTAGTCTACTACAATAAAATATTGGAAAAGTATATTTTCTAAGCAGAAAATGTATTTTTCATACTAAGAATGAAGTTAGGTATATAGAATAAAATATTTTGATAGCAACACCAGAAGAGGAATTTTGAAAAATACAAGAGCAGGAGTTATTACCTTTCAAATGTTGTTGAAAATAATCTGTAGCCTTACTACAAGCCGAAATCTAATCACGTCAGTTGGTGCATGTTTTCATTACCTTATGAAAAATTTCAGCAGTATCTATAATATATTAATAGGCTAACACTCTCCCCATAGTAATTTTCGCAACCCAACTTCATATAGTATTTATAGATAGATCCCTATAAAAGTTATATTGCCATCTTGGTATGGACTATTTCTACTGTCTCGCGAAAAAAAATTTTGAAAATTATGCTTTGTTTATTTGTTATTAAACAAAAAAGAAGCCTACAAACTTTTCAGAACTCTCCAACTATTTTGTAATCTCCAACAGCACAACATATGTATATAAAAGCTTTTACCAACAGCCAAAACTACAGTATCTAACTGTTTCGATGTACGCTAGATGGACCCGTGCACGCATGGTGTAAAGAATTTCCCCACTACCCTTCGCGACATCTACAACCCAGTAGATAAAGTCTCTGATTCACAACAGAAATGATATACATTATACAGCAGTGGTAAAGGTGCCGGCTCTGATGCGTGCGTTTACAGGTTCAAAAGCACGGGTTTGAGGCAGGTTAAGGTTTTTTTTTTTATAAATTATATTTGCCTTGAAACATATAGTAACATATGAAAACCTTTTATCATAATATTTTTTTTTTTTAATTTATTTAAGATTGGCCAGAAAAATATTACCAATTGTCTCATTTAGAGCAAAGCTGTAAATAGACGCTGGAAAGTATAAGTAGTTGCTGGCGTCATTTTAAATAATTTTCCTTGCTTTAAAAGAATTAAAAAAAAAACAATTTCCATTTTTGTCTTCACCGAGAATCAAAGTTAGGTGTCCTGCAATTAGTATACATTTATACCCATTTTGGTAGAAAAAGGGTACAATTAGTGCCTTCATAGACATGCTCGAACAAATGTGACCAATTTATTCCATTATTATAAAAAAGTAGTAGTCTACTACAATAAAATATTGGAAAAGTATATTTTCTAAGCAGAAAATGTATTTTTCATACTAAGAATGAAGTTAGGTATATAGAATAAAATATTTTGATAGCAACACCAGAAGAGGAATTTTCAAAAATACAAGAGCAGGAGTTATTACCTTTCAAATGTTGTTGAAAATAATCTGTAGCCTTACTACAAGCCGAAATCTAATCACTTCAATTGGTGCATGTTTTCATTACCTTATGAAAAATTTCAGCAGTATCTATCTATCTATAATATATTAATAGGCTAACACTCTCCCCATAGTAATTTTCGCAACCCAACTTCATATAGTATTTATAGATAGATCCCTATAAAAGTTATATTGCCATCTTGGTATGGACTATTTCTACTGTCTCGCAAAAAAAATTTTTGAAAATTATGCTTTGTTTTTTTGTTATTAAACAAAAAAGAAGCCTACAAACTTTCCAGAACTCTCCAACTATTTTGTAATCTCCAACAGCACAACATATGTATATAAAAGCTTTTACCAAAAGCCAAAACTACAGTATCTAACTGTTTCGATGTACGCTAGATGGACCCGTGCACGCATGGCGTAAAGAATTTCCCCACTACCCTTAGCGACATCTACAACCCAGTAGATAAAGTCTCTGATTCATAACAGAAATGATATACATTATACAGCAGTGGTAAAGGTGCCGGCTCTGATGCGTGCGTTTACAGGTTCAAAAGCACGGGTTCGGGGCAGGTTAAGTGTTTTTTTTTTTATAAATTAAATTTGCCTTGAAACATATAACATATGAAAACCTTTTATCATAATATTTTTTTTATTTTTTATTACCAATTGTCTCATTTAGAGCAAGGCTGTAAATAGACGCTGGAAAGTATAAGTAGTTGCTGGCGTCATTTTAAATAATTTTCCTTGCTTTAAAAGAATTAAAAAAAAACAATTTCCATTTTTGTCTTCACCGAGAATCAAAGTTAGGTGTCCTGCAATTAGTATACATTTATACCCATTTAGGTAGAAAAAGGGTACAATTAGTGCCTTCATAGGACATGCTTGAACAAATGTGACCAATTTATTCCATTATTATAAAAAAGTAGTAGTCTACTACAATAAAATATTGGAAAAGTATATTTTCTAAGCAGAACATGTATTTTTCATACTAAGAATGAAGTTAGGTATATAGAATAAAATATTTTGATAGCAACACCAGAAGAGGAATTTTCAAAAATACAAGAGCAGGAGTTATTACCTTTCAAATGTTGTTGAAAATAATCTGTAGCCTTACTACAAGCCGAAATCTAATCACTTCAGTTGGTGCATGTTTTGATTACCTTATGAAAAATGTCAGCAGTATCTATAATATATTAATAGGCTAACACTCTCCCCATAGTAATTTTCGCAACCCAACTTCATATAGTATTTATAGATAGATCCCTATAAAAGTTATATTGCCATCTTGGTATGGACTATTTCTACTGTCTCGCGAAAAAAAATTTTGAAAATTATGCTTTGTTTATTTGTTATTAAACAAAAAAGAAGCCTACAAACTTTTCAGAACTCTCCAACTATTTTGTAATCTCCAACAGCACAACATATGTATATAAAAGCTTTTACCAACAGCCAAAACTACAGTATCTAACTGTTTCGATGTACGCTAGATGGACCCGTGCACGCATGGCGTAAAGAATTTCCCCACTACCCTTCGCGACATCTACAACCCAGTAGATAAAGTCTCTGATTCACAACAGAAATGATATACATTATACAGCAGTGGTAAAGGTGCCGGCTCTGATGCGTGCGTTTACAGGTTCATTATTATAAAAAAGTAGTAGTCTACTACAATAAAATATTGGAAAAGTATATTTTCTAAGCAGAAAATGTATTTTTCATACTAAGAATGAAGTTAGGTATATAGAATAAAATATTTTGATAGCAACACCAGAAGAGGAATTTTGAAAAATACAAGAGCAGGAGTTATTACCTTTCAAATGTTGTTGAAAATAATCTGTAGCCTTACTACAAGCCGAAATCTAATCACGTCAGTTGGTGCATGTTTTCATTACCTTATGAAAAATTTCAGCAGTATCTATAATATATTAATAGGCTAACACTCTCCCCATAGTAATTTTCGCAACCCAACTTCATATAGTATTTATAGATAGATCCCTATAAAAGTTATATTGCCATCTTGGTATGGACTATTTCTACTGTCTCGCGAAAAAAAATTTTGAAAATTATGCTTTGTTTATTTGTTATTAAACAAAAAAGAAGCCTACAAACTTTTCAGAACTCTCCAACTATTTTGTAATCTCCAACAGCACAACATATGTATATAAAAGCTTTTACCAACAGCCAAAACTACAGTATCTAACTGTTTCGATGTACGCTAGATGGACCCGTGCACGCATGGTGTAAAGAATTTCCCCACTACCCTTCGCGACATCTACAACCCAGTAGATAAAGTCTCTGATTCACAACAGAAATGATATACATTATACAGCAGTGGTAAAGGTGCCGGCTCTGATGCGTGCGTTTACAGGTTCAAAAGCACGGGTTTGAGGCAGGTTAAGGTTTTTTTTTTTATAAATTATATTTGCCTTGAAACATATAGTAACATATGAAAACCTTTTATCATAATATTTTTTTTTTTTAATTTATTTAAGATTGGCCAGAAAAATATTACCAATTGTCTCATTTAGAGCAAAGCTGTAAATAGACGCTGGAAAGTATAAGTAGTTGCTGGCGTCATTTTAAATAATTTTCCTTGCTTTAAAAGAATTAAAAAAAAAACAATTTCCATTTAAGTCTTCACCGAGAATCAAAGTTAGGTGTCCTGCAATTAGTATACATTTATACCCATTTTGGTAGAAAAAGGGTACAATTAGTGCCTTCATAGACATGCTCGAACAAATGTGACCAATTTATTCCATTATTATAAAAAAGTAGTAGTCTACTACAATAAAATATTGGAAAAGTATATTTTCTAAGCAGAAAATGTATTTTTCATACTAAGAATGAAGTTAGGTATATAGAATAAAATATTTTGATAGCAACACCAGAAGAGGAATTTTCAAAAATACAAGAGCAGGAGTTATTACCTTTCAAATGTTGTTGAAAATAATCTGTAGCCTTACTACAAGCCGAAATCTAATCACTTCAGTTGGTGCATGTTTTCATTACCTTATGAAAAATTTCAGCAGTATCTATCTATCTATAATATATTAATAGGCTAACACTCTCCCCATAGTAATTTTCGCAACCCAACTTCATATAGTATTTATAGATAGATCCCTATAAAAGTTATATTGCCATCTTGGTATGGACTATTTCTACTGTCTCGCAAAAAAAATTTTTGAAAATTATGCTTTGTTTTTTTGTTATTAAACAAAAAAGAAGCCTACAAACTTTCCAGAACTCTCCAACTATTTTGTAATCTCCAACAGCACAACATATGTATATAAAAGCTTTTACCAAAAGCCAAAACTACAGTATCTAACTGTTTCGATGTACGCTAGATGGACCCGTGCACGCATGGCGTAAAGAATTTCCCCACTACCCTTAGCGACATCTACAACCCAGTAGATAAAGTCTCTGATTCATAACAGAAATGATATACATTATACAGCAGTGGTAAAGGTGCCGGCTCTGATGCGTGCGTTTACAGGTTCAAAAGCACGGGTTCGGGGCAGGTTAAGTGTTTTTTTTTTATAAATTAAATTTGCCTTGAAACATATAACATATGAAAACCTTTTATCATAATATTTTTTTTATTTTTTATTACCAATTGTCTCATTTAGAGCAAGGCTGTAAATAGACGCTGGAAAGTATAAGTAGTTGCTGGCATCATTTTAAATAATTTTCCTTGCTTTAAAAGAATTAAAAAAAAACAATTTCCATTTTTGTCTTCACCGAGAATCAAAGTTAGGTGTCCTGCAATTAGTATACATTTATACCCATTTAGGTAGAAAAAGGGTACAATTAGTGCCTTCATAGGACATGCTTGAACAAATGTGACCAATTTATTCCATTATTATAAAAAAGTAGTAGTCTACTACAATAAAATATTGGAAAAGTATATTTTCTAAGCAGAACATGTATTTTTCATACTAAGAATGAAGTTAGGTATATAGAATAAAATATTTTGATAGCAACACCAGAAGAGGAATTTTCAAAAATACAAGAGCAGGAGTTATTACCTTTCAAATGTTGTTGAAAATAATCTGTAGCCTTACTACAAGCCGAAATCTAATCACTTCTGTTGGTGCATGTTTTGATTACCTTATGAAAAATGTCAGCAGTATCTATAATATATTAATAGGCTAACACTCTCCCCATAGTAATTTTCGCAACCCAACTTCATATAGTATTTATAGATAGATCCCTATAAAAGTTATATTGCCATCTTGGTATGGACTATTTCTACTGTCTCGCGAAAAAAAATTTTGAAAATTATGCTTTGTTTATTTGTTATTAAACAAAAAAGAAGCCTACAAACTTTTCAGAACTCTCCAACTATTTTGTAATCTCCAACAGCACAACATATGTATATAAAAGCTTTTACCAACAGCCAAAACTACAGTATCTAACTGTTTCGATGTACGCTAGATGGACCCGTGCACGCATGGCGTAAAGAATTTCCCCACTACCCTTCGCGACATCTACAACCCAGTAGATAAAGTCTCTGATTCACAACAGAAATGATATACATTATACAGCAGTGGTAAAGGTGCCGGCTCTGATGCGTGCGTTTACAGGTTCAAAAGCACGGGTTTGAGGCAGGTTAAGGTTTTTTTTTTATAAATTATATTTGCCTTGAAACATATAGTAACATATGAAAACCTTTTATCATAATATTTTTTTTTTTTAATTTATTTAAGATTGGCCAGAAAAATATTACCAATTGTCTCATTTAGAGCAAAGCTGTAAATAGACGCTGGAAAGTATAAGTAGTTGCTGGCGTCATTTTAAATAATTTTCCTTGCTTTAAAAGAATTAAAAAAAAACAATTTCCATTTTTGTCTTCACCGAGAATCAAAGTTAGGTGTCCTGCAATTAGTATACATTTATACCCATTTTGGTAGAAAAAGGGTACAATTAGTGCCTTCATAGACATGCTCGAACAAATGTGACCAATTTATTCCATTATTATAAAAAAGTAGTAGTCTACTACAATAAAATATTGGAAAAGTATATTTTCTAAGCAGAAAATGTATTTTTCATACTAAGAATGAAGTTAGGTATATAGAATAAAATATTTTGATAGCAACACCAGAAGAGGAATTTTGAAAAATACAAGAGCAGGAGTTATTACCTTTCAAATGTTGTTGAAAATAATCTGTAGCCTTACTACAAGCCGAAATCTAATCACTTCAGTTGGTGCATGTTTTCATTACCTTATGAAAAATTTCAGCAGTATCTATAATATATTAATAGGCTAACACTCTCCCCATAGTAATTTTCGCAACCCAACTTCATATAGTATTTATAGATAGATCCCTATAAAAGTTATATTGCCATCTTGGTATGGACTATTTCTACTGTCTCGCGAAAAAAAAATTTGAAAATTATGCTTTGTTTATTTGTTATTAAACAAAAAAGAAGCCTACAAACTTTTCAGAACTCTCCAACTATTTTGTAATCTCCAACAGCACAACATATGTATATAAAAGCTTTTACCAACAGCCAAAACTACAGTATCTAACTGTTTCGATGTACGCTAGATGGACCCGTGCACGCATGGTGTAAAGAATTTCCCCACTACCCTTCGCGACATCTACAACCCAGTAGATAAAGTCTCTGATTCACAACAGAAATGATATGCATTATACAGCAGTGGTAAAGGTGCCGGCTCTGATGCGTGCGTTTACAGGTTCAAAAGCACGGGTTTGAGGCAGGTTAAGGTTTTTTTTTTATAAATTATATTTGCCTTGAAACATATAGTAACATATGAAAACCTTTTATCATAATATTTTTTTTTTTTAATTTATTTAAGATTGGCCAGAAAAATATTACCAATTGTCTCATTTAGAGCAAAGCTGTAAATAGACGCTGGAAAGTATAAGTAGTTGCTGGCGTCATTTTAAATAATTTTCCTTGCTTTAAAAGAATTAAAAAAAAAACAATTTCCATTTTTGTCTTCACCGAGAATCAAAGTTAGGTGTCCTGCAATTAGTATACATTTATACCCATTTTGGTAGAAAAAGGGTACAATTAGTGCCTTCATAGACATGCTCGAACAAATGTGACCAATTTATTCCATTATTATAAAAAAGTAGTAGTCTACTACAATAAAATATTGGAAAAGTATATTTTCTAAGCAGAAAATGTATTTTTCATACTAAGAATGAAGTTAGGTATATAGAATAAAATATTTTGATAGCAACACCAGAAGAGGAATTTTGAAAAATACAAGAGCAGGAGTTATTACCTTTCAAATGTTGTTGAAAATAATCTGTAGCCTTACTACAAGCCGAAATCTAATCACTTCAGTTGGTGCATGTTTTCATTACCTTATGAAAAATTTCAGCAGTATCTATAATATATTAATAGGCTAACACTCTCCCCATAGTAATTTTCGCAACCCAACTTCATATAGTATTTATAGATAGATCCCTATAAAAGTTATATTGCCATCTTGGTATGGACTATTTCTACTGTCTCGCGAAAAAAAATTTTGAAAATTATGCTTTGTTTATTTGTTATTAAACAAAAAAGAAGCCTACAAACTTTTCAGAACTCTCCAACTATTTTGTAATCTCCAACAGCACAACATATGTATATAAAAGCTTTTACCAACAGCCAAAACTACAGTATCTAACTGTTTCGATGTACGCTAGATGGACCCGTGCACGCATGGTGTAAAGAATTTCCCCACTACCCTTCGCGACATCTACAACCCAGTAGATAAAGTCTCTGATTCACAACAGAAATGATATACATTATACAGCAGTGGTAAAGGTGCCGGCTCTGATGCGTGCGTTTACAGGTTCAAAAGCACGGGTTTGAGGCAGGTTAAGGTTTTTTTTTTTTATAAATTATATTTGCCTTGAAACATATAGTAACATATGAAAACCTTTTATCATATTTTTTTTTTTTTTAATTTATTTAAGATTGGCCAGAAAAATATTACCAATTGTCTCATTTAGAGCAAAGCTGTAAATAGACGCTTTAAAGTATAAGTAGTTGCTGGCGTCATTTTAAATAATTTTCCTTGCTTTAAAAGAATTAAAATAAAAACAATTTCCATTTTTGTCTTCACCGAGAATCAAAGTTAGGTGTCCTGCAATTAGTATACATTTATACCCATTTTGGTAGAAAAAGGGTACAATTAGTGCCTTCATAGACATGCTCGAACAAATGTGACCAATTTATTCCATTATTATAAAAAAGTAGTAGTCTACTACAATAAAATATTGGAAAAGTATATTTTCTAAGCAGAAAATGTATTTTTCATACTAAGAATGAAGTTAGGTATATAGAATAAAATATTTTGATAGCAACACCAGAAGAGGAATTTTGAAAAATACAAGAGCAGGAGTTATTACCTTTCAAATGTTGTTGAAAATAATCTGTAGCCTTACTACAAGCCGAAATCTAATCACTTCAGTTGGTGCATGTTTTCATTACCTTATGAAAAATTTCAGCAGTATCTATAATATATTAATAGGCTAACACTCTCCCCATAGTAATTTTCGCAACCCAACTTCATATAGTATTTATAGATAGATCCCTATAAAAGTTATATTGCCATCTTGGTATGGACTATTTCTACTGTCTCGCGAAAAAAAATTTTGAAAATTATGCTTTGTTTATTTGTTATTAAACAAAAAAGAAGCCTACAAACTTTTCAGAACTCTCCAACTATTTTGTAATCTCCAACAGCACAACATATGTATATAAAAGCTTTTACCAACAGCCAAAACTACAGTATCTAACTGTTTCGAAAGCACGGGTTTGAGGCAGGTTAAGGTTTTTTTTTTTATAAATTATATTTGCCTTGAAACATATAGTAACATATGAAAACCTTTTATCATAATATTTTTTTTTTTAATTTATTTAAGATTGGCCAGAAAAATATTACCAATTGTCTCATTTAGAGCAAAGCTGTAAATAGACGCTGGAAAGTATAAGTAGTTGCTGGCATCATTTTAAATAATTTTCCTTGCTTTAAAAGAATTAAAAAAAAAACAATTTCCATTTTTGTCTTCACCGAGAATCAAAGTTAGGTGTCCTGCAATTAGTATACATTTATACCCATTTTGGTAGAAAAAGGGTACAATTAGTGCCTTCATAGACATGCTCGAACAAATGTGACCAATTTATTCCATTATTATAAAAAAGTAGTAGTCTACTACAATAAAATATTGGAAAAGTATATTTTCTAAGCAGAAAATGTATTTTTCATACTAAGAATGAAGTTAGGTATATAGAATAAAATATTTTGATAGCAACACCAGAGGAGGAATTTTGAAAAATACAAGAGCAGGAGTTATTACCTTTCAAATGTTGTTGAAAATAATCTGTAGCCTTACTACAAGCCGAAATCTAATCACTTCAGTTGGTGCATGTTTTCATTACCTTATGAAAAATTTCAGCAGTATCTATAATATATTAATAGGCTAACACTCTCCCCATAGTAATTTTCGCAACCCAACTTCATATAGTATTTATAGATAGATCCCTATAAAAGTTATATTGCCATCTTGGTATGGACTATTTCTACTGTCTCGCGAAAAAAAATTTTTAAAATTATGCTTTGTTTATTTGTTATTAAACAAAAAAGAAGCCTACAAACTTTTCAGAACTCTCCAACTATTTTGTAATCTCCAACAGCACAACATATGTATATAAAAGCTTTTACCAACAGCCAAAACTACAGTATCTAACTGTTTCGATGTACGCTAGATGGACCCGTGCACGCATGGTGTAAAGAATTTCCCCACTACCCTTCGCGACATCTACAACCCAGTAGATAAAGTCTCTGATTCACAACAGAAATGATATACATTATACAGCAGTGGTAAAGGTGCCGGCTCTGATGCGTGCGTTTACAGGTTCAAAAGCACGGGTTTGAGGCAGGTTAAGGTTTTTTTTTTATAAATTATATTTGCCTTGAAACATATAGTAACATATGAAAACCTTTTATCATAATATTTTTTTTTTTTAATTTATTTAAGATTGGCCAGAAAAATATTACCAATTGTCTCATTTAGAGCAAAGCTGTAAATAGACGCTGGAAAGTATAAGTAGTTGCTGGCGTCATTTTAAATAATTGTCCTTGCTTTAAAAGAATTAAAAAAAAAAACAATTTCCATTTTTGTCTTCACCGAGAATCAAAGTTAGGTGTCCTGCAATTAGTATACATTTATACCCATTTTGGTAGAAAAAGGGTACAATTAGTGCCTTCATAGACATGCTCGAACAAATGTGACCAATTTATTCCATTATTATAAAAAAGTAGTAGTCTACTACAATAAAATATTGGAAAAGTATATTTTCTAAGCAGAAAATGTATTTTTCATACTAAGAATGAAGTTAGGTATATAGAATAAAATATTTTGATAGCAACACCAGAAGAGGAATTTTGAAAAATACAAGAGCAGGAGTTATTACCTTTCAAATGTTGTTGAAAATAATCTGTAGCCTTACTACAAGCCGAAATCTAATCACTTCAGTTGGTGCATGTTTTGATTACCTTATGAAAAATGTCAGCAGTATCTATAATATATTAATAGGCTAACACTCTCCCCATAGTAATTTTCGCAACCCAACTTCATATAGTATTTATAGATAGATCCCTATAAAAGTTATATTGCCATCTTGGTATGGACTATTTCTACTGTCTCGCGAAAAAAAATTTTGATAATTATGCTTTGTTTATTTGTTATTAAACAAAAAAGAAGCCTACAAACTTTTCAGAACTCTCCAACTATTTTGTAATCTCCAACAGCACAACATATGTATATAAAAGCTTTTACCAACAGCCAAAACTACAGTATCTAACTGTTTCGATGTACGCTAGATGGACCCGTGCACGCATGGTGTAAAGAATTTCCCCACTACCCTTCGCGACATCTACAACCCAGTAGATAAAGTCTCTGATTCACAACAGAAATGATATGCATTATACAGCAGTGGTAAAGGTGCCGGCTCTGATGCGTGCGTTTACAGGTTCAAAAGCACGGGTTTGAGGCAGGTTAAGGTTTTTTTTTTATAAATTATATTTGCCTTGAAACATATAGTAACATATGAAAACCTTTTATCATAATATTTTTTTTTTTTAATTTATTTAAGATTGGCCAGAAAAATATTACCAATTGTCTCATTTCGAGCAAAGCTGTAAATAGACGTTGGAAAGTATAAGTAGTTGCTGGCGTCATTTTAAATAATTTTCCTTGCTTTAAAAGAATTAAAAAAAAAACAATTTCCATTTTTGTCTTCACCGAGAATCAAAGTTAGGTGTCCTGCAATTAGTATACATTTATACCCATTTTGGTAGAAAAAGGGTACAATTAGTGCCTTCATAGACATGCTCGAACAAATGTGACCAATTTATTCCATTATTATAAAAAAGTAGTAGTCTACTACAATAAAATATTGGAAAAGTATATTTTCTAAGCAGAAAATGTATTTTTCATACTAAGAATGAAGTTAGGTATATAGAATAAAATATTTTGATAGCAACACCAGAAGAGGAATTTTGAAAAATACAAGAGCAGGAGTTATTACCTTTCAAATGTTGTTGAAAATAATCTGTAGCCTTACTACAAGCCGAAATCTAATCACTTCAGTTGGTGCATGTTTTCATTACCTTATGAAAAATTTCAGCAGTATCTATAATATATTAATAGGCTAACACTCTCCCCATAGTAATTTTCGCAACCCAACTTCATATAGTATTTATAGATAGATCCCTATAAAAGTTATATTGCCATCTTGGTATGGACTATTTCTACTGTCTCGCGAAAAAAAATTTTGTAAATTATGCTTTGTTTATTTGTTATTAAACAAAAAAGAAGCCTACAAACTTTTCAGAACTCTCCAACTATTTTGTAATCTCCAACAGCACAACATATGTATATAAAAGCTTTTACCAACAGCCAAAACTACAGTATCTAACTGTTTCGATGTACGCTAGATGGACCCGTGCACGCATGGTGTAAAGAATTTCCCCACTACCCTTCGCGACATCTACAACCCAGTAGATAAAGTCTCTGATTCACAACAGAAATGATATGCATTATACAGCAGTGGTAAAGGTGCCGGCTCTGATGCGTGCGTTTACAGGTTCAAAAGCACGGGTTTGAGGCAGGTTAAGGTTTTTTTTTTATAAATTATATTTGCCTTGAAACATATAGTAACATATGAAAACCTTTTATCATAATATTTTTTTTTTTTAATTTATTTAAGATTGGCCAGAAAAATATTACCAATTGTCTCATTTAGAGCAAAGCTGTAAATAGACGCTGGAAAGTATAAGTAGTTGCTGGCGTCATTTTAAATAATTTTCCTTGCTTTAAAAGAATTAAAAAAAAAACAATTTCCATTTTTGTCTTCACCGAGAATCAAAGTTAGGTGTCCTGCAATTAGTATACATTTATACCCATTTTGGTAGAAAAAGGGTACAATTAGTGCCTTCATAGACATGCTCGAACAAATGTGACCAATTTATTCCATTATTATAAAAAAGTAGTAGTCTACTACAATAAAATATTGGAAAAGTATATTTTCTAAGCAGAAAATGTATTTTTCATACTAAGAATGAAGTTAGGTATATAGAATAAAATATTTTGATAGCAACACCAGAAGAGGAATTTCGAAAAATACAAGAGCAGGAGTTATTACCTTTCAAATGTTGTTGAAAATAATCTGTAGCCTTACTACAAGCCGAAATCTAATCACTTCAGTTGGTGCATCAGTTGTGATTTGACTGCGATAGCGATTAGAAGTGTTTCTCTGCTTTTGTGCAAATAAACATCAGCGCCCCGTTAACTCGCATATTTTTCTCATTGTTTGCATTCACTCTGTGTTTGCATGCATTTTTTTCTGTTTTCTTTGCTATAATTTGTTTTTCTTGCTAAAAAAACAATTGACCGTTGAAGTAACCAACAACAAAGGCACCGTTTGGTGCTGAAAGAAAAACAGGAATGACTAACGAAAACAACGATGACCCAGACATACAATGGCAAAGCGTACCAGCGGCTAAAAAACGACAACATGAAGGTTCACCTCGATTATGGAAAAGACCAGCATTAATCGATACACCTGGAACATCTAATAGTGCTAACCGCTTTGACCTGCTAAGAGATGACGACAACCACCCTGACAACGAAAATCATGACAACGCAGCTGCGATGGAAACTAATAGTGATGAAATCAATGATAATGTGAACAATAATACTGAAGGTGAAGTCAATGTTAAGCCGCCGCCAATATTTCTTTCTGATGTCAATGATATAAGTGGCATGATGTCATATATTTGTAACAACATCCAGAAAGACAGTTTCAGCTATAAATCTCAAAAAGATGGAAACGTAAGGGTTCTTGTTAAGACTGTGAATACCTATAGGCAGTTAGTAGATTGCTTAAGAAAAGATAACATTAAATTTCACACTTACCAGCTAAAGCAAGACAGGGCATTTAGAGTAGTTGTCAAAAACTTGCATTATTCTACTCCTACTGAATTCATCAAGCAAGAAATTGAAAATATAGGACACCAAGTAAGAAACGTTAATATAATTAAGAGTCGTATCACCAAGGAGCCCCTAAATATGTTCTTCATTGATCTTGAGCCAAACAACAAAAACTCTGATATATACCGAATTAAATCTATTGGCAATGCTCTTGTCAAAGTGGAACAGCCAAGAAAAGTAAATGACATAGTACAATGCTTTCGATGCCAGGAATTCGGGCATACCAAGTCCTATTGCACAAAAAGCTACAAATGCGTGAAATGCTCTTTAGATCATCCTACAAATGACTGCCCTAAAAGTAAAGAATTACCTGCGAAGTGCGCCAATTGTCTTGAAAGTCATGCCGCTAGTTATAAAGGTTGCAGGGTGTATCAACAACTGGTAGTTCGTAAAGACAGCCCGTTACGTATTAATACACAGAACGTAAATACAAATCCCTTTGGACCAACTACATCTAAAAACATAAACCTATATGACAGTCAGCCCACTTACGCACAAATGCTTCAAGGCAACCAAGCGCCTCAAGGCAACCTTGGGTCAAGGGACGATAATCCATTTGAAAGAATTGAGGCCTTACTTGCCAAGCAATTCGAATTAACTAACAACCTTTTAAATATGATAACTCGTTTAATTAACCAATTATGCAAATAGATCAAATAGATTTACGTATTGCAATATGGAATGCCAATGGTCTTTCCAATCACAAAGATGAATTACAAGTATTTTTGAAGTCAAACAATATTGATATTATTTTAATATCTGAAACACACTTTACTAATAGATCTTTTTTTAAAATATACGGCTATGACCTGATTTGTGCAAATCACCCAGATAATAGAGCTCATGGAGGATCAGCAATAATTATAAAAAGCAGTATTAGGTACAGGGTTATGGATAACGTGAGTAGTAACGCTATACAAGCTGCTTGCATCCAAGTGCAGTGCTTACACTTTGATATAAGTTTATCAGCCGTGTATTTTCCACCAAGATTCTCTATAAATTGTAAAGAATACTGGGACTTTTTCCAGAAGCTTGGGACGAGATTAATTGCTGGTGGGGATTACAATGCCAAACATCCCTGGTGGGGTTCAAGACTAATTAATCCAAAGGGCAGGCAACTTTATAAGTGCATTACCGATAATAATCTCTCCACGCTATCAACAGGTAAACCGACCTACTGGCCTTCTGATCCTAGGAAGATTCCGGACCTATTAGATTTCATAGTATACTCAGGTATACCGCAACACCAAATAAGTATAGCTGAAAGCTTTGACCTCAGTTCGGATCACTCGCCACTTATCGTAACCTTCAACTCCGTATCCATAAAATCGAGTTTTCCTTACAAGATTATTACATCGAAGACAGATATTACTGCGTTCAAAAACTGGCTTGAAAATAATATTGATATAAATGCGTCCCTAAAAACTGGCACGGAAATAGACTTAGTCGTCGAAGCGTTGACCAACAAGATACATGAAGCTGCACTCTACTTCACTCCACCTCCAAAAGAAAAGACAAGAAGTGGTGAATTTATATCAGCAGAAATTAGACGATTAATAAAACATAAACGAGCTTTGAGAAGAAAATGGCAAACAAGCCGAAGTCCTGAGGACAAAACAGCGCTAAACAAGGCTAGAAACGAGCTAAAGAAACGACTTGCTGAACTAAGAAACGAATCAACTGCTGAGTTCCTAAAAAATCTTGATCCCTTTACACATGATTTCGAATACACCCTTTGGAGAGCTACGCGATTTCTGAAGCGACCTACTAGAAGAAATGTTGCAATTAAAGACAACAATGGAGTTTGGTGTCGGTCAAATGAAGACAAAGTGGAGGCATTTGCGCAACACCTCTATACAGTGTTCCAACCTAATCCTGATGGTGATAGAATAGATGAAGAAGTTTCAAGGTTCTTAGATGCTCCTTGCCAAATGAGTCTTCCAATAAGCCATATTAGCACAATAGAAGTAGAACTAGAGATTAAAAACACTAATAGCAAAAAATCACCAGGATATGACAAAATAGATGGAAAAACTTTAAAAACACTGCCCCAAAAGTGTATCCAACTATTAATGCGTATATACAACGCAATGCTAAGACTAGACCATTACCCAACGCAGTGGAAATGCGCAGAAGTTATGATACAAAAGCCCAATAAACCTGAAAACATCACATCATCATACCGTCCGATAAGTTTGCTGGTAACATTCTCCAAAGTATTTGAAAGAATACTTATGAGAAGAATGTTGCCAGTACTGGAGAAAAACAATATAATACCGGAACACCAGTTCGGGTTTCGAAGAGGTCACGGAACAGTAGAGCAATGTCACCGAGTTATCAATCATATTACCGAGGCTCTGGAAAGCAAAAAGTACTGTACAGCGGTTTTCCTAGACATACAGCAAGCTTTTGATCGAGTCTGGCATAAGGGAATATTATATAAAATTAAGAAAATACTTCCGGCTCCATACTACTTATTACTAAAATCATACTTAACCAACCGGAAATTTTATGTTGTAAATCAAGGCGTAACATCTAATATATATTCCATAAATGCTGGTGTGCCACAGGGCAGCGTGCTGGGTCCGGTATTGTATACAATATTCACAGCTGATTTGCCCGTGATGGCAGATGTAAACATTGCTACGTATGCTGACGATACAGCTATAATTACAACATCTCTGACACCAGGAGACGCGTCACTGAGTGTACAGAAAGAGCTTAATGAAATAGAGAAATGGTTGCACAAGTGGAAAATTAGAATTAACCCCCAAAAATCTACGCATGTAACTTTCACTCTTAGAAGAGGAGACTGTCCTCCTGTTAACCTTTGTGGGACTCAAATACCACAAAATACGACAGTGAAATATCTTGGTGTACACCTCGATAGGAGGTTGACCTGGAGACCGCATATAAATGCCAAAGTGAAGCAACTGAACCAAAAAACAAGAAAGATGTATTGGCTTTTTAGAAAAAAATCACAACTAAGCCTAGAAAATAAAGTAAGAATTTATAAAGCTATCCTTAAACCGGTTTGGACTTATGCATTACAACTCTGGGGAACGGCAAGTCACTCCAATATAGAAATTGTTCAACGCTATCAGTCAAAAACACTAAGACTCATAACAGGTTCTCCTTGGTTTGTTAAAAATGAGGAAATACATAAAGACCTCAATATACCTTATGTTAAAGAAGAGATAATAAAATACAGCAAAAAGTATGTTAATCGACTCGACAAGCATTGTAATACTTTAGCCATAAATCTCTTGGATAATAGTCAAAGTACACGAAGACTGAAACGAGTCCATATATTAGATTTACCAGATAAATAGTATAAAAGATCATAACATAAAATAGCATATAATGGTTAATCTCAGTGGAGACTAAACCATTCCTGTTAAGTACTTAGGTTAAGATTACAAAATTATACAATTTGCTTATTGTCGTGAAGATAGATTGCAAATAAAAGTATACAAAAAAAAAAAAAAAAAAAAAAAAAAGTTGGTGCATGTTTTCATTACCTTATGAAAAATTTCAGCAGTATCTATCTATAATATATTAATAGGCTAACACTCTCCCCATAGTAATTTTCGCAACCCAACTTCATATAGTATTTATAGATAGATCCCTATAAAAGTTATATTGCCATCTTGGTATGGACTATTTCTACTGTCTCGCGAAAAAAAATTTTGAAAATTATGCTTTGTTTATTTGTTATTAAACAAAAAAGAAGCCTACAAACTTTTCAGAACTCTCCAACTATTTTGTAATCTCCAACAGCACAACATATGTATATAAAAGCTTTTACCAACAGCCAAAACTACAGTATCTAACTGTTTCGATGTACGCTAGATGGACCCGTGCACGCATGGTGTAAAGAATTTCCCCACTACCCTTCGCGACATCTACAACCCAGTAGATAAAGTCTCTGATTCACAACAGAAATGATATACATTATACAGCAGTGGTAAAGGTGCCGGCTCTGATGCGTGCGTTTACAGGTTCAAAAGCACGGGTTTGAGGCAGGTTAAGGTTTTTTTTTTTATAAATTATATTTGCCTTGAAACATATAGTAACATATGAAAACCTTTTATCATAATATTTTTTTTTTTTTAATTTATTTAAGATTGGCCTGAAAAAAATTACCAATTGTCTCATTTAGAGCAAAGCTGTAAATAGACGCTGGAAAGTATAAGTAGTTGCTGGCGTCATTTTAAATAATTTTCCTTGCTTTAAAAGAATTAAAAAAAAAACAATTTCCATTTTTGTCTTCACCGAGAATCAAAGTTAGGTGTCCTGCAATTAGTATACATTTATACCCATTTTGGTAGAAAAAGGGTACAATTAGTGCCTTCATAGACATGCTCGAACAAATGTGACCAATTTATTCCATTATTATAAAAAAGTAGTAGTCTACTACAATAAAATATTGGAAAAGTATATGTTCTAAGCAGAAAATGTATTTTTCATACTAAGAATGAAGTTAGGTATATAGAATAAAATATTTTGATAGCAACACCAGAAGAGGAATTTTGAAAAATACAAGAGCAGGAGTTATTACCTTTCAAATGTTGTTGAAAATAATCTGTAGCCTTACTACAAGCCGAAATCTAATCACTTCAGTTGGTGCATGTTTTCATTACCTTATGAAAAATTTCAGCAGTATCTATCTATAATATATTAATAGGCTAACACTCTCCCCATAGTAATTTTCGCAACCCAACTTCATATAGTATTTATAGATAGATCCCTATAAAAGTTATATTGCCATCTTGGTATGGACTATTTCTACTGTCTCGCGAAAAAAAATTTTGAAAATTATGCTTTGTTTATTTGTTATTAAACAAAAAAGAAGCCTACAAACTTTTCAGAACTCTCCAACTATTTTGTAATCTCCAACAGCACAACATATGTATATAAAAGCTTTTACCAACAGCCAAAACTACAGTATCTAACTGTTTCGATGTACGCTAGATGGACCCGTGCACGCATGGTGTAAAGAATTTCCCCACTACCCTTCGCGACATCTACAACCCAGTAGATAAAGTCTCTGATTCACAACAGAAATGATATACATTATACAGCAGTGGTAAAGGTGCCGGCTCTGATGCGTGCGTTTACAGGTTCAAAAGCACGGGTTTGAGGCAGGTTAAGGTTTTTTTTTTTATAAATTATATTTGCCTTGAAACATATAGTAACATATGAAAACCTTTTATCATAATATTTTTTTTTTTTAATTTATTTAAGATTGGCCAGAAAAATATTACCAATTGTCTCATTTAGAGCAAAGCTGTAAATAGACGCTGGAAAGTATAAGTAGTTGCTGGCGTCATTTTAAATAATTTTCCTTGCTTTAAAAGAATTAAAAAAAAACAATTTCCATTTTTGTCTTCACCGAGAATCAAAGTTAGGTGTCCTGCAATTAGTATACATTTATACCCATTTTGGTAGAAAAAGGGTACAATTAGTGCCTTCATAGACATGCTCGAACAAATGTGACCAATTTATTCCATTATTATAAAAAAGTAGTAGTCTACTACAATAAAATATTGGAAAAGTATATTTTCTAAGCAGAAAATGTATTTTTCATACTAAGAATGAAGTTAGGTATATAGAATAAAATATTTTGATAGCAACACCAGAGGAGGAATTTTGAAAAATACAAGAGCAGGAGTTATTACCTTTCAAATGTTGTTGAAAATAATCTGTAGCCTTACTACAAGCCGAAATCTAATCACTTCAGTTGGTGCATGTTTTCATTACCTTATGAAAAATTTCAGCAGTATCTATAATATATTAATAGGCTAACACTCTCCCCATAGTAATTTTCGCAACCCAACTTCATATAGTATTTATAGATAGATCCCTATAAAAGTTATATTGCCATCTTGGTATGGACTATTTCTACTGTCTCGCGAAAAAAAATTTTGAAAATTATGCTTTGTTTATTTGTTATTAAACAAAAAAGAAGCCTACAAACTTTTCAGAACTCTCCAACTATTTTGTAATCTCCAACAGCACAACATATGTATATAAAAGCTTTTACCAACAGCCAAAACTACAGTATCTAACTGTTTCGATGTACGCTAGATGGACCCGTGCACGCATGGTGTAAAGAATTTCCCCACTACCCTTCGCGACATCTACAACCCAGTAGATAAAGTCTCTGATTCACAACAGAAATGATATACATTATACAGCAGTGGTAAAGGTGCCGGCTCTGATGCGTGCGTTTACAGGTTCAAAAGCACGGGTTTGAGGCAGGTTAAGGTTTTTTTTTTATAAATTATATTTGCCTTTAAACATATAGTAACATATGAAAACCTTTTATCATAATATTTTTTTTTTTTAATTTATTTAAGATTGGCCAGAAAAATATTACCAATTGTCTCATTTAGAGCAAAGCTGTAAATAGACGCTGGAAAGTATAAGTAGTTGCTGGCGTCATTTTAAATAATTGTCCTTGCTTTAAAAGAATTAAAAAAAAAACAATTTCCATTTTTGTCTTCACCGAGAATCAAAGTTAGGTGTCCTGCAATTAGTATACATTTATACCCATTTTGGTAGAAAAAGGGTACAATTAGTGCCTTCATAGACATGCTCGAACAAATGTGACCAATTTATTCCATTATTATAAAAAAGTAGTAGTCTACTACAATAAAATATTGGAAAAGTATATTTTCTAAGCAGAAAATGTATTTTTCATACTAAGAATGAAGTTAGGTATATAGAATAAAATATTTTGATAGCAACACCAGAAGAGGAATTTTGAAAAATACAAGAGCAGGAGTTATTACCTTTCAAATGTTGTTGAAAATAATCTGTAGCCTTACTACAAGCCGAAATCTAATCACTTCAGTTGGTGCATGTTTTGATTACCTTATGAAAAATGTCAGCAGTATCTATAATATATTAATAGGCTAACACTCTCCCCATAGTAATTTTCGCAACCCAACTTCATATAGTATTTATAGATAGATCCCTATAAAAGTTATATTGCCATCTTGGTATGGACTATTTCTACTGTCTCGCGAAAAAAAATTTTGAAAATTATGCTTTGTTTATTTGTTATTAAACAAAAAAGAAGCCTACAAACTTTTCAGAACTCTCCAACTATTTTGTAGTCTCCAACAGCACAACATATGTATATAAAAGCTTTTACCAACAGCCAAAACTACAGTATCTAACTGTTTCGATGTACGCTAGATGGACCCGTGCACGCATGGCGTAAAGAATTTCCCCACTACCCTTCGCGACATCTACAACCCAGTAGATAAAGTCTCTGATTCACAACAGAAATGATATACATTATACAGCAGTGGTAAAGGTGCCGGCTCTGATGCGTGCGTTTACAGGTTCAAAAGCTCGGGTTTGAGGCAGGTTAAGGTTTTTTTTTTTATAAATTATATTTGCCTTGAAACATATAGTAACATATGAAAACCTTTTATCATAATATTTTTTTTTTTTAATTTATTTAAGATTGGCCAGAAAAATATTACCAATTGTCTCATTTAGAGCAAAGCTGTAAATAGACGCTGGAAAGTATAAGTAGTTGCTGGCGTCATTTTAAATAATTTTCCTTGCTTTAAAAGAATTAAAAAAAAAAACAATTTCCATTTTTGTCTTCACCGAGAATCAAAGTTAGGTGTCCTGCAATTAGTATACATTTATACCCATTTTGGTAGAAAAAGGGTACAATTAGTGCCTTCATAGACATGCTCGAACAAATGTGACCAATTTATTCCATTATTATAAAAAAGTAGTAGTCTACTACAATAAAATATTGGAAAAGTATATTTTCTAAGCAGAAAATGTATTTTTCATACTAAGAATGAAGTTAGGTATATAGAATAAAATATTTTGATAGCAACACCAGAAGAGGAATTTTGAAAAATACAAGAGCAGGAGTTATTACCTTTCAAATGTTGTTGAAAATAATCTGTAGCCTTACTACAAGCCGAAATCTAATCACTTCAGTTGGTGCATGTTTTCATTACCTTATGAAAAATTTCAGCAGTATCTATAATATATTAATAGGCTAACACTCTCCCCATAGTAATTTTCGCAACCCAACTTCATATAGTATTTATAGATAGATCCCTATAAAAGTTATATTGCCATCTTGGTATGGACTATTTCTACTGTCTCGCGAAAAACAATTTTGAAAATTATGCTTTGTTTATTTGTTATTAAACAAAAAAGAAGCCTACAAACTTTTCAGAACTCTCCAACTATTTTGTAATCTCCAACAGCACAACATATGTATATAAAAGCTTTTACCAACAGCCAAAACTACAGTATCTAACTGTTTCGATGTACGCTACATGGACCCGTGCACGCATGGCGTAAAGAATTTCCCCACTACCCTTCGCGACATCTACAACCCAGTAGATAAAGTCTCTGATTCACAACAGAAATGATATACATTATACAGCAGTGGTAAAGGTGCCGGCTCTGATGCGTGCGTTTACAGGTTCAAAAGCACGGGTTTGAGGCAGGCTAAGGTTTTTTTTTTATAAATTATATTTGCCTTGAAACATATAGTAACATATGAAAACCTTTTATCATAATATTTTTTTTTTTTAATTTATTTAAGATTGGCCAGAAAAATATTACCAATTGTCTCATTTAGAGCAAAGCTGTAAATAGACGCTGGAAAGTATAAGTAGTTGCTGGCGTCATTTTAAATAATTTTCCTTGCTTTAAAAGAATTAAAAAAAAAAACAATTTCCATTTTTGTCTTCACCGAGAATCAAAGTTAGGTGTCCTGCAATTAGTATACATTTATACCCATTTTGGTAGAAAAAGGGTACAATTAGTGCCTTCATAGACATGCTCGAACAAATGTGACCAATTTATTCCATTATTATAAAAAAGTAGTAGTCTACTACAATAAAATATTGGAAAAGTATATTTTCTAAGCAGAAAATGTATTTTTCATACTAAGAATGAAGTTAGGTATATAGAATAAAATATTTTGATAGCAACACCAGAAGAGGAATTTTGAAAAATACAAGAGCAGGAGTTATTACCTTTCAAATGTTGTTGAAAATAATCTGTAGCCTTACTACAAGCCGAAATCTAATCACTTCAGTTGGTGCATGTTTTCATTACCTTATGAAAAATTTCAGCAGTATCTATAATATATTAATAGGCTAACACTCTCCCCATAGTAATTTTCGCAACCCAACTTCATATAGTATTTATAGATAGATCCCTATAAAAGTTATATTGCCATCTTGGTATGGACTATTTCTACTGTCTCGCGAAAAAAAATTTTGAAAATTATGCTTTGTTTATTTGTTATTAAACAAAAAAGAAGCCTACAAACTTTTCAGAACTCTCCAACTATTTTGTAATCTCCAACAGCACAACATATGTATATAAAAGCTTTTACCAACAGCCAAAACTACAGTATCTAACTGTTTCGATGTACGCTAGATGGACCCGTGCACGCATGGTGTAAAGAATTTCCCCACTACCCTTCGCGACATCTACAACCCAGTAGATAAAGTCTCTGATTCACAACAGAAATGATATACATTATACAGCAGTGGTAAAGGTGCCGGCTCTGATGCGTGCGTTTACAGGTTCAAAAGCACGGGTTTGAGGCAGGTTAAGGTTTTTTTTTTTATAAATTATATTTGCCTTGAAACATATAGTAACATATGAAAACCTTTTATCATAATATTTTTTTTTTTTTTAATTTATTTAAGATTGGCCAGAAAAATATTACCAATTGTCTCATTTAGAGCAAAGCTGTAAATAGACGCTGGAAAGTATAAGTAGTTGCTGGCGTCATTTTAAATAATTTTCCTTGCTTTAAAAGAATTAAAAAAAAAACAATTTCCATTTTTGTCTTCACCGAGAATCAAAGTTAGGTGTCCTGCAATTAGTATACATTTATACCCATTTTGGTAGAAAAAGGGTACAATTAGTGCCTTCATAGACATGCTCGAACAAATGTGACCAATTTATTCCATTATTATAAAAAAGTAGTAGTCTACTACAATAAAATATTGGAAAAGTATATGTTCTAAGCAGAAAATGTATTTTTCATACTAAGAATGAAGTTAGGTATATAGAATAAAATATTTTGATAGCAACACCAGAAGAGGAATTTTGAAAAATACAAGAGCAGGAGTTATTACCTTTCAAATGTTGTTGAAAATAATCTGTAGCCTTACTACAAGCCGAAATCTAATCACTTCAGTTGGTGCATGTTTTCATTACCTTATGAAAAATTTCAGCAGTATCTATAATATATTAATAGGCTAACACTCTCCCCATAGTAATTTTCGCAACCCAACTTCATATAGTATTTATAGATAGATCCCTATAAAAGTTATATTGCCATCTTGGTATGGACTATTTCTACTGTCTCGCGAAAAAAAATTTTGAAAATTATGCTTTGTTTATTTGTTATTAAACAAAAAAGAAGCCTACAAACTTTTCAGAACTCTCCAACTATTTTGTAATCTCCAACAGCACAACATATGTATATAAAAACTTTTACCAACAGCCAAAACTACAGTATCTAACTGTTTCGATGTACGCTAGATGGACCCGTGCACGCATGGTGTAAAGAATTTCCCCACTACCCTTCGCGACATCTACAACCCAGTAGATAAAGTCTCTGATTCACAACAGAAATGATATACATTATACAGCAGTGGTAAAGGTGCCGGCTCTGATGCGTGCGTTTACAGGTTCAAAAGCACGGGTTTGAGGCAGGTTAAGGTTTTTTTTTTTATAAATTATATTTGCCTTGAAACATATAGTAACATATGAAAACCTTTTATCATAATATTTTTTTTTTTAATTTATTTAAGATTGGCCAGAAAAATATTACCAATTGTCTCATTTAGAGCAAAGCTGTAAATAGACGCTGGAAAGTATAAGTAGTTGCTGGCGTCATTTTAAATAATTTTCCTTGCTTTAAAAGAATTAAAAAAAAAACAATTTCCATTTTTGTCTTCACCGAGAATCAAAGTTAGGTGTCCTGCAATTAGTATACATTTATACCCATTTTGGTAGAAAAAGGGTACAATTAGTGCCTTCATAGACATGCTCGAACAAATGTGACCAATTTATTCCATTATTATAAAAAAGTAGTAGTCTACTACAATAAAATATTGGAAAAGTATATTTTCTAAGCAGAAAATGTATTTTTCATACTAAGAATGAAGTTAGGTATATAGAATAAAATATTTTGATAGCAACACCAGAAGAGGAATTTTGAAAAATACAAGAGCAGGAGTTATTACCTTTCAAATGCTGTTGAAAATAATCTGTAGCCTTACTACAAGCCGAAATCTAATCACTTCAGTTGGTGCATGTTTTCATTACCTTATGAAAAATTTCAGCAGTATATATATTAATACCCTAACTCTGTTGTACTACTTTACTGCATCACCCTAATGAGTGAAAACTTTGAGTGGCATCACCACCTCGCAAAATTTCGCACTTTTTAAAGACTACGAAAACCACACAAACCCCTCTGCTATCATTCATATGCAGTAATTCAGGAGCTGCCACTTGCTTTTATTTGTGTGTCCAAAAAATTGTGCTAAATCCTGTACAACATCATTTGAAGCCTAAGAAATCCATCTTAACTACTCATGGCTTTAGCTTACACGCTCACGCATATGGGCAATCCTGTAAGCTCAACAATTTTAAAACTCATTCATTTTACATACATACATACATACATATACATACTTATGAGGAGAAGCCATGCGATTATAAACGTTACCGAAAAACTGAGAAATCGTCATTCTCTCTGCCGAAAATTTCTGCGCATTTGGTTCCTTTACTCGGTGCGTGAAACATATACATATGTATATGTAGTTATGTATATAAATGTGAGGGGAAGTCAAAAGAGTATAACCGCTATTTTCGAAAATTCGACAAATGGTCAATCTATCTGCCAAAAATTCTGCGCATTTAGTTTGATAACGGTTAAAGTGTCCTTCATATATACATATATGTATTTCCACGCACTCTATTTGGTATATACATATGTACATATGAAGGAGATTTTAACCGTTATCTTCGAACAACTAAAAAATAGTCAATCTCTTTGCGTGAAATATCTGCTCATTCGGTTTCTTCTACTTGGTGCGTAAACATATCGGAAAAAATATTAATAAGTTATTTGTATTCAATATTTTGTACAGTGTTTAGTGAAAGTTAATATTGGTCTTGCTTTTCCCATGCTTATATGCGTCGTGCTAAAATTTTGTATGGAAAATAAGAGTAAACGTATATGCACATGAGAAAACCCGGCCTCTTATTAGTAAATAGAATAATAAATAAAAAAATATTAATAAATAAAATATAAAATATATATATTACCAAAAAAAATTCAAATCAATTTTAAATAGCTTTCCATTTATAAATTTATATCTAATATTTTGTTTATTACTATTTTTTTATTCAATATTTTATTTATAAATTAAATGTTTGGCGTTTGTTCAGAAAATGCTGTGTTTAGTGAAAGTGAATAGTGGCTCTGCTTTTCGCATGCGCATATTAGGTTGTGCTTAAATTTTGTATGGAACATAAGGGTTGCGCGCTTTTCTCTCCATACAAAAGTTAAGAATACGTATATGCACATGAAAAAACCGTCCTCTTATTAATAAATAAAATAATAAATAAAAAAATATTAATAACTAAAATATTAGATATATATTGACAAAAATATCCAGGTCAATTCTAAATAAGTTTCCACTCAAATATATATCTAATATTTTATTCATTAATTTTTTTATTCAATATTTTACTTAGAAATTAAGTGTTTAGTGAAAGTGAATATTGAGAGCATATGCGTTTGTTCAAAAAATGCAGTGTTTAGTGAAAGTGAATAGTGGCTCTGCTTTTCGCATGCGCATATTAGGTTGTGCTTAAATTTTGTGTGGAGCATAATGGTGGCGTGTTTCTTTCTCCATACAAAATTTAAGCATACGTATATGCACATGAAAAAATCCATCCCCTTATTAATAAATAAAATAATAAATAAAATAATAAATAAAAAAATATTAATAACTAAAATATTAAAAATATATTGACAAAAATATCCAGGTCAATTCTAAATAATTTTTCATTTATAAATATATATCAAACATTTTTTTATTATTATTTTATTTATGTTTTATTAATTTAATTTCATCTACTTGGTGCGTTGCACATTATTTGTTGAGCATTTGAAAAACTAAATATTAACTGCAAATAAATCATTACATTTCACAGGTAAGTGTTATAATAAATTTACACTGCATCAAATGCCTTTGTACGAGGGAAAGGGCGCAGCTGGGTATTTTCACCAAATTTGGTGCAGTGAGCCTACATACATATGTTAACATTCGAATTCTGTTTTCTTCATAAATTATCAATATTGATAAATAATTAAGAAAAAAATATTTTTATTGAAGTTTGCTTCAAACACAATTGATAAAAATATTTCTTCTTTATTATTTATGAAGATTGACAAATTTATCAAGAACAGGATCGGCCGGTAACTTTACTTTGTTTACGAAAAACACATTTTTACTTTGGTTATTTTATATTCTAAGCTGTTCTCGATTTTTCAAAAGTTTAATTTACTTACGAAATTTTTAGGGGGTTAAATGGAATAATTTTTCATGTACATATATTTTTCATACAGTTGAAGATTGGCCAGAAAAATATTACCAATTGTCTCATTTAGAGCAAAGCTGTTAATAGACGCTGGAAAGTATAAGTTGTTGCTGGCGTCATTTTAAATAATTTTCCTTGCTTTAAAAGAATTAGAATAAAAAATTTCCACTTTTGTTTCACCGAGAATCCCGAGAATTGAAGTCAGGTGTCCTGCAAGTAGTATACATTTATACACATTTTGGTATAAAAAGGTTACAATTAGTGTCTTCATAAAAACATTTTTTTCCCTGATTATTTATCAAGATTGACAAATTTATCAATGACACAGAATCGGCCGGTAACTTTACTTTTTTTACGAAAAACACATTTTTACTTTGGTTATTTTATATTCTAAGCTTTTCTCGATTATTCAAAAGTTTAATTTACTTATGAAATTTTTAGGGGGTTAAATGGAAAAATATCTCATATTCATATATTTTTCATACAGTTGTAAAGCAGGAGTTATTAGCTTTCAAATGTTATTGAAAATAATCTGTAGCCTTACTACAAGCCGAAATCTAATCACTTCAGTTGGTGCATGTTTTCATTACCTTATGAAAAATTTCAGCAGTATCTATCTATCTATCTATAATATATTAATAGGCTAACACTCTCCCCATAGTAATTTTCGCAACCCAACTTCATATAGTATTTATAGATAGATCCCTATAAAAGTTATATTGCCATCTTGGTATGGACTATTTCTACTGTCTCGCGAAAAAAAATTTTGAAAATTATGCTTTGTTTATTTGTTATTAAACAAAAAAGAAGCCTACAAACTTTTCAGAACTCTCCAACTATTTTGTAATCTCCAACAGCACAACATATGTATATAAAAGCTTTTACCAACAGCCAAAACTACAGTATCTAACTGTTTCGATGTACGCTAGATGGACCCGTGCACGCATGGTGTAAAGAATTTCCCCACTACCCTTCGCGACATCTACAACCCAGTAGATAAAGTCTCTGATTCACAACAGAAATGATATACATTATACAGCAGTGGTAAAGGTGCCGGCTCTGATGCGTGCGTTTACAGGTTCAAAAGCACGGGTTCGAGGCAGGTTAAGGTTTTTTTTTTTATAAATTATATTTGCCTTGAAACATATAGTAACATATGAAAACCTTTTATCATAATATTTTTTTTTTTTAATTTATTTAAGATTGGCCAGAAAAATATTACCAATTGTCTCATTTAGAGCAAAGCTGTAAATAGACGCTGGAAAGTATAAGTAGTTGCTGGCGTCATTTTAAATAATTGTCCTTGCTTTAAAAGAATTAAAAAAAAAACAATTTCCATTTTTGTCTTCACCGAGAATCAAAGTTAGGTGTCCTGCAATTAGTATACATTTATACCCATTTTGGTAGAAAAAGGGTACAATTAGTGCCTTCATAGACATGCTCGAACAAATGTGACCAATTTATTCCATTATTATAAAAAAGTAGTAGTCTACTACAATAAAATATTGGAAAAGTATATTTTCTAAGCAGAAAATGTATTTTTCATACTAAGAATGAAGTTAGGTATATAGAATAAAATATTTTGATAGCAACACCAGAAGAGGAATTTTGAAAAATACAAGAGCAGGAGTTATTACCTTTCAAATGTTGTTGAAAATAATCTGTAGCCTTACTACAAGCCGAAATCTAATCACTTCAGTTGGTGCATGTTTTCATTACCTTATGAAAAATTTCAGCAGTATCTATCTATCTATAATATATTAATAGGCTAACACTCTCCCCATAGTAATTTTCGCAACCCAACTTCATATAGTATTTATAGATAGATCCCTATAAAAGTTATATTGCCATCTTGGTATGGACTATTTCTACTGTCTCGCAAAAAAAATTTTTGAAAATTATGCTTTGTTTTTTTGTTATTAAACAAAAAAGAAGCCTACAAACTTTCCAGAACTCTCCAACTATTTTGTAATCTCCAACAGCACAACATATGTATATAAAAGCTTTTACCAAAAGCCAAAACTACAGTATCTAACTGTTTCGATGTACGCTAGATGGACCCGTGCACGCATGGCGTAAAGAATTTCCCCACTACCCTTAGCGACATCTACAACCCAGTAGATAAAGTCTCTGATTCATAACAGAAATGATATACATTATACAGCAGTGGTAAAGGTGCCGGCTCTGATGCGTGCGTTTACAGGTTCAAAAGCACGGGTTCGGGGCAGGTTAAGTGTTTTTTTTTTATAAATTAAATTTGCCTTGAAACATATAACATATGAAAACCTTTTATCATAATATTTTTTTTATTTTTTATTACCAATTGTCTCATTTAGAGCAAGGCTGTAAATAGACGCTGGAAAGTATAAGTAGTTGCTGGCGTCATTTTAAATAATTTTCCTTGCTTTAAAAGAATTAAAAAAAAACAATTTCCATTTTTGTCTTCACCGAGAATCAAAGTTAGGTGTCCTGCAATTAGTATACATTTATACCCATTTAGGTAGAAAAAGGGTACAGTTAGTGCCTTCATAGGACATGCTTGAACAAATGTGACCAATTTATTCCATTATTATAAAAAAGTAGTAGTCTACTACAATAAAATATTGGAAAAGTATATTTTCTAAGCAGAACATGTATTTTTCATACTAAGAATGAAGTTAGGTATATAGAATAAAATATTTTGATAGCAACACCAGAAGAGGAATTTTCAAAAATACAAGAGCAGGAGTTGTTACCTTTCAAATGTTGTTGAAAATAATCTGTAGCCTTACTACAAGCCGAAATCTAATCACTTCAGTTGGTGCATGTTTTCATTACCTTATGAAAAATTTCAGCAGTATCTATCTATAATATATTAATAGGCTAACACTCTCCCCATAGTAATTTTCGCAACCCAACTTCATATAGTATTTATAGATAGATCCCTATAAAAGTTATATTGCCATCTTGGTATGGACTATTTCTACTGTCTCGCGAAAAAAATTTTTGAAAATTATGCTTTGTTTTTTTGTTATTAAACAAAAAAGAAGCCTACAAACTTTCCAGAACTCTCCAACTATTTTGTAATCTCCAACAGCACAACATATGTATATAAAAGCTTTTACCAAAAGCCAAAACTACAGTATCTAACTGTTTCGATGTACGCTAGATGGACCCGTGCACGCATGGTGTAAAGAATTTCCCCACTACCCTTCGCGACATCTACAACCCAGTAGATAAAGTCTCTGATTCACAACAGAAATGATATACATTATACAGCAGTGGTAAAGGTGCCGGCTCTGATGCGTGCGTTTACAGGTTCAAAAGCACGGGTTTGAGGCAGGTTAAGGTTTTTTTTTATAAATTATATTTGCCTTGAAACATATAGTAACATATGAAAACCTTTTATCATAATATTTTTTTTTTTTAATTTATTTAAGATTGGCCAGAAAAATATTACCAATTGTCTCATTTAGAGCAAAGCTGTAAATAGACGCTGGAAAGTATAAGTAGTTGCTGGCGTCATTTTAAATAATTTTCCTTGCTTTAAAAGAATTAAAAAAAAAACAATTTCCATTTTTGTCTTCACCGAGAATCAAAGTTAGGTGTCCTGCAATTAGTATACATTTATACCCATTTTGAAGGAAAAAGGGTACAATTAGTGCCTTCATAGACATGCTCGAACAAATGTGACCAAATTATTCCATTATTATAAAAAAGTAGTAGTCTACTACAATAAAATATTGGAAAAGTATATTTTCTAAGCAGAAAATGTATTTTTCATACTAAGAATGAAGTTAGGTATATAGAATAAAATATTTTGATAGCAACACCAGAAGAGGAATTTTGAAAAATACAAGAGCAGGAGTTATTACCTTTCAAATGTTGTTGAAAATAATCTGTAGCCTTACTACAAGCCGAAATCTAATCACTTCAGTTGGTGCATGTTTTCATTACCTTATGAAAAATTTCAGCAGTATCTATCTATCTATAATATATTAATAGGCTAACACTCTCCCCATAGTAATTTTCGCAACCCAACTTCATATAGTATTTATAGATAGATCCCTATAAAAGTTATATTGCCATCTTGGTATGGACTATTTCTACTGTCTCGCAAAAAAAATTTTTGAAAATTATGCTTTGTTTTTTTGTTATTAAACAAAAAAGAAGCCTACAAACTTTCCAGAACTCTCCAACTATTTTGTAATCTCCAACAGCACAACATATGTATATAAAAGCTTTTACCAAAAGCCAAAACTACAGTATCTAACTGTTTCGATGTACGCTAGATGGACCCGTGCACGCATGGCGTAAAGAATTTCCCCACTACCCTAAGCGACATCTACAACCCAGTAGATAAAGTCTCTGATTCATAACAGAAATGATATACATTATACAGCAGTGGTAAAGGTGCCGGCTCTGATGCGTGCGTTTACAGGTTCAAAAGCACGGGTTCGGGGCAGGTTAAGTGTTTTTTTTTTATAAATTAAATTTGCCTTGAAACATATAACATATGAAAACCTTTTATCATAATATTTTTTTTATTTTTTATTACCAATTGTCTCATTTAGAGCAAGGCTGTAAATAGACGCTGGAAAGTATAAGTAGTTGCTGGCGTCATTTTAAATAATTTTCCTTGCTTTAAAAGAATTAAAAAAAAACAATTTCCATTTTTGTCTTCACCGAGAATCAAAGTTAGGTGTCCTGCAATTAGTATACATTTATACCCATTTAGGTAGAAAAAGGGTACAGTTAGTGCCTTCATAGGACATGCTTGAACAAATGTGACCAATTTATTCCATTATTATAAAAAAGTAGTAGTCTACTACAATAAAATATTGGAAAAGTATATTTTCTAAGCAGAACATGTATTTTTCATACTAAGAATGAAGTTAGGTATATAGAATAAAATATTTTGATAGCAACACCAGAAGAGGAATTTTCAAAAATACAAGAGCAGGAGTTATTACCTTTCAAATGTTGTTGAAAATAATCTGTAGCCTTACTACAAGCCGAAATCTAATCACTTCAGTTGGTGCATGTTTTCATTACCTTATGAAAAATTTCAGCAGTATCTATCTATAATATATTAATAGGCTAACACTCTCCCCATAGTAATTTTCGCAACCCAACTTCATATAGTATTTATAGATAGATCCCTATAAAAGTTATATTGCCATCTTGGTATGGACTATTTCTACTGTCTCGCGAAAAAAATTTTTGAAAATTATGCTTTGTTTTTTTGTTATTAAACAAAAAAGAAGCCTACAAACTTTCCAGAACTCTCCAAATATTTTGTAATCTCCAACAGCACAACATATGTATATAAAAGCTTTTACCAAAAGCCAAAACTACAGTATCTAACTGTTTCGATGTACGCTAGATGGACCCGTGCACGCATGGTGTAAAGAATTTCCCCACTACCCTTCGCGACATCTACAACCCAGTAGATAAAGTCTCTGATTCACAACAGAAATGATATACATTATACAGCAGTGGTAAAGGTGCCGGCTCTGATGCGTGCGTTTACAGGTTCAAAAGCACGGGTTTGAGGCAGGTTAAGGTTTTTTTTTATAAATTATATTTGCCTTGAAACATATAGTAACATATGAAAACCTTTTATCATAATATTTTTTTTTTTTAATTTATTTAAGATTGGCCAGAAAAATATTACCAATTGTCTCATTTAGAGCAAAGCTGTAAATAGACGCTGGAAAGTATAAGTAGTTGCTGGCGTCATTTTAAATAATTTTCCTTGCTTTAAAAGAATTAAAAAAAAAACAATTTCCATTTTTGTCTTCACCGAGAATCAAAGTTAGGTGTCCTGCAATTAGTATACATTTATACCCATTTTGAAGGAAAAAGGGTACAATTAGTGCCTTCATAGACATGCTCGAACAAATGTGACCAAATTATTCCATTATTATAAAAAAGTAGTAGTCTACTACAATAAAATATTGGAAAAGTATATTTTCTAAGCAGAAAATGTATTTTTCATACTAAGAATGAAGTTAGGTATATAGAATAAAATATTTTGATAGCAACACCAGAAGAGGAATTTTGAAAAATACAAGAGCAGGAGTTATTACCTTTCAAATGTTGTTGAAAATAATCTGTAGCCTTACTACAAGCCGAAATCTAATCACTTCAGTTGGTGCATGTTTTCATTACCTTATGAAAAATTTCAGCAGTATCTATAATATATTAATAGGCTAACACTCTCCCCATAGTAATTTTCGCAACCCAACTTCATATAGTATTTATAGATAGATCCCTATAAAAGTTATATTGCCATCTAGGTATGGACTATTTCTACTGTCTTGCGAAAAAAAATTTTGAAAATTATGCTTTGTTTATTTGTTATTAAACAAAAAAGAAGCCTACAAACTTTCCAGAACTCTCCAACTATTTTGTAATCTCCAACAGCACAACATATGTATATAAAAGCTTTTACCAAAAGCCAAAACTACAGTATCTAACTGTTTCGATGTACGCTAGATGGACCCGTGAACGCATGGCGTAAAGAAATTCCCCACTAACCTTAGCGACATCTACAACCGAGTAGATAAAGTCTCTGATTCATAACAGAAATGATATACATTATACAGCAGTGGTAAAGGTGCCGGCTCTGATGCGTGCGTTTACAGGTTCAAAAGCACGGGTTTGAGGCAGGTTAAGGTTTTTTTTTTTTATAAATTATATTTGCCTTCAAACATATAGTAACATATGAAAAAATTTTATCATAATATTTTTTTTTTTTTTATTACCAATTGTCTCATTTAGAGCAAGGCTGTAAATAGACGCTGGAAAGTATAAGTAGTTGCTGGCGTCATTTTAAATAATTTTCCTTGCTTTAAAAGAATTAAAAAAAAACAATTTCCATTTTTGTCTTCACCGAGAATCAAAGTTAGGTGTCCTGCAATTAGTATACATTTATACCCATTTAGGTAGAAAAAGGGTACAATTAGTGCCTTCATAGGACATGCTTGAACAAATGTGACCAATTTATTCCATTATTATAAAAAAGTAGTAGTCTACTACAATAAAATATTGGAAAAGTATATTTTCTAAGCAGAAAATGTATTTTTCATACTAAGAATGAAGTTAGGTATATAGAATAAAATATTTTGATAGCAACACCAGAAGAGGAATTTTCAAAAATACAAGAGCAGGAGTTATTACCTTTCAAATGTTGTTGAAAATAATCTGTAGCCTTACTACAAGCCGAAATCTAATCACTTCAGTTGGTGCATGTTTTCATTACCTTATGAAAAATTTCAGCAGTATCTATCTATAATATATTAATAGGCTAACACTCTCCCCATAGTAATTTTCGCAACCCAACTTCATAAAGTATTTATAGATAGATCCCTATAAAAGTTATATTGCCATCTTGGTATGGACTATTTCTACTGTCTCGCGAAAAATTTTTTTGAAAATTATGCTTTGTTTTTTTGTTATTAAACAAAAAAGAAGACTACAAACTTTTCAGAACTCTCCAACTATTTTGTAATCTCCAACAGCACAACATATGTATATAAAAGCTTTTACCAACAGCCAAAACTACAGTATCTAACTGTTTCGATGTACGCTAGATGGACCCGTGCACGCATGGTGTAAAGAATTTCCCCACTACCCTTCGCGACATCTACAACCCAGTAGATAAAGTATCTGATTCACAACAGAAATGATATACATTATACAGCAGTGGTAAAGGTGCCGGCTCTGATGCGTGCGTTTACAGGTTCAAAAGCACGGGTTTGAGGCAGGTTAAGGTTTTTTTTTTTATAAATTATATTTGCCTTGAAACATATAGTAACATATGAAAACCTTTTATCATAATATTATTTTTTTTTAATTTATTGAAGATTGGCCAGAAAAATATTACCAATTGTCTCATTTAGAGCAAAGCTGTAAGTAGACGCTGGAAAGTATAAGTAGTTGCTGGCGTCATTTTAAATAATTTTCCTTGCTTTAAAAGAATTAAAAAAAAAACAATTCCCTATTTTGTCTTCACCGAGAATCCCGAGAATCGAAGTCAGGTGTCCTGCAAGTAGTATACGTTTATACCCATTTTGGTATAAAAATTGTACAATTATACACGCTCACGCATATGGGCAATCCTGTAAGCTCAAAGATTTTAAAACTCATTCATTTTACATACATACATTCATATATGTACATATGTACATACTTATGAGGGGAAGCCATGCGATTATAAACGTTACCGAAAAATTGAGAAATCGTCATTCTCTCTGCCGAAAATTTCTGCGCATTTGGTTTCTTCTACTCGGTGCGTGAAACACTTGCTCAAATTTTCAAATTTTTTGCCCTCATTCCTTTTACTAACCATAGATAAATAGATTTGAGACTCTTCGTTTCGAGAGAGCGCTGTCAAAATGCACATTTTTTATAACATTTGTCATTGGTGCCACTCCGTGAAAGTGGAGTAAAACTGAGTAATGGTATTTTCATCATATATTTTGGGAATTTTAAAGGTTTTGCTTTTAATTGGACTTTTGAAGGGGTAAATAAATTTTTCGAAACTTATATTATAAAAAATATGACAAATTAACGTATCTGCAGGCATAAATAAACAAAAATATATGTACAAATGAAGTTTAAACGCATCATATAACACTGCCATGAGTTGATAATGAAATATTGAATTTATTGGTAAATATGGATTGATAGGATCAAAAGCACTATAAAAACCGTTGTTGAGTGCATGGGGGCTGGTCCTTTACTTAAAATTTCTGAAGTTCTTCTAACAAAATCTATAACATAAGGCCAAGTAAAAAATGTACTTAAGGTTTTTTGTTGATAAATTTTGACTGGCTTATAGTATTGACCTTCCGCCTGCATATTATTATCAGGGACACCGAACCGCATGTTTTGATGTAGCACTCAACATTTTTCATAACTTCTACCCTTTGACGCCGACTATTTCGGGCGATACTAGTTATAATTATTGTGGAGAAAGTGCAGTAATAGTAGATCGAACAATAAAGAAATACGAAGTTAGGAGATCATATGTTACAACAAATCCCAGGGATCTTGTGTGATGTACTGCACCGGCCACAAAGTGCTACGATGGAGATTAGACGAGTTATGATATTCCTTGGCGAAGGAACTACTGACTGCCGGAGGAACTACTAGATGGCGGCGCTACAGTAAACCAACTTTACCTAATTGCTTACTCGGATGATTAACGTTGTCGATAATTTACCACAAGTTGATGCTAATTATCCCAAATGCGTGGAAAGTAATAAAAATTTTGACGAAAGAATTTCCAGGTGAATGTTTACGATGTAGACAATTTACGAGACCTGATGCAGTTGATTTTAATTTAGTTATCAAACGTAGAATTAGTTTATCATCGGTGCTCCGGTACGAATTCAGTGTACAGCTGGCCAAATAATGTTGACTGTATCCAATATCCCGCTGATTGGCGGGTGCCAGGAGCTGCTACGAAATCTTCAAATAAAGTTGATAATGCGTTTGATTGGCTTAGTTTTAATCAACAGGACGAGTGAAAGTTGTGACCAGTCCTGTCACGGTCGCTAAAAATGTACTAGCCCAAATAAAACGCAATCTACGATGTTGGTCGTTCAAGTATATTTATTGAAGTGAATATAAATTTCAAACGAAGGTTTGCTTCAACTCCCTTTGTGACCAATAATTTGTACATATATACATACAAGTTAAATGGTCCCGTAATATGGTTGATTATCAATTGGAAACCAAACATTTTGTATTGGTATCACGTTAATATTTTTAAGCGCGAAACTAATAATTTCCTTGGGCAAATTAATCACCACAATTCAAATTTGATATTTCTGACTATTGTTTCTTATATTATTAATCGTAGTATTGATACCAAGAAAATGATACTGTTTAGAGTTTCGTTTTATTACGCGCGTATTAATTCAATAGTGATACTATTTTTTTTGGGTCAGTAGAACCTTTCACTTAACCGATACAAGGTCTTATGGATACCACCGTGACCTGTTGAAAGAGAGCTGTGCGCCGATTGAACAAGTCCCGATCGGAGGTCCGACGGAACCCAAAGTTCCAGTAGCGCGGTTCTCTAACTTTTTTAATGTAATTTGCCAACGAGAAATTAACTTAACAATAATTTAAACAATTTTGGGATTCACTAACTTTTTTAACATAATTTGTCCACGATTAATTAACGTAACAATAATTTTAACTATCTATGCTGTTCACTAACTTTTTGTCAACTCTTCAATCGTTAAGTTATCGTAGTCGATTTGTAAATTGATATTTTATCGACTGAGATGCCACATGTCATGATTTTAAACAATTAGCTGCACGTTATTGTTAAATCCGAGTTAGTGAATCGCACGATTGTTAAATTAAGCAGTATACGTTAATGATAAATATCTCTATTTCGAAATTGTTAAAAGTTAGTGAATCGCTCTACAGGCATGGTCCGCTTGAAGAACGTCCGCGGCTCCGTAGTTGTCGTTTAATTTTGACACTCCCATTTTCTGGGTTTCTTTTTGATGAACAAAAAAAGTAGGAGTATGTTTTGAATTTGTCAAGGAAATGGTATTAGAAAAATCCAAATAGTAGAATACTTGTAGTAAACATTTCACATAGTCAACTAAATAAAACATCAGAACATGTCATCACATACCATTACTGTATAAATCAGTGCAAACTTTCTCTAATATCAATTATAAAACAATAAAAACGGGTCACTGCTTCAACAAAACTTAAAATAAAGATATAAGCACATACGTATCTACAATCAAAATATGTACTCATATTTGCGCTCTTTCCAGAAGTATAAATCAGCTAATATAAAAATGTTGGCAAGACAATTTTCGGCTCATTCGGTTAACATGGATTGCTAAATATTGTGGTTTTGGTCAAAATTAGAGCCTTCAATGGTTAATACACTAAACTTATTAACTCAAATTAAGAATAATTGCACATTTATGCTTCAGACTAGAGGGCGGAGTTTTTTAATAATAAGTACGAAATGAATTCTTTTTAGGACATAAAGACAACCTGACTTACTCTACCAAGTGTTTAATAAAGTGAAAAGCTTTAATGAGATGAGATTGGCACCTATTTGTTCACTCACAGTTGACTTAAAACTGTTTCTTTATATGTAATCTAAGCCAAAACTGATTATCAAAGCTGGATAATAGTAACCAAGTTTTGTCAAAAATAACAGAAATCGAATCACAGCAGTTGCTAAATAACGGAAATCACGTTTTAAACGTACACCATTAGATCTCCCAAAAGTCGATCTAAATAATAGCGTAAATGAATACATTTTCTGAAACCAACCTTTTTAAAAGTTTTGTAATATAATACATTTTTAGCTGCTATTTTAAAATAATTTCTATAAAAGGCAACCCAAAATGTAGGCAGATTAGAACGGAGCTAGGCGGCAGCGTGATTCGCAGACCAGTCAGCAGAGGCACCCCGCAGGGAGGCGTTCTCTCTCCGTTACTCTGGGTGGTTACCGTCAACCAACTGCTACGTCTTATGGAATCGGAAGATCACCTGGTGATCGCGTATGCAGATGATATCTGCGTCACTATGCGGGGGAAATTTCCGCAAACTCTCTGTAACTTAATGGAAGGGGCACTATGCAAAATATCTCACTGGACCACGGCCGCAGGATTGGAAGTTAACCCGGATAAAACCGAGTTAGTCCTCTTCACGAGAAGGTACAAAGTACCTGATCTGACACCGCCAAGAATTGGGGGTACCTCCTTGGCGTTCAGCGATAAAGTCAAATACTTGGGAACTATTCTGGACAGGAAGCTGTTTTGGATTGATAATATAATCGAGCGAGCCAAAAAGGCATCAGCGGCGCTTTTCACCTGCAAGAGGGCAATTGGTACCACCTGGGGGTTCTCCCCTAGGGTGGTCTACTGGATCTACACAGCCATTGTGCGCCCGATTCTTCTCTATGGTGTACTGGTCTGGTGGCCTGCACTAGCAAAGAGCACATATCTTGGCATGCTTCAAAAGGTTCAACGAAGCTCGGAGCTCTGCATCACCGGGGCTCTCAGCTCCACTCCGACTGAAGCTCTCAACACAATGCTGCATCTGCCACCTCTTGACCTGGTGGCAAAGGAATTTGCGGTTATCACCGCTCTACGTATAAAGGAAACAGGTCTCTGGTCAGGTAGGGCCAGTGGACACGCAACAATCCTGGGCACAAACGCCCCTGTCCCAATACCAGTACGCACTGACTACTGTACACCAATGAACGTTTTCGATAAAAACTATGTAGTGCATATACCATCGCGGCAAGCCTGGAATACCAGACAACATACAGTTCCGGGTGCCACAAACATATTCACGGATGGTTCTAAGCTGGACGGGAAGGTGGGGGCAATCTTCTTTTCACCGGATCTGGGTTTAGAGGTCTTCCCGATAACTGTAGTGTGTACCAAGCCGAAATGCTAGCTATACACAGGGCTGTGAATCATCTCGGGTCTATGCCCAAGGATGGCAAACGGGTTTTCATCTTCTCAGACAGCCAGGCCGCTTTAAAGGCCCTGGACTCATTCGTCGACAACACAAAGTCGGTCACTGAATGCCGCAGATCTCTCAACGAGATGGGCCAGCACTTCAGTATCAGCCTTATTTGGGTACCTGGGCACAGGGATATTGAAGGCAACTGCAAAGCAGATGAGTTGGCCAGAAGAGGCACCACCGACCACATCCTTCCAGGAAATGATTCGGTAGGCATGCCCATGGCCACTTTCAAGCTTCGTGTTAACACGAGCACTATCAGAAAGGCAAATGAACTATGGTCGGTCATCCCATCGTGTGAGACGTCCAGGCTAACATGGCCCTCCTATGACAAGGGGCGCACAAGGGCGCTTCTGAGTATACATAAATCAGCTTTATCATCCCTGGTTAGGGTCATGACAGGGCATTGTTTAATAGCCACGCACGGTGCAAGAATGGGGGCAGCGACATTCGATTACTGTCGCAGCTGTAGACATGCTGAAGAGCAGGAGAGTGTCCAGCACCTCCGCTGCCAGTGTCCAGCACTTAGCAGGCGTAGGTTGGCCATCCTGGGCAAACCTTTCCTACTTGACCTTGCGGAGGCCTCTAGCTGTGGAGTGAAAGCTCTAGTGAAATTCATTGATTCCACGAAGTGCTTCGACCCGTTGTAGGCAGGGAAAGTGTCCCTTCTTCGGGACCGTACGGGGTATTACAATGGGCCCTTTGGTGGCCTAAGTATTGAGCAGTTGCCTTGTGGTTTCGGCTCAGCCCTTGCAACCTAACCTAACCTAACCCAAAATGTAAATGACAATTTTTCAGGGAGCAAGATGGCGCCAATTGTCAAAATCTGTCACTACAGAGCTAACTTCTAGTTATTAAATCATGTGTATACGGATCCATCATATACGTATACGTCAGGTAACCTTTCTTTATTATATGTAACCGTCTTTATTAACCCTTTATATTTGAAATATGGGTTTTGCAGGATATCAGGTACACGTGGACCGTTATAATCGTGAAGGGCAAGCCCTCAACATAAAGTAAAAATCTTTTTACACTTACTACTGCCGAATCGCATTCCAGCTCTGTAACGCTATAATTTTTCTTAGTTTTATTGAGTTTCGCTGACATGTATACTATCGGTCGTTCGCATATAGTCTCAGCCCACGCGTCTCTTTGAATGTAAAAACGTCTGTTAAAGTCCGTATGCCGAAATTAAGCTCTGCTTAAGTTGGTTGAATGACCTTTTGGCATCTTTATCTTTTCCTTAGTAAGACAGTCGCGTAATCTTGTATGAAACTTTGGTGCCAGCCCGATATGCCTAAAAAACGTCGCAACTGTTTCGGGGTTTTCGGCTCAAGTACAACCGTCTCCTACAACATATCCAAGCAAAATTTCCTGTTTTTTGAAGTTTGTTGTTAAATTTGTTCGCGTAGACACCGATCAACCTTATCTAATAAACATATATGGGACGAAAAGTCTGTAAAACACACTAACAAATTATCGAGGTACACAAACACACATTCACGTAATGAGGCGGGTATAACCTTGACCATTAGCCGACACATCCTTTGTGCCGCGTTGGACAGTCCGAATGGCCTAACTGTGAATTGGTATAGGGGTATTCCTGGCACAGTGAACGCTGCCTTCTCCCCAGACCTTTTTGCGTATTTATAAAATGCTCCTCACAGGCTATGTTTACCATTCAAGGACAAAAAATTATGTTTACTATTGTAGGGTTAAATAAGCGGACTCTGCGGTTTTGAAGTGGGCCACCAGTTCCGTCTTCATGCAGTCCTAGTGCAAGAAATTTGTATCTTCGGCGAGGTCCCCCAGCACCTGACAGTACCATTTCAAAGCTGCGCCCGTCACTAATGCAATCAAATCCATACAGAGCTGATCTGATGCTGGCCCCTCATCTTCTCTATACGGAATAAGAAGCTTTCCGCTGATATCTCTCTGTGCCGGCAAACTTGATGTGGCACTTCTCGAGGTCCATCTTCTTCAACGTGGTGGCTCTTGTGTGACACGACCTCCTTGATGCGGGTGTTTAGTTTTCGGGCACACGGCCGCTGAGGTTAGCCACATAAGTTTCCATGTTGTGGAATTCGTTTGTAAACTGAGCCATCACGGCCTCAGTTGATGGGTTTTGGTGTCTGTACTGGCAGCTCCGTTTACCGCAGCCCTCGGAACCGTAGCTTCCGGACCGCCTCGTGCCTCATTATCCGTTGTATCTGCACCCCCACCCATACCGTCTTGAGAGAGCCCGTCTATCTTCTGTACAAAACTGAGACTGGATTCGGGATGGGTATTGGTAAGCTGGTTGACGGTGAACACACTAGCTTCGCTTCCAGACCCCGCTTGTAGTGAGCGAAAAATTTGGTTCGTACACCGGTAAAAATAATCCGTCGGTACAAAATCTACCCTGTGTTAAACCCCTGTGTCGATTTGATTGAGAGGTGACCCAACCACCAAATTTCGAGGGCACGTGCGAGGCGCCTATCTCTCGTAAATAGTGCCAAACCCCCAGCCGGTCTTCTGTCCCTGTTGTCTTCTTCAGACATGTACGACTCTCTAAACTAACTCGTACAACCGCAATCCACCAACTTAAAGCAAAGACCAATTGTATGGCTTCCCGTATAATAACAAAGGCAAAAAAGCCAAAAATTCGATTTGAATAATCTTTTAGTTTAACCGCGGATAAACCACCATTCCCGCACAACCGACACGTGTGGCACATCCGCATAACACACGGCTTTTTTTTCATATATATTGCCGAGTCATTTAAAGGCAGGGGTTTGTTAAGTGTCGAGATCTAAAACTGCTCACCTACAGAGAAGTAATAGCTAAGGAACTATTGAATAAAAATATATATAATTTGTTAGAAGTATAAGAAAACAGTTGTATAATGCGCTGGAATGAGAGTCTCAGGAAAAGAGGTTTAAAATGTCTTGATGGCCGAAAGGGAACGTTAAAGTTCACTTCACTCAGCAGAAATGCACTAGACACCAATTCGTTTAATAATTTAATGATAAAAATGATTTTGTTATTTGTGTAGGATATTTACATTTTTTAATATTGAGTGGCATAAAGTTTAGATCGCACCAAGCACCCAGTCTATTATTATTATTGTTTATTGAGTCTATGATTATCAATCTTACAGACTATATACAAACAGATATTAAGAGTATTAAAATATTAAAAAGTTAAAGATAATAGAAATACAAGGTGGATTCTCACAATAAGCAAAGCTCGACCGTGATAAAAACGCTGAAGGTAGAACCGTAAATTGACTTTAGTGACATTGCTGAAACAAAAACAAATATAAGCAAGATGGTTCATTATTTTATTAATGCATAATAAAAAATAAAAAGACCACAGAAATCATTGGCGACCAGGAGAGATACCGGGTATACCTTCTAGTGTTTTTAGAATGGGTTCAACAAGAGATTTGAAAATAACTCTCGAAATGGAAAAATCAATAGTTAGTCTCCTTGAGAGCTTATTATATACGAAAAGGGCACGAAAAATAGGATCAAAATGGTAATAGTAATCGCCCTGGGAGCTGGCAGATAAAAAGGCGGGGAAGACCGTAGACGCCTGTTAGGAACATTAAATGCGACCTGTTCAAGTAGACCTGGGCAATCTAGAGTACCAACTATGACGTCCAAGACAAACATGAGAAGAAGCAGAAGTCTCCTAATGTCAAGGGATTGCAGGTTGATAAGCATACAACGAGAGTTGTATCGAGGAAACGGATCATTAAAATGGATGCTGCTTAAGCCGAACCGGATAAATTTCCGTTCAACCCTTTCAATTCTGTCAGAGTGGCAGTTATAAATAGGGTTCCAGATAGTAGAGGCGTATTCTAGCTTTGAACGCACTAAGGAAATATATAGAGCCTTCCTTGTGTAGGGATCCTTTAACTCTTGACCATATCTGCGAAGAAATGCAAGATTGGAGTAGGCTTTAGGGAGGACATAGCAAATATGGTTGACAAAGGAAAAGTCAGTGTCGAAAACGACTCCGAAATCAACACATTCAGTGACAGAGGCCACTGACCACCAGAGATATAATAAGAGGAAGGATGGGTGGTAAGGGATTTAGTAAAAGACATGTGGAAACACTTACTGACATTAAGGTAGAGATTGTTGACGAGACACCAATTGACAAGATTGTTCAAGTCGTGTTGTAGGAGTGAAGTATCAGACGGGGCATCGATTCTGCGAAAGATCTAAAGATCGTCAGCATACAGAAGAAAATTAGAGGATACGAAGCAGGAACCGATATCATTGATGAACAGAACGAAAAGGAGGGGCCCGAGAATACTTCCCTGAGGAACTCCTGACGTTGCTATGAACGGGTGAGACACGCAGCCTTCAATGTTCACACACATGGTTCTATTCGACAGATAGGATTTCAACCAGCTCAAAAATACAGAATGGAACCCAATAAGCGCAAGTTTATATAATAGGATCTGGTGAGAGACCTTATCGAAGGCCTTCGAAAAATCCGTATATATAGTATCTACCTGAGAGCCGCCCTTGAATGTAGAAATGCAAAAATCAGATAACTGTGCTAGATTGGTAACAGTTGAGCGCCCTGCAATGAACTCGTGTTGGTGCGGCTCAACAATGCTCTTGATTGCAAATGACAGTTTTTCTTTAATAATCTTTTCAAAAAGCTCAGAAAGTTTAGCGATTGGTCTGTAGTTTGCAACATCATTTTTGTTCCCCGCCTTAAAGATTGGGGTGATGGATAACTGCTTTCACCTATCGATAAATATTCCAGAAGAAAGAGATAAATTGAAGATGTGACAAAGAGGAGCACAGAGAGATGTACTGCAATGCTTCAACACAAAACCGCAAAGGCCATCACTGTCACAATTTAGCGAGGGATTTAGAGTGAGCATAGCATTACTCACATCTTCCTCACTGATTGTTGGAGAACCAAAATCTAATCGTTCAAAAGGACACGGGTGTGTATTAAAATCATCCCGGTCACCAGTGTCAACATCAAAATTAGTCAGCAAAGAGTTCCGCAGTGTCTTCTGGAGACTGGGAGCGCTTGTCTTTCCACTTCATACACATCGGTATATTAGAAGAACCACGTTTAGAACGGATAAAGTTCCAGAAAGCCTTTGGATTTTCTTTGAGCTCACTTTCAAGCCTTCTAATGTATTAGTTGTAAAGAAATTTGTCCAGAACATTAAACTGGTTCACACTGAGTAGATATTGATCTCTGAGAAAAGTATTAGCTGTATTTGCTTGTATAACTTATTACATTTGTTGCGTTTGTTTTTTAACTTTTTAAGAGTTCTATTGTACCAGGTTAGCTTATGACGCTTAGGCCCGAAACGTCGGACCAGAAAATGAAAAGCTCAGACAACTTAGATAGGAATGAGTCGAAGCAGAAGCTGGCATCGTCCGAACAGAGTATAGATTCCCAGTTCAATGATAATATCGAGTCATTAAGATTAACAAGGTTGGTTGATCGGAAGTTAAAAGAAGAATGCTCTAAAAGAGATGAGGGCGGGATAGCTTCAAAATTTTCTAGATAAATATCAAGGGGAGCATGATGTCTATCAGATGCCGATAGGGGCGTTACACACTCAGAGAGACTAACTATTAGATTTTCGTCAACAAAAACTAGGTCTAACAACCTAGAAAGCGAATTAAATACATTTTAATCTGAACAAGGCTACAACTTAAAGTACCATCGATCAAATTAATTTCAGATGGCCGCGTGACATGAGTAGGAGTTAAAATTCCATTATTCAGTAAGTCCATCCAAACAATTTCAGGCAGATTAAAATCTCCAAGAATACAATATTTTCAATATAACTATTATATAAACTATGACAGCTATCCGGCGGAATGTATGACAAGCAGATAAACGTAGTGCGAGTGGCCCCGAAGATACCAACACAGAGCTGGTCCAGTAAGGAGTCGTCATGCATTAATTGGTGTAAAGAGACTCGAAGACAGCAATTAAGAGCAATTAAAACTCCGCCTCCTTTACTTAAACCAGTCTTAGCTGCATTCCTATCCTTTCCAAAGAGTTGAAACATATTCGAATCGAAATATTCTTCATCGAAGAAGTCAGAGTTGAGCCATGTTTCAACGAAAACGCGAGGTGGCTAAAAAAATTTGTTTTGACTAAGTACGCATGCCACCAATATTGTGAAAATAAATTTTAATGGCAAGTCCTTATTACTATTTTGAAGAGCGATATAATGATTCGATGGATAGCTAGGTTTCGTGACTATGGCTTTGGAAGAAACGAACGGCCGAACATTGATGTTGGTTGGCCAAACATTAGGGTTCAAAATTTTTTCAAAGAACGCAGTAGATACACCAAGCTTGAAATTCACGCACTCAAGACTGTCAAGCGGAACTCCGTATTTGACAAGAACACGGCAAGAGATGTGTTTGCGGTCGATTCCGGCGTTCTTCGAAACATATTTAGTCTATGACGTTTCTAGAGGACACAGTAGGTTTAAACGATGAAAGGTGTACGTATTTAATGGTGACGACAGCTTCGAGCTCAGTACTAACATTTCGACCACAGACTACAGCCCGCATAATTTGACCATATTGATGAGGTTGTTGTTGTGGCAGATGCTGTTCTCGCTAAGAAACCGGCCAATCACAGTCTGCGTTCACGGCCAGTTGTTGTGGCGGATGTTGTTGTAGCTGAGCCTTCGGACTACCACCGTTTACATTCGCTGCCTGCGGTTGTAGATTTTGATGACGCTGCTGATGTTGGAGTTGTTGTGGCTGGACTTTAGGCGTACCACAGTTTTCATTCAAAGGGACAGTACTTCGAGAAGCCACCTTATCTGCATAACTAAGCAAGTTATTATTATTTTGATTGCTTGCAACGACAACCTTACCAGAATTAGGCACGTCGGCAGGTATGAGTAGCTTGGAGTTTTTATCGTTGTTTTTATTCTCAAGTCTACTTATACGGTTAATATCACCTTGCAGAGAGTGAATACACTCAACTGCTTTTGTTAGCTCTACTCGCAAACTTTGCAGTTCAGCGTGTATAGAAGATAACACTTGGAGAAGCTCTTTATTATTCGCACAGTTTAATAGCGGCGCACCCAGTTGTTGTTGTTGTTGTTGAATAGAATTATCGTGATGAGGGACTGCACACAGGCCACAAATATATACATCGTCAGAGTTTTTGAAAAAGTCCTGATCAGCAGGCAAAGTACCGACGACACACTGCATGTGATAAATTTCTTTGCATCTCTCACATTGTACGCTGCATTGAGCGCGTTCAACTCTATGTCCACAAAAGCAAGGCATAATTGAACTTATATACAGTATAAGAAATTTGTATGGTTTCAATGTTACACCAGGTCAGCTTAAGCAACGTAAAAATATGTAGTGATTTTAAAGTACACCTGGTCACCTTAACAATTAGCTGTGTGCTAAAAGATATCCAAAACGTTCACACACAGATGGCGCCGCAGTGTGTTGAAAATAACAGGCGCAAGTGATTTTGTATACACTAATTGTTGTTGTAGCAGTAGCGAAAATTAAATATTTTGCATAATACTTGCGTTAAAGCTCCGAAATTAAAAGATTTCTGTACCATCAAGTCCAGTGGATCGCATGAGATGTTTACGATTATTTTAAATTATACGCACTTTTAACATGAAAATACAGTAAATGGTTTTACGAGCGCAAAAACTGTCAACTTATCCCCTTGTGTCAAAACTGAAACTTTAAGATCAGATTGAAGTAATGATCTATTTTCGCTAAGAGTGTAGGACATACAAATTTTGGAAAACTTAATAGTACTGAACAAGTTTCTAAATATGTAGTGAGTGACTCACTTTATCGAACGCTTTACTGAAATCTGCATATGGGTGTTTCCAGCGTTACGGACGTTCCATGCTGGCACATTATTTTGAGAATAAAACCTATAGCAGGCTTTGGATAAGAATGATTTTTTTTTCATATAGAGCCTTGTTTAAGCGACATACATACATACATAAGCTACGGTTTTTCATTCGTTGATTTTATTTGCATTGCATGCTATTGTAATTCGCAATCAGCTTATAAAATATTTCGAAGATATAGTTTATATTTTGGAAAGCCAAAGGGTGGTTTTTCACAACGAAAATGAGGAAGCCAATCGCGCCATGCCTCAGAGCCAACAGTGCTCGCCACCAACAAATACATATAGGGTGTCACAGGTGTCCCGCACCTCCCGTTCTCTAAAGAACAAAATGTTTTTAACATTTGCGCAACACGGTCATCAGAACCTGAGCCAAATGATTTAATAAATACCTTTTGAGCAATACGGTCGCCTAGGCCTGAGCCAGAAGGTGGTTTTTCCAAGCGAAAATGAGGAAGCCAATAGCGCCATGCCTCAGAGCCAACAGTGCTCGCCACCAACCAATACATATAGGGTGTCACAGGTGTCCCGCACCTCCCGTTCTCTAAAGAACAAAATGTTTTTAACATTTGCGCAACACGGTTATCAGAATCTGAGCCAAATGATTTAATAAATAGCTTTTGAGCAATACGGTCGCCTAGGCCTGAGCCAGAAGGTGGTTTTTCCAAGCGAAAATGAGGAAGCCAATAGCGCCATGCCTCAGAGCCAACAGTGCTCGCCACCAATAATACATACAGGGTGTCACAGGTGTACCGCACCTCCCGTTCTCTAAAGAACAAACAATTTTGAACATTTTTAGGCAAACATGGTCGTCAGAACCTGAGCCACATGAATACATACAATTTGAGCAAAACGGTCACATAGCACCTGAGCCAAATAATAAAATAAAATAAAAAAATAATAATAACTTAAAAAACAACTCGCCTTCTCTAAAGCTTAGACATGTGATCCATGTGGTGGTTTTTCATACAGAAAATGAGGAAGCCAATCGCGCCATGCCTCAGAGCCAACAGTGCTCGCCACCAATAAATACATACAGAAAATGAGGAAGCCAATAGCGCCATGCCTCAGAGCCAACAGTGCTCGCCACCAATAATACATACAGGGTGTCACAGGTGTACCGCACCTCCCGTTCTCTAAAGAACAAACAATTTTGAACATTTTTAGGCAAACATGGTCGTCAGAACCTGAGCCACATGAATACATACAATTTGAGCAAAACGGTCACATAGCACCTGAGCCAAATAATAAAATAAAATTAAAAAATAATAACAACTTAAAAAACAACTCGCCTTCTCTAAAGCTTAGACATGGTCCTTCGAGCCGGATACGAACCGGCGACTTATGCATTTCACTAGACGACTAAGCCGTCTAGGGGGGCGAGGATGTTTAAGCGACGTACATACATACATAAGCTACGGTTTTTCATTCGTTGATTTTATTTGCATTGCATGCTATTGTAATTCGCAATCAGCTTATAAAATATTTCGAAGATATAGTTTATATTTTGGAAAGCCAAAGGGTGGTTTTTCACAACGAAAATGAGGAAGGCAATCGCGCCATGCCTCAGAGCCAACAGTGCTCGCCACCAACAAATACATATAGGGTGTCACAGGTGTCCCGCACCTCCCGTTCTCTAAAGAACAAAATGTTTTTAACATTTGCGCAACACGGTCATCAGAACCTGAGCCAAATGATTTAATAAATACCTTTTGAGCAACACGGTCGCCTAGGCCTGAGCCAGAAGGTGGTTTTTCCAAGCGAAAATGAGGAAGCCAATAGCGTGTATGTACGATTTACAGAGGAATAAACAAGGACTGTGACTGCATTAAAGTTATGTTGCCATATACGGGTTTTATTCGAGAAATATCGGTTTTAATTTTGTTCGGACGTTCCCTTTCGGACGTTCCAATTTTTTCTTTGAAAGAAAACACAGATTTTTCATATCAAAACAAATGTTGAGCACATATTTTATTGCAATTAACTCATTAATTCGGAATTCACATTAGTTGAACGTGCTGAGAACTAAATACTACTACTAAAAGAGTATAGTGGTGATAAACATAACAAAAAACTTATGTAAGTACTAGCAAAATTGAATGTAAATAAATTTTAAATATGGCGTTGCTTAGATGCCGCCTTACGTCCGGCATTAATATCCATTTTCGCATGAGAAACTGTGTAATGTTTGAAGCGCTGGTATTTGTTTTCCTTTAAGCCATCGCTCTTGCTAGGATTTTGAAAACTCATAGATATTCTTTGAATTCTCGTGCAGTATATTGCCGTGCGACGAAGCGAAAAAATTCCATGCAAACGTCCTTATATTTAGTTCTTGAATTAAGTTTGGAATACTTCTTAAAATAAATTTGTTTTTAAATTGACTGGTACAGCCGTCAGAGAATATCAATAAATTGTTAATAACAAACTTTTGTTTTAAGCGTTGAACTATTTGTGTCAGGAAGTAATAAGTATCATCTTTGTTATGAGAAAGTTTATCAGTAACTATGATGACTCTGTTTTTTCATACATCCATATAACGCACGTGAAGAGCGTTACCTGATTATAACTAAAATGCTCTGCCTGAACTTCATTTTGCGAGCTAAGCCTATAGTTTTCTGCAAATTCTATTTGCATAACAACATCTCCGACTTGAACGTTTGCTTTTTTCGTTTCAAAATATTTTTGCTGTGACTTCTTTACAAAATAATGCAACTTGAAGCTTGTTATGGTCTACTTCCAACTTATAGTCATTTTTCTTTTATTGAGTTTGATTGGTGTGACTCACTGCGGTTGGATAGGTGACAGTTTAGGTTCACCCTGCGGTTTGACATAAATCGATAGATTCTAGGAAGTGGCGTGATTTTTGCCGAGGTGGCAGCACCAATTGTCCATAAAATGGAAAAAGGCACCAATAACGGAACTTTTAATTTCCAGACAAACAAGTGATTGGTGGGTTCTCGGTGTGGCCAGAAATAAATAGTAGCGTAAACCAGATTGCCCGAAAAATGACAGTGAAATGGGCATTTGACATAAGTAAATATCATTTATTTCTTGTAGGGGAAATTAACGTATATCATTGGGTAACTTATATTAGTTCATCAATTAGTAGGGTGGGAGACACATGGAATCTCGTCCTGATTCCTGACCTTGACTCGATGAATAACTCATCATATCGCCAAAACAAGGTGCAACCAAAGGCGGCAATAAGTATTAGTAATTGGTAAAAAGCATTTGTAAGGTGGGAGTTTAACCATTTTAATGGCAATATTCGTGTATTATAGTATTATCCATGGCAGGGTCGGATAAGGAGTTCATGTGTCTCCTATCCTAAAACACAGTAACGTCGGGTTCCGCGGACCACCAAGGGAACACACCAAACACAAGTTCTAGAACCTTCCTTTTTTCGCGCTAACGAAAGCGTGCCTTTATGGTTCGGACTTAATAAAAGTTGTAGCAATTTTAACACCTAATGCACTTTATGCAAATCTACTCCGCTTTATGCTCCCATTTAATAGCACCATAGTTCGATTTTGAGTAAGTAAATTTTTCTCTGACTTCAAACTCACCCGTAAGATAATTATTCATTGGTAACCTTCTGTAATTTCAACTTTTGTTCCATACGTGAAAATTCACCTTTAATAAAACTAACTAGAGAGCAAAATAGTAGGGAGACTAAAAGACTAAATTCCTTTTTCTTTAAGCATTAAAATAAAAGCGAAATTAAAGTTCTTCCAGTTTTAAGTAATGTCTACAGATTACCTATCGTAAAATCTACTATACAGGTGTAAAATCATATCTTCTACTTTAATTTCAATAGCATAAGGCCTGGTTTTTTTGTTTCGGAATGAGTACTGTACTCTTACCAAATTTAGTAGTACAATAGGGTCCCTAAAATAGTAACAAAAGTCCGAACCCTGATGGCAACGATCACGCCACCTCGAGCAGGATAGCGGAATTTTTCCAATGCGCAGTCGCCATCGCAAATAAATTTCCATTACCATAGCGACATTCGCCTGACAATTCCTTTCTTTTAAATGTACGGTGGTTTGGTTCAGTGAAGTGTATTGAGTGTTAAAATCTGTGATTTTGTGAAAAAAAATCAAACATCTTCACATTTTGAAAAATAAACATATGTAAAATAAAACTGAGCGTGAAATAGTTCTCGCTGTTTTCGGTATTTAATAAACAATACGTACAAATATAGACATTCCGATCGGCCTCAGTGCATTATACGTGGAAAAACCGGTAAAGTGCGTCTTAATAAATCGAATCCATAACAAAAATATGTATCTCATCATAGTTCTTTAATCTAGGTGTAATTCATCAATATTGAATAAAATAATAAGTGTATCTGTATCAGTTGCATCACCAATCACCAACACCACCAGCAATAACAACAACGGGGGCCGCCCACATATAGGCCCGCCGTCCAACCGGCAACAACAACCGTGACAACCGCCTCTTGTAGGCCCGCCGCAACAACAATAGTATCAACAGCAACCGGTCACGGCACCGACAACAGCAACAACACCGGAGGTAACCATAGGCCCACCGTATTGAACTAGCCGAAACAACAACAAACACCAGAATTAGCGATAGCGGGGGCCGACCTCTTATAGGTCCACCGTATTGAACTAGCCGCAACAACGACCAAGTCCAACACCAACAACAGCGGGGCCGCCCTCATATAGGCCCTCCGTCCAACTAACAACAACCAGCCGTAACCACCAGCAGTGACGATAGCAGGGGCCGCCCTGTTATAAGCCCGCCGCTCAAATACCAACAACAACAACAGTAGCGCCCCACCAACGGCCTACTGCAACAACCGGGTGAGACCTACATATTTTGGACATATGTAGTTTATGATGTACTTTGAAAAAAAATTTATAATTTAAAATAATAATGAAGTAGAGGAAGGATAGGAGGATTTAAATTAAATAAACTAAATTGAAGTAAGAAAGAAAGTTTAATATAAGCAAAAGAAATAAATTTAAATTACTGACATAGGAATAAGAGATAGGAAAACTAATATGAAGCAATAGGAAGAATATATATATATGTATGTATATATAACAAATAAATAAAACGTATCCTCAATAAATAAAATCAATAAAATGAAATAAAATAAAATTAAATCATATTAAACTAAAATATGATAAAATTTATTTAAGATACACAACAAAAATATAATTAAAAATACCCTAAACTAAAATAAGACTATTTAATTACCCTTAATATATAAAATAAAATTCCAATTAAAATAAATAAAATAAAATATAATTAAAATACATAAAATTAAATAACATAATATACATAAAATAAAATAGAATAGTACAAATAATAAAAGGTAAATAAAATCAAAATACATAAAATAAAATATATAATTTAAAATAGAATGAAATACACAGAATAAAATAGAATTGAAATACGTAGACTAAAATGAAAATTAAAATTAAAATAAATGTAAATACGTAAAATAAGATAAATTTAATTAAATACATAAACTAAATACCTAAAAATATATTTTAATACAACTAATCAAATACATAAATAAATAAATGAACAAACTACAACTATAACAAATTAAAGGCCGCCAATAAAATAACATAATAATAAATAAATAATGAATAAAATAACATAACAATAAATAATTAATAAATAAAGTTACTTAATAATATAACAATAATAATAAGAAAAGTAAATTAAGCAAACCAAAACAAAAATACATAAATAAGCAAAGAAAGTTAGATAGGGTAACGCAAAATTAATATAGATGTAATTTACAAAACAAAAGGGTAAAATAAATACATTAACGAAAATTTAATTAAAGATTTAAATGGATATGAATTTGAGAAAAAGGAGAAAAGATAGGATAGGGTTGTAATTTAAAATAAAAACGAACAGAAGAGGATAGGGAAAAATAAGAAAAGAAAACACGAGTTATGTAAATAAATTAATTGTTGTTTTTTTTTAAATAAATAATTTTAATTTAACGTACATAAAAATGAATTATAAATAAAAATAACTTATATGGGAATGCTGACGTCTCAGTTTAATTAGAAGGCAGTAGGATTCTAGGTAAGGAGACCAGGTGCATCGATGGCCATGGATGAGGGTGGGCCAAGCACCGTGCGGCGCAACAACACCCGCGGCGCCCCCTTGTATTGTTCGGTGTAATTCTTGGATTTATATGTTTGTTTATTTCTTATTTTGCTAATTAGTTTTCGGTTATTTTTTTTTTGAATTTTGAGTTGAGTTTAACTGCCCGTTTTCTTGTTGAATTTTTCCGTTTTATTTTGGTTTTTTTTTTTTTGAATTTTCGAATGTTTGAATGTCAACGGTCTGTCCGTGGCATCCGGGTTTAACCGAATGTTGTTTTAAACGTTATTTTGACGCGGTTTTTGCGTTTTTCCCCGCGTTCAAAGGCATGATTCAAATTTCTCTGTTTATGGCGCAGGATGCATATTCAGCGTTATGAAATCTTCTTTTATATTAATTTTGCATCTGCTACACGCACTGGTCATGCAGTCTTCTTTGTTCGTGTCGCAGCAAATTTTTAATAAAAATGGATTGTTCTTGGTATTTCTTCAATTAAACTATGCAAGGCTTCTAATATAAACACCATATTGGCAAACACACATATAGTGGGGCATATCCCTGGAAGCAGAACGTCTTTTGGTCGAAACTCATAAAAGTTTGTTTTGCTAATTATGTGATGATTGTATTCTTTTTTAAATACTTCGTACGCTTCACATACAGTAAGGATCATATCGACAGCCACACTGCAAAACCCCGTAAGTCACTATTTTTCCAAAAATAAGATCGTGATATTTCGCACATTAAAATTCAGTCAAAATCGGGTTACAACTTCCCGTTTCTTTCCAGTGTTGAAATGAAATAACCGTCGCTCATATACATACGTTATAATTATTACAGTTTTTTCCCTCTCCTGAAAACTTTTTGGTTTTGAACATACATTAAAGTTCTTCCAGTTTTAAGCAATGTCTACAGATTACCTATCGTAAAATCTACTATACAGGTGTAAAATCATATCTTCTACTTTAATTTCAATAGCATAAGGCCTGGTTTTTTTGTTTCGGAATGAGTACTGTACTCTTACCAAATTTAGTAGTACAATAGGGTCCCTAAAATAGTAACAAAAGTCCGAACCCTGATGGCAACGATCACGCCACCTCGAGCAGGATAGCGGAATTTTTCCAATGCGCAGTCGCCATCGCAAATAAATTTCCATTACCATAGCGACATTCGCCTGACAATTCCTTTCTTTTAAATGTACGGTGGTTTGGTTCAGTGAAGTGTATTGAGTGTTAAAATCTGTGATTTTGTGAAAAAAAATCAAACATCTTCACATTTTGAAAAATAAACATATGTAAAATAAAACTGAGCGTGAAATAGTTCTCGCTGTTTTCGGTATTTAATAAACAATACGTACAAATATAGACATTCCGATCGGCCTCAGTGCATTATACGTGGAAAAACCGGTAAAGTGCGTCTTAATAAATCGAATCCATAACAAAAATATGTATCTCATCATAGTTCTTTAATCTAGGTGTAATTCATCAATATTGAATAAAATAATAAGTGTATCTGTATCAGTTGCATCACCAATCACCAACACCACCAGCAATAACAACAACGGGGGCCGCCCACATATAGGCCCGCCGTCCAACCGGCAACAACAACCGTGACAACCGCCTCTTGTAGGCCCGCCGCAACAACAATAGTATCAACAGCAACCGGTCACGGCACCGACAACAGCAACAACACCGGAGGTAACCATAGGCCCACCGTATTGAACTAGCCGAAACAACAACAAACACCAGAATTAGCGATAGCGGGGGCCGACCTCTTATAGGTCCACCGTATTGAACTAGCCGCAACAACGACCAAGTCCAACACCAACAACAGCGGGGCCGCCCTCATATAGGCCCTCCGTCCAACTAACAACAACCAGCCGTAACCACCAGCAGTGACGATAGCAGGGGCCGCCCTGTTATAAGCCCGCCGCTCAAATACCAACAACAACAACAGTAGCGCCCCACCAACGGCCTACTGCAACAACCGGGTGAGACCTACATATTTTGGACATATGTAGTTTATGATGTACTTTGAAAAAAAATTTATAATTTAAAATAATAATGAAGTAGAGGAAGGATAGGAGGATTTAAATTAAATAAACTAAATTGAAGTAAGAAAGAAAGTTTAATATAAGCAAAAGAAATAAATTTAAATTACTGACATAGGAATAAGAGATAGGAAAACTAATATGAAGCAATAGGAAGAATATATATATATGTATGTATATATAACAAATAAATAAAACGTATCCTCAATAAATAAAATCAATAAAATGAAATAAAATAAAATTAAATCATATTAAACTAAAATATGATAAAATTTATTTAAGATACACAACAAAAATATAATTAAAAATACCCTAAACTAAAATAAGACTATTTAATTACCCTTAATATATAAAATAAAATTCCAATTAAAATAAATAAAATAAAATATAATTAAAATACATAAAATTAAATAACATAATATACATAAAATAAAATAGAATAGTACAAATAATAAAAGGTAAATAAAATCAAAATACATAAAATAAAATATATAATTTAAAATAGAATGAAATACACAGAATAAAATAGAATTGAAATACGTAGACTAAAATGAAAATTAAAATTAAAATAAATGTAAATACGTAAAATAAGATAACTTTAATTAAATACATAAACTAAATACCTAAAAATATATTTTAATACAACTAATCAAATACATAAATAAATAAATGAACAAACTACAACTATAACAAATTAAAGGCCGCCAATAAAATAACATAATAATAAATAAATAATGAATAAAATAACATAACAATAAATAATTAATAAATAAAGTTACTTAATAATATAACAATAATAATAAGAAAAGTAAATTAAGCAAACCAAAACAAAAATACATAAATAAGCAAAGAAAGTTAGATAGGGTAACGCAAAATTAATATAGATGTAATTTACAAAACAAAAGGGTAAAATAAATACATTAACGAAAATTTAATTAAAGATTTAAATGGATATGAATTTGAGAAAAAGGAGAAAAGATAGGATAGGGTTGTAATTTAAAATAAAAACGAACAGAAGAGGATAGGGAAAAATAAGAAAAGAAAACACGAGTTATGTAAATAAATTAATTGTTGTTTTTTTTTAAATAAATAATTTTAATTTAACGTACATAAAAATGAATTATAAATAAAAATAACTTATATGGGAATGCTGACGTCTCAGTTTAATTAGAAGGCAGTAGGATTCTAGGTAAGGAGACCAGGTGCATCGATGGCCATGGATGAGGGTGGGCCAAGCACCGTGCGGCGCAACAACACCCGCGGCGCCCCCTTGTATTGTTCGGTGTAATTCTTGGATTTATATGTTTGTTTATTTCTTATTTTGCTAATTAGTTTTCGGTTATTTTTTTTTTGAATTTTGAGTTGAGTTTAACTGCCCGTTTTCTTGTTGAATTTTTCCGTTTTATTTTGGTTTTTTTTTTTTTGAATTTTCGAATGTTTGAATGTCAACGGTCTGTCCGTGGCATCCGGGTTTAACCGAATGTTGTTTTAAACGTTATTTTGACGCGGTTTTTGCGTTTTTCCCCGCGTTCAAAGGCATGATTCAAATTTCTCTGTTTATGGCGCAGGATGCATATTCAGCGTTATGAAATCTTCTTTTATATTAATTTTGCATCTGCTACACGCACTGGTCATGCAGTCTTCTTTGTTCGTGTCGCAGCAAATTTTTAATAAAAATGGATTGTTCTTGGTATTTCTTCAATTAAACTATGCAAGGCTTCTAATATAAACACCATATTGGCAAACACACATATAGTGGGGCATATCCCTGGAAGCAGAACGTCTTTTGGTCGAAACTCATAAAAGTTTGTTTTGCTAATTATGTGATGATTGTATTCTTTTTTAAATACTTCGTACGCTTCACATACAGTAAGGATAATATCGACAGCCACACTGCAAAACCCCGTAAGTCACTATTTTTCCAAAAATAAGATCGTGATATTTCGCACATTAAAATTCAGTCAAAATCGGGTTACAACTTCCCGTTTCTTTCCAGTGTTGAAATGAAATAACCGTCGCTCATATACATACGTTATAATTATTACAGTTTTTTCCCTCTCCTGAAAACTTTTTGGTTTTGAACATACAGGGTTTTGCAGTGTGGCTGTCGATATAGCGCTTTGCTACTGGCCTTCCACTTTTGTTCAAGATCGTATCTTTTCTCCCAGACGATTGCACGGAGATATCGTCCCGTCTAAAAAAATGTTCAAGGATCTGCAATAATTCCTTTCCAGGATATTGGTCTTTTCCGCGATTAATCTCTTTTTCTTCGAAATATTTATTGCATAACGCCCTTAAAATTTCTTTTTTATTTTCAAGTGATTTAGGCAGGCCTTTTTCTACTTCATTAAGGGCCTTGCAAAAAGATTGCATACATTTATACTCTCCCAAGGCTACACCACTTTTCTCGCGTTTGCACTTTTCAGTGAATGCCTGTTTTCGTTTTGAAGCCGCAGCTTGGAGCATTCTTACCTTCTTATGATTTTTTTAATGTTTTTCCGGAAAACCTTTTTTCTCTCTCTCTCTCTCTCTCTCTGTTTAGGCCACCTGCCTAAATATATCGGTCGTCCCTCGTAGGCTTATCTCAACACGAAAGTGCACTTAGGTTCGTACCGATAACTGCGCGCACCCCTTTCGAACCTAACGAAAGTAAACATTCGCCGGGGGTACCGAGCCGAAAACCAAAATATAAGTTTTCCTCTTTTGCATCGACCGTCAACCAAGTCACCAGCATCCCAACCAGGTAAATACACTGTCCATCCATTTCATTTTCATTCCACTTTATTGATTCACATTGTATTTTCTAATTAACATTCCAATAAACATACCTGTAATTATTTAATTTGAAAACCCGGTGTTTACTTTTTGGTTTATGGTTTTGGTGATTGGTTTATAGAAGACAAAGCAAGTGAAAAGTTCGTGTTCACGTGGGCACACTTTCGCCTTTTGACTATCGGTTAAGTTCCCCGCCAGTGCACTATGGTCGGAAACATCACTTTTCTTGGCCAAAACTATAAAAGTTGAAAATAACGGAATTTTTAACTGGAATTTGAAGTTGCAGTATAATTAAAGCTGTTGTATAAAATAATAAATTTTTTTTTTTAATTATCAACATTTTCTTTCTGAGTTTTTATTTTTTTAGTTCTAAATGAGAAAATATACGATAAATACATACGTTGTTTCTGGAAATTGAAAATATAATTTACACACGTATTTACGAAAATATTAAAATTTATTAAAATCTTTAATTTAAACTAAAGGTCGCCCCGTTCGCATAAATTGGACGAAAATCTCAACTCTACCTCGGTTTTTACCTAATATTTCTCACCTGTGCGATGTAAACAAAAAACGTATACTATTCTGCAAACCAGACGTTCAATACGAACATTTTGATATAGGTTTGACCGTAATACGTGTTGTTTTTTCTCTTCAAAAAGTGATAACAACGTGATTTTCCTTACCGTATTTATATATAGATACAATTCATTATCCAAAAATGTATTATCCTGTTCAAGTTCTTCTGGGTAATCGTCCTCGTCGCCCTCGTCGTCATCCATATTTTCTAAATTCTCACTCGCACATGTTTCACCGATATCCTCACAATACAATAAGTAATTTACTTCTAGTGGCAGCGTTAAACGCTTCTTTGGCGCACACGTGTATTTAAGCGAAGAGATGAAATTAATGGATCCGAAGAGCTCTATGAAATACATCGAATAGATTATCAATGCGGCTAGTCTTACGTGCATGGTGCAGTCTGTCGCTTTTATGTATTTTGTTTCGTGACTCAGCTGCATCCTCTCCGAACTAACCAACAGGAAGTGGTGTATTGTACATTATTTGCTTTGAGTGAACTATAACTTTATGTACTGTGGGAGGGGTACTTGCTTTGATATAAAAAATAAATAAATATCATTTCCGTTGATATGAAGTTACCCGTAATTGTCGCAAATACTTCCTTTTGCATCTCTATAATTCTTTTAGCCGTATGGTTTAAAAGCATTTGTAAAGGAAGCTTTGCACATTTGTCATCTACAAGTACACCATCGGGTCTGCACTTACTTTTTATTGCTAATATATTATCATAGGGTGGATAAATATTAGCTTTACGTTCCTTGCTGGAAGTCCGGATGGAACAGTATTGGCTCTTCGAAAAATTGTTTTCGAGAAGAAATGCTAACGCTTCCTCATCAGACATTACAATAGGTGCTTTTACATCATCGACATATAGCTTCCTAATCTTGGATGGTCTTGATGGACTTTCGATGGTTTCTTTTAAAACAACTGCCAAATCTACTTTTCCTCCTTTTCGAGCCGAAATTGATGCTGCTTGAACTAACAGATTTGTTTCGTTGGGTTCTGACATCGAGAGGTTTGCTGCTTGTCTTCTCTTACTTCGTTCAGCTTTCTCAGAGTACTTAAGTTGCGGGCGTCCAGTTAGTGATACAATTTTTTCATCTGGGCTTAGTTCTACTGTGCATTGATTCTCTGTGGAAGCGATTTCTAAATTTGTTTGCCGGTTTATTACAGTTTCTGAACAAAGCCAGCCAGAATATTTAATTTTAAAATCATCTAATCTTCTATGACACTTTTCCCACTTTGCAGACAAATTATTGTTAAGCATGCGTTTATTTTCTGTAAATACTTATGCCATACATCTGAAATGTTATCGGCTCCACATTTTTGTATAAAATAATTTATTATTAGTGCGTCCTCATTTTTTCCTTTCTTCTGCTTGGTCAACCATTTATCAAAAACTGCTGAATTCTGTAAACGAATGACGACTGAACAAAAAATTTACTCAAAAACTGCAAAAAACCGCAAATCGAGATAAACATTTTCAAAAACTAAACACTTCAAAGTAATTTTAGTTTTTAATCTTATGCTTAACACTCCTAAACAAAATGTGTTAAGCTTACTCAAACTTAAGAAATAAAATAAATTTAAAAACGTTAAAGACTTTTGGAAAAAGTTATTTTATTTTTTAGAGTATCCAACTTTTGAGTATTATATTTTACAAAATTAATAAACTTACCATCACCTTCGTGTTCCATTTAAACTTTTATTTAACACGCTTTGTTTTCAGCTTTAACAAGCAATTGAAGTAAGCACTATAAAACACCGAACGCAATCATGTTTACAAATGAAGCAAACAAATTCAACTTCGATGACTCACCGAATAACGGCGAATTGCATATTACAACAACAAAATTCATTATTGGTTGTTTTGGAGCGTTGACTACTAGATTTCAGAAACAACAACATATTTCGGGACTGGAAACATTTTGACTTTTGGCCAACGAAAGGAAATTTCCGACCATAGTGCAGTGGTAAGACTTATCCGACACAGCTCAAGGCAGGCAGTCAGTGAATTTTTTTATTTTTTTTTTTACAAACAAATCACTGCACTGTACATTCCTTTATTTGCCACATACAGTGGAAACTCTTTTAATATTTGCCACATACAGTGGAAACTCTTTTAATAACATCATTTTTATACCTTTCATGAACATGAAATGGTATTATAACTTTGGTCCGATGTTTGTAAGTATGAGAAGAAGAAGACATAGATCCACCCTTAAGTATACCGAAATGGTCAGGGCGATGAGCTGAGTTGATTTAGCCATGTCCGTCTGTCCATCTGTCTGTTTGAACGCAAACTAGTCCCTCAATTTTAGAGATATCTCGATGAAATTTGTATTATATTAATCATTTGTCGGAACCAGTAAGATCGGACCAATACAACGCATAGCTCCCATACAATCGATTGTTCCGATAAATGGGTTTTGGCCTATAACTCTTGCAATCAAAAAGCTAGGAGAGCGAAATTTTGCAGGTTTAGTACATATTATATTTGTAACCTGTGTAGTGAAAATCACCTAGATCGGACTAACAAAACATATAGCTCCCATATAATCGATAAATCGGTTTTGGGCTATAAATTTTTCAGTTAAGAAGCTATGAACGTAAAATTTTGCAAATTTGGTACTTATTATAAATGTGATGTGTGTAATGAAAATCATACAGATCGGAGTAACATAACATATAGCTTCCAAATAACCGATTGCTCCGATAAATGTGGTTTGGCCATGTAGGACACTTAAAAAAGATATGCGTATTCATGAAAGGTATAAAGCCTTCTGCACAGCCGAAGACAGCCCTTTCCTTACTTTTTTTTCTAATTTGCACTTGGTTGATGCTATTTTATAGAGTTATCACAAAATTCGCGATATTGATCGCTCCACAAATCTAAATAGTTACAAAGCGAGCACTCCCTTTATTGGTTTGTTTAATACTTTGTCATATACACAAATATATATTCACTCTTGGGTGGCTTGTTTTTATAATAATATATTTATAAATTGTATCAAGATAATATTCAATAAACAATTCACACATTTTCATATATATTTGAGAAAAAAAAACCTAATTGCGTTCACATTTTTTTAGTTTTGGATATCACGATATTTTAGTTTGGCTATTCAGGGAATTATATGTATTCACGATTTATTTCCCACAGGCACATTAAATCTGTACCGAGATTTCTATCTGTGCAACTTTAACTATCACTTTTTCAAATTCGTAATTTTAAGGACACATTAAATCGGCATCCAGATTTCTATCTGTGTCACTCGCACATAGCTTCCCTTAGTTTCCAAGCAATCGACTTCTGAGTCAGCAACTTCCGTTCTCTTTATCTTTACAAGATATTTAAATTTATTAAGAAAATGGAGACATACATACGACTATGGAGACATACATACAGTATTGTTTCATTCGAGCAAGACTTTGGTGCTATACAGGTCGAAGAATCGACCTTGCAATACAGCAAGAGGAGTTGAAGTCATTGTGGAAGAAGAGCAAGGCGGCTTATGAAAGCCTTCTTAGTTCCACAGACCTGTCCAAAGAAGACTTGCAGTCTTTACGGCAAAAGAATAAAACATGTTTCGCATGCTACGCGAAATGCATGACTTCTATTAATGCTGAGGTTGAAAGACTATCCGTACCTGCCACACCTGCCCCTAAAGTCTCTGAATCTTCCAGCAGAGAAAATAATATTCGCCTGCCTCTGTGTGACACCGAGGTGTTCAAGGGTGACTACCTTTCTTGGCCAACCTTTAGGGACTTGTTCACGGCCATATATATATTAAACAAACGCCTTACGCCAGTTGAAAAGTTATATCACCTCAACCAAAAAACTGAAGGGGAGGAAAAAGAAATTGTGCGCAGGTGTCCATTGACCTAGTCAATACTCAGTTAAAATCATTATTTAGTTTGACGGCAGTCTATAACGAATGCGGAACGTCAATTAAAAAGTTGCAGCGAGATATTAACAATTGCATCTCGTCACTACAATGCCATCAAATTGGCATTTCGAATTGGGATGCAATAATAACTTACTTATGCTCCACGAAACTCCCGGAATGCACTCTGGCATTATGGGAACAAACCCTAGAAAACAAAATAGAGATTCCAAAATGGGGGGATATGGACAAATTCCTGTCCAATCGGTTCCAAACTTTGGAAACCGTCTCTGACCTCCGGGGTAGCAAACCTTCCAAAGCACCCAGGAGTCAAAATAATGCACGGGATACGCCTGCGAAACTTGGAGTATACCAAGCCAGCGTCATAAAAACTTTATATAAAATGTGCAACAGTAAAGAGCACAAATTACGAAATTGTCCGAAATTCCGCGGACTACCCACTGCAGACAGAATAGCCTACATCAAAACCAACAATTGTTGCTTGAACTGCCTGTCGGCGGGACACACAGTGACACGATGCACAAGTTCATTTAACTGCAGCTCGTGTCACGCAAGGCACAACACCTTACTCCACTTGGCAACAGCTCAGGCAAAAGCAAGTAACCAGAGGTGGCGTCAAAATACGTCAGATGATAGGCCCTCGACATCACAGCAGGCGCGAGACAGTCTGGAATCTGAAAAGAGGAAAGATATTAATAAGGTCTCGTCTTGTCATGGTAATACTACTAAAGGGGTATTATTAGGCACGGCCCGGGTTAAAATACACTATAACGGGGTCGATTTTTCTGCTAAAGCCCTAATTGACTCCGGTTCAGAAAGCTCATTCATAGCAGAAAGACTGAAGCGTAGAATAAACCTCCCATCAAAACGCTTACACGTACAAGTTTCCGGGATAAACAACACGCTGTCAGTACAGGTGAACGAGTCATGCTCCATTCAATTAGGTTCCCCAATTAACGGGGGATCTTCCTACTTGCCAAGTGAGCGCAATGACACGGCAGGCATTCCCTGATCTAATTCTGGCGGATAAGAGGTTCTTCATTAATGAACCAGTCGACCTCATCCTAGGAGGCGACATTTACCCCCAAATTATCCTCGACGGTATACGCAAAAACGTTCTAAACACGCCTCTTGCACAAGAAACCGTATTCGGTTGGATCTTAACCGGTCGTGCAGATGCACCCCAACCAACCAACACACGGGTATCATTTTTCAACGACGTAAACCTGGACAAGCAGTTAACCGCTTTCTGGGAGTTGGAGGATGTCCCTAAGGAAAGGGCACTAAATGAAGCCAACGCCTATTGCGAGGCACTTTTCAAGGCCACTACGCAATGGAACTCCGATGGGAAATATATCGTCGCCCTTCCATTTAAAGAGGATTTCCCTAACAACATTTGCTTAGGGCCTTCTCTAAAGGGCGTTTGCTCCCAATTCTATATAAATGAGACATGTCTAGTGAAGACTCTGGCCTTACAAACCGAGTTTAAGCAGAGTATGAGACGTTAGGACTTATGTCAAGGGTTCCCGCTATCATACCCCACCCCATTCTACAGATTGCTACTTCCTACCCCATCATGCGGTTATAAAAGAAGAAACACTACAACAAAGGTCCAGGTGGTATTCAATGCTTCGTGTCCTACTGCTAATGGCACAAGCTTAAATGACGTACTTCATACAGGCCCAGTTCTTCAGGCCGATCTGACCATTCTGCTGCTTCGATGGCGATTTTTCAAGTATGTTTTCAATAGCGACATTGAGAAAATGTACCGCCAGATATGGGTAAAACCCAATTAGACACAGTTCCAAAGAATAGTTTTTCGGCCCAACCCAGGCGACACCATACGAGTCTATGAATTACGGACAGTTACATTCGGAGTCAACTGCGCCCCGTACTTGGCTGGCACCAGTAGTCATATTAGCCAAAATTCTTATGCAAAACATATGGCTAGAGGGGACTGACTGGGACGAAAAGGTGTCTGCCCTAGATCGGTGGCTAAGCTTCACACAGGATTACGACGAAATCAATAACATTCGAATCCCGAGATGGGTGCATTTCACACCATCCAACGAGATGGAAATACACGGATTCTGCGATGCATAAGAAAAGGCCTACGCAGCTACAATCTTTTTACGAGCCAAGGTAAGGGATCAGAACTACGTGTCCATTTACTAATGGCTAAAGCAAGAGTGGCTCCTTTTAAAACGATATCATTACCCCGATTAGAGTTATGCGGGGCAGTCTTACTGGCCGAAACAATAGAATCGGATCGCGAAAACCGAAACTTAGGCAATTTCAATACGTATCTATGGACCGATTCAACTATCGTTCTGGCTTGGATCAGAAAACCACCATGCTCTTGGTCAACATTCGTGGCTCACTGAGTAACAAAGATTGTGGAAAAGGTGGGAAATCAAATCTGGCGACATGTAGATTCCGCATCAAACCCAGCAGACATGGCCTGCCGAGGACTATCCGCGAAGGATATAGTGAACAACACCTTGTGGTGGCAGGGACCTTCTTGGCTACAAGAAGACGAGACAAAATGGCCAACTCAAGAAAAATATTATGGTACAAACATCGAAGAAAAGAGAGTACAAGTGCACACAACTAAGCAAATACACAATAACGAGGACATTCTCGAAAGGTTTTCTAGTTTTTCAAGGGCTTTGAGGTTATATCATAAATTTTGAGGTTATCTCAAAGAACTAATCCCAAAACAAAATCTTCTTTCAAGGCGGAGTCATACCTCATTTCGCCCGACGAAATTAAGGCTACGACTCGACGTCTTATCAAATTATATCAATAGAAACATTATTCTGAAGAGCTAAAGGATTTACAAACCGGTAAACCCATTAGGAAAAAAGTGAAGTCCTTTCTCTCAACCCCTTCGTCGACAGCCATGACATACTGCGAGTGGGCGGTCGTCTGTCTGAGTCCCTTGATCTCGCCTTCAATGAACGCCATCCAGTAATCCTCCCATACGCCTATCAGTTTACGCGTCTTCTCGTCCAATTCATCCGTAGAATATCCCTCCACGGCGAAAACCAGCTCATGTTGCGCCTCCTACGTACGCAATATTGGATCCCACGGGTCAAAAATATGATCCGGTTCACCATCCACAATTGCAAAGCGTGCACAATCTACCGTAAGCGAGCCCAAACCCAACTAATGGGAAACCTCGCTCCAGAACGCACCCTTTCACGCGCATTCACGAATACCGGGGTAGATTTCGCCCGACCATGTGATATTAAATCCTACAGTGGAAGAGGGTGTCGTCTATCAAAGGGCTACTTTTGCCTCTTTGTCTGCTTCACGACCAAAGCCATTCACTTAAAAGCCACTAGTGACCTTAGTACCGCAGCGTTTCTAGCAGCGTTCGACAGATTTGTTGCGAGACGAGGATGTCCAAAGAACATCTACTCCGACAATGGAACTAACTTTTTCGGCGCCTCTCGAGCCCTCCGCTCAGAGGTCCAAACATTTCTGTCGGACGCCCCACAATCAAACTCTGTCAAAATACCACCATCAGATCCTGACCTGGCACTTCATACCGGCAGGCGCTCCTCATATGAGGGGGCTTTGGGAAGCAGGGGTAAAAAGTTTCAAAACCCACTTCAAAAAGATCGCATCAGATCATAAATTTACCTTGGAAGAGTTTAGTACGCTACTGTGTCGCATCGAGTCTTGCCTCAACTCTCGACCACTTAGTCCATCGTCCAACGGGTCATCGAACTTGGAGCCCCTCACTCCCGGACATTTCCTCGTTGGGGGACATCTATTAGCCCCACCGGAGATTGACGTTAGCGAGAATCGCGCCTCACTCGTCAACCGATGGCAAAAGCTTAAGGCCCTGCATCAGACGTTTTGCAAACGCTGGAAAACGGAATACCTCACAGAACTTCAAAAGCGCGTTAAGTGAAAACAGCCCCAATCCAACATGAAACAAGAGGACCTAGTAGTTCTAAAGGAGGACAACCTGCCTCCCAACGAATGGAGGCTAGGACGAATCGCTCAGTTACATCATGGACCAGATAACCGAGTCCGAGTCGTTGTACTGGATACCTCGAGGGGGCAGACTACCAGACCAATCACGAAATTGGTCCTACTACCATACGGAAACGATGGCGAAAACTAGTCCTATTCCAATCTCCCTAATTCCACTTCTAATTACTTAACAAACTAGGGAGGTCATAGTTTAGTCGAAGAGACTTAACAAAAAGTCAGTCCGACATTTCACGAGACAATCAATGCACTCGCTCAGACGGAACGAGGCCAAAAGAAAACCTATCGCAGACGGACGAACCGATCTGCCACAGAAGTTGAGAATTTTGCGACAACAGTTAACCGCAAATCACCAAAACATCGCATTCATAACCATTTGCACACACCACAAGATAACAAGAGTGCGACCAAGAGTCCTAAAGGAGCAATAAACGAAAACACTTTTTTCTCATCGCTATCAACAGTTTGAGTTACTGGAGAGACTTACAAAATTCAACAAAAAGAAAAATGTTGGCTCTTAAATAACCGGCTCCTGAAATATGCTTCGCGGCTTCGAAATCGAAGATTTCTAAATAAACCTTGTAAAACTAGGCACACACTTAAACAACATAAGTTGAAACCACAGCAGAGTAGACTGCATCCCACGTTTGCATAACCATTCAGAATAAATAGTAACTTTACTTAGTCAATTATTTATTTATTTAACTGAATCGGAATGATGATAAACACTGACTAGTGTAAGGAGACAAGGAGCTTCAAAGAACGCCTTTTTACGTCACTTCCATACCTTTTCGGTTATCAAATACCTTTTCGGTTATCATTCTACACCGAATGAATGGGAAAAGTTACAAAGAGAAACGAAAGAACAAGAATTTGAATTTGCTGGCTTTAACCATACAATTGACATAGGTTAAACACGCAATTTCACTCGAAAGGGAATTGCAGAACCTGCCTGAATGTCCAAAAGACAAGTCAGAAAGCAGACATGAAACATCACACATCAATTAGCATATGTATAGGGTAACATATGTACATATTGTATAATATGTGAGAAAGAAGAAAAGTCATTTTAATTCCTAATATAAATAATTAAATACAGGTGCTTGCCTAAATCTTCGGAGTCATGGCTTAATAGCATAGCCCAGCAGAATGTTTTGAAACCAAAACACCGGTTTAAAAACAAGATATTTCTGACGGGTAGTAAAGAGACAAATTCCTGAATTAATTAAGTTTATTTATGCAGGAGGCAAACGCTGCACTGTACATACAATGTGTCCATTATGAAACCCCCAGTACTTACAATTATACATACTTAAAAATCGAAGTGCTTACCGAGAATTTGTAGCGCTTCCTTGCAGGCATGCCACATGCGAAAACATCTCTTCACATTTTGTGGTGATTCTGCAGACTATTCCATCAATTGTGCCTAAAAATATACGAAGAAACACATTAGTGAAATTGTAATTAGGATAACCTGTAAAAAAATAAAAAAAAACACGCCCAACTCACCTGGTCTCCAGTAGCATACAAGTGCTCCAACAGCTCACCATTGACCAAATCTTTAGTGTTATTAATAATTAAAATCCATTGTTGACACTCGGCGGCATTCTTCAGGATATAAAGCATATTGTTTGTTGAATTGGTTCAACAACCGTTTCTCTAAGCCATGTTACGTCCTCATCGATTGCGCTGGTAACCGCTTGGGTGAAGGCATCCATGGGACTACGCGGCTCGAGCTGTGTCGTAGATTAAGAAGAACCAGCGAAATTCTACTGCTAAAGGCTCCTATATGCCCTTGATGTTAACGTCTACGATTTCACACGATTCCCCTTTGATACCCTCACTTGAGAGGGATGCTTTGCACGCAAGGCTGCCAGGATACATATTGTATTACACACAGCTATTTTGATGGCACCACCCGCAACGCAAGGCTGCCAGGATACGTATTGTATTACATACATCCATTTTGATGGCACCACCAGCAACCAAACGGGGGTCTACCTCTAAATTGTAGAGCATCTCGCAAATTGCCCTCCGTTTCACTTAATACACTACACACTAAGAGCACTTTATACCCCCGGCGCATTAAAAAATTTTACCACCCGCCTATGTGCCATGCCATAATAGGGCATTAATATTTGCGTCACACATTTGTGTGGCATGCATCGTTGGGGCATAGAGAATGCTGCCCATTGATGGAGCATATGTTTGGCTGCTCATTGATGGGGCATATAGAAAGCTGCCCATAAAACCTGAAAAGACAAAGAATTAGAATTGAATATATAAATAATTTTCATGTATGTATCCATCGCTGGGCGCCGGCCACCACAGCGAGTGATACACACACGTACATACATAAACGATACAGGATTTCGGAAGCGTAAACTTATACTTACCACGAAATCCGCCATGTATCCACTACTCCGATCCCCCAATGATCCACCTGCCACCTGAAAAATAAAAGAATTACAAATTAATTTAAGAAAAATTATCAACAACAAATTTTACGACTTACCTCGTGTATTTTCCAACAATGACATTTCATTCAGTAATGTATGCAGTGCTGTGGTGAAGAGAAATATGTCTGCCAGCACGTTATTAATTTAACAGAAATTAAATATGCTGTGACATAGCTACTTACACAACTTACACTTAGAGAGTTGGATACTTAGAATACCTCCGTTTCCATGGTTTTTTTACTACTTCCGCCCACACTTGTTATTGCATTTACACAGAAATGGAAAATCTACCTTCTCGGGCGGAAGGAAAGTGTCAAAACGTGCCAAAGCTACCATAGGGGAAAATTTACGCAACAACGAAGCGTACTAGTCTCCGAGTCGTCCAAAATTTAAAAATAGCCACCAAGGCACGTCAGGGTGGCGCGGAAACACGTCCTTTCCGCCCATCCCCGCGGGCGGCTAAGGTGAATCCTGGTGGCTCGGGGTGAGGCGGAAACGCGTCCTTTCCACTCATCACGACACACATCGGGTCGGACTGCACCTTACCAGGGCCGCGGACCATCAAGCACCACCGCAATGGTTGGCCACAGTGCATCGACGACCACTTTTCGCACCGGTCGAGTGGCCAACGCGCCTGCCGCAGCGATAGTTATGCGGTCATTTGCTGCCATTGCACCAACGGCACTGCTGTGCATCGAATCGGGCGGCGCACTACATTTTGTCCGTGCTCTGATCGACCCGTGCTCACCCACCACGGTCGTTGACGGTGAGCTCGCTACCGAGCTCCACCTAGAACGTGTTGGGGGAACACGGCCGATCAGGCGCACACTGGTACTTCGGGGAAAGTACGGGGTGACCAGAAGGGTCCCCACCTTGGCTACGGTCCTTACAAACCACCACCGTTTGAGCCCGGCCTCGAATATTGACGCGACGATACCCCTTTCAGCTTATGAGGTTGGCAGACCCCGAGATCTTCCGGACATCTCCAGTGCGTCTTACGCTCGGCGCCGACGTTTACGCCAGCCTGATGCTCAGCGGCACTCCACCGTCCACCCTCAATGGGTTGCTGGCACAGACCACCATCTTCGGTCTGGTACTTTCGGGGGTCCCTCAACAATGAAAACCATTAGTATAATTTTCAACACACACTCAAAGAAAAATTCAATAATAAGGTGCATTGAACTAGGCAGAACCACGTCCATATACTAACTGTTCTTTTTCATCCACAACAGGGATCAAGCAGCAGACGGCAGAACCAAGGAGATGTTCGAAGATTCTCCATAAATTTTATATACAAATTGTTGTTTAAATACATATACACATGTAAAGTGCACTAATCTCGGATTGGCCGCCGGTGGCTACCCGCGCGTAGATTTCACTCTTCAAGGTTGCTCGCCGCAAGGAGGCCGGCATGTTTAGGCCACCGGTCGTCCCTCGTAGGCTTATCTAAAACAGAAATTGCACTTAGGTTCATACCGATAGCTGCGCGCACCCCTTTCGAACCCAACGAAAGTAAGCATACGCCGGGGGTACCGAGCCGAAAACCAAAATATAAGTTTTCCTCTTTTGCATCGACCGTCAACCAAGTCACCACGTAAGCTATAAACGATCAAATAAATATAACCAGGTTGCGCAATTTCAACGTTTTTATTGAGTTAAAACTTCAATTTTTGAATCTAATTACCCATATTTTTTTAAATTTATTTATGTTTATACTATATTCTAACAATCTTTATCTTAATTTGATTTTACTATGTGAAATAATTATGTGTTCTACTTTGACGACTATTCAATACTCATCATTGCGACGTCCCAGAATATTTGATATCGATTCTCAATTAAGTTCATTTCGTGAGTACAGAAAGTGAACTTTTAAAGACATATTTACGTCTGGAAAGAAAATATTAGTTAGGCAAACAAGTTATACAATTTTGGAAAATTAATTTTAATAAGGCTTTAATATTTACCCATTTTCGAATAATTATTCATTAAGTCGTTCACTATCTGCTCGTAGTTAGGGCTTTTGGACTTGGCGTATAAGCTTTTGATACGATCTGAGATCACTCATAGTCGCCTTATGATGTGTCTAAGCTTGTTTTTTAAGTTATTATTATTTTTTATTTTATTTTATTATTTGGCTCAAGTTCTATGTGACCGTTTTTCTCAAATTGGATTTATTCATTTGGCTCAGGTTCTTTAGAGAACGGGTGGTGCGGGACACCTGTGACACCCTGTATGTATTTATTGGTGGCGAGCACTGTTGGCTCTGAGGCATGGCGCGATTGGCTTCCTCATTTTCGCTTGGAAAACCCACCTTTTGGCTCAGGCCTAGACGACCGTCTTGCTCAAAAGGTATTTATTCATTTGGCTCAGGTGCTGACAACCATGTTTGCCTAAATGTTCAAAATTGTTCTTTGGAGAACAAGAGGGTATGTATGTATTATTGGTGGCGAGCACTGTTGGCTCTGAGGCATGGCGCGATTGGCTTCCTCATTTTCGCTTGGAAAAACCACCTTTTGGCTCAGGCCTAGGCGACCGTCTTGCTCAAAAGGTATTTATGCATTTGGCTCAGGTTCTGACGACCGTGTTGCTCAAATGTTCAAAATTGTTTGTTCTTTAGAGAACGGGAGGTGCGGGACACCTGTTACACCCTATATGTATTTGTTGGTGGCGAGCACTGTTGGCTTAGAGGCATGGCGCGAGATTGGCTTCCTCATTTAGTTGTGAAAAACCACCTTCTGGCTCAGGCCTAGGCCACCGTCTTGCTCAAAAGGTATTTATTCTGATAACCGTGTTGCGCAAATGTTAAAAACATTTTGTTCTTTATAGAACGGGAGGTGCGGCACACCTGTGACACCCTAAATGTATTTCTTGGTGGCGAGCACTGTTTGCTCTGAGGCATGGCGCGGGATTGGCTTCCTCATTTTCGCTTGGAAAAACCGCCCTTTGGCTTTCCAAAACATAAACTATATCTTCAAAATATTTTATAAACTGATTGCGAATTACAATAGCATGCAATGCAAATAAAATAAACGAATGAAATAACCGTAGCTTATGTATGTATGTCGCTTAAACATGATGGTGTATTGGCCACACATGAAACAGAACATATCTGGATCGTTATTACACTCACATTCAATTGTAAAAATCAAATCTTACCTAGACAGAAAGGTTCCTTTTTATACGAAGCCGGGAAAAGAAAATACTACCTGCTTAGATGTAGGCTTTAAAAATTTCCTGTGTCTTATAATTTTAAAATATACCTGCATACTTACCCATAACTGACGGAAATGCATGTTTATAACTACATGCGTACAGCATGTTTCGAACCCAACCACTCTCCCTTTCGATGCGACAACTCTACCCACTATAAAACAATTCGAGTATTAAAAGTACTATTTGATTTATTTAAAGAAAAAGTAGTATCAGTGTTATGGTGTTATTCGTTTATCCGGATAATATCCCTTTTGCACTTTATACCTTTAATATATGTATGTATGTATACGTGGTATTTCATCCCATTTCGCCCAATTTTGAACCTGACCCCTTTAGAATTGGTGAAAGTTTTTCTGCAATTATCCCCACTAATCCCGTAGCGGGCCGATTTTTGTTTGAATTTTTTTACTTAATTAAAAAAAAATTTTTAAAATAATAAATTTTTTTATCAATTTTGTTAATACATATAACAAAAAAATGTAAGCAAATGATTTTTAAGTATTCTTTTCTTTATTTATTATGTTAACCTACCATTAAAATAACCAGGATTAATGACTTACATAGTAAACATTTAAGTTTTCTAAAAATAATGTAACAAATTATGAATTCATTTCTGGCGTTTAAATATTTTCAAATTCTTTGTTCTTTTGAATTTGAAAAGTTGTTCCTGCCGAATGACACTTTTTTGCGACTGCTCATGGCAATGGTGGCATTACCAAACGATATGCAGCAAAGCAAGTCTCCAACTCGCGGTTGATAATCAAATAACAACACCTGAAGGACTTTTTAAATGGCCTTCTGATCCGGACAAATACATTGCCATACCAATCAGTCTAAGATTTAAATGAAAAATTTTTGAAAACAAAATCGATTACAGGAACTCAACAATTACTTAACAGTAAAAAAAAATTTCAGGGTATAGCGGATTTTTCAAATACCGTTTCGTGTTACACTTGACTAGATAAACAATCTTAGCTAGGTCGCTTGATGAGTGTATTTTCACTGTAGCACAGTGTTATATGATATGAACGAAAACAATCAAAGGGAGAGGGTGAAAAATTTATTGCTATGCGTTTTTATCTTGTATAGTCAATAAACAAATCGTATAAATCTTTAAAACGCTAAAATCAAACAACACAAGGTGGTAAAATACACAGCCCCACTGAAGAAAAAATTGGTATGTTCTCGGGAGGAGACAAGTCGAACCATATGGATTTTGGGTCGCTGAACACGAATCCTTAGACAGAATTCAAAAGTTAATAAACTGTTTCACTGCTGTATTGCCGTGCTGCTGACATCCATCTGCTACGCTACTGGTATTCTACTTTTCTATTGTATTTTATTGGTGCAAGGGTGAGTAATATTTGCGCTCTGATAGCATCACTTGTGCTTGTCATTAGTGAGTGACAGAATAAAGAAAATAAGAACAAGGAAGAGTGGAAGATCGTAGCTAGTGTTGATAAGGTACGGTGCAGCCACCACGTTTAGTTTAAATTAAAACAAGTTTTTAAATATTATAATACGTATTTTTAATTATTCGATTTTCATACGCAATAGTATTTATTGAACAGTTGTGAATGCACATTTTTTCCATAGTAGAGTTAAATTTTCTTCCACAATACCGTGGGGGTGGATGGAATGCATTTCTAAGGTAAGCGAAAGAGATGAAATAATCGTATGCTCGGGTGGGTGTGGTTTTCACTACTGCTTGGTATGCAGTAATATAAAAAGAAACGAAAAAAACTTGCTAAAGCTAAAATGGTTCTGTAATGAGTGTACTTTGTCGAATACTAAAAAAAAGTTCATTGAGATAAAGCACTTAATTGCCAAATGTGAGGAAACGAAAATGAAAAGCGTGGATGTAAAGCAAAAAGTTGAGATAATATTTAACAAAAAATGTTCTTCACTAAAAAATAGTATATTAACAGACTTCATTTCCCTCCTAGGGCATAATATTGAAGTAAAATTGAACGCTATGAAAAGCGAAATAATTAATGATTTATCCAGAGTTGCGATTTCTTTAAAAACTTAAGTATTGCAAATGAACCAATGAAACCAAAATAGCGGCAGAGACCGAGAATAGAATAGTAGCAAGTGCTTTGTAAAAAAACTCAAGCGGCAAAATGATGACTCTGCTCCTACGAAAAATGTTCTCCGCATACATTTTGCAACCACTGAGCTTAAGAAGAAAATTATGTCGCTTAAAAAAAAGTAAAGGCAAAATTGACTACTGAGCTACTAGGTGATGCAAAGAAAACTAAACTATTTATAAATGAGAGGCTAACCAGAGATCTTTATTCACAGTGGCGAAGAAAATTAAAACATCTAACTTTTAATGAAAAACGCTGATGATGGCAAGGTTGTTACACTGACACATCGTCGAAAGTTACTTATATAAACAATTTTTTCTTTTTTAATTATTAAAATTTCATATGGTTTTGAGTAATTTTTCATTTAATAACCTTGACATAATCAGTACTATTAATGATGTAAATTTATTTTGTAACTTTAACGACTCGTTTGTTGTTGTTCACCAGAACATACGGAGTCTTCGGCAAAATTTTAATTTGTTGTTGTGCAACCTCGAGGTTTTTAGAAATTATCCGAATTTGATTTTGGTCTCAGAAATTTGGATTTATTCGCATGAAGTCGCAGATTCTGCTAATACAAATGATACGTACTCTGGGGGTGGTGTTGGCGTTTTTGTTAGTAGTATGTATGAATGTGACTTTGTTGAATTTAATCTCACAAGCGCTGACATTCTAAAGGTATCGTTAAGTACCCTGCAGTGAAACACTAAACTAGTCAGACAACATACTAGTATACAACTACAATTTTCTGGTTGAAATCATACTAGTCAGAAAAAGTCTATTCCATACTAGTATTCAACTACAATTTTCTGTTTGAAATCGTACTAGTCAGAAAAAGTATATTCCATACTAGTATTCAACTACAATTTTCTGTTTGAAATCATACAAGTCAGAAAAAGTCTATTCCATACTAGTATTCAACTACAATTTTCATGTTCAAATTGTTCTAGTTTGAAAGAGTTCAAACTCTAATTACCTTATATGCATTCTTTTAACTACGAAGTTATTAAAACAAAGTTTGCTTACAGTTTTTATTTATTTTTATAGCTATTATATGCATTTTTCAGCTGCATTGACCTTTTTCAATCAAAATTTAAATTTAATTTAAAATATCCTTCCAATTCTGCTTTAACCTCGTAACGACACTGTATGAGAATATTCCTTCTAATGTGGAAATGGTTCGGGAAAATACTGAAATAACAATAATATATTTTTACAATGTAATCATGAGTTTATTTTCGTATTTTTATTATATCTACAGGTTTCGGTACCTCTTTGGATTAGAAAGGTTCAATCTTTTTCGAACTAGTTTGAAACTGTTCCTACTAGGCTGCAATTTTACTAGTTTTTGAACTACTATGAAACTGGTATATTTCAACTATATGCAAACTAGTATGTATATACTAGTAGATGATTGGTATGTTCTAGTCTGAAGTATGACAATTGATATTTCGTAGGACATCAACATTGTAAAAATACCAGTTGCTTATATTGTAGCATTACATAAACACATCGCCCTTTTTACTTTAATTGTCATGTGCACATAATGTATAAACAAATATGAATGTATACAAACAACATTTTACCCAATTGGTTACATTGAACTCAGCGGGAGTTTATACAAATACTGCACATAACGAGGATCTTGTTACACTTGTGCGGACGGTCAAAGACACCTCCAAAGACAGTCGCAATGACCAACTGAACACAATGTCAGTTTGTCAATGCGACCGACATATTTATATTTTTATTGCAATAATAGGTGTGTTCGTCTAAAAGTTCAGTAAGAATTATCCAGCAAAGAAGTTTTTCTCTCTTCTCTCAGATTCTCTCTCAATGAGAGATGATTGCTAATTTTTACGCGAACGCGAAATCTGCAAAAAATTTGCAAGTTTAGCTGTCAGCTGATCCACGGTTGCATGTCATACAAAATCCAGCCGTGAAAAAATATAATTTTAATTTGATTTTCGCGCATTTATATTAAAAAATGGAAAACAAAAGAAATCTCATGGTCGAGGTATCCCCTGGCACGCTAAAAAGGGTGGAAGAAGGTAAGCTATATACATATATATACATGAAAATCTGAATAGGTACATAAAAATATATTTATAATTATTAGATGAGGAATATGGAATGCGGTTGTTGCAACAGGTGGCAGGCAATGATTTTTATGAGCAAATTACTTTTCAACCAAGCATTGAGGCTAGCGGCGCCGAGGAGTTACTTCCCGGCCAAGACTTCGTGCCGATTAGTAAGTGTAAAAGCCCCCATCCTAAGGCTATCCCCTCTGGGAACGATTCCGATAATTTGCTACGGCCATTTGAAAGCGAGACCGATTCTGAGCCTATGGGTTTTATGCCGGAATGTAGCAGCCAATCAATCGAAAAAAAATCTACATGGCTAGATGCACCAACAAAACCGTTGATAGTCAAAGTGAAAGAATTGAGGCCAAAAGTGGGTAAAACTTTCAAGTATAAAAATAAGAAAAAGATGTGGATCTAAAATTTATTTGTTGACAAAATCAGCTGTGCCAAAATCAGCTGATTTTCGTGATTGCTAATTTGTGCTGGCTGAAATTTATCCAGTAAGAATTATCAAGTTCTCGCAAAATGAAATGTCACTTTTTTCTCTCAATTCCTCTCTCCTTACTGGATAATTTTACATCGCGAACGGAAAAATATCACAAAACAAGACAATTTGTACGATTTTGTACAAATTATTTACATCGCGAACACGGCTAATATGTTGACTTAGCATATTTTAGAATTATTCATTTTAGTTTGTATGTATTAGTAAGGTATCTATTTGTTTTAGTTTGTAAATAATTTGTAAGTATTAGTGTAAGAATTTGTATAAAAGAGAAAACATTTTTTATAAAGAATCAATTGGATTCATACGCTATACTTCAGCGTTACATTCCATCCTACATGGCGATCATGCCAGTTTGGTCACAAAAAGCGAAAATTTCCTGAAAAAGCAAAAACGCTAAAAAGACCAACTGGTGAAAGGTTTCCTTGAAAGGTTCACTGATTGCAATCCTGCGGATCCATTGATACATTGGTTGGCAGCACACAATATTTGCAGAATCGAGATGAGTACGACTTTGGACAAAAAGATACGCAACATGATTTCCTAAAGTTGTAGGAGCCGTCATTAATATAAAATTTAATAACAACAACAACAGCAACAATAGTAACCATATTAAATAAATTGACAACAAGAAAATAAGGATTCCATCTTACATGACACAAAAAGCATAAAAAGGGTGGAATAGAATACCTCCTGGAAGACGAGACTGGCAAAAAGCATAAAAAGGGTGGAATAGAATACCTCCTGGAAGACGAGACTGGCAGCAAACGTAACCATTACAAACCACCATACCTCCTGGAAGAAGAGTGACTGGCAGCATACGTAACCATTACAAACTGGGGCCGTAATTATTTTTAAGTATGTATGTAATTTAGAATGATTTGAGCACGCCTCACGGCCCCTAAACCATTGGCATTTAAATATGCCTAGGGACCAAAAAACAAAGAAAGAAAAAAATAAGATTGTAAATTAAATTAATTAAATTTTTTTAGAGTAAATTTGAATTGCCAATGTTAAAACCGTTTACTTAGAATAACATTAATAACCGACTACCTTAACTACGACAAAATAAATTATATCGTTGATAATTTAGAACGCGAAAACGCAAACGAAGTAATTAGGTCAAGATCTCGTAGCAAAGGAAGTAATAGCAATAATCTAAACTGGTTAAAACAATTTTGGCTTCAAATAGGAATGGGTAGAAAACCCACAATGAAAGATGCATTATACCCTTTGTAAAGAGGTGAGCACGATTGTAAAGGTTTTCAATGTATATGGAACAAAGGTTTATTGATAAATTATAAATGGGTATAAATTCAAGCTTCGAAGTATGTATGTATGTGTATATATACGTAAGGTTAATTCAATGTATAAATTCAAATGAAAATAATATAATGCAATGATATACTTATTATAGGTAAACTTATGTTGATTGTTGTATCCGTGAACAATGATGTACTGTATAATCTTCTTTCTTCGCCACGCGGAATGCAGATGAACGATATCGTCGATGTTTATTGATACGATCAGCTTCGGCAACCTCGAACCCTCATTCCAATAAGTTCGAAACCGGGTTGCCGTAATTAGATGTTACAGGGATGCATTTTTTAAGGGTACAAGTCCCACGTGTGCCACAACAGCGCGCAACCATAGGAAAACGCGCCCCAATCGCGCCACTACAACAGCGCACCATCATTGCGCGCGCTACCACCAATTGACGCGCCATCATAACAACACACCATTATCGCGCGCCACATATCGTACCACCATCGCAACACTACCAGCATTTACCATCGCGCGCGCCGCTACAACAGAGCGCCGCCATCGCAATTACCAGCATTTACCATCGCGCGAGTTACGTCACCTGACCATTTCACTCCAATAGCAAAGCAAATTGAGGTTGACTGGTCAACGTAACGCTACACCTAACAAAATACTTCAGTGCGTTGTACCATCGTATCAATAACAAAGAATTTGCCAATAAAGTAAAATTTGGTTTTCGATTTTACTTTACTTTATATGTATAGTTGTGCAATACAATTATAATACAATTATAATCCAATCCATTTGTGCAATTCAAATATATTCAACCTAAGACAATTTTTAAAATATTAACTTTCTAACAACATATAAAAGTTAAACCCATTTATTATCTATTGGCATACATAAACTTTTAAACTTTTCTTTCAATATGCTTTGTTTTTGTGGAGATAAAGCAGTGTTCAGTGCGATAAGTGCAAAAAAGTCTTTCACTTGCAGTGTGTTGTTGGCACTTTGGCTGCCAATTTGGATTTTTTAAAAACTCTGACGAGTTATATATCTGTGGTGATTGTGCTGTCACTCTCCGTGATGATTGTTCGGATAATGTGGTCGCTCTTCAACAACAACAACAACAGTATGAACCGCAAATTAATATTGCAAATGCAAGTGTTAACGACCAACATCAAGTGTTAACATCTATTCTCACCGAATTACGAATTATGCGAGCAGAGCAAGCAAGTGCACTTGCCTGTATTCACGCTCTGCAAGCAGACAAAAACCGGTTGTTAGGCGAACTGGAACTTGTGCGCTCTGAGCTTATCAATTTGCATAAGCTCTATGATGAAGGTGTTGCTGGTGCACTTGCTTCGTTCAAATCCGAGGTCATTGCGCTGCGTCGTAGTGACAACAAAAAAAATGCAAGTAAAGGTAGAGCTAAGCATAACAATCAAATTATACCTGCTGTCCAGCCTAAATCAGTTAAGGGAACCTTATGCCGGCAATGAGATAATCAATAATAAAAATATAAGTCCGAATGCTTCTGATAATGTTCCAAATTTCGAGTTGAGTAACAACAATGCGAATTGTATTGAAGTCATTGGCTACAAAGTCTCTGTTGCAAAAAGTGTTGTGAGCACTATTGACAGTAATACAGCCGCTAACATAAATACGCCAATCTATACCATAGCTAGCTCTGCTGTGGTTAACAGTGTTACCTCAACCCTTTCTTTAACTGCGGTTACCTCTGAGCTCGCAGTCGCGCCGTCTGACAACATCACTTATGCTAGTAGTATGAATGCTGCGGTTAATCAAGTTGCTGCTGGTATCTCTGCGCATTACAGTCATACCAACCCTGTGCGACAAATAAACGATATTGCTAATGCTAATGGTGGAAGAGGAATAAGGGGCGTTTATGGCCGCAATGTAAATGCTGAGCTCGAAGTTGTTGTGAAGAAGAAATGGCTGCACGTTTCCTCGTTCAAACCTACAGTTTCTGAATTGAATGTTATCGATTACGTTTCAAAGTATGCCGGTGTTGACCGTAGCCATTTATCCTGCCATAAGTTGATAAAAACTGGTGTTCCGCTGGACAGTCTTGACAGCGTAAACTTCAAGCTTGGAGTAACGACGGCCTTTTACGACAAAATTTTAAATCCAAATGTGTGGCCGGCTGATATCATTGTTCGGCCCTTTCGTTCCTTTCAAGGAAAAATCAGCGACATCTAGTGCAAATCAATTTCATCCTAATCATCATAATGTAAATGACTCTTCTCTCAAAATATACTTCCAAAATATGGGAGGTATGCGCACTAAATCTAAAGAAATTCTTTTAGCCACGTCCCGCATGGACTATGATGTTTTTGTCCTCGTAGAAACCTGGTTAAATAGCGACTTTTTCGATGAAGAGTTTTTTAATCCTTTTCTTTTTCATACCTTTCGGAAAGACAGGGATTCTGAGAAGACTGAGCACGGGAGGGGTGGTGGAGTTCTTGTCGAAATTAAAAGAAATCTTCGCTATTCGGCTTATCAACTTTTACATAATGACTCGTTAATTGATCAGATTTGTGTTCGCATATTTGGATCCGCTGGATTTACATTCATTTGTGTTTCTTATATTCCGCCAAATAGTTCGGACAGCTTTTATAACTCTCACATCGAAAACATTGTAAATATTTGCGAAAATAACTGCGATTCTCATTTTTGTATTCTCGGGGATTTTAACCTACCAGATTTCGTCTGGTTAGATCTTCAGAATGATGAGGTTATGTTTCCTGCTAATGGTTCGCGTTCTCTTTATATAAATTTTATAGATAGCCTTTTAAGTTGTAACCTTATTCAAATAAATAATGCCTTTAATGTATTTGCTAAGCTTTTAGATCTGGTTTATTCTCATTAGTATCATTAGTATCTAGTATGGGCTGTGTTCGTAAATGCATCAAGACGCGCAAACTGCAATTGCATCACAAGCAGAACGTTCAGAAATGCCAATATGGCATCACTGCAATAATCAAGCGTTCTAAAATGCAACAATTCTATCAAGAGTCGCTCATCACTCGCATCAAAGAAATTTTAGTTGCTTTTGATCACGATTTAACGATGTCTGACGAAAAGTAAGTGCAAAACTGTTTTGTTTTAATTTTTGTACTGAAATTTAGTTAAATTATGTTAATAATAATCGTAAAAATAAATATTTTTAAATTTTTAGTGAATATCTTAGTAATGCGGAGACACAGCTATTGCTGAGAGTACGGCTGAATATAGAGGAGGAGTCCAAGCCTTTTCCAAAGCCTATTTAAAGTGAAACTATAACTTATTAATTTTCATAAAACTTTTAAAACCTTACTTTAAAAGTGGCCCAATTCATTCGGAAATGAGAATAGAAAATGTTTTAATAAATGACTTGTTTTTAGGTATTTTTCTTTTTAAAGACAAACATTTGAACCTAATCATTTTTCTATTTGACTACAATAACCTTCTTTTTCTTAAATTTAAAGAAAATGTACCATTTCCTTGCTCACAAAATTCGTCTAGTGTTAGATTCAGCAAAATTTTCATTTTAGTATTATACGCGTTCAAAAAAGCAAACAAACGTATTTGCAAATTGTCAAAAATTCTATCAAGAGCATCGCTCGTCAAATTCGCAGTGATGCCACTGTTGCTTATACTACAAGTCATGTTGCATTTACGAACACAGCCATGGTTATTTGACCACAAGTAAAACAATCGAACCCACAAATATAAATATCACCACGGATCGAAAACTCCGAACAATCGAACAATAATACTAATCCCGAAGGACCTTACTACTCAAAGCAATTATGGAAAATCAACAGCAACAACTGGCAATTCCCGTGACGGAACTTATCAAGGAAGCATCATGGGTAAAAGAATTCCGGGGCGACCGATCACATGACCTATCCGCCTTCATCAGAGAAGTAGAATTAGTACTACCCCTATTCAACGAAAATGCGGCGCTCAAAGAATTCATATTCCAACGCTACATTAGCCTGTAGAATTTTCACCAACAGTAAATGAGTCGATAATTTTGAAAACCTTTCTTAATGGCCTAGAACCTAATTATATTTTCTTTTACTACATTGTAACATCTTTTAGCACAGTATCACTTATGTTAAATAAATCATCATCATAATCATTGACTGTCACATATGGTATTTGCATTGGAGATTTGGGAATTTGTGGGTCCAAGGAAATGTTGATAATATTTCGATCATTTTCGTCACTTAATTTAGCCTTTATTTCATAATCCTCAGTTATCACGCAATGGGAAGATACATCCGGTATTTGTTCAACAGCGGTCACACGTTCATCACTGTTCATAACTAGGCGCTGCAGACACACTGTAAGGGTTCATTCTATTTCCCTGTAAACTACCAGCCTTTTGTGGTCCGCCATTATATGATTGTTGGTAATCACCGAAGTTTTGTGGAACTGTAGGTACAGCAGCAGCTGCACCATTCCAACTATTTATGCCTGGTGCCGGTGCAGCTGCTTGTGCTGGTACGGGTGCGGAAGCAGGTTGTGCTGCATAGCCAGCTTGAGGCCAAGCCGCTGGCGCCGCATATGCAGCAGGAGCGCCCCATCCGGGTGCGGCACCATTTTGAGGTGGTGCTGCATACGCGCCATAACCAGCAACAGGCGCAGCCGGTGGTGGTTGTTGATAAGCTGCTTGAGGTGCAGCCTGCGGATAAGCCCCCCAACCGTTGTATGCCGGCGCCATTTGGGGTGGGTAACCATAAGCGGGTTGTTGGGCGTATGGTAAAGCAGGTTGTTGGTAACCATTTACTGCCGGCCCACCCGGTACCATGCCAGCTTGAGCCTGTGTAGCACGTTTTTTAGCTAATTCCTGTTTATAAACTGATTTTTTTACATCGACCAGCACATATTTAATTGTATGGCTTTTATGCAAACATGCCTTATCCACAGAATCATAATCATCGAATTCCACAAAAGCAAATCCACGTTTGCGTCCAGTAGTTTTGTCAGTCAATATTTTAACGCCCACCACGACTCCGAACTGTGAAAAATGTTCTTGCAAACATTGTTCATCGTGATTTTCTTTTAAGCCACCAACAAATATTTTCTTTACTGTGGTACTCGCTTCTGGTTTTCCAAGTTCTGGTTTTGGTAGTGCGCGCTTTGAATCTACTTGTTTGCCATCGATGACATGAGGACGAGCTGCTTGTGCACGGTCTACACCTAAAGTGTCAGAATATGTCACGAACCCAAATCCCCTGGATCGTTTTGTAGCTGGATCACGCATGACTATAGCATCAACAACTTCACCCCATTGTTTATAGAAAGCACGAAGAGACTCCTCTGTAGTTATTGCCGATAATCCACCAATGAATATTTTACGTAGGTGATCTGCCTCTATCATTTCACCGCCATTCTGATGCTCCTCTGGCTTTATATTTGGCTGATACATAGCTTATTTATAATGTATTTTTCCAAATAAATTAATTTGACTAGTTGATATCAAAAAAACTACCGTACCAAATTTTCACTTGTAATAACATGTATAAGTATAGTATATAGTAGAAGCAAAAACTCCTTAAGAGACGCATACTACCTGCTAGAAGAGACAGGGATGTTAAGAAAACAGTTTAATAAGCCAAATAGGTTCACACAAAATTCATCACCACACTCCTCTCAGCAAGCACCCTTGCCAGATAGGAAAACCCAAGTACCAGCGATTAGTTCAGACAACTTCGGACAGTTCAGACAACCAAGAACGAACTCTGCCCAATTTAATCACCGCTCTCAGCAGAGTAGGCGATTCCAAAATAATTCCACGAACTCAGGGCAATATAAAAACAACCGAACTGAACCTATGGAAGTCGACAATATAGAAGATGCTCACGAAGAGGGCGAAAGTTTTCGGTCTCCGGCCGACCCCATAATCTACCGTTAGTTAAATTAAATATCGGTGAGGACGAGATAACATGCCTTATCGACACAGGCTCAAATACATCTCTGATTGGAGAAGACAAGCTACCCTCAAATCCACGAGGAGGAAATAAATAAACAAATGAAGGAAATGATAGAACATGGTATCATTAAAGAAAGCTGTTCACCTTATAACTCACCACTATGGATCGTCCCAAAAAAAGTGGACAAATTCGGGAAAAAGAAATGGCGTATCGTTGTAGACTATAGATCCTTGAACGATATTACTGTAAGCGACAAATTTCCTATTCCCAATATTGAAAACATACTGGAGAAATTAGGAAGAGCCCAGTATTTAACCACATTAGACCTGTCTAAGGGTTTTCACCAGATTGTTATTAAAGAAGAAGACAGGGCGAAAACCGCATTTTCTACTTCACTAGGACATTACGAGTTTGTTCGTATGCCTTTTGGCCAAAAAAATGCCCCAGCCACTTTCCAAAGGCTTATGAACTCAGTATTAAGGGATTACATTAATAAAATATGTGTAGTTTACCTAGACGATATCCTTGTGTTCAGCACCACAGCCCAGGAACACATGGATAACATCAGAAAAATTTTCAATAGGCTAAGGCAACACAATCTTCGAATTCAGATTGACAAATGTAATTTTTTCGCCACCACTACAGAATATTTAGGACACATCTTGACCACAGAAGGAGTGAAGCCAAACCCCACCAAAGTGGAGGCAATTCAAAAACTCAAGCTGCCGCAAACAGCAAAATAAATAAAATCCTTTCTAGGAGCAATTGGATACTATGGTAAATTCATAAAGAATTACGCCAAGATAGCTCAGGCTAAGACAAAGTGTCTGAAAAAGGATGTAAAGGTTAACGTCCATGACACACAGTATATGGATGCCTTTTATAAACTAAAAATCTCCTCCTAACTACTAATCTCCCCACCGGTGCTAAAGTACCCGGACTTTAAAAAGAAGTTTGAGATTGTCACTGATGCAAGTGATTACGCCATAGGAGGTGCACTAATGCAAACAGGACATCCAATCTGCTATGCAAGCAGAACTTTGCATGAGCATGAAAAAAAATATTCAACCACAGAAAAATAACTTCTTGCCATAGTATGGGCAGTTAACTATTTTAGGCCTTATGTTTATGGTAGGAACTTCGACTTATTAACTGACCACCAACCACTAAAGTGGCTTCAAACTACATATAAAGGGAAAGACATGGACACTAAAACTAGGAGAATACGACATTAATATCGGCTACATTAAAGGTAAAGAAAATACCCTAGCTGATTTTCTAAGTAGAATAAATAATGACACAGGCGAAATCTACTTAGCAAGGTCGGATAACATAGACAACATAAGCACTTGTGCAACAATACATTCCGAAGAAGAGGAAGTCAACAATCACTTTCCAATTTTAGGTACAGTAGTCAATCGGTTCCATACCCAAATAATCTAAACCGATCATAAGAACAGAGAGATAGAAATAGTTGATGGGAAAAGGAAGATATTTATTAGCCTAGATGATATAAATAGCGGTTTTATGTCAGATATTTTCCGAAGATTCCTCAAATCAGGAAAGGTAGGAATTTTTTCTGAACTCCCTGATAGCCAATATAATGCCGTACAACAAAAATTGATAGAATTATTTAATGGAGGAATAAAATTCTTCAAATGCTCACATCATGCTAAAGATATGGGAGATGAAGATGAAGCCTTTAGGTACATAAAAAATTATCACTTCACAGAAAGTGGCCATTGAGGCATCAATGAAAACTACGAAGGATTAAAACGGCTCATATACCATAAAAATCTAAAACAGCTTATTCACAAATTTATAAACAATTGCGATATATGTTGCCAAACTAAATACGATCGGAAACCAATAAAACCGAAATTCAATTTAACAGAAACGCCCAAGGATACTAACGAAGTAGTACACCTAGATACTTACACAATTAAAAAACACAACTTCATGACCTTCATCGATAAATTTTGTAAATTCGCAGTAGCATTCTTTTTAGAAGACAAAAATAGCATCACATTTGTCGGAACTTTGCGAATGTACTTCGCTATGAGAGGGAAGCCTAGACTAATTATAACTGATAATGAATTCAATTCCGTAAATGTGAAGGACTTTTTAAGAGAAGAAGGTGTCGAAGTCCACTTTACTAAACCCAATAGTCACACGGGCAACTCAGACATCGAAAGGTTTCACAACACGATAGGAGAAAAATTTAGAATCAAAGAAATAGAGTATCCTGCCTTATCAACCAGAGAGAAAATGTACAAGTGTACTCAGACCTACAATAACAACATTCGTTCAACCTTGAAAGCAACGCCTTCAGACGTAGCAGCAGGGAAAACTGACAAAAAGGTAATTCATGACAGGATAAGGGATACTAAGGAAGGAATCATCAACAAGATTAACACGAAAAGGGAAAATTACAATGAAAACAGAAGCGCAGGATACGTAAAAAATTATCGAGCACTTAGGCATAAGCATGAATCCAGATATAGGAAGTTACCACTTCAAAACATCCATGCCAGTGATATTAAAAGACCTGGAAAATTTGCAGGTACTGTCGACACCAATGCTTATGATGTTCACACTGCTGATAATAGGAACAACCGCAACGATGACTGTTACCGAATATTGTTAAGTATCAAGTTTAGTGAATTCATATTTTGATGTGTTATCCTGTCCTTGACGAAAAATGTGATGTAAAATAAAATATGTAAAATTGGCCCATCTGGCACCTCCCTCCGCGCAGTAAAATTGCATTTCATGATTTCATTTTAATTCTTTGTTGAGCGGAAAATAAGAAGGGAGGCAAAACCAAATGTAAGAATCTTATAACTTATAACTTTATATATGTATTTAATTTAAAACCTTTAACAGGAAATAAAACAACCAACCGAATCGTAATTTGTAGCCAAGCATAAATTGCGCGTTTTATTCAATGCCTCCCGAAAGCCGACAGCTTCTTTTATTTCAATTGTCGGAATTTTTAATTTGACATTCACCTATAAGCAAGGACAAATGCGGAATTAGCGAGTTGATGTTTTTCGTTTAATGTGAGGAGCTCGTAGCATCCTACAGCACACAAAGTATCCATCTAGAGCTAGAAGATCACCAAATAGAATTTTTGCAATAAATTAAGGAGCGTGCGCGTTACTGGAGAAGAAGGGGTGAGTGCCCGAAATTGGCTAGAGTAGTTAGTGGGTAAATCGGTGTGGTTCGCATAACGGTGGTCGGAAAATATTTGCAACGAGTAAGGCTGAAGGGCTACCGGTAAAAAAAATGCCGCTAACACGTTCAGGTTCAAATAGTCGTGGGTCAGATGAAGATGGCGGTAGCGACGAGTTAAATACAACTGTTCAAGAGCAAAATGTAAACCAACAACAAAACCCTACACCACTTGAACGACAAATAAGCACTATGGTAAGGCAAATGGCCGAATTGCAAAATGCGGTGCATCGACTTTCAAATGCATCAAATAACGCGGCAACTGACATGCGTTTGGGTGAAGGTAACTCATCTGGGGGAAACGAAACAAGGGAAAATGATTCGGTTTCCGAGACGTGGGCTAATTTGAATCGCGTTCTAAGTAGTTCCTCCGGGCAAGGTGCGGTCAAGAAGTTGTATGACTTGGCAGAATTTGACGGAAGACCCGAAGATTGGCCAATGTTCAGGGAATCATTTCTTATGACGACTCAAGAGTACGGGTATAATGAGCAGCAGAATATGATAAGACTTCAGAAAGCCATTAAGGAAAAGGCGCGCGAGGTAGTTGAATGTCTGCTCATTCATAGCAATAATGTACCACGAGTTATCAATGTGTTAGGTGAGCGTTTCGGTAGACCAGAACAACTAGTAACAAGCCAGATTGCGCGTATTCGAAGTTGTGCCCCAATAAACGAAAACCGTTTGGACATGATGGTGCCGTTTGCTACCAAGGTACAAAACCTGGCAACGTTTCTTGAGGCTGCTGGTTGTGACCACCACTTAGCCAACCCCACCCTAATGGAAGAGTTGCTGTTTAAGCTGCCAACATCGCGAAGGTTGGAGTGGGCCCATCATGCCATAAACATCACCCCAAGGGCTACGATTTGCCATTTCAGCGAATAGCTGCAGGAGCTGGCGCGCGTTGTAAACATCACGTGCCTCAATTCAAAAGAAACTCGACCGACTCATAGACACAACGAAGGGTGGAGTAATTTCTTCCACGTCGGAACAAACGGTAACCAAGCGAACAGCTGCGACTTGTGCACAGAGACACATCAAGATGGACGGTGGTGCGACAAAAAAGGTTGTGCTTCAATTGTCTGGCGCGTGGTCATAGAAGCAACAGGTGTGGAAAGGAGCAGAAATGCTCTACAAGGAACTGCGCGAAGAAGGTACACGAACTGCTACATCCAGTTGAACAACGAAGCGTGAATGAAATTCAGCGCCAAGATATATCAAGGCAACCGGTTTTTACCAACGCGGTTGCGCAACAAGAAAACGTTAGTATTCTTTTTAAAATTTTGCCCGTGAAACTGCATGCGAATGGGCGGGAGACTATGTGTTACGCCTTTATAGATGAGGGTTCGGCAGTGACGTTAATGAATAGGAGATTGGCATATCAGCTTGCTCTGAAGGATAATAATGAGAAGTTGACACTACAATGGTTTGGTAACAATTCGGTAACTCAAATGGTTTTAAATAGTAATATTCAAGTTTCTGGTCTCGATACAAACAGCAGACGATTCTGCATGAAAAATGTTAAGGTTGTCGAAGATTTGCAGTTACCAAAACAAACGCTAAACAGCATCGATTCTCCAAACAGCTGTCTATTGCTAATTACGACGCGGCGATACCAGAGCTATTAATTGGATGGGATAATGCACATTTGGGGGTGGCAAAGCGAGTCGTAGCGGACGGAAGGTGCGGCCCAACGGTGGTGTTGACGAAGCTTGGCTGGGTACTCTACGGGCCAACATGCAACACATAGTCCTCATCTGAAAATCCCTATTCCCTATTTGTGCGTACAAGCGGCGAGTCGAAACTCGAGGAATTAGTCCAAAATTTCATTGTAAATGATAATATAGAAGCTAGCGGTGGTACATTTGCGCATGTAGAGAGCGCAGCGGATGAGAGAGCCAATATTTTACTCAACACGACTACGATTCGAAAAAGGCAAAGGTTTGAAACGGGACTCTTGTGGAAGAGTGATGACGTAGTACTACCGGATAGCAGAGGCATGGCGGAAAAGCGGTTTTTGACACTTGAAAGAAAAATTTTAAATGATGTTAGTTGGAGCAGTATAAGAGTATCATGGCTGAATATATGCAAAAGGGCTACGTAAGGCGTTTGAATGAGGCGGAGGCACAGCAGCGTGGTGGGAAGACCTGGTACTTACCACATTTTGGGGTGCGCAACGTGAATAAGCCGGACAAGCTAAGAGTAGTATTTGACGCCGCAGCAGAAACAAATGGCGCTTCCTTAAATTCAGTATTGCTGAGTGGGCCTGACTTGGGTCAGCCATTAACGACAGTGTTGATGAAATTCAGGCAAAGGGCGGTCGGCGTTTGCGCAGACGTGGTAGAGATGTTCCATCAGGTGCGGGTACGGCGCGAAGATCAAGAAGCGCAGCGGGTCCTGTGGAGGAGCTATCCGGAGGCACCTATGGAAGAATACGTAATGTCGGTGATGACATTTGGCGCGACTTGCTCACCATGTTCAGCGCAGTTCGTAAAAAACAAAAACGCCAGAGAATTCGACACGATTTTTCCCGAAGCATCAACGGCCATCATTGAAACCACTATGTCGATGATGATGTCCATTGCTTTTCCACCGATCGAGATGCCGTACGCGTTACTAAAGAAGTAGTTTGGATACACAAACAAGCTGGCTTTGAGCTTAAGCGCTTCGTATCAAACCACAAGCAAGTATCCGGGGTTTTTATTAAAGAAGAAGAAACGGCCATGACTTTGGTGAATCTGGATAGATCGACCGAGGGAAAGTTTCAGAGAGTGCTTGGTATATTTTGGGATACGGCAAGGGATGAGCTAAAGTTCGCGCTATCGTTTAACAAAATTAATAATGATTTGATTATGGAACCAAAAAACCGACAAAACGGGAAGTGTTACGGCGGCTTGCTACTTGGTAGGACACTACCAAGTTATAAGCGCTCGTAATAAGGGGTGAGTGGAAGAAAGTAAAGAAAAACTCGTTAGTTCGTATAAACAAACAAAAGTACACAAGTTTATTAAAAGCAACATTTAAAAAGTAATAACAAGTGAAAGTAATTGAATTAAAATTGAATTAATTAATCAAATCAAAATATGTGGAAAGGAAATTTGGAAATTTACCGAATATGGCCTACCTTGGGTAACTTGGCTGCTGGCGATCTCTTGTACGTTCGTAAAAGAAGTGACCGCGAGAAAAAATATAATTTAATTTGTATCCCCCGCCGAATAATAGCTCTCGCTCTTATCCGGTGGGGTACGGTTATCGGTTTCGACCGAGGTAAAAGTAAAAGCTCTGCGCATTAGGGTGTGCCTTAATATTCAGGCCGGTGGCCTAAACATGCCGGCCCCCTTGCAGCAGGCAATCTATCAAACGCGCTCAGCGGCCAAGACCCGGAAAGGTAAGCAGTTATTTAAAACTATGTACATATGTATGTATTTTCTGTTTTAGTTTCGTCGCCCCTGTGCAGCGTCCATGTTTGCGGTTCCTGTGGGTGAAAAGAAACGATTAGTAGCTATGGACGTGGGTTAATTTTAGTGCACATTACTTAGTTATGTATGGTTTATTGCTGGTGGGCTCCCGAGACCACCAAGTCAAATATGGTTGCTTGTGTCAGCAGCCCCACCACAGTCGATGGAGGTGCGGCACTGACCATAATGTTGGCGTAGACGTCGGCGCCTTGTGTACGCCGGACTGGTGAGGACCGGTGGAATGTCGGATCCGCCGCTTCATAAATTGAAATGGCGTTGATACTGACGGATCGAGTGACGTTGTAGGACTAAGCCGCGAATAGCGAGCGACTACTGTGGCCTGGGTTGTCACTTCTCCGACTACCCCATACATTCCGCGAAGGACGAGAGTGCACTTGGTGTGGTAGTGCGTGCCGGTGCGCTTCAAACGGAGGTCCTTTGCGAGGTTCGCGTCGATTATTGAGTTCTACGCGCACGGACGGACGGTGCGATGGGCGGAAAGGACGTGTCTCCGCGCCATCCCCGCGTGGAATATTTGAGGGCTTCTCATGGTGAAGGAGCGGTCGAAAGCGGCGATGTTCCAAAGCAACCGGTGGAGCCCTGGACGTTAGTGCGGTGATGTCTTCCCTGCAATTAGCTTTTTCGTCAGCTACTTCCTCTGCCCATGTTAACGTCTTCTCCGCGACGTGGACGGTCGGTGGTGCCTCGTCGGTATGTGTCGAAGTATGGTGCTGTTGATTGCACCGGTGGCACCGATCTTCGCTGGGGCATTACCTCCTCTGGTGAAAGGGTGACAGGCAGTTAGTGCAGTACCGCGCGTCGATGATCACCCTTAGTCGCTCCACGTTGGACAAGCCGCGGTAAATTGGGCACAGTCGAATACTGTGCGACTTCTGGCACAGGCGGCACGGAATAGTAAACGTAACGCCCCGAGTTTCCGCCTTTTTGCGTTGGATGCTGAAGCCAGTCATTCTGAAATATTAGTCGTCGAGCATTAATTGTTACGGATTTATATTTCCGTATGTCGGGTGGTTTGTGGTCTTGCACATACTTAAACACGTTTGGCTTTGGCTTTTTGTTTGGCAATTTTTTCCTATCTGGCAGCTTTGTCACGAATGACAATTCCCTGCAACCCCAGAACACAGTACATAATGGTGAGTGTAGTAACGGGCAAAGATATTTATTTCCACCAACATTCTTAGGAGTGAAAAATTCGTATAAGGGTACACATGCATAGTGACCCAGATTTCCCCTCACACCATGCGAAAAAGTTTCACCCGCATAATATGGTACGCCACAAAAAGTGGTGGATTTTTGTAAAGAGTACATACCCATTACGATCATGTGTGGGTACCGATCGTTACGCGAAGTGGCTATGCTAATTCATTCAGCACTGCATACAAATGTCATTGATGGAAAATACACACGAGGTAAGTAGTAAAATTTGTGTTGTTGATAATTTTTCAACAATTAATTAATATTTCTTTTATTTTTCAGGTGGCAGGTGGATCATTGGGGGATCGGAGCAGTGGATACATGGCGGATTTCGAGGTAAGTATAAGTTTACGCTGCCGAAATCCTGTATCGTTTCGACAGCGTGGAAACCATGTATGTGCGTGTGTGTATCACTCGCTGTGGTGGCCGGCGCCCAGCGATGGATACATACATGAAAATTATGTAGATATTCAATTCTAATGTTTGATCTTTTTAGGTTTTATGGGCAGCTTTCTATATGCCCCACCAATGAGCAGCCAAACATATGCTCCATCAATGTGCAGCATTCTATATGCCCCAACGGTGTATGCCACACAAATGTGTGATGGAAATATTAATGCCCTATTGTGGCATGGCGCACGGGCGGGTGATGAAATTTTATTGATGCGCCGGTGGAATAAAACGTACGTTCCCCCTGTTTTGTAAAAAGAACGTATCAATCAAATTAGCTACTGAGACGCATCATATTGTCAATGGCAATCATACACGTAAAACGGCGGCATTTGTGAAGGCTTGCGTGGCTTTCTGTTTCATAACCATTCCCAGCATAACAACCATACAAACGCAAATGGATTTATATTTACTGACTGGTCAGGTGGCCTTAATGAATCTATGTTTGGGACAAGCTGACTCCTGCTTTGAGGCATCATTGCAATTAGTTGGTTTCTTATCTTTGTAATATGTTAAGCACATTGGTCATGGTGCCGGATAGTTCTGATCAAGGTGTATTATATTTGCTGCGTCTACTACTGGAAGTGGTAAATAAATTTCCCTTCGTTACACATACCTCCGGTCCTATTGCAGGTTATTTACATGCCTTGGATATGTTGTACGTACAAAGCTTAGACGAATATGTTGTACGTACAAATCTTAGACGAATTTCCATATCACATACCTGGCGTTGTCTCCAATGATGAGCTATATGGACATGATCCGAAATTCATTGCAGAAGTTAACAATATGTGCGTTCAAGTGATAGATCAAATTTTAGCACAACTCAAAATACTCGGTAACGAGCCGCAACAACAATACCAGCGATCATGTCGCCGAGAAGCACAGAAACGACAAGGACTGATACCTAATCGGGTGAGTTACATACATATCTTTTTCAGATCTGGCCCACCAAATGGTCCCATCGATATGTATGGGATTTCAGCTAATGTGGTGAATGCTGTAGCAACTATTTTAAGGCTGTAAACCCCATTTTTTTGGTATGTGGTTATCGCTATTGCCAAGTCACAATATGAAAATAAATAAAATTTGTATGTATATTCGTTAGGTCTGCGAGATGGCTATCTATTTATTTATATTATTTTCCTAAAGTCCATTCGTACATTTAATTCATGTTTTCAACTGACATCATTCGGAGCAACAGAAATAGTTAGGAATTATAAATGGTCAGCAATACAACTCAAAATTCAAAATTAAAGGCCAGATTTGTCATAAAGTAGGCCCATTGCTGCCAATGCCAAATGAATCACCCAAATTTTTATTTCATTGAATAGGTACACTGCCGCCCTATGTGGGTATCAGCATATCTCCAATAAAACTCTAGAAGAGTTGTGTCTGTATATCGAAAATTTCTTTAAAAACTGACTGGGGAGGACTTGGGAGATGTTTAGGCACAGCTCCAAACGTTAGTTAAAAAATCTTCGATTTCGAAGTCGCGAAGGCGTATTTCAGGAGCCAAAATTTTCCATTTTGTTGAATTTTGTAAGACTCTTAAGTTAATAACACGGTTATTTAAGAGCCAAAATTCTTCATTTTGTTGAATTTTGTAAGTCTCCAGTACCTCAAACTGTTGATGTAGATGACTCTGGGGGGTACTCTTGTTGTCTTGTGGGTGTGTGCAAATGGGTATGAATGTGATGCTTGGGTGATATGCGGCGAACTGTTGCGGAAAATTCTCAACGTCTGTGGCTGATCGGTCCTTCCGATTGCGGTAGGGTTCGGTGGCCTCGTTACCTTTTAACGAGTGCCTTTGTATTTTTTGGGAGATAGGCTCACTTGTTTGGTGAGCAATACAGTGGTAAGTGGGTTTGTGGTAGCCAGGAGAGGGATTCATTTCTTTGGACGAAGGCGTTGATTGCGCCTTCAAGTTCTCTAATCCGAATAGTAATTAGAAGTGGAATTAGAGAGACTTAGAAGTGGAATATCACTCCCTCCCCCCATCCCCATTACCAGGTGGAAGTAGGACCAATTTCGTGATTGGTCTGGTGGTCTGGCCCCTTGCAGTGTCGAGTTCGACGACTCGGACTCGGTTATCAGGTCCCCGATGTAGATTCACTATTCGACCCAATCTCTGTTCGTTAGGAGGTAAGTTATCTTCCTTTATTACGACTAGGTCGCCTTGTTTCAGGTTCGATTGTGGATGTTTCAACTTAACACGTTTCTGCAATTCGGTGAGGTACTCGGTTTTCCATCGTTTGCAAAAAGTTTGGTGTAGGGACTTAAGTTTTTCCCATCGGTTGACTGCGAGGCGCGATTCTCGCTGACGTCGATCTCGGGCGGGGCTAATAAATGGCCGCCAATGAGGAAATGCCCTGGGGTGAGCGGTTCCAGGTTAGAGGAGGGGCTTAATGGTCGAGAGTTGAGACACGACTCAATCCTGCAGAGTAGGGTGCTGAACTCTTCAAGAGTAAATTTATGATCCAACGCGATCCTCTTGAAGTGGTGCTTAAAGCTCTTGACCCCGGCCTCCCATAATCCGCCCATGTGTGGAGCGCCTGCTGGGATGAAATGCCACGTAAGGGTTAGGTGGCTGTATTTGGATAGGGTCTGGTTGCGAGCGTCCGCTAAAAAGGTTTTAAACTCAGAACGGAGCGCCCTGGATGCCCCCACAAAGTTAGGTCCGTTGTCGGAGTAGATGTTCTTCGGACACCCCCGTCTAGCAACGAACCGATCGAGAGCTGCCAGGAAAGAACTGTACTCAGATCGCTAGTGGCCTCTAAATGAATTGCCTTGGTTGAAAAGCAAACAAAGAGGCAGACGTAGCCCTTTGAGAGACGACATCCTCTTCCGCTGTACGATTTGATGTCGAAAGGTCCGGCAAAATCTACGCCGGCGTTCGTGAATGCTCGGGAAAAGGTCGTGCGTTCCGGTGGAAGGTTCCCCATAAATTGGGTTTGAGACGGCTTTCGGTAAATAGTGCAAACTTTGCAATTGTGAATGACAGACCGGATCATATTTTTTACCCTCGGGATCCAATATTGCGTGCGTATGAGACGCAGCATGAGCTGGTTTTCACCGTGAAGGGATATCTGGTGGACAAACTGGATGAGAAGACGCGTGAATCAACAGGCGTAGGGGAGGATGATCGGGTGGCGCTCGCTGTAGGCGAGGTCCTGGGATGCAGCAATACGACCGCCCACCCTCAAAATGTTATGGTCGTCCACGAAGGGGTTAAGGGGGAGGACGTCGCTTTTCGTCCCGATGGGTTTCCCGGTTTTTATGTTAATCAATTCTTAGGGATAATGTTTGTTTTGATAAAGTTCTATTAGGCGTCGAGTCGTTGCCTTAATTTCGTCGGGCGAGATTAGGTAAGACTGCGCTTTAAACGAAGATTTAGTTTTCGGATTAGTTCTTTGAGAGAACCTCATGACATATGATATAACTCTCAAAGCTCTGGAAAAATCGGAAAATCTGTCGAGGAGGTCCTCACTCTGGTTTACTTGCACAGCTGCGTGGCTTTGTATCCTTTTTTCTTCAATGTTTGTACCATATTCCTTTTCTTGGGTAGGCCATTTTGTCTTGTCTTCTTGTAACCAAGAAGGTCCCTGCCACCACAAAACGTTGTCGACTAAGTCCTTCGACGTGGTGCCAAGCTCGATTTCCGACTTTCTCTACGATTTTTGTTACCCGGTCAGCGACGAAGGTCGACCAGGAGCAGGGGGGTTTTCCAATCCATGCTAGAACGATCGTCGAGTCTGTCCATAGATGTGTGTTTACATTGCCTAAGTTTAGGTTCTCGCGGATGGAATCTATTATTTCGGCCAACAAGACAGCCCCGCATAGCTCAAGTCGTGGGAATGAGATTGTTTTCACGGGGGTTACTCTTGTCTTCGCCATGAGGATATTGACGTGTACCTGATCTTTCACCTCTGCTCGTAGGTAGACTGTAGCTCCATAAACCTTCTGCGAAGCGTCACAGAACCCATGTATTTCCACGCCGTTAGTTGGCGTAAAATACACCCATCGTGGTATCCGTATGTGATCAGTGGCTGGGTAATCCTGCATGAAGGTTTGCCATCGCTCTAGGGTAGTTGCCGACACTGGCTCGTCCCAGTCTGTACCTTCCAGCCAGATGTTTTGCATTAGGATTTTGGCTACGATGATGATTGGGGCTAGCCAACCGAGACGGTCGAAGAGTTTGGCGATAGCGGAAAGGATTGCCCTTTTGGTCAAACTATCCCGATTTTCTATTGGTTTTGCTGTGAAATAAAAAAGGTCGGAATGTGCGTTCCCACGTATGCCTAGGGTTTTAACTGTACTGGAGTCCTCGAACTCTAGAAAATTTTCATTCAACAGATGTTGTTTCGGTAATCCCTTGAGTATTTTGCAGCAATTTGATGTCCATACTGGTCCGCAGAATATTTGCAGCTATTGGTAGCGAAGGCTCGAGGTCATCTGACAGTTGGTGCAGTGTCCTTATCGCCAGATATGGGGCACAATTCATACCAAAGGTTACCGTCTTCAGCTCGTAAACGCTGATTGGATCTTTGGGACTGGTACGAAAGACGATCCTTTGGTATTGCATGTGGTTGGCCTTTACCCATATCTGACGATACATCTTTTCGATGTCGCTGTTGTATACATATTTGTAGAACCTCCAGCGCAGTAACAGGATCGTTAGGTCGGCCTGGAGGATTGGGCCTGTATGTAGCACGTCACGAAGCGTTGAGCACCACCCTGACTTTGGTGGTTGTGCTATCTTCCTTTATTACAGCGTGGTGGGGCAAGAAATAACAGTCGGTTGATTGTGGTGGTATGACCCTAGAAACTTTTGACATATGACCTAATGTCTCGTATTCCGATACTACCCTGTTATACTCTGCCTGTAGGGCTGGTGTCTTTGATAAGCGCGTCTCATTCCGGTAGAATTGAGAGCAAACGCCCTTAAGCGAAGGCCCTAAGCAGGTGTCGTTAGGAAAATCGCGTTTGAAGGGAAGGGCGACTATATATTTTCCATCGGAGTTTCTGGTCGTTGTTGCCTTGAAGAGTGCCTCGCAATAGGCGTTGTCTTCATTGAGTGCCTTTTTCTTCGGGACATCCTCCAACTCCCAGAAAGCGGTTAACTGCTTGTCCAGGTTTATTTCGTTGAAAAATGACACCCGAGTATTGGTTGGTTGAGGTGCGTCTGCACGACCGGTTAGGATCCAACCGAATACGGTTTCTTGGGCTAGAAGCGTGTTTAATACGTTCTTCCGTATACCGTTTAACATAATTTGGGGATAAACGTCGCCTCCGAGAATGAGGTCAACCGGTTTATTTATGAAGAACCTTTTATCCGCCAGTATTAAGTCCGGGAATGCTTGCCTTGTCATTGCGCTAACTTGACAAGTCGGCAGATCCCCTGTAAGTTGTGGTAGGACAAGGACCACTGTGTCAATGCGCACTAAGGGATTTGTAAGTGAACCTAATTGAATTTGACACGAATCTTTAACCTGTGCTGACAGCGTATTGTTGATGCCCGAAACTTGGACATGCATGCGTTTTGACTGCAGGTTTACTCTTTTCTTTAGTCTTTCGGTTATGAAAGAACATTCAGAGCCGGAGTCAATCAGTGCTCTTGCCGAGAAATTGACTCCATTGTGTTGGATGTTAACTCAAGCCGTCCCTAGTAATACCCCCTTAGTTGTATTTGCATGACAAGATGAAACATTACTAACGTCTTCTTTTCCATTTGCAGGTTCGAGTCTTTGCCTAGCCTGCTGTGAGGTCGAGGGCCTATCGTCAGATGTGTTTTGCCGCCACCTCTGGTTCGTTGCTTTTGGCTGAGCTGTTGCCAGATGGAGTAAGGTGTTGTGCCTTGCGTGACATGAGCTGCAGTTAAAGGAACTAGTGCAGCGTGTCACCGTGTGTCCAGCCGACAGGCAGTTCAAGCAACAGTTGTTTCTCTTGATGTAGGCTATCCTATCTGACATGGTTAGCCCACGGAATTTTTGGCAATTTCGTAATTTGTGCTCCCTACTGTTGCACATTTTACACGACGCTGTTGGGGTGCTGGCTTGGCATACTCCAAGTTTCGCAGGCGTTTGCCGTGTATTATTTTGACTCTTGGGTGCTGTCAATGATTTGCTACCCCTGAAGTCAGAAACAGTTTTCAACGTTTGGAAGCGGTTGGAGAGGAATTTGTCCATATCTTCCCATTTCGGTATCTCTGTTTTGTTCTCTATGGTTTGTTCCCATAGAGCCAGAGTACATTCGGGAAGTTTGGTGGAACAAAGATAGGTTATAATTGCATCCCAATTTGCTATGTCAAGTTGATGACACTGAAGCGCCGAGATGCAATTATTAATGTCGCGCTGAAGCTTTTTGATTGCTGTACCGCATTCATGTTCGACGGACGTTAAACTAAATGGCGATTTCAATTGCGTATTAACTAGGATACGCTTGTTTTCATATCTGTCGCTTAGATTTTTCCAGGCTGTGGTAAAACCTTCGTTGGTCAAGGGCAGGCGCGTAGCCAGAAAAAATTTCGGGGGGGGGGGGTTTTGCCAAAGTGTCAGTAAATAAGAATTACCTGTAAATACACACATACATACATATTTATATTTTTAGATATTACATATTTATTTGAAATTTTCCTCTTTCTACACGGCAAAAAAATTTAGCCTAAATTTTAAACCATTCATTAGTTTACACAATTTTTAAAACTTTTTGGCAATAAATTCCAAACCTTTTAACTACCTACAATAATTCTCAATTTTTTGCGGTTTAGATTTAAAACTTAACTGGGATAAACAAAAATAAAACAAAAGTCGTATACACAGCGAATATGTGTACTTTTCGCACAAAATTCATGAGTGCGCCATAGCTCAGTAGGTAGAGCATTGCGCACAGATTTGGGACACGTCGGTTCGAGTCCCAACATTTTTTAAAAAAACATAAAAAATGGTTAACAACATTTTCGGTTTAAAATTTAATTCTAAACCAAATTTGGTCATACACCTAGACCAGTATGTCTGCGTTCAAAGGTTTTTTTGGAATTTCCAGTAAAATTAACTTCTTTAGACTAATTTCATTATTTTTCAATGAAAGTATGTTTAAATACACAATAAAAACTTTTCAACTCAATGTTAAGAACTTTGTGGAAAATTCATGAAAATTCAAGAAAACTCGAAAAAATTGCATCAAATTTTCTAACTTTCTAGTAGAATTTTTCTGATTTTTTTCGAACATACAGTTTTGTAGCTCGTTGAATTGTGAAAAGCCGACCAAGAGCATTTTCTTCAATATAAAAATATTACGCTTATAAATTTGTATGGAAGATAATGCACTTGGCTAGAAAAAAATTTAGAAAAATCGAGCAATTCTTCCAGTCGCTTAACTATCTTTGTTCACTTAAATTAAACGGGCCAAAACTGTAATCTAAAAAATTTTACTAAAAAGTTAGAAATTTTGATGAACATTTTTCGAGTTTTCTTGAGTTTTCATGAGTTTTCCACAAAGTTCTTAACTTTGAGTTGCAGTATTTTTATTGTGTTTTTACACATACTTTCATACAAAAATAATGAAATTAGTCAAACGAAGTTAATTTTACTGGAAATTCCAAACAACACTTTGAACGCAGACATACTAGTCTACATACATATATGTATGTAGACCCCAAAAAATATTAAATATAGGCTAAAACTTTTAGCCGTGTACAAAACCATGGCAGAAATATTTGAAGGTAGTTCCACTTCTTCTTCTTCCCCGTTTGATTAGCCATCTGACAGAAATTGTGTTCCGTACTTGTCGTACTACCAGTTCTTTTAAAAAAAATCCACTATTTTTGCTATAGTTAAATGAAAAGAAATCGAATCATATTCTTCGGTATTTGTTTCCCTTAGGAGACAACTGCTAAAACACTCACGATCCCGGGAGAGGTATCAAAAGACGCGTTTTGACCTCAGTAACTATAATCCGTAAGCAGCTTTTTGAATTTTTGTTTTTGTGAAAAGATATTTGCACTGAAAGATCGCAATTTTCTGTCATTTTCATGTGGACCTTACAATTACGAAAAATAATTGGGATCGCGTAGCTGGTGTTGGACCGGCTGAGGGTTACTTTTTTAGCGCGCGGAGGCCGATGGAAAGATGTTCGGTACATAAAAAACATGGATCGGGCCCCCAAATCAGGATTTGACCTGGCTCATTTTTTGGCTTTTTGTTAATAACTTTTCACTGACACAAAAAATTTAAATTTCGGATCATTGATACCTAGGTGAAACCGCGTATTTTGACACCTTTCTGGATAATTTTGGACGTGTTTTAGCAGTTGTCTCGTAAATGAAAGAAATACCAAAGCCAATTTTTTTTTTAAATATTTATATTTGCATGCTCAACCGCTGCTCATAATTACCTCAGAAAATTTTGCAGTTTAATTACATATTTCATTTTCGAATAACTACACATTTTTATATACATACATAAAAAATACCCAATAAAATTTTGCAAAATTTCCAAATTTAATAACAACTAATAATTCAAATGTGGCAACATCACGCCCTCTTGACGAACACGGTTAGTGTCAAAACATTTTGAGTGAAACTACCTTCAAATATTTGTATCATGTACAAAAATATTCATTTGTATTGTTTGTTTTGAAATTTTGTTTAGGATTTCTTTAGGAGTTACCTACTTCCAAAGTAATTTTTTTGGTTAAACTTATGGCAACCGTGACAACAATAACGAGAGACACTTATTTTTATGATTTTTGCCGGCTGTATTCATAACTCGAAAAGCGTTTAATTTGAATTTCAACAGACTTGAGTTCGAATCACTCTTGCTATTGTTAACATGCTATGTAGTTGAAAGGCTAAGTTGATCTTATGCAGAGCAAGTCTGATAGGTTTGCCCGAATTTCTTAAAGCACCAAATGAGTGAACCGTTGCAGGAATTTAGTTGTGACCTCTCAGACTTGCTCTGATAATTGATTAGCGACTACCAATAACTTCTCTCAGTGTGAAATATTATTTAATTTTTGTTCTTTCGTATTTTCATTATTGCTATTAATGCTAATTTCTTAACAGGGGTTTTAAAAATGAATAGAGTAATTATTCTAGTACAGACGTATATTTTTTAATTTTCGGAAATTTCGGGGGGGGGGGGGGGGGGGTTTGAACCCCCGAAACCCCCCCCTGAATACGCGCCTGGTCAAGGGACATCTCCGCACAATCTCCTTCGCTTCCCCTAGTGTTTTCTGGTTGAGGTGGTATAGCTTTTCAACCGGGGTAAGGCGTTTATTTAATATGTATATGGCCGTGAACATATCCCTAAAAGTTGGCCAGGATAGGTAGTCTCCTTTAAACATATCGGTGTCACAAGGTGGAAGTCGTATGTTCTGTTCACGGCTGGAAGTATCAGAGACTTGTGGTGCTGGAGTTGCTTCAACAGTTAATTTCTCTATTTCGCCATTAATTGCAACCATGCCTCTCGCGTAACATGCGAAGCAGGTCTTATTTTTTTGTCTTAATGACTGCAGGTCTTCCTTGGTGAGGTCTGGTGAACTTAAAAGACTTTCATAGGATGCTTTAGTCTTTTTCCACAATGACTTTAGCTCTTCTTGCTGAATGGCAAGGGTGTGCTTATCTTGGTCTTGTGGGCTGAAATCTTGGTCAAACGAAACGACGCAATCTAAAAGACGTATGTATGTCTCCATTTTTTTAATAATTTTAGAAATCTTGTTTGTTTGCAGTGAAACACTAGCGGACTGAAATGCCTAATAGAAGTGCTTTGAATATATGGGAAAATATTCAAAGTGAACCAGATATTAATCTTTTTGAAGATTTGATGTATAGTGGAACGTATATGTGACCCAGATAGAAATCGCAGGGATTTAATGTGTCTTTTAGCACGCTGAGAGTGAACGTGTGTGTTGAATAAAATAGAAAAACAAATGCCTAACAGCCAAAAAAAACCAAAGTGTTTCCAATCCAAAGTGCAATAAAATGTGTAAAACGTCGTTTAAAATGTATTATTTATTAGACAATTAAAATCGACAAAAATGTAACAGATCTTAATTTAATACAATATCGAGTGTTGTTTAAAAATATATAAGTTTGCAACAATGTCGCAAGGAATAAATGCCACAAGCCACCCAACGTATGCTATAGTTCTGTCGGTGGCACGTATTACAAACGTTCGACGAAGTATTAAAAAGATACAAGTGAATATTGTGATATTTTTTGCAAATGCATCAACCAAGTGGAAGTGTAAATTACACTGGTTTACAGCCAAAATGCACCAGAGACGCCATAGTGAAATTGCTATGTAAAATCACCTCCTAATTCCGAAAATCGAGGTTATTTTTACTTGAATGGTACCGTTTTTGAGATATTTACGATTTACCGTTATTTCAAAAAACAAAAAAGATGGCTCCACTTAATCGTGTATATCTCAAGAACAAACTGAGCTCTTCCAAAGCGGTTTGAAAAATTTGAAAGCTTATAAAATTTACTATAATCAGTGCATACAACACTTTTTGCTAGGTCCTGCAGATTCAAACATATTGAACAATCATTACGGATTTTTTAAATTTTTTTTGTAATAATATAAAAAAATTTGTACTTTGCGAGGAAGCATCTCGAAAACTTGTTGCTTTTTGCAGATATTTTTTCCCCTCTCTAAGCTCTGTTTTATTACAAAAAACACAAGCTATCAGTGAACAAAATCGATGAACTAATACAAAAGTTATAAGCATTCAAGTAAATATATCCATTTAATGCTTAAGTACCCTACTGGTACATATGTGTTAGTATTCGTATATCAGTTAGTTAGCAGGTACCCTGCAAACCGGCGCTAACCACATTTTCCAAAAATACCAACACATATGCATTTTTAGATTCCCATATTTCCAAAATTTTGGAATGATTATGTTAACCTTAGGTGACCAAGAAAAAATTGCTCTAAGTTTTATTAAAATATGTGCCCATAAGTACCAAACATATATGCTAGGGTTAATGTGCACAAGAATTGTGAAAAAGAGAAAACCTTGCTGATTTTGTAACATTCATTATGTTATGAGTGCAAATGAAACAGCAAGAGCTTTTCAAAAATATCCCAAAATCAAAGTTTCAGCGCCATTTGTAAAAAAAATTTAATTGAATTCGATTTACCATCTTTGCAATTTACATTGGTGCACGAAAACGATTTAACAATAAAATTCATCTGTTCGACGTTTTATTATTAAAAATAGTTGTAAAACTTGCGTATATTTAATCATTCACATTTAATCGTAAATAATTACCAAAAAACGTTATAATTAATATACGTACATACAGAGTCTTCAGCGGATCCTGGCCACAACGAATTGGACTTTTATAAAGGTAAGCGTGATTTTCATTTATATTTATGGTACATTTGCATTCATGTACATATAAATGTCGGGACATGTACCAGGAGACGCGCTTTGGTCCCAGGAGTATGAGTATAACTCCGCTGAATCAATATTTGTATTAGTTTGCGAGATATTTGCAATCAAAGTTTACAATTTTCGCGGAAAGGTGTTCTGCACATAAAAAGCATGGATCGGGCCACCAAATCAGAATTTGACCTGGATAATTTTTCGTTTTTTCTCAAAAATAATCAAAATATTGGTTCAGCGGAGTTATATTCATTCTCCTAGGACCAAAACGCGTCTTTTGATACATGTCCCGACACTTTTGGATAAATACTAGCACTCAGTAGCCCACTGCAGGTCGATAAATGTTCAAATACAGACAATCCTCCTCGCCAACTACACTTGGTGTGGGTGCGAAGTACGTCTTTTGTAGACAAGCTGAGCGTGGCGCTTTCGCTATAAGTTTGTCGCCCCAAGCTTTGGAACTAGGTTCTGTTACAAATAATGGTGCGTAGATATGTATGCATTACACTTTTCTATATTTTTTGTTTTAGCTCCTACCCTAAATCGCCGATTGGTGGCTTAGAAAATGATATACCCATAAACGCTTCGTACTGTTCCACATCGTAAACGAATCCTGTTTTTTAAACTAATCGACCACAATATTCAATCCTGCCCACTAAAAGTTGCTGGATTCGCCTTTACCCTTGGTAAGTAACTTACATAAATTGCCTGATTTTGTTTAATTGTAGTTTATTTGTTTATTAAAATATAATAAATTTGTTTATTATAGTAAATTAAATTTCAATTTGCCTCCGGCAGTCGCCAAGCACCTAATCCTTTTGACGGAAAAAGGATGAGTCTATGGTAATCGTTTAAGTGGGCTACCGAGCGCTAATACACAACCAAAAATGTCGGGACAGATATTATGAGACGCGCTTTGATCCCAGGAGCATGAATACAACTCCGCTGAATCAATATTTCCAGTAGTTTGCGAGATATTTGCAACCTCAGTTCACAATTTTCGCGGAAAGGTGTTCTGCACATAAAACTCAGAATTTGACCTGGGTAATTTTTCGATTTTTCGCAAAAATAATCAAAATATTGTACCAGCGGAGTTATATTCACGCTCCTGGGACCGAAACGCGTCTTTTACTACCCCTCCCGACACTTTTGGATAGACGGTTACCAAAAATATTGTTCTCTCCCAAATAAAATGTTAAATGGGCTGTAGTAAATTCTGATTAGCTCTGGCGATTATGTTGTGCCATTTGTTATTGATGATGCTGTGGATGTACAATGCATTTGCCCATTCATCACCTGATTCAATCTATTAAGAGAAAAGGTATTTAAAAAAAAATGTCTTTTCGCACCTACATACATATGTATGCATTTACTGAAAATTACGGACCTGCTTAAAGAGTTTACTATAAAACTGATGCATTATATCACTCGCCTCCAACAAATATATTTTACGAATATTTCGTAAATGTTTTAAAATATCAAATTCTTCACGATACAGTCGCATCACAAATAAGTTTGCGAATGCAATACGTGTTTTAAGTATACGACTCAAAGCATTCAAAACTACTTCTTCCAATGGTAGTATATGTTTAGATTGCTCAAATTGTTCGAAAATAGCTAAACAGTTGGTTCTACATTTTTCGAGGTATTCCTAAGGCGCGCATCATATTGATCACCACCAGCAAGTTCATCAGTATCTGATAAATTCATATTCATTGTAAAAGCGAGTAGTAGAAAATCATCATTTGTTGTGAGTTTTTTGAGTATGTCATCACCATTATAACAAGTATTGAATTCAGCTGACGTTGCAGGGATATCGACAACATCCACATCTCTATTAACACCATTCGTTTCAAGTTTTACATAATTTTTTATACCTTCATCATGTGCGTCGAGTCTATCATTCTCTTTAGCTTCTCTTACCGCTTCCACAATTTGTTTTTGTAAAATTCTTACACATTTAAGTACATCTTCGATGAAAACATTATATAGTTTATCCTCAATTGCAGCGCATGCAGTACGTAGCTCACCTAGGGACACGAATTTCGATACGATACGATACCATATCGATACTTTTGCCCTTCGATACCGATATTTTGTACTCGATGCTTTTTTAACGATACTTTTCGGCATCGAGTATCTAGACCCCGGTATCGTATCGAATTTTTTAAAAAATATGGAACTAATAGAGCAAAAATACCGCTCTGCTGGTTGTCTCTCTCTTACTTGTGACGCGAATCGAAGGAAAATCAGAACCGAATAATAACAGTTAATTTAGCCGGAAAAGGCAGACGCCAGAAAAGTAAGAGTTGCCATTGATCTGTTGCAATATGCACTTAATACGTCCAAAAAGGTTACAACAAACTTGAAGTACTAACTTATTGTGATATTGTTTTGCCTTTATACTGAAAAAAAGGTAATACTATCCATCCAACGTAAACTGTTAATACACGTCCAAAAAGAGCGTCTTGACCGCTGTAACAATGATCCTAAGGGGGAAATCAGATATTTTATTTCGTTCAAGCGATTTTTGCAATTAAAGTAGAAAATTGTCTGTCATTTTCATGTGGTTGTTGTAGACACAGATATAAGGTGTTATAAAATGTTTTTGATTTGTGGGGTGTTTTAGAAACACGCTTAAAAAATATTGCATTTTCTGATCCCTGCGCTTATTCCCTATGTATGTCTTGGCTACGTGATATGATCAGTCGGGAAGAAGCCGCACATGCAATCCAAGGATTTGTGTTCCGACAAAAATGAATTTTGGAATCACATAGAAACTTTAGCATCTGGTCGAGGAAGTGAAAGTGCAATCCGACAAAGCGAAAACATCAATGAATATATTCGTTGCAAACTACTTCCTTTAAGTTTCTATCTTTTGCGTTTTTGGAAGGAAAATAAGCATAAGTATCCTCATTTGTCGAAAATTGCTTTACGATATCTAGAAGTACCAGCAACTTCTGTCCCATAAGAGCGCCTATTTTCAAAGGCAGGTTTAACAATGACAAAAACACGTAACAGGTTGAAGGGGAAGAGGTTGGATAAATTACTATTCATGGCAGATTGCACAGAGGAAGAGTGGGGCTTTTGATCTTCGTTTCTTGAAGTAAAATCTATCAAATTAAAAAAATCAAATTTGCTCATATTATACTAGTTTATGTTATTATTTATTTTATTGAAGTTTATACGAACCTATGGTAATCATTTACAAAACGTATGAATTTGCTTGCAGCGAACCATTCGGTTATTGAAGTGCTTGTTTGTCATGTACATTTAGCATCGATATTTTGACTATCGAGTCTTTTTGTTTCGATAATATCGGGTACCCGATATATTTGAAGCGATACTTCAAATGAGTACAGAATCGATGCTTTGCATTCGATATCGTGTCCCTAAGCTCACCGATGCGACTAATTTCATACAACAGATTTAATGTGCAACCAGCCTCAAGTGAATGTTCCAATAGTAATTGAAAAAAACTATTTTCTGTTATCATTTTAGAAATCTGTGTAGGTACAAAAAATGATTTCTCCTTATTCTTATTAAACTCGCGCACCCGTATACTTTGTCCTGGTTCGTCGATTCGTTCAATAATAAATTCATTATGCCAATCATCTAAACGTCCTTCGGTCCACCAAGTATCAGCAATCATTAAAAATACTTTTACAGATGCAAGAAATAATGACATTGCCAAATTAGACTCAGTCGCAGTAATTGCAACTCTATTGCAATGTATTAAACCGGCTAGCAAATGAACACTAGCTATATGTGGCGGTAATTGACGTATATTAACAATTGCTTGCTGATGTATACTGTGCAAATTTGCAAGTTTTACGAATGTAGGATGCAGCTTATGATGTAAACTTATAATAGTATTTATTTCACAATCCGGTTGCAAAAGCAATTCTCTTTCGCATGCAAGCAACTCATTCCATATAGGCTCCAATAATAATTCTAAGCTCGCAGCATAGTGTTCCAACGTATTAGGAGGTGTATAATCGTCTGATGCATAAATAAGTTTACCAAAATTGCGCAGATCTTGCATCATGCGTATATATGGCAGAAAGTGCTCTTCAAGCGATTGTCTCGCGACCTAAGTATGGATACAATTAAAATATATGTATTTATGGTAGCAGGTGGATCTCTCGAGAAGAGTTAAAACCTTCCACAATAAACAGAAATGTAAATGCTCTTACCGGCCGCGTACTGGTGAGTGTTACATTTTTTCTGACTGAAATACTTTCGTGGTTTACATGGAAAAATTTACATGTTTGTGGTACTTGGAACATCCAAAATATTTCACGTAATAAACAATACTCTGTAGCTGTCTCCGGCTCTTCACGTAATCGATGGCTTGCTGATGATTTATGATGATGATGATATTCCAAAGCGAAATTCGCTTCCTTATTTGTACTTTCAATATAAGGCTGCACTGGTTTTATGCCCTTAATCCACCAAGAATGTTGAACAGTGCTCAATAAACGGTGTTCTGCTGTTGAGCTGTCGTACTTTTTATAGGGAAGAGATTTCATAGGCGGCTTAATATTCTCCATACCCCGTGGTGGCGATGGTGGTAGAGGAATTGTTGCAGAAAGGCACGATTCAATTTCCTCGTCTGTATATGATGCTGTATGATTTCATCGCTTAGTTGGCCCAAATGTTCCGCATACTCAATTTGGTTGTCAACAACAAATTTCTCTTGAATGCCTTCAATTTTTCTTCGCACTTCATGACTGTTGGTACTCAAATTCCGATGATTTCTTATAATGGACCAAGCTAATTGCTCACAGCTGCGAAGATTTTCATCGCCATCTGGTAGCCCAGTGAGCTCTTTTATTAGCAATGGTATATTCTCCCTTATGATTTCATTACGCTTCTCTTGTGCCGACATATTGCACTGAGATTTGTAGATGATTTCTTTTTTTCCTCCAAAATTATTTATTTTCTACCGAAATAATTTACGAAGAAGTTGTCAGCAACAAAATGTTTTTGTTTACAACAGCTGTAGTGAATGCTTCTTCTTATAACGGGCAGGTCACAGTAATTTCTTCGCTACAGCTCACAACAATCTGAACCCTACTTGCGTTTGCGTTATTTTTACGGTAATACTTTCCGGTTAACGTCAGGTAGAGGTATCAATAGACGCGTCTTCACCTCCGTAACAATAATCTGGAGGGGGAAATCCGATATTTTTAGAATTTTGCGGGATATTTGCAGTTAAAGTTCACAATTTTTCTGTCATTTTCATATGGTTGTTGTAATGGCACATTAGGCTGAACCAAAAAAGTGAAAAAGTGGCACAAAAAAAACCTGTTCCGATATTTATAAAAGTATAAACAAATGCGTTCATACCGGGTTTTCTTGTTTTCACTTGATATCGAACTAGCAACTCCGATTTGTTTTAGGCGCTGATTACTCCTTCAGCCGTTCCTTACAAATGACGGCTCAGATGTAAGTTAGCTGTCTTGTGGGGTATTATGTATTCGTGCATGGGGTAGACAGGTTTTGCTGGGAAGACTGCCTTTTGGAGAGTGGTTTGCAATTTTACTGTAGGGATGGCATATTAGTTATGTGATAGCATGATTTACACCTAAAACATATATACGAAGAAGCATCGCTTTAAACCGTAAACATAATTTCATTTTATTACAGATCACGATCCACAAAACACGATCCACCATCGCAACCGGACGACACCTTCCACTGAAATTAAGTATTCTTTCCTTTAAGTATGAGTAAACGAACGTTGTCTAATCTACTTAGCAAAGAAAACATGAAATACAAAGAAAATGTAGCGAAATTTCGCAAATTAAATATGTCTGAAGATGTTTCCCTTGCAAGTAGATTAGAAAACGACGATATTCCGTCTACAAGCAGAGCGGCATTGGGGTATTCTGATGTACATAGGTTGGATGGTGATGTTCCGTCTACAAGTAGAGCAGCATCAGAATATTCCTGTGCGGAGCAATGCGATTCGAGTGACGGCGAATATGATAATTTTCTATTCGATGATCTCGAGGTAGAAACTGATGAATTAGAAGGGGGTGAAATTAATGTTGACAAGTTTGCGAAGGTAAAAGCGTTTGCTCTAAGGCGCAAGCTTTCGCAAGCTGACATAACAGATCTGCTTAAGACAATGCGCGAAATCGGCTGCGAAGGCTTGCCACTGTCAGCCAGAACTCTTCTGGGAACAAGTAGAGAAAAAGTTGAATTAAAATTAATTCCGGGTGGCGAATTTCTCTACATCGGTATTGAATTCTACTTGAAAAGTAAAGAATATAGTTATTTAGAGGAGCAAGAAGAAGTCAATATCGATGTAGGAATAGATGGTTTGAAGTTGTTTAAAAGTTCAAACAGAAGTCTTTGGCCAATTTTAGGGTCTGTTGTGGGTAGTAATTTCGACCCCTTCACAATAGCCTGCTTCTCTGGGATGAGCAAACCAGAAAATGTCAATGACTTTTTAAGAGACTTTTGCGAAGAAGTAAATTTATTGAAAGAAAACGGAATTAAAGTTGGTGAAAGAGAAATTCTTAAACCTTTTAACGTAAGGCTTTTTACTTGCGATGCACCAGCTCACGCTTTTGTAACGGGGGTTAAGTCTCACACTGGTAAAAATTCATGCTCAAAATGCATTTCCCAGGGGCAGTATTTGCAAAGGCGAGTAAGTTTTCAAAAAACCGTTGGTGAATTGAGAACTGACTTGTCTTTTAAAAATAGATTGGACCCAAGTCATCACACTTTAGATTTTATACAAGAAGATAATTTGCTAGAAACTGCAAACTTTGGCATGGTTTCACAGTTTCCTTTAGAGCCCATGCATTTAGTGGATTTAGGTGTAACTAAAAAATTACTTCAGTTAATAGTAAAGAGAGGGAACGTTACACAAATGAATCAAAAGCTTTCGTTTCTAAATAGATTCATTCCCTCAGAGTTTTGTAGATTAAGCCGAGACCTCGATCAGTTAAATAATTGGAAGTCAACTGAATTCCGGCAATTTCTTTTATATACAGGTCCATTTGTTTTAAAAGACTGCATTCCTGATGATTTTTACTATCATTTTATTTTATTACATGCCGGAATTCGATTTCTTTCTTGTGAGAAATCTTATAACGTAGAGGTCGAACGTCGCTAATGAGTTATTAAAAGAGTTTGTTAGTTTATTCGGGGTTATTTATGGCGAACATTTAATAAGTTATAATATTCACGGTTTTTTACATCTTTGTGATTGCGCTAAGCAATTTGGTCCTTTAGACAATTTTTCTGCATATAAATTTGAAAACTTTATGCAATATTTAAAAAAAATTATTAATAAGCCTAACCAAATTTTACAGCAAATGTATTTAAGAATTCTTGAAAAATGGATGTTGCAGGTTCTAGCAAAACTTCTAAAATGGGGTCGTTTATAATAGATTTTAAAAAAGATAAAGATAGTTTTTTTCATAGTAATAAGGGACCCATTAAAATTGTTGGAGTAGAACAAGGATCCAACAATTTTAACGCATTCCTTATATCTAATTTACAAAATTATTTTTCGGAACCTTTAGAGTCAATGCCTGCTTTAGGTATTTTAGTAGGTGTGATGACTGAAGATAAAGTAATAATTAGCCAGGGGGATATAGATTATAAATATTTTTCCATTCCAGACATAAATTCATTAATTTTTGTTCCGATTCTGCATAATCTCTTTCATTCTTTTTCCTAGATCTATGGAGTCGGAACTTTTTCCTGGGGAGAGTGAGGTGCCATGCTCGAGCAGTCAAGTTGCCAGAGGTATTTCGATCTTTTTTCTTTCATATTATTTTTAATTTAACATTTCTTTTCTTTTGACTAACAGTTTCAAGACGAAGTTTTGAAGTGGCGGTGACTCACCAGGAGCGTTTCTTTTGACCGCCGCCACCAACCACGCAGGTTCAGGAAACTGCTCGCGCCCAAATCCATATGGGCGAGGAGTTATTGGCTGTCCTCACCAGGATCGAGAGGAAGGTGGACAACCTTGAAAAATCCCTCGCAGAAAAGGTATAAGATTCCAATTATTGCCAGATTATAATTAAATATATTTCTAAATGTTATAGTTATGGTTTCTTTTTTATTTAATATTGCAGATGCCTGATCGCGCAGAGGTCCAAGCGCAAGGTGTGCTCTTGCGGGAGTGCAAGATGGTGACCTCAAGAGTTCACCAAAGTATTTCAAAGATTACTGGAGATGTGATCAGTGAGGAGTATACCAAAATTAAAAGTATGCTCCCACTGGCATCCCAGGAATCCTTGAATACTTTGGATGAGCTCTTGGGAAGCAAGGCGTATTCAGACACTATGGTAATTTTGAAATCCGTGTACAAACTTTATATATTTATTTTGTTATACATTCCAGCTCAACATAATACTTAAAATGAAGGGGGCAAAGGGTTCCGTGAAGGATGTCCTTAAAGGCCTATTCGCGGACCCTTTGACCTTTCACTATAATTACGAGGGGAGGGGAAAAAAGGCGGCACTGCTCGGTTTGAGGGTTTTGGACTTAGTCTTCGGTAAATAGTAATAAATACATTTTCTTTGCAAATTATAATATGTTTCATTTTCCCTACAGATGCTTTTGCTAGTACGCCTAAAAGCGTACTTATAGAGGACATAAGAAAATTTGTGTCCCTTAGCCATAACCGGCATAAGCAAATTGTGTTAAAAAAGAAAAGAATGCAGTCATAAAGTGCATGCATATGCATTTTAGGGCTGCATTCTTTTCTTTTTATATTACAATATTCATATTTTAGTTATTACCTTATAAATTTTTGTAAATACATTAGCTTTAACTAGTTTTAATCCATTATTTATAAATACTTTTTTTTTTGTCATGAATTGGCAATAAAATATGTATATTGTAAATAGTACCCCTTTTGTAAATAATCCTTGTTCTTTGTTCTTATTGCATTCCAAATAATACATTTTAAATTTTTATTTTACAATATTCATAGTTTAGTTTTTACTAGTTTTAATCGATTATTTATACATACTAATATTATTGTCCTGAATCGACAATAATATTGTAAATAGTACCACTTTTAAAAATAATCTTTCAAATACTAACTGTTGTTATTGCTTTGTATATAACAATAAAGTACAAATATTGAAAATAATCCTTCAAATACCAACTGTTAAAAAAAGATGCATTGTAAATAATATATCCTTAAGTTTTATTGCATTCAAAATAACAGTTTTTTTACTTTGTTTATAACAATAAAATATGAATATTGTAAATAGTAACCCTTTTGTAAATAATCCTTCAAATACTAAATGTTAAAAAAAGATGCATTGTTAATAATATAAATTTAAGTTTTATTGCATTGCAATTAACAGATTTTTACTTTGTATATAACAAAATATGAATATTGTAAATATTAGCCCTTTTGTTAATCACCCTTCAAATACTAAATGTTAAATAACAGATTTTTACTTTTTATATGATAATAAAATATGAATATTGTAAATAGTAGCCTTTTTGTAATTGAACTAATTAAACTAATTAATGATATTTAATTTTTAATCTTATTATTATCTTCCAATTATATTTAAGAAAACATAATATAATTTTCGCAATGTTTTTAATCCAAACCAAACCAAAAATATATTACTAAGTACTTAGTATTGTATCCTTTTCTAATCTTCATTAATGTTTATAAACTTGACCAATGTAAATAAATACTAGTTGTAACATCCTCATGGATTTCTTAACAAACTTTCATAAACTCCAACAATGTAAATTAGTTTTAGTCTAATTAATAATCGAATAATCGAATCTAACTAAAAAAAGTTTTAATAAAGCTTTAATATTAATAGTTAGTGCTAAAATAAAATACTATTTATTATTTGTAAAAAGCATAATTATTAACAATTTGTTTTTGTTTACTTCTTTTCTCAAAGACTATAAAAATTTGTAAGATATTAAAAAATTTAGTTTTAATACGTATTATTCTAATGTATTACAAAAAAATTTCAATAAAATATACAAATATTTAATCAAAATTATGCATTTTTGTGCAATTTATTTGGAAAAAATGTGTAGGTATCTCAATTTGACAATAACCACTTCAACTGGTATTTCATTAACCAATTCAGCTAATAATATTAACCATATTTTAGCCACTTTGATAACCAATTCAACAGATAATATTCACCATATGTTAGCCAAAATAAAAACCAACTGAACGAATATTTCTGGCCACTATTTAGCCAAAACAAAAACCATTTGAACAACTATTTCCAACTAGGTGTTAACCAAAACATTAACTGGTTTTGGAAAGGGAAATTTTTTAAGACTGGAAGTATTGAAAAGAACAGCTATAGTTTTTGTTAATGGGAGAGTTCGATAAGTGCAAGGAAGATGCGAAGTCAAACATATAGTTAAAATCTTCACGCCGCCTGAACAAAAATAGCCACTTTATAGACCATATGAGAAATTAATGAAACCCACTATTTAGCTACATTGGTAACCGGTATGTGGTTTGTAGGGTAGATTTTCGAAAAGCTATTAGATACAAAAAGCTGTTAGTGTCGTTTTCTCAAACCTAGGTACATTTTAAACAAGAGCATATTTTTGAGGCAGGTAGTGTTTTCTTTGTAAAACTAGGGAACCTTTTTGTTTAGGTAGGCTTGAATTTTTACTGGATCTAAGTATAAATAAGAGTACATGCGCCTTGTTCCTTCATACTATCTGCAAGGCTCGCCGGATACTGTTCAGTTTATAATTGCAGTTTATAACCCGTCATTTACTTAAAAATAAAAAATGAATAAAAGGGCGCGAGAGTTTGAGTGTACAAATGATCCAGATATGTTCTGTTTCATCTGCGGTCAATTTATTGTTAAAAGTATGAGACGTGTGTTTTCAAATCCTTTGAAAGTTACATACTATAAGGGCCGCTTTCATAAAAGCCGGTAACCGCTAACCAGAGTTTAATTGACGTATTTTGTATGGTTAGCTGTCAAATTAATCGCCGATTGGGCTTAACCGGCTTTTATGAAAGTGGCCCTAAGTGTTTTGGAATTGAGCCTAAAAACCATGGACACCGAACACTGTGTGCACCACATGCCGAGTCGAATTGATTTCTTCGGAAACCGGAACAAAAAGGTACGTTGTAAAAATTAGGAATTTGTTCCCTTTTAATGCATAGCTGACTAATTTCTGAAATTATCTATTTAGGCGACGTGTGGAATTTATTACACCAATGAAGTGGAGGGAACCAACTTGCCATTCAACGGACTGCTATATTTGTACTACAAAAGTACTTGGGGTTGGAATATCCAGAGAAGTAACCTATGCGAGCGTATCTACAGTGTCATTACCAGAACTAATTTCAACAGAAGCGACATTGCCAGAATCAAATTTAACTTTAGTTCCGGCTCCAGTTTCATTGTCAACAGTAGTATCTGATTACGGGCATCATGTTGTACTGAATTTCAAACGGAAAACGAAAGAAATTCTTTGTCACAAGCACAACTCAATGATTGGATAAGGGATTTGGAATTGTCAAAGGAAAAGGCCGAACTACACGCCTCTCGAATGCAACAATTTAAATTTGTTTCATCCGATGTTAAGGTAACATATTACAGACCTCGTCACGAAGAATTTTCCAAGTACTATACGAAGGAGGACTACTGCAAAGACATTGCTGGTCTATTCAAACAATTTGGTGAACCATATGATTCAAAAGAGTGGCGATTGTTCATAGACGGCAATAAATTAAGTTTAAAGGCCGTATTATTGCATATTGGCAACCAAAAGCCATCTATCCCGATAGCGCATGCAGTAAATACGAAGGAAACATATGAGATAATGCAAAAATTGCTCAAGTTAATCAAATACGAAGAACATGATTGGAAAATATGTGCCGATCTTAAAGTCGTTGGAGTGCTATGTGGTCTACAAAGTGGATACACAAAATACTGTTGCTTTCTATGCAAATGGGATAGCCGAGCTCGTCAAGACCACTACATCATAAAGGATTGGCCAGAACGAATCGAGTTTCAAGTTGGGGTAGATAACATAAAATACTCTCCACTTATAAAGAAGGAAAAAATAATTCTTATCAAAAACTTTGTGAAGGCTTTGGACAAAGAAGGCGAAGCTGTTCATCATTTGAAGACAATCTTCCCAGAGATTTCAGAAGCAAAAATAAAGGAAGGGATTTTTGTGGGACCGCAAATAAGGAAAATGATGACCAATAACCATTTCAAAGAACTATTGTCACCAGTGGAGGCAGCAGCGTGGGATTCTTTTGAAAAGGTCGTTACTTCTTTTTTAGGCAAACACAAAAGTCCTAACTACGAGATGATAGTGAACGACTTAATCAAAAACTATGCGGAAATGGGTAAATAAAAAAACATATTATAATAAATTATATATTACATAAATTTACATGAGAATATATAGCCATAAATCTGAATTCATCGTCCAGTTCCGAACAAACAAGAACGGGAAAAATATAAACAAAAAATTTGTTCTGAATTGAAAGATAAATCCAGCCTAAGAAAATTATATACTAATGTGTCACTTATGTATTTATCTAATTTACTTTTTTATTTTTTTTTTAGGAGTAAATATGTCTTTAAAAATTCATTTCTTACACTCCCACTTAAATTTTTCCCCGCAAAATCTTGGCGACGAAAGTGACGAGCATGGCGAAAGGTTTCACCAGCAAATGAAAGTGATTGAAAGTCGGTATCAAGGATTCTGGGATGTCGATATGATGGGCGACAAAACAAGACACATAAAGGGAATTCATAATAAATAGCATATGGGTTGACAAAATTATGCAATTGCATAAAAATGCACCGAATCGTGAGCGCCCTTTGTCAACTCTAATTGCAAACGTGTGAAAACAATTTGTGAACAGCTGATTCAGCAGACGTTCAATATAAATCGTTATCCGTATTGATGGATCGGCTTGAAGGCTGATTTAAACGTGTCGATTTTACGTTCAACCTTTACACGGTGGAACGACACAAATCGACTAGAAAAATTGACCCGTGTAAATAAGCCTTTTATGCAGAATTGCTGCAACTCCCAAGTATAAACAAAGGATGGGGATCGATAAGATATCATTAAGATGAGAACAAATATGTATATTTTTTTTAGCTAACAACAACAACTAGAGTTATTAAGGGTCAAAGTTCGTTGAACGCATTTTTTTAAATCAAAATTTCTCATAAACTTACGAACCGATTCCCTATTTCTTTCTGCATTGAATTACCTTTCATTTGAAGTAACGTTTCTTGGGGTACAAAACCGCGTATATGCAAAATTTAAAGCTTTTTTATATCAACGAGGCAAAGTAATCAATTCATAATACTTCAGCGACATCTTCATGTGCAAAGCACGTTTTAGCATTGGTGGCCTTTGGCCACGCTTCAAAAAAAATAACCCTTATCCGATCCAACACCGGCTTCGCGATGCAAATGTGTACTGCAGTACCTCTGTACGGAAAATCTTTTCGCGTTGGAGACCTTCGCCCGTGCTTCAAAAATGTAATGAGAAACTTTGATATAAAAAGTGCTTTAAATTTTGCATATGCGCGGTTTTGCACCCAAGCAAGGCTACATGAAATGAAAGGTAATTCATTTACCTACCTAAATTTTTGAAAACCGTTTCATTAGTTTTTGTAAAATCTTGATTTTAAAAAACGTTTTAAATGAATTTTGACCCTTAATAATTCTTGTTGTTGTTGTTTCCGCCAAAAAAAATATATATTTGTACTTACCTTAATAATATCTATCGATCCCAGTCACTTTTTTTTAATTTGGGAGATGGAGCTATTCTAAATTCAAGCCGACCCATCAATACGGATCGCGATACATATTGAACGTGTGACAGCAGTCATAATTCAACAGCTGTTTCTAGAAATGCAATGCAACAAAATATGCTATGCAATAGATTTTTGGTGTTGCATTCTGCAAATTGCTTGACATTTGCATCCGCATGTATTTTGTTGTTGGCTTGACATTATTTTGCAATAATAATATGCTATGCAACGATGCAATGCCCTTGCATCGTGATTCCGAATACCCCTATAACTTTTTCAATTATAAAATAAGATCATAGAGTTAAGACAGAACCATATGTACATATGCTATTATTTGTAGGGTACTTAAGTATTAAATGGATATATTTACTTGAATGCTTATAACTTTTGTATTAGTTCATCGATTTTGTTCACTGATAGCTTATTTTTTTTGTAATAAAACAGAGCTTAGAGCAAAGTTTTCGAGATGCTTCCTCGCAAAGTACAAATTTTTTTATATATTTACAAAAAAAATTTAAAAAATCCTTAATGATTGTTCAATATGTTTGAATCTGCAGGACCTAGCAAAAAGTGTTGTATGTACTGATTATAGTAAATTTTATAAGCTTTCAAATTTTTCAAACCGTTTTGGAAGAGCTCAGTTTGTTCTTGAGATATACACGGTTAAGTGGAGCCATCTTTTTTGTTTTTTGAAATAACGGTAAATAGTAAATATCTCAAAAACGGTACCATTCAAGTAAAAATAACCTTGATTTTCGGAATTAGGAGGTGATTTTACATAGGAATTTCACTATGGCGTCTCTGGTGCAGAAAAAAAGTTGGAATTTGTGATCCAGTGTTATTGTTGAAATTCAACAATCAATGGACTGTAATATTCGAAAGAATAGAGACTCTACAGTGTTGTGGTAATGTGGTAAAAAAATAAAAAATAAAAGAGGTTTAGCCACTGTCTGTCTGCCTTGAGCTGTGTCGAGGAGCCCTTACCACTGGAGGGGGGAACTTCTCGATAGTCAAAAGGCGCTAAGGTGTTACGAACACAAAGAACCTCAACTTGCTCTGATCTACAAAGTTCTATCACAATTTCACTTGTGGTACGTGATTGCGTACTTAAAAAAAAATTGTGCATTAAAATCAACCACTTACCTTAAAAAGTTTAGGGTTTAATATGTGCAGTGATGAGAACTGTGTACGCTGATTATGTGACGTATGATGTGATGTGATATGATGTTATGTTATGTGATGTTATGTTATGGACTGTATTGTGATGTGATGTTGATGGACAGTATATATGTGATGTTGATGGACAGTATATATGTGATGTTGATGGACTGTATATATGTCTGTCCCTGTTGCTTGCTGTCACTCGCTACAATTCGTATTCGCTCGTTGACTATTGTGTTGTATTAATAATTAATTATAATTGCATGCGGCTGATATCCAAAATGAACTTTTTGTTGATTTCCAAAATCGTTGTAGAATTCCTGGCGTTAAAGGACCAAATGTTACGGCGGCTTGCGGGGCAAGTAGGAAGATCCCCCGTTAATTGGGGTAGGACTAAGACCACTGTGTCGATGCTAACTAAGGGGTCGGTTAAGGAGCCTAATTGAATGGAGCATGACCCGTTCACCTGTTCTGACAGCGTGTTCTTTATCCCGGAAACTTGTACGTGCAAGCGTTTTGATGGGAGGTTAATTCTACGCTTCAGCCTTTCTGTTATGAATGAGCATTCTGAACCGGAGTCAATTAGGGCTCTAGCAGAAAAGTCGACCCCATTATGGTGTATTTTAACCCGGGCCGTTCCTAATAATACCCCCTTAGTAGTATTAGCATGACAAGACGATTCGTTATTAATATCTTTCCTCTTTTCAGATTCCGGACTGTCTCTCGCCTACTGTGATGTTGAGGGCCTACATCTGACGTTTTTTGACGCCACCTCTGGTTAGTTGCTGAGCTGTTGCCAAGTGGAGTAAGGTGTTGTGCCTTGCGTGACACGAGCTGCAGTTAAATGAACTTGTGCATCGTGTCACTATGTGTCCCGCCGACAGGCAGTTCAAGCAACAATTGTTGGTTTTGATGTAGGCTATTCTGTCTGCAGTGGTTAGTCCGCGGAATTTCTGACAATTACGTAATTTGTCCTCTTTACTGTTGAACATTTTACAAGAAGTTTTTGGGAAGCTGGCTTGGTATACTCCAAGTTTCGCAGGCGTTTCCCGTGCATTATTTTGACTCCTGGGTACTTTGGATGGTTTGCTACCACGGAGGTCAGAAACGGTTTCCAACGTTTGGAACCGATTGGACAGGAATTTGTCCATATCCTCCCATTTTGGAATCTCTGTTTTGTTCTCTAGGGTCTGTTCCCATAAAGCCAGAGAGCATTCCGGGAGTTTCGTGGAGCATAAGTAAGTGATGATTGCATCCCAATTCGAAATGTTAATTTGATGGCATTGTAGTGACGAGATGCAATTGTTGATATCTCGCTGCAATTTTTTAATTTACGTTCCGCATTCATTATCGACTGCCGTCAAACTAAATAGTGATTTTCACTGAGTATTGACTAGGATACGTTTGTTTTCGTACTTGTCACTCAGATTTTTCCAGGCCGTTCTAAAGCCTTCATTTGTCACCATGGACACCTGCGCACAATTTCTTTTGCCTCCCCTTCAGTTTTTTGGTTGAGGTGATATAACTTTTCAACCGGCGTAAGGCGTTTATTTAATATATATATGGCCGTGAACAAGTCCCTAAAGGTTGGCCAAGAAAGGTAGTCACCCTTGAACACCTCGGTGTCACACGGAGGGAGGCGAATATTATTTTCTCTGCTGGAAGATTCAGAGACTTTAGGGGCAGGTGTGGCAGGTACGGATAATCTTTCAAGGGGTGAGTGGAAGAAAGTAAAGAAAAACTCGTTAGTTCGTATAAACAAACAAAAGTACACAAGTTTATTAAGAGCAACGTTTAAAAAGTAATAACAAGTGAAAGTAATTGAATTAAAATTGAATTAATTAATCAAATCAAAATATATGAAAAGGAAATTTGGAAATTTACCGAATATGGCTTACCTTGGGTAACTTGGCTGCTGGCGATCTCTTGTACGTTCGTACAAGAAGTGACCGCGAGAAAAAATATAATTTAATTTCGGTTATCGGTTTCGACCGAGGTAAAAGTAAAAGCTCTGCGCATTAGGGTGTGCCTTAATATTTAGGCCGGTGGCCTAAACAGGAAGCATTGAGCATTACTATGTCAATATTTGACCCGTTTGGTCTAGCAGCGTAATATTCGATAGTGGCTAAATTGATTTTACAGAAAGTGTGGAAAGATAAGGTCGGATGGGACCACGACATACCGGTTGAGGCCTTTGACATGTGGCGCAAATGGTTGGTCATGTTGAAGAATATTGAAACTTTACGAATGCCGCGATGTTATGATGAAAATTTCTTTGAATCAACTGTAGAGCTACATGGGAGTGCCACAAAATCCCCAAAAAAAAAATCCCCAAACACAAAATCCCCAACTGAAAAAAAATCCCCAAACACATAATCCCCAAAATCAAAATCCCCAAAATTAAAATCCCCAAACACGAAATCCCCACCTTTTTTTAGAGGCAGTGTCACAAAATCCCCAAACACAAAATCCCATTTTTTGTTTATTAAATATTATTACAAAATATTGTCATATAAAAAATACTAAAACCACACTTTAGTTAAGTTTTAATTCGTAGTTACATGTACATACATACATGTACCCATATAAGACAATATATAGATATAGACGAGAACGCATGACGGATTTAGAGGAAAAATTATTATTTCATCAATTTAGCGACTAAAAAGCTAAAAAAAAGAGTATTTAAAAAAGCGGCACACAGTATTTCATTATGTAATTAGAATTTCCATACATGGTTTATTTATGTAAATGTTTTGAATTTATTGCTTTTTTGTTTATTTACATAACTAAAGATTGGTCTACATATGTATGTATATAAATATATGTTTATGTTAATGTATATATATTCGAAAAATTTTGAAGTTTGTATTTGTTTATGTTGTACAAATATGTAAAACCGATTGATATAACTTGTATTGCATTTTCTTTAATTTACCTGTTAAATATTCGTGAAACCATTAAACATAAAATATCTCGTGAACTTCAACTTTAGATATAATAGTGAGTATAGAATTCCCATTTTCTGTGTGAAATACATTGAAATTAGGTTTTAAATCGCGGCGATTTTAAACCTAATTTCAATGTATTTCACACAGAAAATGGGGATTTTGATTTTGGGGATTTTGATTTTGGGGATTCTGATTTTGGGGATTTTGATTTTGGGGATTTTGATTTTGGGGATTTTGATTTGGGGATTTTGATTTGGGGATTTTGATTTGGGGATTTTGATTTTGGGGATTATGTGGTACACCCGAGCTACATGTGTTTGCCGACGCTAGCGAATCGGCATATGGAGCAGTGGCATATTGGCGAGTCAACAAATTGACTGGTACAATACGGTCGGCGTTCGTGATGGGAAAGGCTAAATGTGCGCCGTTAAAGTTGACAACAGTGCCACGCCTGGAGCTACAAGCCGCCGTCCTGGCCCCGCGACTCCGTGCAACCTTACTCGAAAACCATGACTTAAAACCGGTTAGAACAATCATGTGGAGCGACTCAAAAACGGGTTTGTCGTTTCTATTTCATTTCAACTACGGCGACGATATAATGAAGAGATTTTATTGTTTTACCCGCATGAAGAGAGTTTTAGCTTGGGTGTTGCGCTTTTACAACAACACTCGAACGAAGCATCAGATACAGAGGGAGCATGGGTATCTCACCGTAGCCGAGTTGGAAGCATCGGAGGCCATGATTTGTCGTGTGGTGCAAGGCAACGCGTATCCGGAAGAGTATGGGGCCTTGGTTGCTGATGTCATACCATTTCAGAGTCGCAGGCCAATCATCCTTCCAAAGAACCATCACGTCACTAATATAATTGTTTCGCACTATCATTCCAAGGCGAGGCATCAGAACGCAGAAAGTTTTGGGTTCCCCATGTCAGAGTGGCCGTGCGACGTGCCGCTAAGGATTGTCCAGTTTGCAGGAAAAATCGTGCGCAACCACAACCACCGACAACACTGTGACACAAAATGAGGGTTCATCTCTCCGTAATTGATGAAACTAATTGGAAGTGAAACTTGATCACTCCCATATCAAAACCTCATACTGGGTTTTTGGCCAATAGGTCTGGTTTTTTTTTTATTCGTATTTGAAGTTGGCAACCCTGTGTATGGGAAAAATTGACTAAAACTTGATCAAATAAAGCAATTTTAGGTGGGTTTTTTTGTATACAACTATTTTTAGGTCGAGGAACTCATTTTTGACATTAGTTTTTACCTAAATCGCACGGTAGGTGGCGCTGTCATACAATTTTTCAAATTCTTGATAGTTTTTCATCCAAAAATAGTATTAATATAGTTTTTAAAAAGGAAACGTACGAATCTGTGAAGTATCTACTAGAAGCAGTAAACTATGAAAGCCATAAATGGCGTATATGTTGCGATTTGAAAATGGTAGCTCTTCTTTGTGGACTACAAGGTGGATATACGAAGAATACGTGTTTTATATTTATGTTTGTGGAATACATGTTATAAAGGGAACCAATACCAAAAACATGATTGGGAGATCAGATAAGATTTAGTTGTTGGATCAGATAATGTAATACACATGCCCCTTGTTCCAATTTAAAAAGTCTTGCTACCTCCACTACATATCAAATTAGGTATTTTTAAAAATTTTGTTAAAGCACTTCCTGCAGATGGACCAGCTTTTATTACATTAAGGTCAATATTTCCACGACTTAGTGCAAGCAAAGTAAAAGAAGGTATTACATATTTACATATACAAAATATTTTTTAAGATTTATGTAATTACTATATCATTTTGCAGGTATGTATGTATGTATGTTTAATGGTCCAGACATTAGAAGATTGATAAAAAGTAATGAGTTTGATAACTCTTTAAATGAAAATGAGCTAAATGCCTGGAATGCTATAGATACAAGACGTAATAGCTAATGTTCTAGGTAAAAGTCGTGACAAGAATATCAGAGAAAAAGTAGATCATCTCATGAATATGTTTGAGAAGCTCGGTGTACATATGTATGAGTTTAAAGGCACATTTTCTCCATCATCATATGGATTGGTTTGAGCACCAACTCTCAACGGAATCGCATGAACAAGGCGAACGTTTTCACCAAGTTGCATTGACAATGGATACACGGTATAGGGGGAAGAAACTGCAACCAATGTTAGCAGATCTGTGCTGGTGGCTATCGAGAAATGAAGAAGGCAATGCCTATGAGGAAGAGGAGGAAGTAAACTTACCGCCTTTAAAAATGTTCAAGTTTTAGTTTTTTATTACCGTTATTCTTGTATGCTTTTTCATGGCATACGTTTTTCAAATTGTCAGAAAATAATTCAAATTTTAACAAAAAGATTACTTTGCTTTTTTTCCTATAAAAATACGTTTACTTAATTTTTTATTACAACACTTGTCACACCTGTAAATATATATGAATAAAGGGAAATTATTGTAAAGTGAATTATCTGCGAATGAAAAAAGTTTGGATTTAATTTAGCATCTTCCTCACATTAATATATTATTTTGCTTATCAGTATACTAGCTTAGTATTTGTAAGGTATGACTTATAAATTGACGTGACCCTTTTAGTACCAACTACATTAGTCGTAAAAGTTAACTGTTTGAATAGACAAAACTTTATTTGCGTTTTCCCAAAAAATTAGAATTTTGAGTTAACCCTGTTTACAATGGATCGAGCGATATATGATCATTTCGACAATAAAACCGATAAAATGCAAGTATTTTTACTTAAAAAAACCAAAAACCTTACTTTTCCATGAAACATTTGAAAAATTGTATGACAGCGCCACCTACAGTGCAATTTAGGTAAAACCTAATGTTAAAAATGAGTTCCTCGACCTTAAAATAGTTATATACAAAAAAACCACCTAAAATTGCTTGCTAAGTTTCAGTAAATTTTTCCCATACACAGGGTTGCCAACTTCAAATACGAATAAAAAAAAAACCAGACCTATAGGCCAAAAACCCAGTATGAGGTTTTGATATGGGAGTGATAAAGTTTCATTTCCAATTGGTTTCATCAATTACGTGGAATCTTGTTGCACAGTGTAATGGGCCAACTACCGGAGGACAGGCTGACGCTGTTTTTGAGGCCTTTCTCTTACGTCGGGATAGATTACATGGGACCGTTCCTTGTAGCAATAGGTCGGCGGAGGGAAAAACGTTGGATAGCCCTATTCACCTGCCTGACGACGCGTGCCATACATTTGGAGATCGCAAAGGACCTCAGCACCGACACATGCCTGCTATGCATCCGCAATTTCATGTGCAGACGAGGCACGCCCATTCGTATACGGTCGGATAACGCAACCAACTTCATCGGCGCCGATAAGGAATTGCAGCGGCAACGTTTAGACTTCGAAAATGGAAAGATAGCTGACGCACTGGCAAACGAAAAAATCGAGTGGGTATTCAATTGTCTGCTGAATCCGCACGTATGCGGCTCCTGGGAACGACTGGTGCGTAGCGTTAAGCGGGCCATGGGGCACGCATTGGACGATGAAAGTTTATCTGAACACAGTTTGTATAGCCTTTTATGCGAAGCGGAGAATCTGGTAAATAGCCGGCCGTTAACGCACATTCCGTTAGAAACACCCACCGATGAACCCTTAATACCTAACCATTTTCTTATAGGTACTGCCAACACAGAACAGACCCCTCATCCGCGAGAAGAAGAACACCAGGAAGGAAGCAATGGAAAAAAGTGCAACAAGCACAGCATCGCTTCTGGTACCAGTCAGTTGAACCACTGAAAGAAGGGGACTTGGTCTTGTTGTGTGACAGCAACGTGCATCGCTCCAAGTGGCCATTGGAAAGGATCATCCGAGTGTTCCCAGGAAAGGACAATCAAGTCCGAGCAGCGGAGGTGCAGACCAAAGTTGGAGTATTTAAGCGACCAGCGTGCATATTAGCCAAGTTAGATGTTGGTAAATCTGACCAGATTCACGGTGGTCGGGATGTTACCGAATATTGTTAAGTATCAAGTTTAGTGAATTCATATTTTGATGTGTTATCCTGTCCTTGACGAAAAATTTTATATAAAAGAAAATATGTAAAATTGGCCCATCTGGCACCTCCCTCCGCGCAGTAAAATTGCATTTCATGATTTCATTTGAATTCTTTGTTGAGCGGCAAATAAGAAGGGAGGCAAAACCAAATGTAAGAATCTTATAACTTATAACTTTATATATGTATTTAATTTAAAACCTTTAACAGGAAATAAAACAACCAATAGAATCGTAATTTGTAACCAAGTATAAATTGCGCGTTTTATTCCAGTCTCCCGAAAGCCGACAACAATGACAATTGAGGAAATTAAGAGCGAAGACGGATTCACCGAAATAAAACTCAGCAACGTACAAGTCATTACAGATTTCGACATTATTCTACATATAATCAGACCGCAGGAAATAGGAAATATAATTGGCGTACTAGAAAACAGAATAAAGCTTTCCAAAGCATCAAAGCTATAGAGTCAGAATAGAAAACAGATTTTTATTAAATTAAATTTAATACAAAATGAGAATAGAGACATACACAGACAGATCATATACCTCGTCATCCTACTTATCCGTTTTCATAAAAGCCGGTTAGCGCTTTATCGGGATTATGGCAAACACTCGGAGTTGGAATGGCGTAGCCCAGGGTTATTTTTTGAAGCGCGGCCAAAGGCCGCCTACTCGAAAAGGTGTTCTGCACATAAAAAACATGGATCGGGCCCCGAATTGGGGATCTGACCCGGGTCAATTTTCGGTTTTTCACTAATAACTTTTCACTGGAACAAAAAAATTGAATTTCGACTTCGGATCATTGATCCTGAGGTCAAAACGCGTCTTTTGATACCCCTATCATATTTTTAGCTAATTTATTAGTAGTTGAGTGCCAAAGGAAACAAATACCATAAATATATAAGGACTTACCAACTCTCCAAAGAAGTTTTCACTAATAAGATTGATTTATCCGCTGGTGGAGAAGAGGCTACGCGCAAAGGCAGCAGCTCCGGCGCTGTTATCGAATCTATGAAGAATCATGGTAAGGGCATCTACTCGGGTACCTTCTCGGACACATTGAATCCAGCTTTACAAGATCGTTATGGACGTCCCAAACGCGATATCTCTACAGTTATACATATATTGAATAATTTGTTGAGCGTCACTCCGCAGTATAGTCGAGGTGCGCGCATAAGCTTTGAGGCACCAAGAACATCATTGCTGGCACGTCGAGTACCAATGGCATACGAAGCAGCAGCAAGCAGGTTAGTTAAAATTTTTTGGCTTATAAAGTTTGCCTTAGTAATCCATATTTAATTTACTTTCAGCTCACCGCAAAACACCATCTCATCTTCACCATCAGAGCAGAGCAAGCAAAGGCGTGAGTCACGCAAATTGAAGGGCGCCCCATATGCCACACGTGGAGCAGTTGGTGCACCAACCACTAAAGCAGCGAGCACCACCATATTCAGCGCAACTGCCACTAACGCCAGCAACTCATAGAAGTCGGACGTATCTCAGGCCAAGTATCACACAGCAAACAACATTTCGACCAGTTTCTGAATAACTTAAACAATTGTGTCAACAAGGAACTTATAGATTCGGCAGCAATTGAATTCCTGCTAAATTTCAATACAAATAACAATCAGAAAAATCTGACGAAATCAATTTTTACAGTACAGAGGTATGTAAGTTAAGCCAATAAATTATGATGGTCGCCCACGTAACATATTTTGACTCAGACGATTATCCCATCATTATATTTAAGTAAAATAGTTAACGGCTTCGCGGGCACTTGCAATGCAAAGGTACGTTGAATGCTGGGAGAGCGGTATGTGTTGCTGGCAGCGGAGACAGAGCGCTCGCTGGTCTTATGACTTGTCGTTCTAATTGGAATAAAGTATAAGAGAGTGCGTAAGCGGTATCTTATTGGAGTATTGTTGGTTGGAAATATTATGGATTGCAGCGGAGAGTGAGCAACGGAAAATGAGCAGTGGTAGCTTTAGGGTATTCTAATTAGAATTAAGTCTTTCTTTCTGTTCGCGGCAACTGGACTAATTGGATGTATCATCGATGCGCAAAGTGGTTGTTGGTTAATAAAATATTGTAAACCAAATAAAAGTATTAATTTGTTTAATTGGCGCCCAACGTGGGGCCGGGTAAATTATAAAAATCAATAAAGTTTATTGGATGCTGATTAAAATAAACCAGTACCAAACGAAGCAAGAAGCAATTGAAGCAGTTCCAAAACAAATGCATGTGCTTTATCTATGCAACTTATATCGACCTCGAACGACATTGAAAGAAGAAGAAACAGTGGAGACCACTGAAGCAGCTTATAATATTCAATGTAAGTGAAATGCTCAGTGCCCTTATTGTAATAATTATCATATTAAATCATTAAAATCATATTACTTGGCCTACATTTTAAATAAAATTTAATAAAAATATAAAGCAAGAGCTATTTTTTCGATTAAATCGGCCTATTTCATTTAACCACGTGTGGTACCTTCTTTCAGTGAGCGTCTCTAAACTTGTTAAGGCATTAGTAAAATTCAATAGAAATAAAAGTAGGGGCAATTTTTTTTTTTGATTAAATCAGCCTATTTCTTTCAACCAAGTTTGGTACCTTCAATTAATGAGCGAATCTGAACTTGTTAGACTTTTCAATTCATTAGCTTTACGAGATAAGAAAAAAATAGACATGAATGCCGATGAGCTTCAAACCGTTCTTGCAGCAGCGATATCGGCTGCCTTAGCTACGCAGAAACAAGATTTTGAAAAAAAATTACATGAAATTACAAATAAATTTACGACAACATTGACTGCCAATGTAGAATCTTTTACAGAAGTGCAGATTGTAGGTAATGTGCAATGCGATGAAACCCTCGACCTCGTCAAATCCTTGCCCGAGTTTGACGGCAAACAAGAGAATTATGTCTCATGGAGGCAAGCGGCGCACACGGCCTACAAACTGTACGAAAGGTACGATGGAAGTGCAAAACATTACCAAGCGGTCGCAATAATCAGAAATAAAATAAGAGGCGCCGCAGATGGTGTTTTGGCTTCATTCAATACCGTGTTGAATTTTAACGCCATAATAGCGAGGCTAGATTTTACTTATGCCGATAAGAGACCGGTTTATTTGATAGAACAGGAACTGAGTACTCTAAGGCAAGGCAATCTGACGGTATTGAAGTTTTATGATGAGGTCGAAAGAAAGCTCACCCTTCTTACTAATAAGACAATAATGACTTACGAAGGTCATATAGCAAACTCTATAAACGAAAAGTACAGAATGGACGCGCTGCGCGTTTTTATTTCCGGTCTAAAAAAACCTCTTTGCGATATTTTATTTTCTACACGTCCAGCCGACTTACCCTCTGCGTTGGCACTTGCGCAGGAGGTAGAAGCAAATCACGAACGTTATATTTTTGCTACAAACTTTTCACAGCGTTTCGATGAAAATAGCAAAGGTCAAACTATGGAAAAAGTAGTGGCTGAGAGCAGCAATAATCAGTTAGCAAATTCAAAAAAACCCACATTTCCAAGACAATAACAATAGGCAACAAAAACGCAGTTTTAATTATAATAGTAGACAAGAAAAACCAGAGCCGATGGATATAGATCCATCAATATCCCGATTACGTCGCTCAACCAACTACGAGTCGCAAAATCCACCGAATGATTTTTTACGACAAAATCAAAAAACTAATAACTTTCAAAGCTCCAGGTAGAGGCCACTTAATACTGCTTATCAGGGTCAACAGTTTAAAAGACGGCCCGAATCCGACAGGATTACTGGACCAAAAGTTCAGAGGATAAATCACCTTTCACAGGATAAAGCTGAAAAAACTCCTACGATAATATAGTGGAAGTCGAAGATATTGAAGAAGAGATAAATTTTTTAGGGAAAGCACCCTACTCCCTTGGATTAGAAGATCAATAGGAACTGAGGGAAGGGGTATAAAAATGTTAATTGATACAGGAGCTTCAAAAAGCTATATTAAACCCTTTGTCGAACTGAAGGGGATAGTACCACTAGTTAAACCAATTTTAGTCCGATCCATACACGGAGAGACGAAAGTAAATAAGAAATGCAAAATAAATCTATTTGGTGTAAATTCCGACTTCATTATTTTACCTAATTTGCTAGCATTTGATGCCATAATTGGGCTTGACCTGCTAAAGCAGGTTAACGCCGTTGTAGACTTAAAAAAGGGCGTAATTAGTCATGACTTTGGAACTGAAAAGTTATTATTTGTAAAATGCGAAAGCATAAATGTTATTAAAATACAACAAGACAATGTACCCCTCGCTGTAAAAAAAGATTTTTTAAATATGATCAAGAAAAGATCTAATGCTTTTGCCGACCCAAATACCGCTCTACCTTTTAATACGAATGTCGTTGCAACCATTCGCACGAAACACGAGGAACCCGCCTATTCTAGGTTATATCCATACCCAATGGGGGTTGTAGACTTTGTGAATAAGGAAGTAAAAGAACTCTTGCACAATGGAATCATTAGGCCTTCTAGGTCTCCTTACAATAACCCGATCTGGGTCGTGGATAAGAAGGGACTCGATGAGCTAGGCAACAAAAAGAAACGTATGGTAATAGATTTTAGGAAACTAAATGAAATTACCATTGACGACAAGTACCCCATACCAAACGTTATGTCCATTTTATCAAACATGGATCGGTCACAGTACTTTACAACCCTCGACTTGAAATCAGGGTTTCATCAAATTCACAGCCTTTTCCGTAAACAACGGAAAGTATGAATTCTGTAGGCTACCATTCGGTTTTAAAGAACGCGCCTAGCATATTCCAAAGAGCGATAGATGATGTACTCAGGGAACAAATAGGTAGGAGCTGTTATGTTTACGTAGATGACGTGATAATTTTCTCACCTACGAAAGAACAGCATGTTAAAGACATAGACTGGGTTTTAAAAAGTTTATGTGATGCTAACATGAAGGTCTCAGTAGAGAAATCCAATTTCTTCAAAAGCGAAACTGAGTACCTCGGGTTTGTAGTGTCAAGGAATGGCATAAAGACATGCTCAGACAAAGTTAGCGCTATTCTAAATTTCCCGGCTCAAGAAACATTGTACAGTCTCAGATCGTTTATAGGATTAGCTAGCTACTACAGGTGTTTTGTGAAGGACTTCGCCAGTATAGCCAAGCCTTTAACTGACATTCTGAAGAGTGAAAACGGCAGGGTCAGTGCTAATCAATCTAAAAGAGTGAAAATAGCTTTAAATCCAAAGCAACTCCAAGCATTTGATACTTTGAAGCAGATTTTGGTGTCAGAAAATGTGATGCTCGATTATCCCGATTATAAAAAACCGATTTGACGACGGACGCTTCCAACCATGGCTTGGGTGCTGTTCTGTCACAAGAAGGCAGGCCCATAACCATGATATCTAGAACCTTAAAGGATCATGAGCTTAACTTTGCAACAAACGAAAGAGAACTTCTGGCCATTGTCTGGGCTTTAAAGAGCCTTAGAAACTACCTGTATGGTGTTCGTCGACGAACACAACGCCAAATTATATTATAAACCCGGAAAAGAAAATTACGTCGCCGATGCTCTGTCTCGTCAGCCACTGAACATAATAGAAGAAGATTCAAATTCAAACTCAGCAACGATTCATAGCGAACGGTCATTGAGTTATACCATAGCGGCAGTTGAAAAGCCGGTAAATTGCTTCAAAAATCAAATAATTATTGAAGAATCTGAAATACCATCGAAACGAACATTTATTATTTTTGGAAACAGAACCAGGCATATTATTCAGTTTCGGGATAAAAACACGCTTTTGGGAATTATTCATGATCTTGTGAACCCCAACGTGGTAAATGCTATCCATTGTAGCCTATCTGTATTAGCATATATTCAACATGACATAGTAAAAATATTTCCGAATACGAAATTTAAATATGCAAAAATGTTTGTAACAGATATCTTTGACCCTAACGACCAGCTTGAGATTATAGTTACGGAGCATAATCGCGCACACCGCGCGGCACAAGAAAATGTCAAGCAGATCTTAAAGGACTATTTTTTTCCAAAACTGGAGAAAAAAACAAAAGAAGCAGGAGGAAACTGCAAAATATGTTCTAGGGCAAAAACATAAAATATCCCAAACACCAATCCCGTCATATGTGGGAGAAATCCTTCACATTGATATTTTTTGTACAGACTCGAAATATTTTTTAACTTGTTTGGACAAGTTTTCCAAATTCGCAATTGTTCAAGCGATACCATCTAGAACAATCGTGGATATAAAGCCTCAACTTATACAGCTTTTGAACGTTTTTCCTAAAGCCACAGTTATTTACTGCGATAATGAGAAATCATTGAACTCAAATACCGTCAGATATCTTCTTGCCAACAGTTTCGGTATTCAAATCGTAAATGCTCCACCTCTTCACAGCACCTCCAATGGCCAAGTAGAAAGGTTTCACAGTACATTGGTAGAGATAGCTAGGTGCATGAAGCTAGAGAGAAGCATTGACGACATAAAATATTGTAAACCAAATAAAAGTATTAATTTGTTTAATTGGCGCCCAACGTGGGGCCGGGTAAATTATAAAAATCAATAAAGTTTATTGGATGCTGATTAAAATAAACCAGTACCAAACGAAGCAAGAAGCAATTGAAGCAGTTCCAAAACAAATGCATGTGCTTTATCTATGCAACTTATATAGACCTCGAACGACATTGAAAGAAGAAGAAACAGCGGAGACCACTGAAGCAGCTTATAATATTCAATGTAAGTGAAATGCTCAGTGCCCTTATTGTAATAATTATCATATTAAATCATTAAAATCATATTACTTGGCCTACATTTTAAATAAAATTTAATAAAAATATAAAGCAAGAGCTATTTTTTCGATTAAATCGGCCTATTTCATTTAACCACGTGTGGTACCTTCTTTTAGTGAGCGTCTCTAAACTTGTTAAGGAATTAGTAAAATTCAATAGAAATAAAAGTAGGGGCAATTTTTTTTTTTTTGATTTAATCAGCCTATTTCTTTCAACCAAGTTTGGTACCTTCAATTAATGAGCGAATCTGAACTTGTTAGACTTTTCAATTCATTAGCTTTACGAGATAAGAAAAAAATAGACATGAATGCCGATGAGCTTCAAACCGTTCTTGCAGCAGCGATATCGGCTGCCTTAGCTACGCAGAAACAAGATTTTGAAAAAAAATTACATGAAATTACAAATAAATTTACGACAACATTGACTGCCAATGTAGAATCTTTTACAGAAGTGCAGATTGTAGGTAATGTGCAATGCGATGAAACCCTCGACCTCGTCAAATCCTTGCCCGAGTTTGACGGCAAACAAGAGAACTATGTCTCATGGAGGCAAGCGGCGCACACGGCCTACAAACTGTACGAAAGGTACGATGGAAGTGCAAAACATTACCAAGCGGTCGCAATAATCAGAAATAAAATAAGAGGCGCCGCAGATGGTGTTTTGGCTTCATTCAATACCGTGTTGAATTTTAACGCCATAATAGCGAGGCTAGATTTTACTTATGCCGATAAGAGACCGGTTTATTTGATAGAACAGGAACTGAGTACTCTAAGGCAAGGCAATCTGACGGTATTGAAGTTTTATGATGAGGTCGAAAGAAAGCTCACCCTTCTTACTAATAAGACAATAATGACTTACGAAGGTCATATAGCAAACTCTATAAACGAAAAGTACAGAATGGACGCGCTGCGCGTTTTTATTTCCGGTCTAAAAAAACCTCTTTGCGATATTTTATTTTCTAGACGTCCAGCCGACTTACCCTCTGCGTTGGCACTTGCGCAGGAGGTAGAAGCAAATCACGAACATTATATTTTTGCTACAAACTTTTCACAGCGTTTCGATGAAAATAGCAAAGGTCAAACTATGGAAAAGGTAGTGGCTGAGAGCAGCAATAATCAGTTAGCAAATTCAAAAAAACCCACATTTCCAAAACAATAACAATAGGCAACAAAAACGCAGTTTTAATTATAATAGTAGACAACCAACTACGAGTCGCAAAATCCACCGAATGATTTTTTACGACAAAATCAAAAAACTAATAACTTTCAAAGCTCCAGGCAGAGGCCACTTAATACTGCTTATCAGGGTCAACAGTTTAAAAGACGGCCCGAATCCGACAGGATTACTGGACCAAAAGTTCAGAGGATAAATCACCTTTCACAGGATAAAGCTGAAAAAAACTCCTACGATAATATAGTGGAAGTCGAAGATATTGAAGAAGAGATAAATTTTTTAGGGAAAGCACCCTACTCCCTTGGATTAGAAGATCAATAGGAACTGAGGGAAGGGGTATAAAAATGTTAATTGATACAGGAGCTTCAAAAAGCTATATTAAACCCTTTGTCGAACTGAAGGGGATAGTACCACTAGTTAAACCAATTTTAGTCCGATCCATACACGGAGAGACGAAAGTAAATAAGAAATGCAAAATAAATCTATTTGGTGTAAATTCCGACTTCATTATTTTACCTAATTTGCTAGCATTTGATGCCATAATTGGGCTTGACCTGCTAAAGCAGGTTAACGCCGTTGTAGACTTAAAAAAGGGCGTAATTAGTCATGACTTTGGAACTGAAAAGTTATTATTTGTAAAATGCGAAAGCATAAATGTTATTAAAATACAACAAGACAATGTACCCCTCGCTGTAAAAAAAGATTTTTTAAATATGATCAAGAAAAGATCTAATGCTTTTGCCGACCCAAATACGGCTCTACCTTTTAATACGAATGTCGTTGCAACCATTCGCACGAAACACGAGGAACCCGTCTATTCTAGGTTATATCCATACCCAATGGGGGTTGTAGACTTTGTGAATAAGGAAGTAAAAGAACTGTTGCACAATGGAATCATTAGGCCTTCTAGGTCTCCTTACAATAACCCGATCTGGGTCGTGGATAAGAAGGGACTCGATGAGCTAGGCAACAAAAAGAAACGTATGGTAATAGATTTTAGGAAACTAAATGAAATTACCATTGACGACAAGTACCCCATACCAAACGTTATGTCCATTTTATCAAACATGGATCGGTCACAGTACTTTACAACCCTCGACTTGAAATCAGGGTTTCATCAACAGGATTAATGGACCAAAAGTTCAGAGGATAAATCACCTTTCACAGGATAAAGCTGAAAAAAACTCCTACGATAATATAGTGAAGTCGAAGATATTGAAGAAGATATAAATTTTTTAGGGAAAGCACCCTACTCCCTTGGATTAGAAGATCAATAGGAACTGAGGGAAGGGGTATAAAAATGTTAATTGATACAGGAGCTTCAAAAAGCTATATTAAACCCTTTGTCGAACTGAAGGGGATAGTACCACTAGTTAAACCAATTTTAGTCCGATGCATACACGGAGAGACGAAAGTAAATAAGAAATGCAAAATAAATCTATTTGGTGTAAATTCCGACTTCATTATTTTACCTAATTTGCTAGCACTTGATGCCATAATTGGGCTTGACCTGCTAAAGCAGGTTAACGCCGTTGTAGACTTAAAAAGGGCGTAATTAGTCATGACTTTGGAACTGAAAAGTTATTATTTGTAAAATGCGAAAGCATAAATGTTATTAAAATACAACAAGACAATGTACCCCTCGCTGTAAAAAAAGATTTTTTAAATATGATCAAGAAAAGATCTAATGCTTTTGCCGACCCAAATACGGCTCTACCTTTTAATACGAATGTCGTTGCAACCATTCGCACGAAACACGAGGAACCCGTCTATTCTAGGTTATATCCATACCCAATGGGGGTTGTAGACTTTGTGAATAAGGAAGTAAAAGAACTCTTGCACAATGGAATCATTAGGCCTTCTAGGTCTCCTTACAATAACCCGATCTGGGTCGTGGATAAAAAGGGACTCGATGAGCTAGGCAACAAAAAGAAACGTATGGTAATAGATTTTAGGAAACTAAATGAAATTACCATTGACGACAAGTACCCCATACCAAACGTTATGTCCATTTTATCAAACATGGATCGGTCACAGTACTTTACAACCCTCGACTTGAAATCAGGGTTTCATCAAATTCACAACCTTTTCCGTAAACAACGGAAAGTATGAATTCTGTAGGCTACCATTCGGTTTAAAGAACGCGCCTAGCATATTCCAAAGAGCGATAGATGATGTACTCAGGGAACAAATAGGTAGGAGCTGTTATGTTTACGTAGATGACGTGATAATTTTCTCACCTACGAAAGAACAGCATGTTAAAGACATAGACTGGGTTTTAAAAAGTTTATGTGATGCTAACATGAAGGTCTCAGTAGAGAAATCCAATTTCTTCAAAAGCGAAACTGAGTACCTCGGGTTTGTAGTGTCAAGGAATGGCATAAAGACATGCTCAGACAAAGTTAGCGCTATTCTAAATTTCCCGGCTCCAGAAACATTGTACAGTCTCAGATCGTTTATAGGATTAGCTAGCTACTACAGGTGTTTTGTGAAGGACTTCGCCAGTATAGCCAAGCCTTTAACTGACATTCTGAAGAGTGAAAACGGCAGGGTCAGTGCTAATCAATCTAAAAGAGTGAAAATAGCTTTAAATCCAAAGCAACTGCAAGCATTTGATACTTTGAAGCAGATTTTGGTGTCAGAAAATGTGATGCTCGATTATCCCGATTATAAAAAACCGTTTGATTTGACGACGGACGCTTCCAACCATGGCTTGGGTGCTGTTCTGTCACAAGAAGGCAGGTCCATAACCATCATATCTAGAACCTTAAAGGATCATGAGCTTAACTTTGCAACAAACGAAAGAGAACTTCTGGCCACTGTCTGGGCTTTAAAGAGCCTTAGAAACTACCTGTATGGTGTTCGTCGACGAACACAACGCCAAATTATATTATAAACCCGGAAAAGAAAATTACGTCGCCGATGCTCTGTCGCGTCAGCCACTGAACATAATAGAAGAAGATTCAAATTCAAACTCAGCAACGATTCATAGCGAACGGTCATTGAGTTATACCATAGCGGCAGTTGAAAAGCCGGTAAATTGCTTCAAAAATCAAATAATTATTGAAGAATCTGAAATACCATCGAAACGAACATTTATTATTTTTGGAAACAGAACCAGGCATATTATTCAGTTTCGGGATAAAAACACGCTTTTGGGAATTATTCATGATCTTGTGAACCCCAACGTGGTAAATGCTATCCATTGTAGTCTATCTGTATTAGCATATATTCAACATGACATAGTAAAAATATTTCCGAATACGAAATTTAAATATGCAAAAATGTTTGTAACAGATATCTTTGACCCTAACGACCAGCTTGCGATTATAGTTACGGAGCATAATCGCGCACACCGCGCGGCACAAGAAAATGTCAAGCAGATCTTAAAGGACTATTTTTTTCCAAAACTGGAGAAAAAAACAAAAGAAGCAGGAGGAAACTGCAAAATATGTTCTAGGGCAAAGTATAATAGGCATCGCCAAAAACATAAAATATCCCAAACACCAATCCCGTCATATGTGGGAGAAATCCTTCACATTGATATTTTTTGTACAGACTCGAAATATTTTTTAACTTGTTTGGACAAGTTTTCCAAATTCGCAATTGTTCAAGCGATACCATCTAGAACAATCGTGGATATAAAGCCTCAACTTATACAGCTTTTGAACGTTTTTCCTAAAGCCACAGTTATTTACTGAGATAATGAGAAATCATTGAACTCAAATACCGTCAGATATCTTCTTGCCAACAGTTTCGGTATTCAAATCGTAAATGCTCCACCTCTTCACAGCACCTCCAATGGCCAAGTAGAAAGGTTTCACAGTACATTGGTAGAGATAGCTAGGTGCATGAAGCTAGAGAGAAGCATTGACGACACAAAAGATTTAATATTGCCTTCAACTATAGAGTATAATAAAACAATACATTCCGTAAAAAACAAAAGACCAGTCGACCAGACCACTACAGAAGGTATAAATAATGAAATATCGGCCCGTATTAGACAGCAATACGAATTAGAAAACCATAACAAAAACAGAACAGAACGTACATTTAGCGTAGGTGATAAGGTTATGGTAAAACGAAATACCAGGTTAGGAAATAAATTAACCCCCCTTTACGAAGAACAGATCGTAGAAAAAGATTTAGGAACCAGTTCTTATTAAAGGGAGGGTGGTCCATATGGACAATTTGAAATAAACCTTCTTTTTGATAAAGCTTTCATATAATCTTAGGCTTAAAGTTTAGACACGCCACTTGCATTTAATCGAAGGCCTATATTAAATTCAAGGTATTATATTGTAATTTTGAAAGTTGAACTGAGCATCTCACAAGTAATTAAATAGTTATTTAAGTTTAAACGAAAACATTTCATATTTTATTTAAAAACTGCTAAAACATATGTAGCTTATCAAATCAACCAGTACCTAGTATTAAGAAAAGTAATTTGTAATAGGCAGAACATTGGGTTACCACTTGCTCCAAAATAAAAGCAAAATTTTCATCCACAAACTATGAGTGCTCCCTGAAGAGCTTTAACATTTCGCTACAAGGAATTAATGACCCCTGCAACAGTACATTTTCGATACTATAATATTGGCAAGCTTGAAACCATTGTGTCTAGTCAACAAGCTTATACGTCTTTCAATTTGTAACTTGACAAAGCCATTGCATGTAACTTCATTCCGCTTTATAACGTGCTTACGTACATTAAATATAAAGGATCGAGGACGCTCCTCACTAAGAGGGGGAGGAGTTAAGCCAATAAATTATGATGGTCGCCCACGTAACATATTTTGACTCAGACGATTATCCCATCATTATATTTAAGTAAAATAGTTAACGGCTTCGCGAGCACTTGCAATGCAAAGGTACGTTGAATGCTGGGAGAGCGGTATGTGTTGCTGGCAGCGGAGACAGAGCGCTCGCTGGTCTTATGACTTGTCGTTCTAATTGGAATAAAGTATAAGAGAGTGCGTAAGCGGTATCTTATTGGAGTATTGTTGGTTGGAAATATTATGGATTGCAGCGGAGAGTGAGCAACGGAAAATGAGCAGTGGTAGCTTTAGGGTATTCTAATTATAATTAAGTCTTTCTTTCTGTTCGCGGCAACTGGACTAATTGGATGTATCATCGATGCGCAAAGTGGTTGTTGGTTAATAAAATATTGTAAACCAAATAAAAGTATTAATTTGTTTAATTTGTATTTTTCTTGCCTAAAAAGTATCACTTTTATAATGCATTTATATTCCTATTACAGAACACGTTTGGATTTACTGCCCTTTCTTTCACGCTTTGTTCTTTCAAAGATGTTACGCAAAGAATTCAAATGGCATATACGTAAAAAGAATCAACCCAATATAGAATCAAAAATTAAAATTGTACGCTTCTTTGGTGAAATGGTTAAATTTGGACTATGCCAGAAATTCGATGCTCTCAGCTGCTTCACACACTCAATCCTGATCATATATACCAGCGCCTCAAAGATCTTGGAAAACAGTATGAACCTCGCGTGCTGCTATAAGTAAGTATAGATGCTGTTAAAACAAGTCTACTATTTCTACAAATATTTCTATTTAGGAAGCACATGCAGCTTTGAAAAATTTAACCCGCATATCCTTGCTAACCGATTTAACGCTTATGGTTGCATGGAGCCCAGAAGAGGCAGGCAAAATCATAGAGACTTACAAACAATTTGAAAAACGTTCGCCGGAATGGATTATGGAACGGGTTGAATCAAGTCCACATCAGAAGGTTTGTCTAAAAATTTCGCAAACGTCAAGCTGTGTAGTTGTGTTTATATTTTGCTCTGTGCTTTTATCTAAAAATTTAATCATATTTGTCATATATCTGTAAATTTTGAAGTTTAAGATTAAAGTTTATGAGTTGAATACTTAATGTGCTTCACTACTTGTTGTGAAAAGTGTAAATTCTTGATAAATTATTGAAAATTAAATAATTATAAATTCATTCTATTGAATTTGTGTGTGCCGAGTTGTGTTTTTGCATATTGTATTTGTTGCTTTTGAAAGGCTTACATTTTACATTGTAATTGTTGTTGTGCGCTGACTTGCTTTTCTTTTTCTCACTCCTTTTTCGTTACAGCTGTTTGCGTGGTTTGTTAAACGTCAAGTACAGTGTGTTTAAAACTGTTCGCTCAGTACATTGCCTTCCAAACTGCCAGGGTTGTTTTTATAGCTTTTTATTTTTAACTACTAAATTTTTTATAATTTTTTTTTAATTTTTAATTTTTATAATTATTAATAATATAATGTCGTGCACGTTTGAAAATTGCCAGATAAAAAGCGAGTCGGAGCGCTTTGTAGCATGCTGGCTGTGTGATGCACTTGTCCACGCAAAGTGCACTGGCTTAACTGGTAGAACAGCTGATCTTATTAATGATGGTCTTGTTCAAAATGTAGATCGACGGAAGTTGATCTTTGTAAGGTCTTTCGACATATCAGAAACGGGTTTTCCGAGATCAGCAAAGACTTTTCTTTGCTGACCGAAAAATTCAAAAAATATGAAAACATTTTTAAAACGTTTGGAAATCTGGACAGATCGCTTCAATTGGAAAAGTCTATCAATCGTGATGGCGAGCGCGAGCCTGCTCCTTTGTTAGAGCCGAACTTGCCGCAAGCCATCGAATTGATAGACTTGGCGTCCCCAATTCCAAGCACATCTGTTCGGGCAACGTCCAAGAACCCTCCAAAGACATCCTCTAAAAAAAATCCGGATCCTCCCGTTTTTGTAATTGAGTCCGAAAAAATTGCTAGGAAGTTGGTTGTGGTCCCTCGCAAAAAATCTATTTTTGTGTCTAGGTTCCATCCTGACACTACAGAAGACGATTTAATGTACCATATTTCGACTAAAGTAAAAGATCGTAACTTGACTATTAAAAAGTTTAATTTCACGTATCAGAGAAATATGTCTTCATTTAGAATTGATGTCGCTGAAAAAGATTTCGACGCTCTTTTGAATAGTTCTTTTTGGCCCCCCGGTGCTCTTGTGCGGGAGTTTGAATACAGACCAAATAGAAATGTTCAAAATGTAGCAACAATCTCTCGTGATAACGTTGAGCCAAAAAACTGAGTACTAAAACCATGACTATCTTTTATCAAAATGTCAGAGGTTTAAATACCAAACTAACCGATCTTTATTTGAAATCTTTTTGTTGTAACTATAACGTAATTGCTTTTACCGAAACTTGGCTAAAACCTCATGTTTTCAACTCTGAATTTTTTTGTAACGAATATAAAGTTTATAGAAATGATCGCTTGAACAGGGTCGGGGGTGGAGTTTTACTTGCAGTTCATTCCTCAATACCTTCAGAGGAGGTTGATTTACCTAGCATTGATTCCATTGAGTTCAAATGCATCCGCATTCAGCTAGAAAATGTCTCCATGTACTTATTTGTTTGTTATATCCCTCCAGCATCAGATCTTGCTTTGTACTTACAAGTTATCTCTTTGCTCAAAACGGTTCACTTTTTGACTAAAGATTCTGACTCGATGATTGTTCTGGGTGATTTTAACCTACCTCATATATCGTGGAAAATAGTCGATGGAAATATTATTCCAAATCCATCCAGACCGGGCTTCAATGACTTTTTGGATGGAATTTCCGATCTCTGTCTTAATCAAATAAACGTTACAGCAAACAAGTTTGGCAAAGTCTTAGATTTAGCTCTTGTCGATGATAAAAATAAATTTTCTGTAAGTCGTTGCGATCCGCTGGTTTTACCAGAAGACGTCTACCACCCTTCTATGGAAATATTTCATGAGACCTTAAGTAATGCTCAATGTACACAAGGCTGCTCAAGTTGTAACTTTGATTTTAACTTCTCAAAAGCCAACTATAAGAAATTAAATAAAGAACTGTCTCAGGCCCGTGCGCACGGGGGGGGGTTTTGGGGGTTAAAACCCCCCCCATGGCCAAATCTAAGTTGCAATGATTTTACAAAAATTTTCAAAATACACTTTATAAATCTTGTATTGAATCTTGACTAATAATTTTTGACAAAATTAGTTAAAATAATTTTACGGAAAAAGAATTTGGTGAAAGTTGCAAAGAATAAGGTTGGCCAATACACACATAAGCCCGGCACTTTGAATTGCACTTGGAGCTTTCCGAAATTACAAAGTTGTGTAGCGTATGGGCATTTTTTGTTCTTAAATTTTACCGATGAAAACAGTGAGCAGTTTCAATTAACAGAGCGAATGAACTGCAAGGCTCAATTATATGAAAGATTTCTAGTGTTTTCTGACCCTTTTTGTTGTAGGCGTAAAGAGAATTGTGAGAAAATGAACGTTGGAGAGCAGATGAGCGACAACGTTCAATTATTTGAATGTTTTCAAACCTTTTTTTAAGTTTTTTTTTATTTTACCTAACAGAAGATAAAGATCGCATTTTTCATGGACGTTTATCAATAGTCTGTGGAAAATAAACATAGCATATTTCATATTTTCCGTATAGTGTCAATAAAACTTCATAAACCTTATTTTTTATTATTTATAATAAAAATAATAATAATAATTCCCAACGGATTATCCACCATATCCCGCCCGACCGGCGCGAGGGGCGCATCCGCAATACGCGCGGATTGTTCTTTCGTGCCGAGTCTTTGAAAGGCTTTGGTTTGTTAATCGTCGAGATCTGAAACTGCTCAGCTACAGAGAAAACCTCATCAGCCAAGTAAGGTAGATACAAAATAGATGACACAATTAATAAATAATTAGTTGACAGCGAATAGTTATTGTAAAGAATAAAGATAAGAATCAAAGGATATGAAAGCAAATTGTTGCTATGTATTTAGGATAGAAATAATTGACATTTTTATTCTGCATAGTGAGTCTGAAATATCAAACGTACTAGAATGAGAGTTATTATCTTGACACAAACAACGAAAAGGCTGATTTAATTCCAAATTAGTTCGGCACTGTTTCAAGATAAGTGGTTTAAAATGTCTTGATGGACGAGAAGGTACATTGAAGTTCACTTCGCTCAAAAGAAACGGGCTTACGATTGAACCATTTAGTAATTTAATCATGAAAACAATTCCAAGCATTTCCCTCCCACTAGAAAGGCTGTGAAGATTAATTAGTTTTAAGCGACTCGTATACGTGGCAAATTATACAAGGGATCCCAGTGAAGATCTCTTAAGGCAAATATTAAAAATTGTTCTTGAACTGATTCTAAGCGATCCACGTGGACCTGGTAACGTGGATTCCAAATTATAGAACCGTATTCAAGTATCAGCCTGACTAATGTAGTAAAGAGTTTTAGTTACATAAGGGTCGCTAAATTCTTTAGACCATCGTTTAACAAATGCTAGAACCCCTCCAGCTTTATTGACTGTTACGTTAATATGGCAGTTAAAACTGAGTTTTTAGTCCATAGTAACCCCAAGGTCAACAAAATCATACATTTGCTCAAGACTATAACTGTTAATTGTATAGGAAGCTGGCTGTGATTTTCCTCTCGAAAAACGCATGTATTTACATTTCTTTAGATTAAGCGGCATATAATTTAAATCGCACCAAGCAACAAGTATATTTAGATCTGATTGAAGCTTCTTCGAATGACATAAAAAGCTTTACATCGTCGGCATACATTAAAATTTTGGAAAATTATATTACTGTAGAAATATCATTTAAAAACAAGTAAGGAAGTCTAAGTTCGGGTGAACCGAACATTAAATACCCAGCGTTAGTTTTCAGAAAAAGGGGGCGTAGTTTTCATCCGATTTAGCCCATTTTAAGAACCAATCTATTCCGAGCCTAAACAATAGCGAATTTGGTGGGCGCGGCCACGCTCCTTGCTTATAAAGCTTTAACCGCTTACATGAGCCAAAAGTACTGAATCGATCTTTTCAAGGGTTATACCATGTCCTATATATAACTTTGGAAAAGAAGGCGTGCCATGCCCATAACTTTTAACGTATTTTGTGAAATTTTTCGATGTACGGATATATGTGTCCATTAATCAATATTTACATAATAATTTTAAAAAAGTGGGTGGTGGCACGCCCACGGATTTTATTATGTTGTTTGTCCCTATTGAAGATCAGTTTTCATTGCAGATCTTTATGATACTTTCACAGTGGCTTGTTAATAGTGAAATGTTGATATTTTGTTTTTTCACTTGTGGGCGGTGCCACGCCCATTTTCCAAAATATTACCAAAAAACCTTTAAACATCACTAATAACATCATCAGGTGAATGAGTGTACTAAATTTTAGCATTATATCTTTATCAGTTAAACAGATATTGCATATTGCGGTTTCCTAACTCTCGTTTAGAGAACTTTAGTCCAAAAAGGGGCGTGGTCGTTCACCGATTTTTCTTATTTTCTGTGGTAGTACTCTACATAAACATAACATGCCTGGTACCTAGTTTCGTAAACCTATCTCACACCGTTCTCAAGTTATTAGCAGTCGAATTTGAAAATTGCCTGACTCATAAGTGGGCGGTGCCACGCCCACTTTCCAAAATTTTGCAAAAATAATGTAAAGAATGTGAAAATTGATGTATGTACCAAATTATATTATTATAGCGGCATCAGTTAATTAGATATGGACTTTTCAATATTTCCACCTCCTTTCAATATAACTTTTATAAAAAAGTAGGCGTGGTCGCCAAGCGATTTCGTTTATTTTCTATATCTGAATTTAACACAACAATAGTATGCCCTCTACAAAATTTCGTTATACTAGCGTAAACTGTTCTCAAGTTATTAAGAGTCAAAATTTTAAAATTTCTTCAAATATATGTGGGCGGTGCCACGCCCCTTTTAAAAAAATTTGATAAAATCCGCCTTAGAACATATAAATCAATACATATTGCAAATTTTATCATTGTAGCTGCTTCTGATATGGAATTAAACCGTTTTATACGTTTTTCGAAATTTTCGATATCGAAAAAGGGGGCGTGGTTATCATCCGATTTCGCCCATTTTCAATAGCAACCTACCTTGGCCAGAAAGTAACCTGTATGCAAAATTTCATGCAAATATCTCAATTTTTACTCAAGTTATCGTGTACACGGACGGACAGACGGACAGACGGACGGACGGACATGGCTTAATCAATTCCTCTTTTCAACCTAAGAACTTTCATATATGGAACCCCATATCTAACTCGATTATTTTGCTCCGTTACATAGTACCGTTATGTGGACAAAATTAATATACCCTTGTACTAGTACTAGTACGCTGGGTATAACAACAAGAACAGAATCGGACCAAGATGGCTTCCTTGAGGAACTCCTGAGGAGACATAAATAACATCGGATTCACAATTTTTAAACACTACTTTTTGTGCTCTGTTCGTAAGGTAAGAAGAGATCTAGCGATTGAGACCCGGCTGGAAACCCAACTGATCCAGTTTATGAATAAGTAAAGAGTGACACACTTTATCGAAAGCTTTGCTGAAATCAAAGTAAATTCAAGTAAGTTTGTAACGGTGGACTTTCCCTTACAGAACCCGTGTTGACAGTCGGAAATCAAGGTAGAGATAGGATTCGTAAGCTGATTGGTAACAATAGCTTCACACACTTTTGGGATGGCAGAAAGCTTTGCTATGCCACGATAGTTATCTATAGAAGCCTTGCTTCCGCTTTTATGAAGCGGTAGAAGAAACGACTCTTTCCATGCTGTTGGAAAAACACCACACTTTAGTGACAGATTGAACAAATTGGTAAGGGGTTGGTAAATATTGTTAGCACACTTCTTCAAGAAGCATGTAGGAATCCTATCAGGACCGCATTTAAAAGGTTCCTTCAAGGTTTTCAGATAAATAAGAACATCATTGGCGCATATAGTTGGACAATTAATTAAATTGTTCCCATGTAGCTCATAGGGATAATTTAGAAAGTCAGAGTTGGTGACGGCAGAATAGTTAGGAGTGAATAATTGCGCAAAGAAATTATGACCCAAAAGAAATAAAAAACGACCCCAAATAAGCTTCAGGAAAACACCAATAAAAGGCTCCGACAAGTGTTCAAAAACCCTCTGAATGGATGAATGAAAGAAAAGCACTAATTAGAGGGCTCCGAAAGTCGTCTGAGAAGGCTCCAGAAACCCTCAGAATGGAGGAATAAAAGTCTCCGAAAAAGGTTCAGAAAAGCACCAATAAAAGGCTCCGCAGTTTATTTAAAAAGAGTCAAAAAACGCTTCAAATTCATCTAAATTGGACTCATTTCGGACTGTTTTTTATGACTTCGTTGGAGTGCCCGCGTAGAGCGATTTTTCGCTCCATTTGGGCTCTGAAAGAAGCTCATTTTGGAGAGGAAAGTTCTGAGAAATGAGCGTTTTATGGCTCCGAAAGGAGTCTTTTTTTGCACTTTTAGTTAGCTGGGATATGCCATCATATCACCAATTCTCTATCAAATACAGAAAAATGTGTAGAACCAAAAAAATAGTAGTTTTAGGCATCAGAGTATGCAAATTCAGGACAGTTAAAGAACATTTAAATTTGTGATATATGGGTTGTTGGGGTCACAAGTAGGTGGGTGGGGTCACAAGTAGTCTCACTCCTTCGAGGGGAGGTGTTGGCGCGGCGAAGTAGTTCCTTCCACCCAAATATATCTATCCGCATAAATGTCATTTGTATTCATACTATTTGTGCAACCATGTACTACTCTCTCATTGTATATGTATTATCACATGTCAATTACATTGTCTGTTGTTGTTGTTGTTGTTAGCAGAGCTTCGCCTGGCCAAAGGGCCAGAAAACTCCTAGTTGTCATCGGGCTCTTCTAACGGAAGTCCAAGGAAACGCGCTGTTTCAACAGGGTTGGACCAAAGTGATAAGGGAGTTCGAAGAGTATGTTCCGAAGAACACGAAAAGAGATGTTGCGTGTCGTGGGGGGCCATACCGCATGCAGGGCATGTGTTCGGTATGGTAGGGTTCAGTCTGGACAAATAGGAGTTCAGCCTATTGCAATATCCAGACCGAAGTTGAGCCAGCATGACTCTAGTCTCCCTCGGAAGGACACGTTCTTCCTCAGCAAGAACGGGTGGTTGGGCACCAATAACGGGGTTCACAGGCCGGGATCTGAGGGATCTGTCCACCGACTCAGTGTGGAGGTCCTTTAGGGCCCGCCTATGGTCGCGCAGATCAAACGGCAACGAGATGTGATGCCGGATCTCATCATAATGCTTCCGGAGATGCTTCCTTATGTCTCTGGGGGGCGGAGTTTCATCCAATAGCTGTCGATTTGGATGACTGGGACGGTGGCAGTTCAGAAGGAACTGCCTACTTAAAAGTTCCGCATGCTCGCGAACGTTAAGCATTTGAGCCTCCTGGTGGAGATGAGACTCAGGAGACATAAGCAAACAACCCGTTGCAGTTCTGATGGCGGTGTTTTGGCAGACATGCAATTTCCTCCAGTTGGTGTCGTGAAGGTTAGGCGACCATATGGGCGCAGCATAATCAATAACCGGTCGGCCAATAGCCTTATAGGTGACCAGCAACGTTTCTTTGTCTTTGCCCCAAGTACTGCCGGCGAGTGACTTGAGGATCTTGTTGCGGCTTTGTACCTTTGAAGCTATTGCGGTGGCATGATTAGCGAAGGTGAGGCTATTATCGAATGTAACCCCTAGAATTTTGGGGTGGTTGACAGTAGGTAGTGGAACACCATCTACGTGGACATTCAACTCCTGCCCCATCTGCGCAGTCCACGTGGTGAACAACGTCGCCGTAGATTTAGTCGGGGAAAGAGTCAGGTTCCGCTCTGTGAAGAAGCAGGAAAGGTCGCGCAGGTAGTCATTCAGTCTCGTACAAAGTTCGTCTGTCGAAGGTCCTTTGCCCGTGGCCATCACAGTGCAGTCGTCGGCGTACGAAACGATGGAGACCCCCTCTGGTGGGGGAGGGAGGCTCGAGATGTAGAAGTTAAACAGAAGGGGTGAAAGAACACCACCCTGCGGAACCCCTTGTCTAATTCTTCTAGGTCTACATCTCTCGTTTCGAAACTGCACTGACGCCAGCCGACCGTTCAATTAGTTAGCGGTCCACCTTTTTAGGCCGGCAGGAAGCGGTGTCTCCTCCAGGTCTTCAAGGAGTGTGGCGTGGTTGACCGTGTCGAAGGCTTTCGACAGGTCAAGTGCCACGAGAACCGTCCTGTGGTTTGGTTGGTGTTGGTTCAAACCGAAGTTAATCTGCGTCGTGATGGCGTTCAAAGCTGATGTTGTGCTATGGTTTTTACGGAAGCCATGTTGATGATTGGCCAGCTGCAGGTTTGCAGTATAATATGGGAGCAGAATAGCCTCTAACAACTTCACTACCGGCGAAAGGAGAGATATCGGACGATAAGAGTCTCCTTGATTTGCCGGCTTCCCAGGTTTTAGGAGGGGAACCACAGTCGCATGTTTCCAGATATCTGGTATAACGAAGGTGGACAGTGAGAGGTTGAATAGAGCCGCCAAGTACTTGTGCCCCTCGTGGCCTAGGTGTTTCAGCATCTTCATGGCAATTCCGTCGGGTCCGAGTGATCTTGAAGGTTTGGCCTTCTTTATAGCTTCCTTGACCTCTGCAGCGGAGACGACAATGGACGCGGCTGTGAGTTTGTGTTTGTGCGCGCGTCGGATGGCTTTTCTCTTAGCCCTATCCGCAGGAGAATGCAGTATAAATTGCCGGCAGAATGCGCTCGCGCACTTCCTGGGGTCCGACTTGACGTTATCGCCGAAAGCAATGGCGACCTTGTCATTGTATTTGGTCGGGTTGGATAGGGCCTTGACTGTCGACCATAATTTGCCGACCCCGCCGGAGAGGTTGCATGACTCTAGGTGTTCTTTCCACTTCTTCAATTTATGATCATTGACAGTCCGACGGATTTCTGCGTTGAGATCCTTTATTCTTGGATCTGCGGGGTTCAAGAGTCTCACTTGGTCACGTTCTCTTGCCATTGCCGCTGCTTCCGCAGGGAAATTCGGCCGAATTTCCGGGATTCTGCCAGCACGGATGAAGCGGCCAGAGGCTGAAGCGATGACTTTGCGAAACTCTTTCTCACCTTTGCATACGTCCGTCGGTGTGGGTAGGTCAGCGAAGGAGTGCTCTGTAAAGTCCGTGAAGCGGTCCCAGTCCGCTTTACTAAAGTTAATGTACGTTCGTTTTTCTGTCGTTATGAAGTCGGACGGTCGTTCGATGTCTAGTAGGATGGGTAGGTGGTCAGATGCCAGTGTAAGCATAGGTTGCCAGTTAACGTGGTTGATAAGGCCCGCACTTGAAATGGAGATGTCTGGCGAACTGTGGCAGTTACCTGCCACCCTAGTGGGGGCATCTCCATTCAATGTACAGAATGCCGAATTATCTATTTGCTCTGCGAGTGCGTGCCCTCTGCTATCTGCTGGCAAGTTGGAGTGCCAGAGATCGTGATGTGCGTTGAAATCACCTAAGATGAGGCAATTATCGCCCCTTAGCAACGCACTAATATCAGGGCTATAATCACGGGGACAGCACGTAACAGGGGGAATGTATATATTTAACACTCGCAGGTCGACGTCGCCTGTCCGGACTGCTATGCCCTGGCATTCAAGGGTGGAGTCCCTGGGGTCAACGTCAGGGGCAAACAGATTATATTGTACAGTATGGTGTGTAATGAATGCGAGGCCGCCCCCATGACCGCTGGGACGGTCTTTCCTATGTACGTTGTACCCATCACGAGTACGTAAGTCCGAGTTAGCATTCAGTTTGGTCTCCTGAATGGCGGCCAGTTTAATGTTGTTCGACTTCATAAAGTCTGTTATCTCCGCGATCTTACCAGCTAACCCGTTGCAGTTCAGCTGTAGGATTTTGAAGTGTGTCGGGAGGGAGGGTGGAGGCATGCTGGGGGTAAGGGACGGATGCGGTTGCCTAGGTGGGGGTGGGCATAGTCCCAAGCTGTGACGCAGTCTAGGGTTCAGCGCGTCTTGACCGATGTTGTGTGGCGTGGAGGGCGCCTGAGTACTGCAGCAAGGGGCAATAAATGCATCCGTCCAGAGGTTCCTGTTTGCGAGCCCAGAGCACATATGGATGTGGCACAGGCCAAGGCAGTTATTGCACTTAACCGATGCCGCAGGCGTATATAGTCTTTGCCGACAAACAGTGCACGTGGTGAAAGGTACGAGGAGGTTATGTTCCTGACCCACGTGCATGCTGGAAGTAGGGGGGGACGAGAGTGGGGACTGAGGTGAGGCGGGAGCAGCAAGGCGGCAGGTCGTGAAGACCGGGCCACTGTCGTGGCCATTTGATGATGGTAGGTGCGGTGTGCGCGAACAACATGGTGCCTCAAAAGTACTGAAAAAAGTACGGGTTCTGGGGATGGCAGGGTAAAGCCCTGAGCATCCTGATCTATGCAACCATCTCTTGCATTTACTGCATTGAACGGAATGTGAACGTTTAACATATATTTTCTTCCAGCAGACGCAGCAGATCCAGTCTCTCGGTCCGGGGTTGGATTCGATACCAGCCCGTAGCAAGAGACATTGGAGCAACCCTGCTGCAAGGGATTGCTCCGAGGATGACAATTTAGGAGTGGGATTGGACAAATTGGACAGGGTTACACTGAAATAACAGCCCTTGGCCGGGTAAAACCCGGGTCATTCCGGTACGTAGAACCGGCTGTTGTGGGAATGGGTCTAGGTATCTGTTTCAGCAAATATGTTTAACTTAGTGAAAAATGTATGCGAATGCAAATCTAAATTAAAAGCCCCCCCCAAGGCCAATTCCTGCGCACGGCCCTGAACTGTCTAAAGTAACTTGGCCTGAGGTGTGTGGCGATATCGATTCAAACGTTTTACATTTTAATCAAACTATTTACAACTTATTTGAGAAGATTGTTCCTAAACGTAAAATAACATATGATCATCCAACGCAGGCTTGGTTTACTAAAGAGCTTATGATGCTGAAAAATAGAAAAACGCGTTCTCTCAAATTATTTGAGAAATCGGGATTAAACAAACACTACTTGTTGTATTCTGGTCTACGTAAGAGGTACATCGACTTAAATAAAAAGTGCTATAAAGCCTATATCTCTAAAACAAAAAGGGATATTATTCGCAATCCGAAGTCATTTTATGATTTCGGAAATTCTAAACGAAAAGTAGTGGGATTTCCCTCAGCCATGAAATATAAAGACATTTTATCTAGCGATAATCAAGATATCGCAAATTTCTTTGCGCAATTTTTCACTTCTAACTATTCTGCCGTCACCAATTCTGACTTTGTAAATTATCCCTATGAGCTACATGGGAACAATTTAATTAATTGTCCAACTATATGCGCCAATGATGTTCTTGTTTGTCTGAAAACCTTGAAAGAATCTTTTGAATGTGGTCCTGATAGGATTCCTACATGCTTCTTGAAGAAGTGCGCTAACAATATTTACAAACCCCTTACCAATTTGTTCAATCTGTCACTAAAGTGTGGTGTTTTTCCAACAGCATGGAAAGAGTCGTTTCTTCTACCGCTTCATAAAAGCGGAAGCAAGGCTTCTATTGAGAACTATCGTGGCATAGCAAAGCTGTCTGCCATCCCAAAAGTGTTTGAAGCTATTGTTACTAATCAGCTTACGAATCCTATCTCTATCTTGATTTCTGACTGTCAACACGGGTTCTGTAAGGGAAAGTCCACCGTTACAAACTTACTTGAATTTACAAATCATGTCTCAAATGGCTTTAGAAAAAATCTGCACACCGACGTTATTTATACTGATTTCAGCAAAGCTTTCGATAAAGTGTGTCACTCGTTACTTATTCATAAACTAGATCAGCTGGGTTTCCAGCCGGGTCTCAATCGCTGGATCTCTTCTTACCTTAGTGACAGAACACAAAAAGTAGTGTTTAAAAACTGTGAATCCGATGTTATTAATGTCTCCTCTGGAGTTCCTCAAGGAAGCCATCTGGGCCCGATTCTGTTCTTGTTGTTTATAAATGACATTTCTACAGTAATAGAATTTTCGAAAATGTTAATGTATGCCGACGATGTAAAGCTTTTCATGTCATTCGCATCATCCGAAGATAGCAATAAGCTTCAATCAGATCTAAATACACTAGTTACTTGGTGCGATTTAAATTATATGCCGCTTAATCTAAAGAAATGTAAATACATGCGTTTTTCAAGAGGAATTTCACAGCCAGCTTCCTATACAATCAACAATTATAGTCTTGAGCAAATGTATGATTTTGTTGACCTTGGGGTTACTATGGATTACAAACTCAGTTTCAACTGCCACATTAACGTAACAGTCAATAAAGCTAGAGGCGTTCTAGCATTTGTTAAACGATGGTCTAAAGAATTTAGCGACCCTTATATAACTAAAACTCTCTTTACTACTTTAGTCAGACCGATACTTGAATACGGTTCTATAATTTGGAACCCGCGTTACCAGGTCCACGTGGATCGCTTAGAATCAGTTCAAAAACAATTTTTACTATTTGCCTTAAGAGATCTTCACTGGGATCCCTTGTATAATTTGCCATCGTATACGAGTCGCTTAAAACTAATTAATCTTCACAGCCTTTCTAGTCGGAGGGAAATGCTTGGAATTGTCTTTATGATTAAATTACTAAATGGTTCAATCGTAAGCCCGTTTCTTTTGAGCGAAGTGAACTTCAATGTACCTTCTCGTCCATCAAGACATTTTAAACCACTTATCTTGAAACAGTGCCGAACTAATTTTGAATTAAATGAGACTTTTCGTTGTTTGTGTCAAGATTATAACTCTCATTCTGGTACGTTTGATATTTGAGACTCACTATACAGCATAAAAAAGTCAATTATTTCTATCCTAAATACATAGCAAAAATTTTTTTTTCATATCCTTTGTTTCTTATCTTTATTCTTAACAATTAACTTTTCGCTGTCAACTAATGATTTATTAATTGTGTAATCTTTTTTACTTAGCTGATGAGGTTTTCTCTGTAGCTGAGCAGTTTTAGATCTCGACGATTAACAAACCAAAGCCTTTCAAAGACTCGGCACGAAAGAACAATCCGCGCGTCATGCGGATGCGCCCCTCGCGCCGGTCGGGCGGGATATGGTGGGTAATCCGTTGGGCATTATTATTATTAAAATAGTTTTACCTTAACTCTTGATTCTGATAAAATATTTATTTTAGCTGGTTTCTGCTTTGACTAGGATTAAACCCGTGTACAAAACCGATGCCGTAACACTGCTACAGAATTTTGGAAAATTGGAGAACCTCATAAATGCTAGCGAAGAACGACTATCGCTTGTAATTGGGCTGGGGCCTCGGAAAGCTGCAAAGCTTTACAAAACTCTGCATGAACATTTTCTTACCAAGTAAACAAGCTATTAACTATATTAATATTTATTGAATAAAATTATTTGCAAAAATGGAATAACTTCTAAGCTTACCTATTCTGTGATTGAATGTTGAAGGATCTGAATTTGATATCGTTACATACTGTTGCCATAGCTTAACACAGCTTCAATTAAACAAAATCCAATCGAATTTTCTGAACATTCTCTTCTGCTTTGTTATTTAACGAATAAATCTGAATATGTGAATTATATTATATTATTGACTGTTTGCAACAGGACACTCAGCCAACGAGTACAAGATTTCCAATCCCTCCAATATTCCACGGTATAATCGGATCGTAAACATAAAACAAGGCACTTCTACCTTAGTATACATACTAAAATACCTTTCCTAAAATATTCAGGTTTATTTCAAATTAACATACGAACATCTTTTAAAGAAACTCAATGAAATGATATTTTAATCAAACTTGATTTTATTAAATTAATTGAAGATACCATAATTTAATTGTACCATCATCGCTACATGAAATAAGTTAACCTTCATGTGCTGAATTCCATTTAACGGCATTGACGTCTTGTGTGTGCGCCTTATCCTCCGATGGAATCATGGTTGGTTCATTCTTTTTTGAATTTGCATCTTTTTCAAATATGCGTATCGCATCATCTCCACAACCAGTAGCGATTAGTCCAATTTTTTTTCACCATGACACATTATAAATAGTTCTCGAATGCTCACCAGATAAGGTACAAGCACATTTCCAAACTGTTTTATCTTCTGGTGTGTATATACCTTCCTCATTACCCGGATGATAAGCACGCCATATTTTCAGTTTTATCATCACTGCAAGAAACCAAACGTTACCATCTGCATCGAAATCGATCCTCCACACCGTATGAGAATCTAATCGAATTCATCAGGGTAGGGCTAAGTAGCGCTACAACAACAACAACATCGAATTCATCATCACTAGCCAATTCCCAAATCCATACCGATTTGTCGCGCGAGCATGTGGCTAAAAGGTTGCCGGAACTTGACCAACATGCCCTTTTTACTTCATTTTCATGCCCCTCCAATGTAGCAACGCACTCAAATTCTCCTAAAAAAATAATTTAGATTAGGAAATTAACTTTTGTTCATCTTAACACATACCAGTTGCTTTCGACCATATCGCTGTTGTACCATCAAAGCTTGGTACCAACAAAGCATGATAGCCAAATGATGTACCCTCTGGTATGGGTGCGTTGAAACCTGGAATTTTTAAATTCGGATATGATGGTGGTGGACCATATCGTTGCTGTGCAATCAACCATGGTGGTGGAATCTTATGTGAATTCGGTCCAACCGGCAAACCAAGACCTATACGCAGCTCTTCAGATAAATCGCCTGTTTTTTTCTTTTAAACGTGGCTCAGACTCTTTACCCTCATAATACAGGTCACCATGTATTGTCATACATGTTTGTTTGCCATTTAAAGAACATTACTAATATATTAATTCAGCCAATTCACTAATTTACTTTCTGTGAAAACGTAAACAAAACGAAAATCAGCTGTTTTGCCAATTCACAATGCAATTTTTTGCTAGTTTATTCACAATGATGTGTCTAATCGACGATAACTTAACCAGGCTTTGGTGAAAACCAAATTGTCGATTCAGAAAATCAGCGATTAAGGAATCGCCGATTAGGAATTATTTAACCGGCTTTTATGAAAGCGGGCCTTAGTAGTAACATAGAAAACATACAAAATAATTTAGCATCAGCTAGACTAAACTTAATGTCCAGCAACATTCTAACCCCTGAAGAGATAAATAGATACAATATAGATATATTTAATTTAGAGAATATCGAACTAGGTGCAGCCGCCTCAGCAGGTAATATTATATTTTCATTAAAGATTCCAACTAATGTAACTACAGCAAAACATGTATTTATAACACCTTGTACAAACAAAAATTCGGAGGAGCTATCTCGAATCAAATATCAATTATACGCCACTTCAACCCACATTTGATGAACTAATCATCACCCAAATTGAAAACGCTCAGAAAATCAAAGAACTTACCTACCACAAGAAAAAATATCAAATTAACATTTGGCCGATAATTTCATTCATTGCAGTAATTGTTTTAATTTTGCTTGTATTTTTTATTCATTTTACAAACAAACATAAAGCAATTGAATTAAACATAAATACAAAAACCCAGGAGTGTTTTCAATCAAGGGAAGGGGGAGTTACGTCACCTGGACATTCCACTCCAATAGCAAAGCAAATTGAGGTTGACTGGTCAGCGTAACGCTACACCTAACAAAATACGTCAGTGCATTGTACCATCGTATTGCACAATAACAAAGAATTTGCCAATAAAGTAAACAAATAGTATTTAGAGAAATTAAGCAATTAGCTCACAACAAAAGAAGTGCATTGGCACTTATGAAATCAATATTTCGATACATATTGTACATAATACAATTTTGATGACTAAACATAAATATGTTATAAATTAGTTTGTAAGAACTTTTGTAAAGAAATGAATGTATGAACGTTAATAAATAAAGAAGTAATTTTTTTTAAATCAAGTCGTTCGGCAAAACTTGTTTCGCGCGCCACTGCACAACAACAACCACCAGAAATAACAACAGCGAAATAAGATGAAATAAAATAAATAAAATAAAATAAAATATATATAACATAAAAGAGAACAAAATATGTAACCTAAGATAGAACGAATTACATAAAATATATTTAAATACATAAAATAAAATAAATTTTATTAAATAAATAAACTAAATACCTAAAAATGTATTTTAATACAATTAGTCTAATGCCTAAATAAACAAATAAACAAATTTCAATTATAACAAACTGAAGGCCGCCAATAAAATAACATAATAATAAATAATGAATAAAATAACATAACAATAAATAAATAATAAATAAAGTAACTTAATAAAATAACAATAATAAGGGAAAAGTAAATTAAGCAAAACAAAACAAAAATACATAAATAAGCAAAGAAAGTTAGGTATGGTAACACAAAATTAATATAAATGTAATTTGCAAAAGAAAAGGGTAAAATACATACGTTAACATAACTTTAATTAAAAGAGCACAAATTTAAACAGGAATATAGTTTGATGAAAAAAAGCAAATAAAGGATATGTATTTTTACATTATTTAAAACAAGAAAAGAAGAGAAAAGGATAGGGAAGAAGAAGAAAATAAAATTAATGAACGGTTATCTAACTAAATTCAATGTAACTAATGATGATTATTTACAAGACTACGTTTAAGTAATGAATTATAAATAAAAATCTAATTAAAATGGGAATGCTGCCTTTCCTCACTATTTAGAAGGCATAGGATTTTTAGGTAAGGGGCCATCGAAACCCAGTTGCGTCGATGGCCATGGATGAGGGTGGGCCAAGCACCGGGCGTCGCATCGACACCAGCGGCGACCCCTTGCAATGTTCGGCCTTAATTCTTTTGATTTATATGTTTGTTTATTTCTTATTTCAGCAGCGGTAACCGGCCATTTCCGGTTCGGTTTTAATTTTTCAGTTTTTTTTTGGCTGTCATTTAGAAAGGGATCCACCGAATTTTGCAATAAAGGTGGTATCAAATGAAAGAGGTAGATCTCTTGATCACAAATATATATATCCTAAGGTGCGAAAATGTATAGTTTTGGACTTATTGCATGTTAAAGGTTGAAAATTTGCCCAACTTCCACAGCAAATATAACCTTAATTTTCGCACTTTTTCTTAAATATGTATACGTTTATGTTTGTATTATGTAAAATACCACCCACATTAATCATTTTTTGCAATAATGTTGTGCAAAAACTCACAATTAAATAAATTAACACTCGCGCTTCCATTTTTTATTATTGTAGTTATATATGTATGTGATGTACATAAGTTGTTTGTCATTACACACTTGTGCTGCCACATCTCCAAAAAAAAGGTGCTTCACTATATTGACCGCATTCATTTACATATGCATAGAATAGTAATAGGGTATTAAAAATTGCGCGGAAGGACACACACCCGCAAGGGTTATTTTTTGAAGCGCGGCCGAAGGTCGCCAATGCGGAAAGGTGTTCTGCACATAAAAAAAATGGATCGGACCCTGAAATCTATTATTGTGGGTACTTTATATTTTTTCAGCTCTGGCATCACTGTTTTGTTATGACACAAACAGTAAACTCACATACATAGAAAAAAATCTTCGACAAACTGGAAGCGCGAGTGTTAATTTATTTAATTGTGAGTTTTTGAACAAAATATTGCACAAAATTACTAACGTAGGTGATATTTTATCTAATACACACATACGCGAATACATATTTAAGAAAAAGTGCGAAAATTAAGGTGATATTTGCTGTGGAAGTTGGGCAAATTTTCAACTTTTAACATGAAATAACTCCAAAACTATACATTTTCGCGCCCTACGCTATATATATTTGTGATCAGGAGAGGTCCCTCTACCATCCTGAAAAACCGTTTTTTCGTATCAAGTGGATCCCTTTCTAAAAGTTTGCCTTTTTTTAAATCCGTTCGTTTTATTTCAGTTAATTTTGCTAATTTATTTTCGGCAATTTTTTTTTTTTAATTTTGAGTTGAGTTTAGCTGCCCGTAATTTTTTTGGTAGAAATGATATTACTAGCCATTAACATTTTTTTACCTCTTAATACTGCATTCTTTAAAGTTTTCGCTAAGAATGCGTGCCGGTTGACAATTTTCTAGGAATTTTGAAAATGCTAAACTACTGATAATCATTCGATAGTCAAATGACAGTCACTAATGACCATATGATTCAATTGGACGAACTATTCTAGCATACATACAATTACATTTGCCATAACATATCCGTCTCACATTGATAACAGCGACCCCTATCACTATTTTGGTCAGTACTTGGTCAGCACTGAAATTTTGAATGTGAGTGGGTTAGTTAAAAACTGTTGGGTTCTATTGAGTGCACCGTGCCTATGAATGTTTTTCTTTTTTTAGAGGGTTAGAGGGGGTCCCAGAAATCACAGAACTAAAGCCCGCACTTGAAGGCAACTCATATTTTAAGAGAAAACCGAATTTGAAGATTCGAATTTTCCCAACCAAAATGTGTAAATTTAAAACACTTTGATAACACTATACACACAAAACTATTGGCGTGTTCCAGTTAAACACAAACCCAGACCTGTATAAAATTTTGCATGTAAATGCAACAACAACGCTGTGATCTTGATATTTTCCTGGGTCAATTTCGGATCCGTAGTAGTAGATTTTTTTGTAGTAGATTTTTTGACACCCAACCCTTATTTGCTTAGTAGCACAAACATGTATATGTATACACACTTATTTACACAAACAACTCTCATTCAGCTGACCCGCATCGTTCCTGTTAAATTATGACCGTGGTCCGACCCAGGTCAGCAAACTGGAACACGCCATATATTACATTACACAAAAACCCCCTTCCACACAGTCCCGCACTGTTTTTTGGCCGAGTTTTGCGCGAATAACCGCTTTAAACATTTAAATTTTTATCACAGAAAGCCCGACATGTTTTTTCACTTGGCAAAAACAATGCCTTCGGATTAGTTGCAGTTACAGCGAGTAGCAACTGCTGATGGCTCTGAAGGAATAAACAAACTATGTTATGGCACGTTCACTGCAACATAGCTTGTTTATTCTTCATTTTATGAGTTATTTCATAGATTTTCTTTATAATTGTTAAGAAACGCGGAGATTTATCACGTTTATTAACCACGAACAGATATAATGCCGAAAACTAAGCAGCTTGCAACGAGATTAATTTGAACTAGTTAATAAAAAAAATGTTGCCAAACCTTCCAACAGTAATTGTAACAAAAACTTCTTATATTTTAGGTACTGGTGCAGTTTATGGGGCCCACCCAAAACTAGACCAAAACAGTCGAGTGGGGTAACAAAAGAAGCGTATTCACGTCTAGATTTAGAATCTGAAATGAGATTTTTGTTTTTTCCAGCCGTTCAAAAGTTATTTGGAGGTAAAGTTCACAATTTTCTGTCATTTTTGGGTGGGCCCATGGCATACTCATACAGGTAATATCGGCGCTGTCAAACTAAAAATCGCTTTCGCTAAAACGTCAAAACAGGCAGTAGCAAATACAATATATGAAAGCGTTTGTAAAGCATGTTTGACAGTTTAGAGAAAAAGAAAATAAAAAAAATCTAATCAGCTGCTGAGTTGATATTACCTGTATGCGTATGCCATGGGTGGGCCCCATAAACTGCACCATTACTATATTTTATTACAACTTTATCAAATATGTATGAAAATTATGAGAATATGTTTGTAAAATTGTAGTTGATAATACAATTTAAATCTTTATAGCTATATCTGTTTAACTTGTTTTGTTGAAAGCCCCCTTAAGTTTCTGTAATTTGCATGTGCTTCTGGTAGACATGGATGTACAGTATTGCCCAAAGTTATTCATCCCAAATGTTCACTTGAGGCGCTATTACACTGAAAATACCTGTCATGTCATGTTTTCTTGCTAAAAACCTGTCTCAGTCCTCAACTTCAGTTTTTGAAAAATCTGCATATTCATTTACACATGTCTGGCACCTCCTTTTACTCGCTCACGATTCAACTAGTACCAAACCGCCATTGTTGTTCACAAGTGATTCGGCCAAAATAGAAGCAGTTTATTTGAATCTTTTTTTTTTTGTGTTATATATATTAGAAGGCTTAAATATTAAAAATATGCAGTGTGGTGAGACATATCGTTCAGTGTGAAGTGTTTTTAATTCTTTAAAGTGAATAATTATAAGCAAGTCTGGTAAATTTTGCAGCTTCCTTACATACAATATTGCAAATTTATAAACGATTTTTTCTTAAAATATATAGTTTGCATCCAAGTTCGGTCTTTGGTTTTGTATTCTGTCCGACCCCCTCTCCCCTCAAAAAAAAAAAAAATTCCTAGGTTCGGTGCATTATCTAAAATATTCCCCAAGCGTATTGACCGTGTACCAAATGGATTTAAAATTCACTACGTCAGGAAATATTGAGCATCTACTATTTGCTTAGAAGGATAATTGGGCAGTTGATACTCCGTTTCACGTACCGGAACTGGCTATCTATTAAAAAATGTGTATGCTGTGTTGTGTCTTTAAATACTTGGACCTTTTTTTTTAAAACATTTAGACCCGTGCATCTTTCTTTGATATTAGTTCACTGTGTTTTGATTCCGCCGCTGGAAAATGTGTCGGACAATACGGAAAGACCAAAAGGAATTGAATTGTGTGGGCTCAATTATACGTATCGCACATGTAATATTTCGAGATTAGTTGATGTAACAAAAACCAGTGATATATTACACTGGTTCATGGTATAATCAAATGTCGGAAATTAACATATGGACAGACACTTTAATAACCTTTTCCAAAAAAAGTTCACAGGAGCATTTGGTTACAATAAATCGTGGGGGATAACAAATAGTTCAGGTACTAACTAAATTTATAATAAAACTTGCAATAGTTATAGCGAAACGTAACATGTAATCTAAAAGGTGGTAATTCTTTACGACCGTACGTAACTGCTAATACACCTCCAAAAATATCGAGAGAGGTACCAAAAGAAGCGTTTTGTCCTCTGTAACAAGAATCCGAATCCGGAAAAGAAATATCTTAGTTCAGTGAAAAGTTATTAACAAAAAACCAAAAAATGACCCAGGTCAAATCCTGATATAGGGGTGGAGGTGTATTATCAGTTACGTACGGTCGTAAAGAATTACCTAAAAGGTAATTTTGGTAATTCTTTACGACCGACCGTACCTAACTGATAATACCCCTCCAATATCGAGAGAGGTATCAAAAGACGCGTTTTGACATCTGTAACAGGAATCCGAATCCGGAAAACCAATATTTTCAGTAGTTTGCGAGATATTTGCAATCAAAATTCAGAATTTGGTCGAAGGTCGCCTACTCGGAAAGGTGTTCTGCACATAAAAAACATGGCTCGGGCCCCATATTGGGGATCTGACCCGGGTCAATTTTCGCTTTTTCACTAATAACTTTTCACTGGAACAAAAAAATGGAATTTCGACTTCGGATCATTGATCCTGAGGTCAAAACGCGTCTTTTGATACCCCTATCATATTTTTAGATAATTTATTAGTAGTTGAGTGCCAAAGGAAACAAATAAAGAAAAAAGTTTCACGCGGAAGGACATCACCGTGGCGGTAGCACCGGCTATGACAACCACCCGGAGTTGGAATTGCGTAGACCAGGGTTATTTTTTGAAGCGCGGCCGAAGGCCGCCAATGCGGAAAGGTGTTCTGCACATAAAAAACATGGATCGGACCCCTATATCAGGATTTGACCTGGCCCATTTTTTGGTTATTTGTTAATAACTTTTCACTGAACTAAAATATTACTTTTCCGGATTCGGATTCTTGTTACAAAGGTAAAAACGCGTATTTTGGTACCTCACGATATTTTTGGAGGTGTATTAGCAGTTACGTACGGTCGTAAAGAATTACAGTAATTTTAAACAGAAACATATATTTTATTTCAGTGAAAAGTTATTAACAAACAAGTACAGAAGGCTTTATATCTTTCATGAATACTCATAATTTTTTAGAGTGTCCGATCCTTACAATTGGTACAAACGCTTCAGAACACATTTATCCGAACAACCGCTTGTATGGGAGCTATATGTTATGTTAGTCCGATCTGGCTGATTTTCACTACACACATCACATATATAATGGGTACCAAACCTGTAAGATTCACGTTCCTAGCTTTTTAGCTGCAAAACTTTTAGACCGAAACCCATTTATCGAATATTTCGATTATATGGGAGATATATGTTATGTTGGTCCGATATATATAATATGTACCCAACCTGCAAAATTTTACCTTCCTACCTATTTAATTGGAAGAGTTATCGGTCAAAACCCGTTTATCATTTCGGTATACTGGTGGGTCAATCTCTTCTTCGCAATGTAGTTAAAGTAGCGAAGTGACTTAAAAATCAATTTTTTAAGTAATTTCGTCGATTTTATAGTTTCGCTGGAAAATACGCAACTTTTGTTGTTTTGATGAGGCATCCTTATGTTTATGTATTAAGTTAAATTTTAAACAGAAAAATTCATTGATTGCTTGTTGCCATTACATTTTTTTAGCAACAATTTTGTAAATTTCAATCCTTTAAATGTTTTTTTTAGTCAAAAACTTGTTGAAATGTCCATTATTTAATTTAAAACAAAAAGATAATATACAGTTGTTAAACGATTCAATTTTACAATTACAATGTTACTTATGCTTACCAGCTGAAATTATTTTTTCATGGTCTAATTTTTAAAAATACTTAATTTGTATATTTTCTATTGTAAGTATAAACTTAGGTTGCAATTAAAAAATAAATAATAATACAATAGTATATAGGTCCATCGCTGAGCCGCGTTTATATATTGCCCAACGATTTTATTTACAACTAGTAAGGCCCGCTTGCTTCGCTGCGTATCAGAACTTATAACAGACTGAGTCCGATTTTAATCATTATAGCCTATACGCACTTTTTCGTAGTTCCACTTTCTTTCTGTAACTTGATTGTATAATTCACACCAACAATTAAAAAATTACATTTGGGCCAGTTTCCGAAATTTGAAATACATACATATCTCTACATATAATAAAATTGTAACAGGTCGGAGACTGTACATGGCATCTACCCACCATTCTCTTTTTCCGTCCGAAATTTTTGAAGATATATAATTGAAACCATTTGAGATATTTAAATTAAGCGCATCGCATATAACAGTATCTACCCATTGGCACCATTCGTTTGATACCCATATTGTACTAACAAATTTTTTTGCAAATATTCGTCGATAACTTCAAGATATCTCCGAAACCATTACGGATATTTCAATTGATCACATCGCATATTACAGCACTCATTGACACCTTTCGTTTGACATCCATATTGTACTAAGACATTTTTGGTCACCCCTGGTCCACATATTGGGCGATAACTCCAAAACCGGTTGAGATATCGCAAAAACTAATATCTTAAACTTTAGGTTGAGCGTCTAACAATCCAACGAAGAAGATTCATTCAATTCCATTCAGTACTTTCAGAGTGATACGGCCACAAACATACATACAGACATGGGCCACATATTGGGCGATAACTCCAAAACCGGTTGAGATATCGAAAAAAGTAATATCCTAAATTTTAAGTTGAGTATCTAGCAATCCAACGAAAAAAGTTTCATTCATTTCCATTCAGTACTTTCAGAGTGATACGGCCACAAACATACGGACAGACAGACAGACAGACACACAAAAATTTTAAAAATGGTTGATTTGGATTCTGCTCGTTTAATAATGCTTCCCCCAATCAATTTTTTGTTGATATCTGCCATGTACAGACATCGACCTGTTAAAATTTTATTATATGTAGAGATATGTAGAGATTGCTGATTCAAAAATAGCGAAATTACAAGTAAAACAAAACAAGGTGATGCCATTCATACTGAAAAAACGTTTCGATACTCCCATACAGGAGCTACTAAACAGCTTGCGCTGGCTTAGTGTGCAACAACTTGTGTTATACTATACATTGAAATTTATACATAGTATAAAGTTAGGAAACTAACGAATTGTCTGAACGATCGTGTGAAATAAAATAAGGATGTACATAGTTATAACACAAGAAATAGAAATGATTTTCATTTGCCAATAGTAAGATCTGAATTTGATAAAAAAAAGTATATATTTCGAAGGAGTAATGGAGTATAATGAATTACCTAGAGAATTAAAAGACAGCAAAAATATGAAAAGTTTTAAGAGATTATTACACTACACGACAGCCGGTTCTACGTACCGGAATGACTCGGGGTTTCCCAGACCAAGGGCTGTTATTTCGCTACCCCCTGCCTAAACCGTCAGGTGTAAATATAAGATAATCCAAATCCAAAGTGTTGAGGGGGAGACGACGAGTGAAACGTCGGTATAACTCACGAACAGCGAGGATATCGAGAATGAGTTGCGCTTAACTTAGAATGGAAATGTCCACCGGTGCATTTCCCGGCACAGTGTCGGGGGAATATTTTAGATGATGCACCAAACCTAGGAGGGCTAGAGGGGGTCGCACAGAATACAAAACAAAAGACCGAACTTGGAGGCAAGCTATATATTTTTAGAAAAAATCGTGTTTAAATTGCAATATTGTATGTAAGGAAGCTTCAAAATTTACCAGACTTGCTTATAATTATTCACTTTAAAGAATTAACAACACTTCACACTGAACGATATGTCTCACCACACTGCATATTTTTAATATTTAAGCCTTCTAAAATATATAACACGAAAAAAAAGTTTCAAATATACTGCTTTCTATTTTGGCCGAATCACTTGTGAACAACAATGGCGGTTTGGTACTAGTTGAATCGTGAGCGAGTAATAGGAGGTGCCAGACATGTGTAAATGAATATGCAGATTTTTCAAAAACTGAAGTTAAGGACTGAGACAGGTTTTTAGCAAGAAAACATGACATGACAGGTATTTTCAGTTTATGGGGCCCACCCAAAACTAGACCAAAAAAATGGAAAACTAGAGCAAAAAGTGGAAAACGCGTATTCACGTCTAGATTTAGAATCTGAAATGAGATTTTTGTTTTTTCCAACCGTTCAAAAGTTTTTTGCAGGTAAACAAAAAGTATACATAAAGGAGTTAGTTAGGTAGGACCACTAACTTGACGATGGGGCGCGTTATCAATCCCTTTTGGGTACGAATATCGGCAACGCGGATTTTATCACTGCCGTGATAGACCTTAGTCACCCTGCCCAAGCGGAAATCATTCGGGGGTAGATTTTCATGACGGACGGCAACCAGGTCGTCGACTTCTATGTCTTTCTTTGGAAATTTCCATTTATGACGTGTGTAATTCCTTTAAATATTCCACCTTCCACCGCAAGGAGTGCTGTTGGCTCAGAGCTTTCAACTTTTGCCAGCGATTGATTAACGACGTAGGACTGGCGTCGATTGAGGGCTCTGCCGGCGAGAGAATTGGGCCTCCAGTAAGGATGTGGCCAGGGGTTACACCGCGCAGTCAGATACTTCGTTGGAGCTTGGAGAAACTGGTCGCGAGTTGAGGCAGGCTTCGATGCGACACAGCAGCGTTTGAAACTCTTCGAAAGTGAATTTTTGAGACGAGGCGACTCAACGAAAATGAAATTTAAAACTTTTTACCCCGGCCTCCCATAAACCACCCATGTGGGGAGCCCCTGCCGGAATGAAGTACCACGAGACTTCTTGATGACCCGGGAGATTGCACACAGACTCCTTAGATGCGAGGACGAATTTGGTGAAGTCTTTTCTGAGACTAGCCGATGCGCCTACAAAGTTTGTGCCGTTGTCCGAAAAGATATTTTGTGGACAACTCCCTCGAGCAGTAAACCGGGAAAATGCGCTAAGAAATTTCTCCGTTGACAGATCGCTAACGGCTTCTAAATGGATTGCCTTTGTCGAAAAGCATACAAAAATGCAAACATATCCTTTAGTTACCTTATACGATCGTCCCGAAAAGGTTTTAATATCGAAAGGGCCTGCGAAATCTACCCCCGTGTTTTGAAATGGTCGAGTGAGGATTGTCCGTTCTTCTGGAAGGGCAACCTTAATTTGACATTGGTCCCGTTCTTTATGGAGAACGCAAGCCTTGCAATTATGAATTACTGTCTTTATTAGATTCTTAGCCTTTGGAATCCAGTACTGCTGCCGAACAACTGTACGGAAGCAGAATCGGGTGTTTTTCATTTTATGAAAGAATCGGAGAGTTTGCCAGTCGTCTATTGGCTCGAATTGCACCATGGCTATCAAGAAACGGATTCAACGACAGGATCTTGCTTTTGGGATGAATCGGGATTTTGGAGATTTTGGTGCTCTTCGGGGAAATGATTCATCTGTGCCAGAATAATCAGCCGAGTGCGGATTTTCGTAATCTCTTCTCCCGAGACGGCAAGCCGGTTCTACGACCAAGGGCTGTTATTTCTTTACCCCCTGCCTAAACCGTCAGTTAACCAGTACAATAACTGCCTTGGCCTGTGTCACCTGCTTATATGCTCTGGACTCGCGAACAGGAACCTATGGACTGATACGTACGTTGCGCCATGCTGTCGAGCTACGCAACCTTCAACGTCGTCCGACTCGCCTCTACCCTCTGGTAACGCGATTCCTTCGACTTCAAGATTTCGCCGTAGTGCGCGACCCAGCCTATTACCACCTAGGCATACGCACCAGTCCTTGACCCCCAGCATCAACTCTGCTCCCCCTTCGCATTTCGGTATTTTGCAATTTAATTGCAACGGCCTAACCGGCAAAATAGGTGAGATTACAAATTACATGAAGAGACACAACATCAAAATCGCAGCAATTCAAGAGAGAAAGCTCGGTGGAAGGGCGACTCTTCAGACCTGCAACGGGTACAATGTACACCGTTGTGACCGTGCGAAAAGGGCTTGGGGGTAGTCTGGCATTCATCACGCATCAATCTGTGCAGTATCGTCTATTTGAGCTTGACATCGACCCGAGGGACACCACCTTAGAACGTCAAGGTATGGTTGTCCGGTCAGGCGATGTCGACCTTGAAATCATAAACATTTACATACCTCCTGGCATTTCCATGCTGATGCTGAAACACCTCGGCGACGAAGGCATAAGATACCATTTTCAACCTTTCTCTGTCCACCTTTGTTATTCCTGAAAGATGGAGACATGCAAAGGCGGTCCCACTACTAAAGCCTGGCAAGCCAGCTGCCGTAGGGGAGTCATATCGCCCGATATCTCTCCTCTCGCCAGTAGTGAAGGTGTTGGAATCTATCTTGTTGCCGTACTTCTCCGCAAACCTGCGGCTCGCCCAACATCAGCATGGATTTCTCAAAAATCACAGCATTTAGCGACAGCCTGTGTTAGTGCAACATTACCTAAGTCCGAACACTGCTGTATCGATGGTCTAATATCTCCCCCATGTGTGTTAGTAACGTGAATAAAGCCAAATACAACCCTGCGGGTTGGGGCTTAGAATATGCCCGCGGTAGGCATACCGGTCGTAAGAGGCGACCAATATGCACAAAGGTAATGATGTGCAACTCGATGGTTGATCTACGGATATGATGCCTCCCACTTCTCATTACCCATCTTCTCTTTCCTTTCGGAAGGAGGGATGACATGATCTAGAAGGTTGCACTGGTCATACCAAATCGCTCCCACGACAGTCGGGCAGTACCGCAAGGGAGTACCGGAGCGTACCGGATTCATCTCCGGCCAAGGACTGTTATTTCGACAACACTCCCCAAAACCTTCGGGGAGTGATTTTGTTGTTAAAACAACAGCAACAGATGTGTGAATATGTATCTGTTGGTGTGAGTGAAATTTTGGTCGTGAAAGTATATCTGTCCTGTCCCGCCAAATCTGGATAGGTATGTGAGTGTCCTTCGTCGTTGAGTGAGATTGGAAAAGCGGAACTTTTCCGCTGATGGGGTACGATCGCCAAACGAACTTAGAGGATGTTTCAAATGTTAAGTGGAGTCTAGTGAGTGCGGAACCCTTTTACGCGTGTGAAATTAAGAAAATAGAAGTCTTTTTGTGTAAAATGTAGAAAGTTGTTTTTTTGCACCGCAATAACGGTCAGCAAAAGTACCGGTCCCTGAAGGCACCATATCAATCCTGTCCAGCTTCTAGAGTTTAGGTGAGTCCACTAGACCAATTGGCAAAAAAAAATTAAAAAAAAAAAGTGAACGTGTTTGTGCAAAATTATTAATATTAGTAATTCTTTCCTAAATTTTTGAATTTTTTTTTTGTAAGATTAAAATGTGGTTTATAAAGTGTCATAAATTTTGAATGAAAGGTTGAATCGTGAGAGCGTATTTAAACTCTAATACTTTTTGTAAATCCGTGCTTGCATATAAATAGGCGAATACCAATATAGTATATATAATATAGGCAAGCCTTTACCCACAAAAAAAAAAAAAAACACGTTCACATACCCTTTTCCCTTGCGTTCCTCAAATAGTCTAGACCCTAAAGTCATTTCTCTTGCCCCTTTAGGAAACTGCTAGATAGACAGTGGAAGAAAAACAAAACAAAAACAACAAATGAATGCATTACAAACTGAACATTAACACACACATACGATTCAAAGGGGTAAAAGGGGAACATATTGTTGCGCTGGACTCCGCGTTCGAAGACAACAAAGTGTCCTAAACGTTCCTGCCACAGCTATAAACCATCACCAGCTAAAACATTCGGAAGAACAAGGAGAGAAAGCGGCCGATGATTCAGTTCCTGTTATTTTTTATTAAAATTTTAAATTGAATAATTCTAATTGTTTTTTTTAAAACCCGAGAAAATTTGTGTTTTTTTCTTTTTTTAGTATAATTTTTCCAAGTCCTTTTTTTTTCAAAGTAGTTTACCAAATATTACCTCATTATCTCAGTATTATTCACTAAGTTGTTGCCCTTTGTCTTGAATAATCTTCTTCTTTCCTGTATTTTCTTATTTTATAATTTCTTTTACCTCCAATTCCGCATCTATTATTTCTTTCTTTGTTCCTTTCATTTCTTCAGGCTTATTCTCTCGTGGTTCGCCCTATAGTGGTTTTTTTAATCTCGCTTGTTACCGATTTTCGTGGTTTCTTTTGTTTTTTATTCGGTGGAATTCTCACTTTTTTTTTCTTAGTTCTTTTCTTTTACCTTCGCTGCTAAGTTTAATATTTTTTTGTTCATAACCCACTTAGTTCCGATTTGTTTACACACTTATTAATGTACATTTTCTTTTGTTTTCACCTCACTCTCACCGTTCGCATCATTTTTTTTTTCTCTTTTTGTTCACGCGCAAACAAACCCCAAATTACCCGGTCTAACTTAGTTTGTCTTATCTTTCTTTTAATTTAAATTGGCGTGGCTATTTTTTTGGTTTATATTAATGCTGATTTCTAAATTTTCTTGGGCAAGGGCATTCATGTTAATTTGTGTGGACAAGTTCGTTTTGAGTAGTGGAATGCCTTTCCATTATTGCAATCTTCATGTACGTATGTATGTAACTTTCTATTCCAGCAACCCTCTCTCCGCGACGCAGGCGCCTCTGTCACAGGAAAGTTTGGTGAGTGCATAAGGTATATTTTTACGAACATATATTGTATTATATTTCTTTACATACGTATATATAGTTCTAGCAAGTGGAAAGCGCACAGTGGCCGTCCGATAAGCCACACTTTAAAAATTATCATTGGTATATATCGTGTTGACGTTTTTTTTTATTGAATTTCCTTCTTTCTTTTGAACTTTTGAATTATTTATGCTTGCTTGATGAAATTTCTATTGCATCGGTTCGGGTCCTATTCCCTTATTTTTCTTCTTTTCTAATCTTCTTTTTTTTGGTTTTCACAGCGGAAGTTTTCTAACTGAATTATTTATTTGTAAACTTATTTCTAAGAAATATTATTAAATACCTTGGACTTAAAATTAGGTGCGTAAGTTTTATTTTATTCTGAATTAGTTTTTTTTCGAAGGTTTTGGGGAGTGTTGTCGAAATAACAGTCCTTGGCCAGATATGAATCCGGTACGCTCCGGTACTCCCTTGCGGTACTGCCCGACTGTCGTGGGAGCGATTTGGTATGACCAGTGCAACCTTCTAGGTCATGCCATCCCTCCTTCCGAAAGGAAACGCGCCGTCGTTTGGTTTTCCTTGATTTATATGGGGTGAAATATTCACATTATGTCTGGCTAGGGTGAAGCAATTGGTGTGGGTGTTGCACTTGTGCATTACAGAGGACGTGAATGCGAGGCGACTTTGACTGACAGGACTGGTAAGGGAGATGGGACGATAACGGACGACATACCTGTGTCAGGCTAAGGGGGCTCCACTCGGTAATCAGAGTCAAAGTGGAGTCCAAGGTTGTTCATGACCCATGGACAAGAGGGGTGGGATGACTCCACCTGACCGGACAGGCCTCTCTCTTGTATTCTTTCCATCCTCATTATGCACTTTCGTATGACACGCAGGCATGAACCTCTTTTTTTTGTGTGTATAGCTGTAGGTAAGGCTGGTGAGCAAAAACTCACCCCACTCGACGAGCTAGCGGGTTTCCACCATGCCACCTGCCACCTTGGCCTTGCCCCAACAGCCAGTTCTACAACAATGGCGCCCAACGTTAATAGCCCAATTTTTAGTTTTAAAACCATCATTATCTTTTTCCCTTTTTTTATCACATTCTTCTAATCCATCCTTCCTTTCCTTCTCTTTGTCGTTACTGTTCTACAACCTTTTTTTTTTGTTGTCTTTTCCTCCCGCATACGTTATTCGCTTTTACCTTACTTTAATTTCCGTTTTTCTTCTCTGACAGGATTGACGACCGTTTTAGTGGCAACATCGATTGGGCCGCCCGACGCGATATGTAGGTCCGTCAACCCCGACCCCCCCCAAGCCGGATTTCAAATTTGACAGGTCAGGAATTATGTGCTATTTATGTGCTAATTTGTTCCAAAATTAAAAATTTTGTGCTCAAATTTTAAGTACTTTTTTTAAACCTCAAAAGTGGGGGGTCCAGCTGGACGTCCAGCTAGACCCCCCCATAGAAACGATGGGTTTTTAAATTAAATGAGTATCTGGGAATTATGTGCTATTTATGTGCTCCAAGAAAACCTTTTGACCGCCAGGAAAAACAGAGGGGTGGGCGAGGGGGGAGGGGGTGTAATATCCAGCTAGACCCCCCCATAGAAACGATGGGTTTTTAAATTAAATGAGTATCTGGGAATTATGTGCTATTTATGTGCTAATTTGCTCCCAAAATTAAAAATTTTGTGCTCAAATTTTAAGTACTTTTTTTAAAACCTCAAAAGTGGGGGGTCCAGCTGGACGTCCAGCTAGACCCCCCCCATAGAAACGTTGGGTTTTTAAATTAAATGAGTATCTGGGAATTATGTGCAATTTATGTGCTAATTTGCTCCCAAAATTAAAAATTTTGTGCTCAAATTTTAAGTACTTTTTTTAAAACCTCAAAAGTGGGGGGTCCAGCTGGACGTCCAGCTAGACC